>JARHVA010000212.1:4345000-5545000 GCA_037957365.1 Torreya grandis
CAGGGGCAATCGATATTTTCTCTAAGTTTGGGGGCATGGGCGATTCTCTCTCTCTCCCTCTCTCCTTTAGATATATTTACTTTATTATATATATATATATATATCAGTTTTAGTGATTCATAATGATACATCTTTCAAATTAAATTTCCAAAAGGCAAGATGGTTGCATCGATACATAGGTTTACTCCTAAACCTTGATTTTTTTAAATTTAAATCATTTCAATATGTTAAATTTTAGATTATATGCAAAGCTTATATACTATAACATGCTCTTGGTTGTAGGTCAAACACTGACAAAGTGCTCAAGTTAGACTCAAGCAAAGACAAAGTGTGTTAGACACACCCAAGTATATATTCTATTTCATTTAATATATAAATTCCATTACTAAATTAAAGAGGGGGGAATGTAGACACTATTTATGAATAATATATCATCTCAATATTATACACTTGGTGAACTCAAAACTTAGTTGTTCCTATCAATTCTAGGCCTTTTCCAATTCTGCAAGTCTTGAATTTGCTCTTTCTTGTGCCCCTTGGACTATCTCACCTTCTATCTTTCCCAAAATACTTAAAACCTATTTATCTTATTCCTCTACAAGGTTTTTTCCTACTTCTTAGACACTTATATCCCAGATAGACACCTACATCAATGCAAGTGTCTAGTGCCATAAAAATAATCTATTTTGCAAATGAAACATATCCTAATGGTTGGCCTAAGTGATTTAATTTGAGATATTATATAAAGGTATTGGTATAAATAAAATATCAACCCTCATTAATTTCTCACCTATAAACTTCTTACCTACTCACTAGGCAACTTACCAAAATCATTAAATCAAACACTCAAGTGAACAAAGTTTCCCTATTTTCTCCTATTTCCATATCAATCATAGGGAAAACACATCTAAAGGTAGTAAGTATTGAAGGAACATCACAATAGCTATATTTTATAAGTTACAAGCTAGGTCACTATTGTACTTGCTTATCACACATTGCATGATTCACACACAAGCCAACACATAGGAGAGACCTAGATAAATTTGAGGCCCTTTTCAAAGTATTGATTATGTAGGCATCAGTCATTGATATAGGGGTCTTTGGGGTAGTTCAACACCATGTTCTCACTAACCCATTTTTCCACAACCACTATTAGGATAAATAAATATGGTTTTGATATTTGATAAGGAATAACTGTCCATGACCTAGATATGAATGCACTAGATTGAAAGCGATAAAAAACCTTAAAACATCTAGGTGGTTGCATCATGTTCTAACAGATATTCCATACAAGACACCTATGTCTGATCAAGACACTAGCATTGATGCAACCATCCAAGGTCAATATAAGTGTTCGTAGCTATATAGGTACTTAATCCAAAATTTGATGATTGTTTCAGAACAATCTTATTGTCTACTTCTTGCCTATTCCAAATCTAGATCTGTATTAGCATTATAACCAAGTATTTTATTTATTTGTCATTTCCATATCTAGCATAGTTTTACTTTCTATTTTTATCATATCTCAGTATAATAAATTTAGCATATATTCTAAGTTTTGTAATTAATTAGTCTGTTTTAGATCTGTTTATCACCCTTATGTTTATTCATTTCTATATTCTTAACCCTATCTATCCCAATAGGATCCATATTCAATTTATGATTAAACACTGAAGTTAAGGGGTATTAGATTAGATTTTTCATAAGGATGGTGACCTAACCTAAAGATTAGACTAATTAAATAGAAAATTTAGAAAAATAATATTCTAAACTTATACAACTAAGATATACTAAAAATAGTAAAGTACAACTATTGATAGTGTTTAAGTAATTTTTTATTTTATTTTAGTTAAATATTACTTACTAAAAAATCAAGTGAAAATAAGGTTTATGGTGAATACCTATGGATTAGAAGGTTTTATGTACCACTTTGAATCCAACGATAGTGAGAGGTTATTTTTGGTTGGGAAGAATAACCTCTACACATGTAAACACTTGATAAAAATAGATTAATAAAAGATATGGGTGGACTGTTTGATACAAGATCAGTTCAAGAACGTGGGACACTTCTTTAAAAGGATGTCAATCCACTGTTTATGCAATTAAATGGATAAAAATCATATGAAATTATAATAGATAAAAGATATGATAGTAATACTAATTAAGATTCAGTCCTTGATTAAGATATCAATATAAATGAAATATTCCTCCCAGTAAGCTGAAGCAAAGTTTACATCATCATGTATGACAGTTAGTTGGTCTTCAGTGGATTCATGAGAGGGTAGATAAATGATTAAGTAAAGAGCTAACTCAAAAACTATGTCACTCTAATCAACAAATAAGGGTTGGGAAACTATAAGGATATCAATGATACCAGTTGCATCATGTACTAAGCCTAATAGAGTCATCTAAAAATAAAAGCCATATTCAAATGATAATAAATAAGTAAAGGATTATAGATAGGGTTATAGGATCAAGGTCTCAGGTTTTTTAAATTAAACATAGTCGATCGATGTCAATCCTGATAGGATTAGTGTCGATCTGTAGAAATGGGGCTGATAAAAAATGAATCAACATTGATTCTCTTTGTGATTGAGTTTAATAAAAATAGAGAATAGACAATATAAATTGGCTAATAGGGATTGATAAAAGGATAGAAAGGGATGTAGATAATATTCTAGATACTAGATAAACATATAAAAGTAGAATAAAGGATAGAAAATAAAATATGATTACTTAACTTTGATCTGTTTGTAAGCAGAATGAAAGCTTTTCCATAAACACAGGTAGTTTATCAGGCTTGATAGAGGATATGGATTAAACACAATGAAATTCCAGTAGAGTATCATTAAGAACATCACCGATTCTCTAATAAATCTTGCAATAATTCAAGACTCTGAGTTTTTGGGTCTAAAATGCAAAGGTTGGCTGGGTATTTATGGATCGACATTGATCCAAAGAATCAGCACCAATTCACCCAATTTTGTGCCTTTATTTCAACTGTGGGTAAAAATGACTTGGATACGCATGGAAATTTTAGTAATGACTCCATACGGGGGTAAAGTGGTTAGGGGGTAGATTCTTAGGTTATAAATGGATTTAGGAGGTTAGGGGGATAAAAAGGTAATAGTAAAGGCCACTTATCGAGCTAGTAAATAGTAAATATCCTAAACCTTAGGATAGGGCTTATTTAGGAGATTAAATAAAAATATCGACCTATGGCACCTAATTTAATCATCCTTAGGGTATTAAATTATAATGTCTACATTTTCCCCTTTTTGTGAAGTAGTTAGAATACATGTTGTGAGAGAAAAACTATGAGAGGTCCACTTCCCCAAGTTTATGTGAGGAGGTATCCCCCTCAAACCAAGAGCTAGCAGAGGATAAAGAGCAAGTGATGGGTTTAAAAAATGGAATAATGGATGGGATATTTGGATAATAGATGAGCTTCAAAAATTGCAAATGCATAACTTGACGCATATGTTTTACACTAATTCGATGTAAGATAATACAAGCAGAGATGCCCCATGACAAATCCTATAATAAAATGCCACAACTATGAATAGGTGGGATTAAATGAAGGTTAAACAAGAGAAAAAGTCATAGGGTTGGTTAACAGACACATCTAATGTGTTATATGGTGTGTGCACTACTTATAGATAGCTACTCTCAAGGGAGATTGTACTCTTGGGACCCTCTGGGGGAAGATACCCAAAAGAGTCCATGCCTTATGCAGGTTGTGGGACTGTCAAAGGGTCAAAATCCACAAACATAAAATGGTATAGGTTGAAAAATGGGGTAGATGTGGTAAGGAACTAGGATAAATCTAAGGAGCAGGGTTGGATGTACATAAAATTACAAGTAATGAAAAATGGGGTCCTATAGGAACTGATCCAAAATGAATCAATAATGATCCACCCAAATAGCACCAATCTAAAGTCAAGTATATAAGTAAGTCTGAAGTGGAAAAGGGCTCATTTGATATTTATGAAACCCAAATGATTTTTAAGAGTTCAACTATGAGAGTGCTATGAAATGAGATGGAGGTTAGTGGTATTATATTGAGGCAACGACGATACTTACGGGATGAGGTAGGTCAATTATTTTATTAATTTTTTATTCTTTTGAATTTTTTATGTTTTTAGGATTTTGGGGAGCTAGGATTAGGATAGGATTATGAGACGATAGTGCTAGTAAATTAGTGTTGATTACCTAGTGAATCAATGATGATTCATAGGGAATCAACATCATTTCACCAAAATGGCATTGATCTGAAAGGAATGATGTCAATTCATAAGGGATTGATGCTGATTCACACAAAAATGTGAAGGGCTTAGAATAGAGTCTAGGGTTAGGATAAGTTAGATTTTTTAGGAGATTTTAGGCTTATAGGAGATATTGGTGGCATGTATGAGGTATACTGCAGATGCAAGATTGAGTGTCTCCCTTATTGGAGTGACTATGAGTTTAACTTGGAGATGATGACTAGGCCCATTTAGAGGTTGTAGGCCTATGAGGGGTGCACCATTATAGATGCATCCATCAAGAGACTAGATTATTAGTAGCATTGGTGAAATGATGGGATGTTACTATGGGGACCTTCTTACTACCTACTAGGGAGATGGCCATCATAAAAGAGGACATCTACCATATTCTACACCTTTTAATGCAAGGAGCACCCATAGTAACTATGGATGAGCAAGGCTGAGGAGTAGCCTTTACACACCTATACGGTGATGATGTTGAGGGTATTAGTTTTATTGCTAGTGGTTTCACTTTTGAGCCTCTTTATAGAGCTGACATAGTGGGGAGAGGCATGCTCACCATGATGATGTTGGTGATATCCTACTATGTACTCCCAAACTCAAGGGGAGGCAAATTTCCATGGAGCTTGACTAGGGTTATTGCAAACATGTTAGAACATTGTACAATCTTTATGTGGGTGTCTACCTTTCTAGTATAGATTTATAGGGAGCTATAGGGTTGGAGGACCTAGAGGAGTTATGGATTAAATGTGATTATCATCTTACAGTGTTGGGCATATGAGTACATTAAGATAGTGTGGCCCATTGGTACCTTATGGATATGGTGATATGATATAGAGTACAATGTGTCCTTCCTACAATGGAAGGCTGACCTAGTATGAGGATTCATAGATGGCATTATCAGGGACCTTGATTACTATAGAGGGGTTTTATAGGGTTTGAGGGCTGCAAACATTATATGGAGACCCTATTTGAGATTTTTAGTTTGGCCTAGGGTGGAGGCAGAGCTTACAAAGATATGGAGGGAGAGCTTATAATGTCATACGCAACTCTATATGGGAGAGGATATATGAGAGTTGCGTAGGACATTATATGGGCCCTACATGTATACAAGTAAGATGAGATAGAGCAGGAGCTATCAAGACCAGTCATTGTATATGTCTCAATAAAGGAGGAGTAGGTACCAATATGTGATGATGTGGAGGATACAAAGTGAATTATTATATATACAACATGGTGGGCCAAGTAATGGGTCATGTTGAAGGATAAGGTGGTGCATCTACACTGGGGGGAGGGGATGAGGAGATGGATGAGTCTGAGGAGGAGGTTGGGAAGGAGACATATTATGAGATGGGAGATGAGGAGATTACAGGAGAGGATGGGGGAGAGGAAGAGATAGAAGAGGAGGAGATAGATGTAGTTGAGTTCATCACGATGAGGGATATACAGAGATCTTAGTGTATCACCTTATAGGGGAAACTAGCTATATCATAGGGGGTGTTGACTATGGTAAAGATTGAGTGCAATATAATTCAAACCTAGTTAAACACTCTACAAGTTGACTTTGACTCATTGCATCTGAGTCACAACATGGTGGTGGAGGATTTGAATCGATTCAGGGTTGAGAGAGACACTTTGAGGAGGGAGGGGGAGAGAGATTCCTTAGTATATATTATTAGAGAGGTGGTAGGGTTGAGCACTAGATAGGTAGGGACCATGAGTATTGAGAAGTATAGGGAGCTAACTATGGAGATTATATATTATGATCATATCATTCTATATCAACTATCATATACTCCATGCTATGCTACCCATATAGCCACATGGGGCAGGTCCTCTAGGCCCACACAGAGTCAAAGAGCATGGAGAATGTCTCTTGGGGGAGAGACAGGGATAGGGATAGGGATGGAGATGGGGGTGGAGGTGGAGGCTTTCTGAGCATTCACTTAAGAAATCTAAAGTTTACACATTAGACTATACATGTATTTATATCCATTATACTAGCCAAAGAGCCATAGACATGTACACATATATCTTGATGTACATTGATCAATTTATATATATGTTTCATATTTATGGATTTGTTATTGATGTGGATTTATGGATTATTATGCTTATGGATGTTCATGGATTATGTTTATGTATTACGGATGTTCATGGATTATGCTTACATAGATGTTTACATTATAAGGATTATTTGATTATGGATTTAGATGATGTGATGGATTATAGTTGTTAGAATTATGGATTATTTTATGGATTTATGGATTATCGATTGTTTATGTATTATGGATTTAAATGTGATGTGATTAGATTAAGCTATTTTACATGTGCTAGATTTATATTTTAAAAGTTTTATGGATTATGGACATAATGGATTTGAGTTAGATCATGTGATTATGAATTATTTATAGATTTTATGATTTATGAATTATGATTATATTATGGTGGATTTAATTTTTATTATGGATTAATGGTTAAAATGTTGATGATTAAATTAATATGGATGCAACCTTGATTATGTGATTATGGATTAAATGAGTTGATTAAAAAAATGGTTTATGGATTATGGATGTATATTTGATTATGTGTTATATATTTGATGTGGTGTAATTATGGATTTAAAACTTTTAAAATGTATTAATTATGATTTAGATTATGATTATGGAGTTTGGATTACATTATAGATTATGATTAATATGGATATAATTTAGAATTTATTGATTTCATGTTTATATATTTTTAAATTACCAGATTAGGATTTTTGATAATATAGGTGGAAAATTATGTAATTAATTTAATTTAAAAAGTGCTTATTGCTCCGTATTGGCTCGTATCATGACCCAAGAAAACCACTTGAAAGGGATGCATGTGCATCCTCAACCAACTCTTAATAATAATCTGAACAACTCTAAGTCAACTAAGTTCAGGATTTAAGGATTTTATTTTTAGGATTTGATAGAAAGCAAATTCTAAGGAGATGATGTTTCCATATTGCATACATAAAATTAAGGGTAAAACCTAGAGTCCTTTTTTGTCAATCCATGTAGATTGATCAATGCTGGAAGTCTACTAAATTAAAGAAAGTTGATCAATGCAGGAATATTTCTAGGGATATTTTTATGCATGATATCCATCCTTCGAGGGAGTGGTCTATATTTTGGAATATGATTTTTTGAAACATCTATCCTTTGAGGGAGCAGTCTATGCTTTTGATATTTTGTATATTTTGTGGATTTACATAGTTGTCCTTTAAGAGAGCAATCTATTCACATTACTTTGTCTTTTGTAGATGCTTTCACTTTTGATTTTTTAATCCCAATATTATTATTTTATGGATTGGCCTTAGGTATCCTAGGATAATTTCCCAAAGCTTTGATACACAATATAAAACACTTATTCTCAAAATGAATGAGTGATCGGGCGGGATTTTAGGGAATATTGATTTGTAGCTCATTCTCGTTATAGGAAAAGCTTATCCGATTAGAGCATGTTATGAATAGAGCCAGGGTATTCATATTCAAGGCTAAAAATGGGCAATACTTTCGGATAACCACATGTCTCTATATATCATCGTTTGGTATAGGAATAATAGAGATATGAAACCTATAAATTAAACTAGGCAAACCAAGGTGATTAATATTTGTTAACAGTATAAAAGACATAGATGCAATGCACTAAAAGGTTCTCATTCTAATTTTCAATTAAGAGAGGCCAAGTCAATTCAAAGCAAAATTTCCCCTTTTTCTTTTTTCCATATTAATTACATGTTAATTTTCCTTTAAGACAAGGTCATCACTATTAAATTCATGTTGTTTTAGATATTTATTATAGGTGCAATTAATTCATTCCTAATATACATGTAAATGGTCAAGTGTAACTGAGTGATGCTCATCTAAGAGCTCAAGTTGGGCTAATCATTCCTAATAGAACTCATCCTTAGAAATGATATATTTTAGGGAAATGTGAAGGGAAGGAATCTAAACTTTAAGAGGAAGTACAACTTTAGTACCATAAACTAGGGAGAAAGGAGTAGCACATGTAGGGGTTTGAATACTAGTCTGATAAGCTCATAAGGTAAAGGGAACATGAAGATGTTAGTTTTTTCATGATTCATTAATGACCTTGGTTAGTATTTTGACTATAGTCTTATTAGATGCCTCGACCTATCCATTATCTTAAGGATAATAAGGTGAGGAAAAGTTGAGATTAATTCTAAAAGAATCATAGAGTTTTTTAACCTTCTTTTTTTTAAAAATATTTCCTATTATCTTTGATGATCTTATGAGGAATGCCTAAGCAAAAAATTATATGTTGCATAATGAATTCAATGATTTTATCTACTTTGGTTGAGATAAGGGGGATAGCTTCCAACCACTTAGTAAAATACTCAGTGGCGGTAATGATAAACCCATGACATTGGGAAGACTTAGGATTGATTTAACCTATAAGATCGATCCCTCACTGGGAAAAAGGCCAAAATTCTTGAGCTACATGCAATGCTTGGATAAAGACATGGGATAGCTTTGCATGTTGCTAACATTTGATTCATTTCATAACATATTCACAATATTCCTGATTCAAAGTGGGCCAATAATAGCCCAACCATAATATTCTTTTAGCGATGGTGTGGCCACTAAAAAGGTCCTGCACATGACCTATCATGATCTTCTTGGATGGAGAGGGTAACTTCATGATTCTAGATACAATGAAGAAGGATTTCATTGAAACCTTACTTACAAAAAACACCCCTAGTATGACAAAATGGGTGACATGATGTTGAAAGCCTCGCTTGCCATTTCTAGATAGATCTAGAGGAGTAATCCCCCTAAATAGATAATCAAATATCTGTGAGTACCAGAGATCTAATGGATTTTATTCCACACTATGGATGGAAGGAAGGTGATTTTTGGTAAAGTAAGGTTGATTAATCCTATGAATGAGGACAAACAACTTAGACTCCTACGATGAAGATAGTATAAAGTAGGCCAAAGAAGCCATAGTATTTGCAAGCTTGTTAGTTGATCGAGGAATGACTTCGATAGCATAGTGCTCGAAGGTGGATAGTAACTGATAAGCCAATGTCTTATACTTTTGAATAATATCAATCTTACAATGATAGATTCCCTTAATTTGATTGACCATAAGCTAAGAATCACCATAGATAGTGTCTTAATACTTAAGGATATAGTTGTTTAGAGACTTATGATTAAAGCCTTGTACTATGCCATTATTAGTGTAGTCAAAATCAAGTTTAAAGGATAGAGGGATAGGTGTTCCCCCAAGAGGGATTAGGATGATTCTAGATCCCCCACCATGATTATATTTGGATATGTTAAAGAAAAGAGTCATTTGATATTGCAGATTTGGTTAAGACGTGGAGGCTATAGATTTGTCTAGGAATTCATAGTGAACTGGTTGATTATAAGAAAGAGGGGCCTCATCAAGTTGATCAATAATAATTTGACCTTTAACTAAATTTTGATGGATAAACTCCAAATTATATTCTACCAAAATCATAAGCCATTTAGCCATTCATTAATTTTGATAAGGCTTGGAGTGTATAAATTTTAGGAGATCATTGTTTATGATGATGTAGGTTTTATGATTGAGCAGATAATGTTGTAGCTTAGTAGTGAAAAAGACTAGAGATAGGCACAACTTCTTTTTATGAGAATAATGTGTCTCATATTCAAAAAGTGTGTGACTAATATAGTATATTTCTTTCTCTTTTTGATGCTCATCATGATGGGCAAGCATGGCACCAAGGGCATGGTCAGTAGAGGAAGTATACAAGAAGAATAGTTGTCCTTTTGAAAGAGTGAGAATTGGCAATGAGAGAAGGTAGCTCTTAAGAGCTTTAAAAGCCTCCTGATAACCAGAGTCGCACTTGAAACAAATATCCTTCCTTAGAAGGTGATGTAATGGTTGATAATGATCAGATAACTAGGAGATAAAATGATGGATAGATTGCAATTTACCTTGCAAACTATGCATCTGCTTAAGATTAGATGGAGGTGGCATTTTCTAAATGGATTTGATTTTGTTAGGATTGACTTCTATCTCACAAATGGAGACAATAAAGCCTAGGAGCTTACCCGTCAATACTCCAAAAATGCATTTCTTAGAATTTAAACAGACATAAAATTGGATCAAATGAGTGAAGATAAACTTTAGGATGGAGAGGTGGTCTTTTCATAACTTAGATTTACCTAGGAGGCCATCCACATAATCCTCAACAATTTTAAGGATGATGTCATGAAAAATGTAGGTCATAGCTCTTTTATAAGTATCTCCTACATTATTTAGGTTGAAAGGCATAACTTGATAGTAGAAGATCCCCCAGGGAGTAATAAATGAAATTTTACGTTTATCTTCTAGTGCGATAAGGATTTGATTATATCTTTAAAAAACATCCATAAGCAACAACATTTCATGGCTAGTGGTTAAATCTACTAACTGGTATATATTAGGGAAAGGTAAATCATCCTTCAGAGAAGCGAGATTAAGGTCTCAAAAATTAGTACAAAGGCAAAGTCCTCCTGTAGGCTTCATTATAGGGATGATATTAGATACCCATTGAGGGTAATCGATAGGTTGAATAAATTAATGGATAAGAGGCACTATAAATATTCTTTGACCAAGGGCATAATGTGAGGATGCATCTTTTGAAGCTTTTGCTTGATAGGTTTAGTATCAAGGATTATGATAATGTTATGGATGATGATGGTAGAATTGATAACAAGCATATATTTATAGAACTAGGCAAATGCTTCACTGTGCTCCATTATAAACATAGCAAAACCATGGTATTATTAGGGATATGAAGATTTACTGACCTTCACTATTCATCGAGTCTCACAAGATCCTATATTAGCATTAGTGGTGGCCTCATTTAAGAGACTAGTGGTTTCTGACAGAAGGGCTTTACGTAGATGGGAGTTCTTTGTGCCTAAATGAGTTAAGATAGACACATCATCTTGGGACTAAAGAATAGGGATGGTGGGAGAATCTTGCCTGATCATGTCTGGTAAGATAGAAGAATGGTTTGGACCTCTCCATCATGGTCATAGATGAGGGGTTTTATAGTAATGATATTGACTAAAAAAAGTTTGGATGAATGGATACAACATCATTAGCTAAAGAAGGGGTATTGGATGATGAGGACGGGGTATCCTCTTCAAGGATGAGAAGGAAAGTAACTTCCAAGGTGGATTTGGGATTTTTATTGAAATTGAGGTCATGTTTTTCATGGGGTTTTGTAAAATCACCCAATGCAAGCTCATATGGGCCCTGTTCATAACATCCTATGCCAAAAACTTTCTAGGCACACCATTGTAGGTATGTCTCTACAGCGTAGGGTTTGTCAAGGAATGAGAAGTTTGATGTAAATAGTTTAGCATGGATTTGATTAGCAAGTCTTGAAGAAGGCTATTCAATTCCCCCATAGGTTAAATGTGTAAAAATGAAATGTGGATTGAAGGGAATAATTTCCCCCAAATTTAGACAATAAGCCTATTGTTTGTATGGACATCCATATTCTTTCAATGTAGGGAGAGTATTGAGTGCCAATAACTGATACTCTCTAATTGAAAGTTACTAAAATGCAGAATCAATCAAATCCTTACTGATTATTAAAGTAGGGATCATTGTACTAGTGGATGCTTCATTAGATGGCGATGAGGTAACACTTTTTAATGGAATTAGGACCTCATTGTGATGAAAGGTGAGGTTGCAAGTTTTGAATTGATGATGATCAACTAGGACATTATGTATTTTCCCTTCATGTTCAAACTTAATGCATTGATGCAAAGTAGAGGGAATGCAGTGCATAATGTATATCTAGGGATGTCCTAATAAAATGTTGTACTAAAACTCCCCTTTTATTATGTAAAATAATTTAGGGAGAACATGTACACCGACTTGAATGTGAAATATTATCTTTCCTAATGTAGGGGTAATGGTATCATTGAAGGCTCATATAAAGGTGAGGGATTGGGAAATAATTATCTCAAGTAGATGTTATAGATTGGATTTCTACCCTTGTGAAAGAGTTCTTTAGGCTCTCTCACTTCCAGCTATAAGCATGGGAACAACCTCAAGATGTGGGTGTCCTATGGTGAGGTTGAACCTCGTATGTGGCTAGTTCCACATGTGCTTCACTTCAACTCATTAATTTATACACTGAACTATATTAATGGCCAAGGAAAAGGGGGCAAGAGGATTACTTGAAAATAAACTTAAGCTAATGGGAGGTGATGCATCAAAAGAGAGTGATCCACTTGGTCTAGAAAAAAGCAAATTACTGATGAAGATAAATAAGATGTAGACTTATTCTAGTTCTACTCAAGGCCGTAGGTAGGTAGATTTTGCATGGAGGTTAAAGGAGAGATTTACGGTTTGAAGAATTAAAAAATAGGTCTAAGATAAACACTAAGTTAGTAAACTTCAAAGGGAACTAGACACATAGACACTTCACACAATCTTGCATAAAAATGAAAGAGTCAAAAGTAAGGTGCATAGAGAAAACACAGGTGATGAACAATAATCATACATTCTAAAAATAAAACCAAAAATGCACACTTCTCTTTGATCTGAAACAAAAAAAAATTCCCTATATTGCTTCAAAAGAGTCTTTTACAAAGAAATTTCTGCAAAGTGATTTTATCTCTAGTCTAGGGATACATTTCTAGGCTCCATGGCCTCTATTTATAAGGAAAGGGGGAAGAGAGAAAGGGAAGAAAGAAAAAGTCATAGATGGATAACCTTATATTGTCCTTCTTTGATGTTCATAAATGCACCATTCCATATCATCACCCAATACTCTTGAGCCCCTCCCATCTTTAATATTTTCTTCTGTGCATCTGAAAAGTCATGTTATGAGAAGTTAGCATGTTTCTTCTTCACATGATGCATTTAAGCATCGAACGATGATTGTGGGTAATAAACCATGGTAGATGAGAGCCTTTATAACTTATAGCTACCAACTACACAGACTCTCCCATGTTTATTTAATATCCTTGTGGCACTTGTCCTTTACTAATTGGCCCTTTCTTCTCTAATTGTGCCACATGGCAACCTTCCATTCATTGCATCATGATTCTAGTGTTGAAAAACTAAGCTTAATTCGAGCCCCTAGAGAATCTTGATTTACTCTATACAGAGTAATTCAAGTTCTTTGGCCTCTCCAACTTTGGACTTTCTCAGATCTTTCACTTATAAAGCCTTTTATGTAGAGTACTTTGAGAAACCCAATTTACTCTATGCAAAGTAATTCAGGTTCTCTAAGCTTACTTACTTTGAGCTTGTCCATCTTAAAGTCTTATCACTTTGGTGCTTCCCAAGCCTTAAGAATTCAAGCTTTTCAACCCTAGTTACTTCCAATGGCTAGTCATTTATCCTAATTTTGATGTCCATTAGCCCATCATTTTATTTGGACACTTAGTCTCGAGCTTCTCTCTCAACTTATTTCTTTTGGGCAAATCTCCAAAAGAAATTTTATCAAATAATTTGTCTGAAGGAATTCCTTTGAAGATTTTGTCCATGTCTATTTTTTGAAACTACCCTTCGGGCTTTTCATAATGGACTTTCCCAAAGGGTAAGAGACCCTTTAGGTGTTATGCATGTCCCTTTAGATTTCTACAAATGATCCTCCTAAAGGGAAAGATACCCTTCAATGAATTAGAAATGGTCCTACCGAAGGGTAACATACCCTTCTAAAAAATTACAGCTGTCCACTTGCAGAAGAAAAAGCCCTTTAAAAAAATTGAATTTGGGCTTTTCAAACCTGGTTACTTCCAACAACTAGTCGCTTATCCTAATTTTGACATGCATTGGCTCATCATTTCCTTTGGACATTTGGTCTCATGCTTCTCTATCAACTTATTTCTTTTGGGAAAATCTCCCAAATGAATTTATTCAAATAATTTGTCTGAAGGAATTCCTTCAAACTTTTTGTCTGCATCTATTTTTTGAAACTACCCTTTGGGCCTTTCATAATGGACTTTCCTGAAGGGTAAGAGACCCTTCAGGCTTTCTACATGTCCCTTCAGATTTCCTTAAATGATCCTCCTAAAGGGAATGATACCCTCCAAGAAATTTGAAATGGTCCTCCCAAAGGGTAACATACCCTTTGAGAAAATTGAAACTATCCACTTGGAGAAGAAAAAGCCCTTTGAAAAGTTGAAGTGTACCCTCAGGAAAGTTGACTAGTCTCCTTTTGCCCTAAAAATTCCCTTCGACATTTTGGAAATGCCCTTTGGATTTTTGACAAAGACTTGTCTGTTGAAGAACCCAAGAAGCACTAGTTTTCAAGATGAAATCGGGTTTGTCAAGCCCCTTTACTTATTTCATGTTTTTGACTACTCACAACTTATGAAGTAACCAAGTAGTTCCCCTTGGAGAACCCAAAATACACTATCTATGATTAATTCAGGTTCGTAAACCTGAATTAATTATACTTATGAGACATTTAGAAGCTAAGCACTTCTGGAAACCTGATTTACAATGTGCCTTCAAAAACTCAAAGTTATCACTACTAGAAAACTTGAAGTCCTCCCAAAGGCTTACCATTTTCTTGCCTGAGAGTTTCCATTTCCATACTTAGGTAAACTTTGATATGTGGGCCAAAAAATGACCAATAGTAGTTTTAGTTGTTTAAATGTGTGAGAAGAGATGATGTTTATACTAGTGCCATTACCAATCATGACTCATTTGATTCAAGTTTATTCAATTTTGGTAGTGATAAACAGTGCAAGATCTTGATCATCTAGATGTAGGGGTGGTATTTCTAAATCAAGAAACATTATGGATTAGGGTTTTTGAATTGATGCAATGAAAGTTGATAAAGGTTGGGGTTCAATAGATTGTATTTGTGTGTCTCCTAAGGCTTCTATCATGGCCTCATGATGTTGTGGATAATTTTGGACAATTTCATATAGGGACATTTGTATTGGAAGCTGATGCAATTGTTTTAGAATAGATATCTATTTGTATGAGTTCCTTAGCATTGTTATTTTGTGTTTTTTCTAAAATAGAAACTTTAGACTTAAGAGTAGGAACCATTGGACTATTTGTGGTATAATTTGATGCTTTAACTATAGTCACTTTGTATTTTTCATGATTATGGGTCTTATGACCCTAGGCTTGGCATCGTGTAGCTATGTGAACTACATCTATCTAAAATAGAGGGGGAATCATTGCATTTTAAAAATCATCCACATGTAGAGGGAGATATTGATACTAAGCTCTATTAGGGGTTTTATCCCCTTTTACAACTCATTTCAATATTATTTATGGTAATGTGTTACTTCATGAAGTGGATGTAACCCTAGTAGTTTGACTATGAGGATGATCATGATATAATGGTTTTCTTAAGAGATCATCTTCTTTTAATAGATTTCAGACTACAACCTTTAATGTGTTACAACTTTTTGTGTTATGACATGTTATTGAATGGTATGCGCATGTCCTATTTTCTCTATACCATGAGGATTGATAGGATTTATGAGGATTGATAGGATTTATGGGTGGTAACGTGATTAGGGAGGTTTGGAGAAGTTGATCAAGGACTTATAATAATATCCCTTCAATGGATCTTGACTAGGCTTTTCAATCCTCTGAGGTGTTGGTAGGGAAGTAGTATGTGACCTCAAACCTTAGACTTTTGAAATAGTTATTTGAATGGTCCCTACTACAATACTTTGTATTTAGGGTAAGTCTTTACACCTAAACCTTATGGATAATAGGGATTTAATAGGTTATATATTGGCATGACCATAGTGGGAAGATTTCATTGTGATGGTACATGTGTTTTAGTGGTGGATTCTATAATGGTATTTTTTTAGTTTAGCTAAAGGATGGGATCCTAATATAGACACTTTTGTATAAATAGGGGAAATGGTGCTTTTATTTTTTAAATATGCTCAGGGGTAGTGGGGATGTCCTATTAAGGGAGTTTAATCCTAATAAGAAGATGTTGCATAGATTTTCCCCATAGGGTTCTAAGATTTTTGTTTTTGACATCTATGGCTTTTCCCTTACTTTCTCTAGGATTTAACACTTCCGTAATAATGGGGGGAATTGATATTGAGCTAGTTTGAGGTAACATGATAATTTTCTTAGGAAGTAATTAGCTTGTGGGAATGAGTATGCTAAATACAGGTATAAAAATGATGTGATGATTGAAATCTTGTGGAATGTCTAAGAAACTTTTCTTTTTGATAGTCTTTTACTTTTTTAGATCTTGAGTGCTTTCAGATTTGGCTTCCTCCAGTGGATCCCAAACAATGAAATTTGTAAGACTAGAGGAGGATGTCTTTGCTTTTTTGGGATGGTTCAAAAGTGTTTCTTGTAAGGAGATCAGGGATAAGAGTATCATCAACTTATTTAGGTAGAAGCTAGTCATGGATTGTGTTAATTACATGAGGCTCGAGTTCTGAGGTAGATCTTGAATTAGCTTGCATGAAATTTGATGTAGAGGCATGATTAGGGAATGGTTTCCTGAATATATCTATAGGTTGGTTAGCTAACACATTAGGATTATCTAATTGTAACTCCCCCTAATCTATAAGATTTTGCACTAGGCCTTTGAAATAATGACATCTATTGATGTCATGACCTATTATGTGGTGAAAGTTATAGAAGTTATTTTCCCTAAACCATCTAGGTTTATGATGAAAATCATTAAAATTTCTTACAGATGCTTTCAAATTTTATCTAAAATAGATGCATAAGATTCTACTAAAGGGGTATATTGTCATGGGGGAAAGTGTGTCAATGGTTTCTAAGATTGTCTCTATAAGGTGGAGGGTTTGGATTGGTTTTTAGCTTGTGATGGTGTTGAAATTACAACTATAGCATTGACAGCTCCTTTAGTCTTATTATTGTTTCTATTAGTCCCTTTAGAGGGATCAGGTTTAAGGTTTTTATTCTATAATTTAACTCTCCCTTCTTCTCGGGCTCTAATTTAAAGTTTGTGGGCCATCAAAAAGGCCTCATCAAAGGTTTTGAAAGATTTTACATGTAACATCAATGAGATATATTTAGCACATGCTCTTGAAAACACTTCGATCATCTTGAATCGTCGAAGGAGAAGGTGATTTGATTGTTGAGACTTCTCCATCTAACCACAAAGTCAATGATGGATTCATCATCAAACTATTAGATGTTGTAGAGATTAGTAATTATGAATTTTCTTGGTATATTAATAGAAATGTGTTCCAATAATATTTAAGCTAGCTTCCTAAAGGAGAATAGGTAATGTTGTGAGATTGAGATGTACCAATGTAGAATACGTCCTACCAATGATATAGGAAAAATCCTAATCATATGTCCATCACGTGCACTATAAGGTATAAAGCATGTCTAAATGCTTTAAGGTGTTGTTGTGGATCCTCCTTGTTTTGAAATTTCATAAACTTTAGAAGTTCCCACTATGGAGGATAAGGCCTAATAGATATTGTTGGGTTAATATGCTCAATACAAATATCCTTATAGGTAAACATGTTCTTCTACCTAGAGGTAGAGGCTTCCAAATTATACATCTTGTTTGTGAATATGCTCATGAGATCAGGTTGGGTGTTATATTGAGGGATTCCTCCTAAAAAATTATATTGTGGGAGTTGATACATGGGAAGCTACATAGAAAAATCTTGAGATAAGGGATAACAAACTGATTTGTTTATGATTGGTTGAGAGGCCACCACATACTATGGGGTTTGTAAAGGGATATAAGTTGACCCAATAGCTTGTGTAGGTGATATGTATTGGGTGGTCAAGGGGACATACTATTGAGGTGGTTGACTTACAAGGGCTTGTTATAGAGGCTATGCTTGGGTACCTAAGGGTACACTAGTTTGAATAGGTGGAAGGGTTGTTGGGATCGAGATGACTAGGTTCTAAATTGACATGGTAATAGGCTTAGTAGTTGTAGGTTGAGGTGTCATAACATTCTGCATTTGGGTAATGGTTGGGTATGGAGCACTAGACATCACCAATTGTGGAGTAGTAGTATCAAAACTAGTTGGAGGAGGCTTGTTATGCGAAGACACCATAACGATGGTAAAACCCTCACCTTCCTCTAAAGGCATACCGTATGGGTTCCTAGAGAAATATGTATAGGGAGAAAATGGGATGCATATGGCTTAGGAGTTGAGATAATGGTTAAGTGTGATGGGGCCACTATCTAATATAGTGACAAATTTAAGATCACCCTAAATACAATACTAAGGAATGCCTTCCCCCATGGACACAGGGGAAGTAGGAGGGATAGGATAATTCTCCATGGATGAGGATGAAGTTGGGGGTTTTATTTTCTTCTATGACTATTGTTGCATCAAAACCATGTAGTGATAAAGGAAAAAATAAGAAATAAAAACAAAAGACACACCAAAGTTCTTTTTGATTATCTCATATTTAGTGAAGATGAAAAAATACACACGCTAAAGACATTACTAAATTTTTTTTAGTTTTTAACTCTAAAGTGTGATAAAAGAAACTAAAAGGTTACCGAGGGTCCTAAGAAGTAACAATCTAAGGATGTTCTCACGTTTTGTTTAGGCTCATAGAGATTTTTATACTAAGATAAATACTTGGACTAGTATTAGGGCCTACCCCCTCACTTCACACATCACAGTGTAAGGGTGTTGGGTGCTTATCCAGATTATATCGAAAGATTAGGTTTTATACTCAACTAGAGTACTGAGTTGGTTTTTCCCTTGGTGGTGAAAATGAAGTGGGATAGTCAGGAAGAAGGTTATCACTAGGTGATAAAATCCTAGTTGGTTACCTAATGTCAGATGTTTTGATGAGTTTATCATGAACATGATTTGTCTGTGTGTGGGAAAAGTGATAATTATGATAAATTCACTTCCTAGATTATTCTATATGAATCAACTAAGCAAACCAAATGGATGCAAATTAATTTTAACTTTTAGAAAGGAAAAAGGCAATTTTTGGATTTTCTTTGCATGAATATAACAAAACAAAAAAAAGGAGAGAAAATTAGATAAATTCAACATGAATTTTAATAAGAAAAGTGAGACATTATGGGTCCCATCGAGCCTGCCAAAATGTTTAAGTATTTTTTCATTTTATTTTAATTAAATATTAATTACCAAAAACTCAAGTTAAAATAAGATTTACGGTGAATACTTATGGATTAGAAGATGGTGTGTACCACTTTGAATCTTTTTGGCTAGGAAGAATAACCTGGACACACATAAAAACTTGATAAAAAATAGATTAATAAAAGAGATGGTTGGACTACCTGATACAAGATCAGTTCCAAGAAGTGGTACACTTCATTAGAAGGATGTCAGTCCACTATGTATGTAATTAAGCAGATAAAAAGCATATGAAATTACAATAGATAAAAGATATGATAATAATGCTACTTAAGATTCAATATTCAATTAAGTTATCAATATAAATGAAATATTCCTCCCAATACGCTGAATTAAAGTCTACATCATCATGTATGATAGCTAATTAGTCTTAAGTGGCTTTGTTAGAGTGGGAATAAATGATTGCATAGAGAGCTAACTTGAAATCTATGTCACTTTGATCAACAAACAAGGGTTGGGAAACTATAGGGAGATCAATGATACTGGTTATATCATGTATTAAGCCTAATAGAGTCATATACAAATAAATGTCATATTCAAATAACAATAAATCAGTAAAGGATTACAGACAAGGGTCTAGGATTAAGGTCTCAAGTTTTGTGAATTAAACATAGTGGATAGATGTTGATCTTGACAAGATTGGTGCCAATATATAGAATTGGTGTTGATTCATAATGAATCGACATTGATTCTCTGTGACTGTGTCTAATAAAAATAGATAACAAATGAGAGATATTGGATAACAAGGATTGATAAAGGATAGAAATGGATATAGATAGTATTCTAAAAACTAGGTAAATAGATAGTAACAAATTAAATGATTGAAAATGAAAGAAATAAAATATGATTACTTACCTTCAATCCATTTACAAGTAGAATGGAATCTTCTCCACAAATACATGCAATTTTTTGGGCTTGGTAGAGGATATGGATTGAACAAAATGAAATTCTAGCAGAGTGTCTTTAAGAATGTCATCAACTCTCTAAGAAATCTTACAAAAATTTAAGGCTCTAAGTTTGTAGGTCCAAAATGCAAAGGTTGGTTGGGTATTTATGGATTGATGATGATCTAGAGAATTGATGCTAATTCACCCTATTTGGCACCTTTATTTCAACAATGGATAAAAAAGGCTTGGATACACATGGAATTATTGGTAATGACTCCATATGGGGGTAAAGTCATTAGGGGGTATATTATTAGGTTATAAATGGATTTAGAAGGTTAGGGGGATAAAAAGGTAATAGTAAAGGCCACTTATTAATCTAGTAAATGGTAAATATCCTAAACCTCAAGATAGGGATTATTTAGGAGATTAAATGAAAATATGAACCTATGACACCTAATTTAATATTCCATAGGGTACAAAATTATAGTGTCTATAGATAGATATTACAATAAACCTAGAAAAGATATACTTGGTTTATTAAGTTCATGCAGGTATGATCTAGAACAGGTTAGGAGTAGGTTGGAAGGTGAGCTTGTAATAGTCATCATATTCTAGAAATGATCTTTTTATGGCTTTGATACTTACATCAGATCTAGATAATTACATATACGTAGGTATCTTACTTTGATTGGATTTAGATGTAACTAACTGGAGCCTTTTGGATATTTTGTCACATTTTTTATGATTTATATGGATCATGTGCATAGGATGTTACTCTTTATAAAATTATCAAACCCTAGCTTCTTCACCCTTAAGAGTGACTATGGGAAAAATAGGTTAGTAGGCTCATAGTGTTGAGTTTCCCCAAAGAACCCTTTATCAATGGGCATTGCCTACATAGCTAATACTCCAAAGATGGCCTATCCAAAACATGGTTAGGACATCTTAATTTTTTATAAAGAATATTTTAGAGACTTAATGAATACAAGGTATGACTCAATCCTAAGAAGTGCATCTTTGGTGTCCCTTTAGGGAAATTGATAGGGTTTATTATTTCATGCAGGGGCATAGAAGTTGACCCTGATAAATTAAAATCCATTTTGTATATACATCCACCATCAAATCTAAAATAACTTCATATCTTATAGGGCAATATTCAATATATTCGACCTTTCTTTTCTCAGCTAGCCAACAAGTGCCATCTTTTCACTCACCTTTTAAAGAAAGGTGTTATATTTTAGTGGGATACAAGTTATCATCAAGCCTTCAAAGAATTAAATACCTACTTGGATAATCCACTAGTTCTGATGCCACCTACATCATGCCAATCTTTGTTTCTATACTTATTAGTGACAAAACATGCATTGGGTGCACTCTTGGCCCAATATGATAATAAGAATATAGAACATGTAGTTTATTATCTAAGCCAGACACTTGTAACTTATGAGAAATTTTACTCACCAATTGAGAAGGCTTATTTAGCTATGGTGTTCAATTCTCAAAAGCTATGTCACTACATGTTGAACAACAATACTATTGCTATTGTCAAGGTTGATCCACTTAAATACGTATTATCTAAAGTAACTCTAATAGGTCACATGGCCAAGGGGGTAATAATGATAAGAGAATTTGGGATCAAATTTTAGAATCAAAATACCATCAAAGGATGAGTTCTCGCATACCAACTTGATGAAGCTCTTCTATCGGATATGCAACCACTCAACTTTGATTTTCTAGATGAGTAAATTTTGACTGTGAAAGTAACAACTATAGAGTCCAAATAGTGGATATTATATTTTGATAGCTCATTCACAACTCATGGATTTGGGGTCAATATCTTATTTATTACATCATAAAAGGATCTCATTCCTAAGGCATCCCACATTAGTTTCCATTTCACTAAAGATATGTCTAAGTATGAAGCTCTCATTTCACAACTCCATCTCATTGTACAGTGGAACATTTAGTAGTTAATGGTGTATGGGTATTCCCAATTAATCATTAATCAGGATACAGACCAGTACTGAACAAAGAATGAGATGCTTGTACCTTACAAGAGTATGGTATATAAGCTCAGGTCATGTTTTGAAGCTCTTCAGTTCAATAAAATACCAAGGGATAATAACCAAACAATCGATGCAATGATAATTATTGCATCCATGCTAATAGTGGTTAATAGAGTTAAATAATATCAATTTCTCATCAAGAACCTTATTCAACCAGCTCATGAATAACTAGATTTTGAGATGATATGTGATATTGTTGGTCTTAATATCCCTTGGTATCAAGACCTTTATAACTACCTTTATGACCACATTCTTCCTCCAGATGTATCATGAAACCAACATAAAGCCTTCATCTATAAAACCAACTATTATACATTACTTAAAAATACACTCTATCTTAGGGGATATGATAGGATTCTACTTCATTGTTTATCTTTGATAGTATAAAAATTAGTGTTGAAGGACATACATGAAGGAACTTATAGGGCCCATACCGGTGGTTTGGTCCTTACCAAGAAAATCTTTTGAATTGGGTATTAATGGCCCGTAATGGAGATAAATGCTTTTTGACATGTCAATAAGTATGATGTTTGTCAATGATATAGTGATTTGATTCACTCTCCTTCTTTTCTAATTTAGTTGATCACCACACCATGGCCATTTTCAATTTGGCGACTCAATCTCATAGGGAAAGTAAACCCTACTTCTTTAGATGGCCAAAATCATATCATGACTACCACATACTACTTTACCATTGCCATTCTCCTCACATATAAAACCAATAAATAGATTTCCAGATTTATTCATTACCATCTCATATGTTGTTGTGGCATTCCCTTCACCATTGTCACTGATAATGGTGGCCCAATCAAAAATAAAGATGTCAAGGCCTTTTGTTTCAAATTCCAAATCAAACATAAGAAGTCCATGACATTTTACCTTCAAGTTAATGACCAAGCTAAGGCATATAACATAACTTTTGTCAAAATTTTGAATAAAATTATCAATGACACTAGTCATGATTGACATCTACAATTATTCCTAGCCTTATGTGTTTACCTTACCAGTTCTCACACAACTATAGGTGATATTCCCTATTCCCTAATTTTTTGCTCTAAGGCCATTATTCCTATCGAGATTAATTTGCCCTCTCTATGTATTTTTCTATAGAATATCATTAATTATTAAGAATATAGAGTGGTATACTATAAGAGCTAAATATCTTGGATGAGAAATTACAAGATGCATTAGATAATTTGAGATCATACCAAAATCAGCTTCATCGTATTTATAACAAGCATATTCTCCCTCAAGAATTTGAAGTTGGTGATTTAGTGCTAATAAAAAATCAAAATAACACCAACTCTAAATGCAAGAATAAGGGTAAGTTCAAATATAATTAGCTTGGGCTCTTTATTGTTATTGTAAATTATGGTTTTAGGGCATATAGATTGGCTACACTAGATGGGTAAGAGCTCAAGTAACCAATGAACATAATGCATCTGAAATGATACTATGAATAATTTAAAATGAACCTTTGTCTATAGGATCCCTCAATTAGGGGCACCTATTTCTCCTTCATTCCTCTTAACATATTATTCCCTAGACCATCGGTATTCCTCTTATCATACAGTTCCCTGGACCATTATTCTTCTTCTTATCATATTATTCTATGGACCATTCTTTATTCATTTCTTATGTTATTCCTATTACCGATCATGATCATGATTACAAATAGGAGTTATAGGCATATTCCATGACTATTATTCCAAAGGTACTTCAAAGTGATCAGGATCATCAACTTCTTTGTAGACAAGTGTTTCAAGGTATGTCAACAAAGGTGTTACCTGCTTGATAGTTCCTTTAATCTTCCTCTAATTTTTTCTCCAAACATTTATTTCCCCACTGTGTCATTTATGTTCTGCTCTTTCTATTATGTGTTATCCCCTAGTGCCTCAGGTTCTAATATTGATTTTTGGTAATGTACCATTGCATATAGTTTAACTATTAGTTGAACTTATACCTAAGGAAAAATGTCATTTTATATATGGTTTGTTGTAAATTTGAATATATTGACTTGCTTTCCTTATTTCAAAAAATTTAAAAACACTGAAATAACTTTAGAAAAATCCTAAAAATCACAAAATCATGAAAATTGACTTTTATTTCCATGCAAAATATAAAACCCCAAGAATGTTTTAGGATAAAACCTTTTATCTATCCTATTTCATTTTTGATCTACATTACAATTAACATACCATTATCCTCCCATTTTTGGGAGAACTACATCAGCTCGGGGTCCACATGGATGTCATAGTGGGCCATAATTAGATCTACTACATATGATTGAATGCACGAAGAAAACCTATATAGAGTAGTGAAACCCAAAAAAGAGCAACTCAAAAGAGGAATAAGAATATCTTCACAATAAATTTTTTTTATTAATAAGTATTATCATCATTAGCCAAAAAATACATAGAAAATTTCCTTATATAAGTGGTAAATAGACAAGTTCCAACATCCTCATGTATGTGGGATTATTTTCCCCTTAAGGACCTTTATTAAACGTAAGCAAGCTTAACTAGAACCTATATAAAAAACCCAATGGGATAAAAGTCTACACCAACACCCCCCTTAAGCATATATTTGGTGGGTAGAAGAATTTGGTCCCAACATAAAGCCCTGATGAGGTACCCAAGTACATAGTGATGATCTCCCATAGGAAGAAGAAGATGGAGCTGCCTGAACCCCAAGAAGAGCTCATAGATGAATAACTTTCAATGAAAGATTTGGTGAATATAACAACAATTTGCTATGTTGTTTGGATGTAGTAGATATCAATGACATGTTCATGAATGAGCTCCTGGATGAAATGCATGTGAATCTCAATATGCTTGGTTCATAATGGAGGACTGAATTCTTATAGATATAGATTATGCTTTAATTATTTTAGAAGATGATTTTTGGTAATTGAAATGGGATACCAAACTCAGTGAGAATCCCCTAAAGCCAAATATCCATAGTGGTAGTTGTTAGGAATGGTGAACAAGCATTCCAACCCAAGATTCAAACATGACAACACTAAGAACATCACATAATGAAGTTTTAAATAATTGATTGTAAAAAAATGCAAGTCAAGTGCTATTCATAAATATGATATGTTGGTACAAAGAAAAGACCTTGCATAAGTAGGTAAGGCAAAACATAGAACTAGCCTAACTAGCTAATGTGGAATAAATCTTCACATAGGACAAACTCACAAAAGGATGAAATAACTAGCTAATACACTAGTAAACATGATAAATACATTAAATATATACTTTAATACCCCATTCAAGTGAAGCTAGGGGCTAACAATAGCCAAAAAATAAATAGTGGCACATCCACAGTATGAGTCCCAATAAATAGACTTGATAAGGTACTCATGTACAATATGTATTCATGAAATGACGAAGGAAGATATCATCATCCATCCAACTCAAGTAAATGAGGTGAATCAAAAGGCTTTGTGAAGATGTTTCTAATCTGCTACTGAGTTAGAATGTACTCCAATCTAATAACTCCATCCCAAATGTGCTAATAAATGAAGTACATATGTACCTCAATGTGCTTGTTCTAATAATGCTCAACTGGGTTACAAGATATGTGAATTTTACTCTAGTTATCACATTAAAGTATAGTAAGTCAGTCCTATGTGAAGACAAACTCTGTCATGTAATGATGAATCTAAATAATATGCTAACTCAATATAGTTTCTACCTTGTACTTAGCTTTTGTAGATGAAAGTGCAATAACCTATTATTTCTTACACAACCAGGCAATATATGAAGAACCAAGACATAATATGTATCTAAAAGTAGAATGTCTATCATTAAGATAACCTACCTAATCTAAATCACTATATCAAACCAACTAAGTAGAACCCCTAGTGTAGTTTAATCCAAAATGAGTAGTGCCTCATAGATATCATAAAATCCTCTTGGTAGCCTACCAATGACTATCATGAGGGTCATGTGTAAACCTAGATACAAGCCCAACTATAAATGAAATGTTGAGGCAAGTATGGGTCAAATATATAAGACTCCCAACCATCTGCCTATACAATGTAGGATCATAAAGTGGAGTAGTACAAGAGGCAATATGAGTCACTCCAGACTAAAAAGGAGAAGGACTTGACTTGTAATCAACCATGCCAAAATGTTGAATAAAATCAAGGGTATACTTCTACTGACTCAAATAAATCCCTATATCTAATTATGAAATCTGTAAACCAAGGAATAAATATAAAAGACTAAGATTTTTCATGTCAAATTATGCTAAAAATGCCTACTGAATAGTCTAAATCTGAGATGAGGAACTACCTATGAGAAGTAGATCGCCAACATACAAGACTAGTATAACAATGCCCTCCCCAATACATTGAAAATACACAATGGGGTAAGAGTGGCAATGAACAAAGCTAATGGAGAAAAGAAATGAATTCATCTTCTCATACCAATATCAAGGGGCCTATTTAAGACCATAAAGAGACCTCCTAAGTTGATATATAAGAGAATAATTGTGAACAAAAATAGCAGGATGCTCCATATAGATTTTCAGATGCAAGTCCTTATGCAAGAA
Organism: Torreya grandis; assembly: GCA_037957365.1. Taxonomy (NCBI): domain Eukaryota; kingdom Viridiplantae; phylum Streptophyta; class Pinopsida; order Cupressales; family Taxaceae; genus Torreya; species Torreya grandis. The sequence goes on from JARHVA010000212.1 coordinate 4,371,904, forward strand.
AGCACTCTTAACATCCATCTGATATACTATCCAACCCTATGATGAAAGAAGAGAAAGTATAAGGAAAACATAATCCATCTTGGTAGTAGGCACAAAAGTCTCAGAATAGTCAATACCTATGACATAAAAGAACCCCTTTGCAATAAGACATGTCTTATACTTATCAATGGACCCATCAGCGGCATACTTGGTGCAATAAATCTACTTGCACCTAACTAAGTTTTTTCTCTTAGGAAAAGTGACCAAATCCCAAGTGTTATTCTTCGTCAATTAAGAATATTCATCTATAATTGCATCATCCCACTTCTATATCCCATGAGCCTATAAAAAAGATTTTGGATCCCTATAAAATACTAACACAAAAATATAGTACCCATAAAATGTGCACGATGATGTCAATTGGGTGGAAGATCATGTATCAAAGGTGTTGCCTCAAAAACTATAGTACGTGCCCACCTAAGCATAGTGGCAACATAATTGTGAATAGGATCCTCATCATCTATAACCTCCCTAGGAATCTCTTGAACTAGTTCCTCAAAGAATGAATCCTTGAGATGAGGTGAATCATTGAAAGAAGAAGAAGGCATGAAAGAAGATGAAGAGTCATGAGATGTGAAATACTCATCAAACTATACATGTGTTCTAAAATGAATATCATGAGTATCAAGATCCAAAAGATAATAAGATTTAATGTCCTTGCAATACCCTAAAAAAATAAAATGTTTACTCTTCTTATCCAATGTTTTTCTTCTCTTATTTGGTACAAATGCCCAAGCAGGGTTCATAAAGACTCAAAAAAATGAGACATCAGGATTGGTTCTAGACCAAGCCTCCTCCAGAGTCATATGATGAAGTGCTTGATGCGGTGTGTAGTTATAAATGTAATTCACATAATTAACTACCTATGCCCAATAGATATTAGGTAAATCCAATGAATACATCATACAGTTAGTCATCTCCTTCAAAGTTTGGTTCTTCCATTTTAATAAACCATTTTGTTGTGGAGTATGTGCAATCGAATGCTAGTGAACAATACCATGGACTGCCAAAAAATTAGAGAACTCTAGACTAAAGTACTCCCCCCATTTTTTGTACAAATCTTCTTGATGTTGTAGACACCTAAAACTATCACCAATGGCCTTTGATCAGACTTTAGACCAATTTTTACCAACCTTTGCAAATTAAGATTAGGAATCATTAAAGATTCAAAATTTGCCTATGCATCATTTGTCAAAGCTTAGAATCTCATTAAGACATCCCTAATTGTGGTATCCTACTATAAGCAAAAAATATATCTCATGGATTCATCTCTAATCATTTTTTAGCATCTTAACATGCAATTTAGCCTATAAACCTATTAAGTGGCGCAAGTGATTATATAAAATTAAATCAAATCTTGGAAATGCTAAAAGCCTAAGTATAATTAATTAAAATTCTCAACCAAATTAAAATCTTAGTTGAATTATCCATGTGCAATTAATGAATTACTAAAATAAGAAATTCAAAAATCAAGATTATCCTAGGTTTTCATGATTACCTTTTGTGAGTTGTCAAGCCTTTACAAATATCTCAAAATATCTCACCCATCCCTATTCATTAAAAATCATGAAGTTTTGACAGCTTTTAACTCTACTAAGTTTAATTAACTCAATTAGGTTAGGTTTGAACTCATTCCATGTTTAAACTACACCTTGACTCACCTTGGGTTGTGGTTAGTTCTATTTGTTATAAAGACAAGACATTGCCTATTAAAAAGAGAACTTAGAAATACTAGAGTTATAATGCAGGTTTTATAGCAAGATTCATAGAAATATTGTTATAATGCCAAAATATTGAGCTAATCCCCATCAATCCACAAGCATAATCCACATTTAATAAGCCAACAATGGTGTCAAGGAGAGGAGCAAATAATACTCCATTATTAAAGGCTCTTTGAGCACAAACCAAGTAAGCCACAAACAAACAATTTATAAATCTCAAGCAAGGTAAGGATTATTTTTATTTAAATTTTAGTTGGGTTTTCAATTGTATTTTGTCCATTATGCTCCCCCTAATATCTAGGCTTAGAGATGTTAGTATGTTAGTGTGTTGATTTCATTATTTTATGAAACCAACACTTGATATAACCTCCTCTCTATTGTGAAATTCCTCTGATACCAAATGACACACCCAATGGGACCTAACTACATCCCACATAGCAAGGAGACCAAGATGCAACTCATAAATCTTCAAATGAATGCTTGAATATCTTCAAAATTGGAGTTTTAGCTTTATTTTTGCCATATTTTTTATTTTTATGCTAACTCAGATATACACAGAGACTGACATTGATTAGGCATAATCGACATCACTTTTACCTAAATATCATTAGTTCTACCTAACCAAACTTAGTTCTATGTAACCACCATTGGTTAGGATGCAGGGTAAAACACAACATACAAAACTTGGATTTTGAATATTTTTGGCACTCAATTATTATTTCTTAGTTTCACTAGCTTACAGTTTCCCTATCTAATCATATCATTGCAAGTTTTTGAGGAGTTTCATTCTTAACCTTGGCTAACTAACATTTTTGAAATCATGTTTATTTTTCCTTCAGGTTCACAGGTCATCGATCTTAGTCTCTATCAACCGACATCAATTACTACCAAATGACATCGGTTCTCTATAACTGGTATTGATCACAAGTGACTGGCATCAGTCTCTATGTGAAAAATATAGAGAAAACCTGAGAGATATATTCCTAAATCTTGTTTGATCATCCTTGATTATGCTTCAAATTAGGAGGAAACTCTCTAACCCTTACATGTCTAAGGCAGGAATAAAACATGACTTTGCAAGTTTAGACTCATGAACATTTCATTATGGGGGTTTAAAATGAATTTAGCTAAGTCTTGAACCCTTAATTTTGGTGCCTAAAAGGAATTGTTAATTCTTGAACATTTGATTTTAGTGCTTATAAGGAACCTAGATTGCTAAGTCTTGAACACTCCATTTTGGTGCCTAAAAAAGAATGGTTAAGTCTTGAATATTTGGTTTTAGTGCTTAAAATAAACATGGGTATTTTTCTTAAATTGTTTTGTGTAAATTATTACAAGTTTTTCAAATAAGCCAAGGGGCCTAAAACTTTATCACACATCTCAATTTGGTGCTTAAAACAGACATTCACTTAGATTACAATTTCTTGAAAGTGTTTGTTACTTGTGTTTTTTGTGCAAAATGAAGAGTGTGTATATGCTCTCCCTCCATCCCCTATATGGAATTTTGATGATCAAAAGTGTCTTTTCACTTACAATTTATGCCTATTCCAAGGCATGGAAATAATGTTGTCTAGGCTCTCCCCAAAACCCACATGGTTTGGGTGATCTAAACGTAACCCTAAAGTCTTTCAACTTAGTTTTATTTTATGCAACTTGGATTATGGAGGGGAATTCATAGCTTCTTCATGAGTTATTTAGGGGTGCATTGACCTGGGAATTCATCTCCTAGCATCATACCAACCCCACTCCATGATGGGATATATAAATTAGGGCATGCATATTATGAGAGCCAAAGGGTTGAGTGGCTAACATCACCAGGTCTGGTTAACCAGGGGATTACACTAAGAAATCCACATATGGAATCACTATGCAAAGGAATAGACCCTTGCATAGTGAGTAAAGTGATATGAACTCAATTGATGTGACACATTTCTAGTGTTAATCACACTTGGGACCAATCTAGATGTTAGAAAACTATATTTCTAGTCAACCCCATTTGACCAACCTTGTTAGTTTAGGGCTTAGGATGATTTACTTGGGTGTATTTGGCCTTTTTACTTTGATTTCTTAGTCTTTTAGTCTAAAAACCATTTATTTTTTTGTACCATGTCTAAATGAGTTGTTTGTCCACACTACTCCATTGTTTGAGGAGGTGTTATGCCATCCATGTGACATTATTCTTTTACCTTAGACTTTGTGTTAAAAATGTTGTGTGTGTGTCACTTGATTGAAAGGGGTAACATTATGTTGCCCAAATTATTTCAAGTTTGTACATTGGAGTCTTTGAAATCAACCATTATTTATATCTTTAGAGAGTGATCATGTCATTATGCTACTCAAATTATTTCATAAAATCATCTTGTCTTGTGTCCACATTTTCAATCTTTGAAACAAAACCATGTATTACTTTGTGGTATTTTTCTAGTGCCATTATGCCATTCAAATTTTTCTAGGTTGTTTGTTTAAAAAACCTAGTTTTCTTAAGTTGAGTTTTTAATTAATTTTGACAAGTTTGAATTCAAACATTGATTGATTTCTATTTAGGCATTGTGTAATTTTGTGCTTAGACATAGATATTTCTCTTTTGGGTTATGTAACTTAGGGTAATTATTTACCCAAATTTGAAAACTATTTGTTTATACCTTTATTTGGGAGAAAACAATCTATCCCCAAGTGCCTTTTATTTCATGCCTCATGCTTATTTGAGCAAGTTCATGTTTGAAGTCAAGTACATCATCTATGCCAAAGTGTTCCAAGTTTTTAATATTAAATACCCCTTTGTTTCAAGTCTCACTTTTGACATCGATTTTGGCCAAGAGTCATAGCACATGCCTTTATTTGATCCTAGCTTTTGACGTCGTGTTTGGCTAAAAGACCTATAACCTCTACTTTTCCTAAATTAGACCTATTTGGAACACTTTGTCCTTACATTTTGGCATTTTGTTTTTATTTCATCCACTTGACCTTATTTTTTTGAGACATTTAGCATTAGACATTTGATGTTATACTATTTTATACCAAGTTTTGTCACAAACCATTTTGGAGATATAGCTCCATCCCTTAGACCAAGTTAAATAGAGTTTGAATCTTTTTATATTTTTAAACATTATTTTTTAGAGTTTGTAGAACTCTAATCTTGTGTTTTGCGAGTCATTCACCTATTGATTTAACCATGTCTCACTATACACGTAGTGGTGTCATGTAAAATCTAGGGTATGGAAATGTTGTTGCGGAAGAAGAATTTGTTCAAGACCCTTATGGAAATGATGTTATTTGTGAGATGGATTCTTATCCACCTTAAAATTTTAAATTAGGGGAATATATTCAAGATACTTTGGCCTATTATTTGGTCAACACACCTCCATACATAGTGCAAGACTAAGAATAGATGACACCATACTTGGCTAGCATACCTTTTGTTGTAAAACAAGTTTAACAACAATCGTATTATGTTGTAATGTTATCAGCCTATGACCTTTAATTATTTGATCATCACTTTATTTTGAATAATGATGAATTTTTAATTAGATCTTTAGAGGTAGGGGCTAATTTTCTAATAGACTTTATCCATGAAAACTTGCCAAGTCTAGTAAGAGGGCCTTATAACATGTCTTATAATCATAAAAATGAACATGCATCTTCTAAAAATCCTTAAAATATTGTGTCAATGTCATATCATGACCCTCATATGATTTTCATAGGAAAAGACCTCATAGAATACCACTTCATTTATATGTAGATAGCATACCAGACATACCTAAACATAGTGTGCAACTTTAACAATATGACCATGTCAAGTGCTCCTCTTATTGAGTTAGCTCCTTCAATGGGAGTCTTAATAGAATTGATAGGATAATAAAATTAGAGTATATACCCTTTTGAATAAATTACTTTGGTTGGAGACATGTTTAATGCCCCCACAATTGAATATGTATCTTCTGCTTCTATGTAAAACACTGAGCTAAACATAGTTGATAACGCGCAAATAATCTCCAATCTATACCAAAGTGGTGTAAATACATAAACCACTAGTCACCAATAAAATGTGCCTTTAGTAAACACCATGAGTGGTTTGTAAACACAGGGGGTAGGAACTTCTACCTCCCAACCTCAGGTAACTACCTCTAATCCTCAACCAACTACTTCTTCGATCACCCAACCTCAAGGATTAAGTAGTCAACCAATGACCAGTGTTATGCCTCAACAAAATGTGATGAATGTTATTCCACCACAATAGGTGATGACTAACATTCCATAACAATAAGTACCATCTAATGTACCCATATAGTAGAGGTAAAACATCTTTCCACCTCAATAGGGCCAATGTTCTACCTTGCAAGGTAGTGATGAACATACCTTTTTAGTCATAGACCAATATGACAATACAATCATAAATGATGTATAATCAATAACATATAAGTATTAGTTAGTGATAAATGTCAAATATCTAACATGTGTCTATGTCCCAACAAGGGATCATTCAACCAAGAGGTTCCAATGTTCTACAAGTACTAATTACGCAATAATTGCCTTTCATGCAAAATGTGCCACATGTTTAATGTTAGGGCCTTAGTTCATAAGTTCCCCTTAATCAGTAAGGTTTGAATAGTCAACAACATGTCCCTATTCAACCTCAGCAAGCAAAATATAACCATATCCCTCCATTTTAGCCATCATTTCCCCAAAACCAGGCCCATATACCCAATCCTGACCAAAAAATCACATAATAACATGTGAAATTTCAATAATCACACCCTAATCCATGTATGTATATTCTTGGTTAATTCCTAAACCAAACCAACTTTACCCAACACATACCTCCACTATATCCTGATCAAAGTAACCCACTTTTGACCACCCAGCCTCCACCTTAAGCTAATGTTACCACTTATTTCTTAGCCCAAGAACTACAATAAATGAAGGATGTAATTACCCTCATCCAAGCTAGAAAGTAAAGCAAGAAGTTCAACTTGGATGATGTGTGTTATTACCCATTCAACATGAAGTATTTACAGATACCATTTCCTCCAGGGTACAAACCACCAAAATTCAATAAATACAAGGGTACAGGTGACCCTAAGACCCATTTGATCGAATTTTTTGTTGTCTACCAGTTAGTGGTCTATAGAGACATATATCTTTTATTGTTGTTTCCACATATCTCTACAAACATTGGATTGGTTTCTAAAATTGCCTAAGAATTTAGTTTTTAATTTTAATGATCTTTCAAACAAATTTGTGCAACACTTCTACTATAATATTGATCATGAAATTTCATTGGTAGATTTGATACAATCCAAACAAAAGGTTGGTGAAATCTTCATAAGTTATCTACAATGATGGATACCCTTGCCAGTTGATTCACCTATAGTTTACCAAATAAGTAACTAGTCATTGTGTTTACCAAGAATTTGCATATTGAGATATCCTAGTATCTAGAGCTGCAGTGTGCATAGAATTTTAAAGATATCATTGACAAAGGTTTATTGATTAAAATATCCCTTATTAACAAAAGTATTATTAAACTTACCTCATCAAATCAGAGCTAAAACCAAAACTAGAACAATGGCCACAATTAGAACTATTATAGCTAGAAATTGCACCCTTGTAGGAGATTTTTTCAAGCTCTCCCACTTCCAGCCATAAGCATGGGAAAAAACTAATGATGTGGGTGTCCTATGGTGAGGTTGAGCTTCTAGGATCTTTAAAGATGCTAGTTCCTCTTGGTGGATCACCTAAACTACTGTTGAAATAAAATTTTCATAGAGAAAAGGGTTAGAAGGGGAGAAAAGGTTCTTAAGAAGGATAAGCGGGTGATGCACCAACTTAAAATGGGAAACTCCCATAAGATTGAACCCACACTAATTATGTAGAGGACAATACTAGATTATAAAACCCCAAGATCAAGTTGGTTGCATAAATATTTCATGGAGGAGGTTTAGGGAAGCAATGAATGCAAATGAAGAGGAGTTCTAAGACTCACTAGAAGTTCACATTAATGGTGGAAATAACACTTAAATAGACCTACAAATAGAATCAAAAAATCCTTAAACAAGGTGAGAAAGGAGGACCATGGATGAGGAAGACTCTCCTTCATGTGATGCCATAGTACACAACTGAATAGACACAAGTCTAAGGTAAGAGATATGCAAAGAAAAATCCTTTATTGCATAAGATGTGCTTCTTATAAATGATTTTTAGGGTCAAACCTAACAAGCTAATCATATCTTTAGATATCTTTAAAAAAATCTTGTCTCTTAGAAAGATAAACAATGCCTAAAAATTGGGAAACCTTACAATGGCAAGTCACATGATATTTATAGAGAATGGGGAGAGGGAGAGAGATATACGTGGCCAAAAAGAGAGAGGGGAAGTCATTAAACTGGGACCGATGCTATCTCCACTACCTTGAACATGAAATGTTCCACCCAAGATCATCCCAATCTCCTCAAGCCATTCTTACATTCAAGTCTCCTCAAGCCATTCTTACAGGTAGCTGGATGTCACTGCTAAGTCTGAGTCTTTTGATCTTTGGATTAAAGCTTGGTGAGTTCTTTATTACAACTTGGACTATCCTAATCAGTCCTTTCATGTCTATTACTCCACCTGGATGTGTCCAATACTTGTTTGACCATTTTGCATGTTTTATAAGTGAGTTGTATGTACTTGTGCCACTTGTCCTTGACTGATTGGCCCTTTATATTTACACGTGGAGAGGACTTGTATTTTTGAGAACTTGAGAGGCACTTCTAAGACCAAATTAGGGTTTTTATGTCTGATTACTTATTTCAAGTTTTTAACTACTCATAACTTATGAGGTAATTAAGTAGTGCTCCTTGGAGATCCCAAAATACACTACCCAAACCAAATCAAGCTTTCCAATCCTCACTACTTACTTCAAACTTATCATTACTTGCAACTTATAAAGTGAAATAAGTAGTGCACCCCTAAAAACCCAAAATACACTTCCCAAGCCAAATCAGGCTTTCCAAGCCTTCTTACTTACTTTAGGGTTTCAAATGTTGATTACTTATAGGATTTTTTTAAGTAGTGCTCCTTTAGAAACCAAAAGTTATCTTCATTAGAGAACCCAAAGCATTCTTTAAGATAAAGCTTGAAGTCATTCACCTTAGAGAATTTGATATACACTATCCATGAGTAATTTAGGTTCATAAACCCAAATTACTTCTAATTATAAAACATTTAGAATTCAAGCACCACTGGAAACTTGATTTGCATTGTGCCCCAAAGTCTGAATACTTTGCCATTTTCTTCTTGAGTTATCTCCATTTTTTTAACTTGGAAAAAATTTGGCATGTGGGCCAAAAATGGTCAACATTTCTAGTGACTCATAGGGAAGCATGCCTACTTTGCTTGAATAACCCAGCCACTTTGCCTTGCCTAGGCTGTTGGGCATGGAGTCATTACTTCTATAATTGTGTTGGTTTAAAATTTGATACAAGTTTGACCCTTGTTGGAACTCCCTCTTGAAGCAATGAGGATAGTAAAAAACAAAGTGCCCAAGGCACTTAAAGACAAGAAACTATCCTAGAATAAAGCAAAGACAACAAACAAATGTGCCTAAAACAATACTTAAAGGAATTTTAATAAAAATAATCTAATATATACATCCTAAAACTATATGTAGCCTTTCCTCCTAGATCAAAAGGAAAGTTTGATACTTTCCTTGCATTATGAGATAGGGGTTGAATAAGGCATATAATTTCTTGACCCATGGCCTTGATGCCTACCTCTTCTTTGCTACAAATATCAGCTTCTTCATCATTATGGTGAATGAGAACCAAGTAGATCTAAATAGGTCAGCTATGTGAATCCAGACAATCCCAAACTCTTCATATGGCTCCTTAACTACAACCTCCAATGGTGGTTCAACAAGGCACATATTTTTGATTTATATGGCCTCCTCAAAAATACTATACTTGTCCTTTATTTTATGTTTTTTAAACTCATCAAGGAGTTGATAGCCTATTCTAAAGATCTTAAATAAGTTTATATCAGCAATGCACTCTTGGGATGGTAGAGTTGGAAAACTACCCACTATATCCCCCATTATTTTCTTGACAAATTTGCTTTCTTTGATTGTAACTAGATGATAGTTTCCTTGGAGAAGAACATAACCAGCTCCTAAAATCTCAAATAAGTCCTCAAATGAGCCTTCCAACTGATTGGGAACCTCTGGCTGCTCCATAATTTCATCAATTTGATCAACTACTTCATTCATTTCCTCATCCCTTTTATCATGTGGTATCTCATCCAAGGAATTGATGACCTTGACCCCTTCATTCTTAACATAAGGTGGTAGATTTACATTCATAATAGTGCAGTCTACTTCATGCACTACTGAAAAAGAGTCTTTAATATGTTCTCCTTCATTCAAGAAGGTTACTTTGATCTTTTGTAGACCAAGGGGGGACCCTATGGTGATTTTATCCTCATAGCTGCTCATGACATTCTCTTCCTCAACCTCTTTGGATGCATCTCCCATAGGTTCCTGATTTGGTTCTTGAAGTTACTCTACTTGGATCACCCTCACCTCCTTCTCATTATCTTGAATTTCCTGAGCCAATTTCTAGGATGGAAATGTGTAGGGAATAACCACCTTTTTTTCCTTATTCTCCACTTCATGAATGACTATCTATGAAGGAAAGGCTCTAGGCTTTTGAGGGGAAAGGAGTGGAGGCTAAAAGGCTTCTTGACTAACTTTAGGAATCACCACCTCCTTCTTCTACCCACTATAAATAAATTCCAAGATGGAAAAGATAGAGGCTCTTAAGGAGGTAGGGATGGGGGTTGAAGGACCTTTGATCTACTTGGCTCCATGACTTGGCTCTAAGGTTGGAAAGGTAGAGGTTCTACCTTCATCTCTTGATTCTACCTTTCTTGTTCTCTCCTTTCCTTCAATTCCAAATTTTTGATTTCCTTGTCTATATTCTCTTGAAATAGACACTCCTTAATGTGATTCAGAACAAAAGAAGTCTCTTGAAGAGGGATGAATTTTTGGACCCAAATAGCAGGTTATTCCATAACAGGCACTCCACTTTTTTGACAGTCCCCTTGGATACATTTCCAAGGAGGAAAATACTACGGAACATATGACAAACTTGGAAGATTTGAAGGATCACTTGAAATGGTCACTTGAAGAGGAATGGGTAATACATAAGAAGGCTATAGAGGTGCATATGTAGGCACAAAAGGTTGGCAGGGCTGGCCCTGCTGTTCCTCAAGTCCTTCTAGCTTATCCTCAATACTCTAAATGTAACCACATATATCTATCATGTACTAGTGAGGTTGCTCAAATTTTCTCTCTCAATAGGTGCCCATTCTACTTTGATTTTCTGTAATGAATCCCTCACATAATGGATTTGTTGAGGGGGGACATTTTGGCCATAACACTTTTGTGAGCATAACTCTAGTGCATGCTTGTCAAAGTTCACTAAAGTTCTCCTAAATATGGCATAGATGGCTCATGGTAGGGATGATGAGGAGTAGTATTTTGATGGGCTTGTTCATATGGATGATCAGGGCAATATTCCTACATATATGGACCATGAAGAACTTGCCAAGGTTCATTATAGACTTGATAGAAATCTTGCTAGGGCTAATTGAGCTCATATAGATCATGCAAATAATATTGGAGATAATGATAAGGAGGTGAATAATAGGAATATTCACCATAGCCATTAATTTTAGCCTCATAAGTCAAGTAAGAGCTGATTAAAACTTAAAAGAGACAAACTTGGTCTACTCATAACCAGGAGTTTTTATTTGGAGTCGCCAACGGCACTAATACTTACTTTCAAAAGCAAATAATGATGATTAGGCACTTAGACTACATAAGCCAAATTATAGATGCTTAGATTCACCATTGATGTTTTATAAATGCCTCCAAATACTAATAAGTACAAAGACAACACCAAAAATCCTTCCACTACTTTGGACCTTAGTCCCACCGGATGTACTAGAATTGTTATAGCTAGAAATTGCACCCTTGTGGGAGAGTTTTTCAAGCTATCCCATTTCTAGCCATAAGCATGGGAACAACCTTAGGATGTGGGTGTCCTATGGTGAGTTTGAGCCTCTTTTATCTTTAAATAGGTTAGTTGCTCTTGGTGGATCACCTAAACTACTGCTAAAATAAAACTTTCATGGGGAAAATGGTTTGAAGGGGAAAAAGGGCTCTTAAGAAGGCTAACCAATTGATGTACCAATTTCAAATGGGAAACTACCATAAGCTTGAACCCACACTAATTTTTTAGATGACAATATTAGATTATACAAATTCAAGATCAAGTTGGTTGCATAAATATTTCATGGAAGAGGTTCAGGGAAGTGATGAATACAAATAAAGAGTAGTTCTAAGACTCACTAAAAGTTCACATTAATGGAAAAAAGAACACTCAACCAGACCAAAAAATAGCATCAAAAAATCCTTAAACAAGGTCAGAAAGGAGGACCATGGATGAGGAAGACTCTCCTTCATGTGATGCTATAGTACGCAGCTTAATAAACAAAAGTCCAAGGTAAGAGATAGGAAAAAAAATCCTTTATTGCATACGAGGTTGTTCTTCTAAATGCTTTACAAGGTCGAGCCTAACCAGCTCAACATATCTTGTGATATTGCTAAGATAATTTGGTCTCCTAGAAAGATAAAAAATGTCTAAAAACTGGGAACCCTTACAATAGCAAGTCACATGATATTTATAGAGAATGAGGAGAGAGAGAGAAAGAGATGCATGGTAGAAAAGAGAGAGGGGAAGTCATTGAATTGGGACCATTGCCAACACCACTACCTTGACCATGAAACAAAAACCCAAGATCATCCCAATCTCCTCGAGGCATTCCTACATTTATGTCTCCTTTTGGCATATTTGAGAAGCCATGTCACGAGTAGCTGGATGTCACTACCGAGTGTGAGTGTTTTGAGCTTGGAAATTTATTTATTGCAACTTGGACTATCCCAATCAATCCTTTCATGTTTTTTGTTCCACCTGGATGCGTCCAATCATTTTTTGACCACTTTGCATGTTCTATAAGTTAGTTGTATGTAATTATGCCACATATCCTTGATTGATTGGCCCTTTGTATTTACGCTTGGAGAGGACTTGTCTTTTTGAGAACCCAAGAGGCACTTTTCAAACCAAATTAGGATTTTGATGTCTCATTACTTATTTTGGGTTTTTGATTGCTCACAACTTATGAATTAATTAAGTAGTGCTCCTTGGAAAACCCAAAATACACTGCCCATACCAAATCAGGGTTTCCAAGCCTCACTACTTACTTTAGACTTATCATTACTTACAACTTATAAAGTGAAATAAGTAGTGCACCTCCAAAAACCTAAAATACACTACCCAAACCAAATTAAGCTTTCCAATCCTTCTTACTTGCTTCAGGGTTTTGACTACTGATTACTTATACGGTTTTTTTAAGTAGTGTTCCTTTGGAAACCTGAAGTTGTCTTCCATAGAGAATCGAAAGCCTTCTTTAAGATAAATTTTGAATTCATTCAACTTGGAGAATCAGATCTACACTATCCCATGATTAATTCAAGTTTACAAACCCAAACTACTTATACTTATGAAACATTTATAAGTCAATCACCGTTGGAAACCTGATTTGCACTGTGTCCTCAGAAACTTGAAGTCTGAATACTTTGCCATTTTCTTCTTGAGTTATGTCCAATTTATTCAAACTATTAAAATTTTGGTATGTGGGCCAAAATGGGCCAACATTTTTGGTGACTCTCAAGGAAGTATGCCTATTATGCTTGAATAACCCAACCACTTTGCCTTGCCTAGTCTATTGGGCATGGAGTCACTGCTTCTATAATTGTGTTGGTCTGAAACTGGATACAAGGCTGACCAAACTCCTTCTTGAAGCAATGAGGATAATACAAAATAAAAATAAAACAAAGAGCCCAAGGCACTTAAATAAAATAAACTAACCTAGAACAAAGAAAATACAATAAATGAATGTGCTTGAAACAACACTTGGAGGAATTAGAACAAAACTAATCTAATATATACATCCTAAAACTATATGTAGCCTTTCTTCCTAGATCAAAAGGAAAGTTTGATACTTTCCTTATGTTATGAGATAGTAGATTGATTGACCCCTGGCTTTAATAGTTGCCTCTTCTTTGTTACAAATGTCAGCTTCTTCATCATTATACTCAATGAGAACCAAGCAGCTCCAAATAGGTCAACTATGTGAATCCAGATAGTCCCAAACTCTTCATATGGCTCCTTAACTTTAACCTCCAATGGTGGTTTAACAAGGCAAACCTCTTTGATTTTTGTGGCCTCCTCAAAAAGACTAGACTTGTCCTTTATTTCATGTTTTTTAGGCTCATCAAGGAGCTAATATCTTATTTCAAAGATCTAAAACAAGTCCATATCAGTAATGCACTCTTGGGGTGGCAGAGTTGGAAAATTTCCCACTCCATCTTTCATGATTTATTTGACAAAGGTTCTCTCCTTGGCTGCAACCAAACCATAGTTGCCTTGGAGAAGAACATAACTAGCTCCTAAAATCTCAAACAAGTCCTCAAATGACCCCTCCAACTAATTGGGAACCTCTAGCTACTCCATAAGTTCATTAGTTTGATCAACTACTTCATTCATTTCTTCATACCTTTTATCATGTGACAGGTCATCCAAGGAATTAACAACCTCAACCCCTTCATTCTTGGCATAAGGTGGTAGATTTGCATCTATAATAGTACAGTCTACTTTATACACTACTCTAAAAGAGTCTTTAATATGTTCCCCATCATTCAAGAAGGTTTCTTTGATCTTTTTCAGACCAAAGGGGGACCCTATGATGATTTCTTCCTCATAGTTTCTCGTGACATTCTCTTCCTCAGCCTCTTTGGATGCATCTCTCATAGGTTTTTGAAGCTGCTCTACTTAGATCACCTTCACCACCTCCTTCTCTTGAATTAGTTGAACCACTTTCTGGCATGGAAATGTGTAGGGAACAACCACCTTTTCTTCCATATTCTCCACTTCATGAATGACTCTCCATGAAGGAAAGGCTCTAGGATTTTAAGGGGAAAGGAGTGAAGGCTGCAAGGCTTCTTGACTGACTTTAAAAATCACCACCTCCTTCTGCCCACTGATTTGAAAAAAAATCAAGATAGAAAAGATAGAGGCTCTTAAGGAGGGAGGGATAGGGGTTGAAAGACCTTTGATCTACTTGGCTACGTGACTTAGCCCCAAGATTGAAAAGGTAGAGGTTTTGCATTCATTTACTGATTATACCTTTCTTCTTATATCCTTATCTTTAGTTCTAACTCTCTGATTTGCTTTATTATATTCTCATGAAATAGATCCTCCTTAAGGTGATCAAGAACAAAAGAAGGCTCTTAAAGAGGGATGAAGTTTTGGACCTAAATAGCAGGCTATTCCACAATAGGCACTTCATTTTTTTGACAGTCACCTTATATGGATCTCCAAGGAGGAAAAGACTTTGGAACATATGACAAACTTGGAAGATTAAAAGGAGCACTTTAAATGGTCATGTGAGAAGGAATGGGCGACACATAAGAAGGCCACAGAGGTGTATATGTTGGCATAAAAAGTTAGTAGGGCTGACTTTGTTATTATTCAAGTCCTTCCAGCTTGTCATCAACACTCTTAATGTAACCGCATATATCCATCATGTCACGAGTGAGTTTTCTCTAATTTTCTCTCTCAACAGGTGCCCATTCTATTTTGATTTGTTGCAATAAATCCCTCACATAATGGATTTGCTGAGGGGGAACATTTTGGCCATAACACTTTTGTGAGCACAACTCTAGTGCATGCTTGTCAAGGTTCACTAAAGTTTGCCTATGCATTGGTATATATGGCTTATGGTAGGGATGATGAAGAGAAGTATTTTGATGAGCTTGTTCATATGAATGATAAGGGCAATACTCCTACATATATGGACCATGAGGAACTTGCCAAGGTTCATCATAGACTTGATATAAATCTTGCTAGGGTTGATTGAGCTCATATGGATCATGAAGATAATATTGAGGCTATTGATAAGGAGGTGAATAATAATAATATTCACCATATCCATTCATTTTATCCTCATAAGTCAACTAAGAGTTGATTAAAAACTCAAAGAGACAAACCTAGTCTGCTCATAACTAGGAACTTTGATTTGGAGTCACTAATTGCACTAATACTTGCTTTAAAAATCAAATAGCTATGATTAGGCACTTAGACCGATAAAAATAGTTGATAGGTACTCAAATTCACCATTGATGTATGTTGAATACCTCGAAAGGCTAATAAGTAGAAAGACAACACCAAAAATCCTTCCATGGCTTTGGACCTTAGTTGCATCAGGCATGCCAAAACTGTTATAGCTAAAAATTACACGCTTGTGGGAGAGTTTTTTAAACTCTCCCACTTCCATCCATAATCATGGGAACAACCTTAGGATGTGGGTGTCCTATGGTGAGGTTGAGCCTCTAAAATCTTTAAATAGGCTAGTTCCTCTCAGTGGATCACTTAAATTATTGTTGAAATAAAACTTTCACGAGGAAAAAGGTTAGAAGGGGGAAAAGGGCTCTTAAGAAGGATAACTAGGTGATGTACCAATTTAAAATCGGAAACTCCCATTAGCTTGAACCCACACTAATTCTATAGAGGATAATACTGGATTACAAAACCTCAAGATCAAGATAGTTGCATAAATATTTCATGGAGTAGGTTCAGGGAAGCGATGAATTTGACATTAATGGTGGAAAGAACACTCAAGTAGACCTAAAAAAATCATCAAAAAATCTTTAAACAAGGTTAAAAAAGAGGACCATGGATGAGGAAGACTCTCCTTCACGTGATGCCATAATAGATAGCTCAACAGACACAAGTCCAAGGCAAGAGACAAGCAAATAAAAATCCTTTGTTGCATAAGAGGTGGTTCTTACAAATGCTTGGTAGGGTTAAGCTTAACCAACTAAGCATATCTTATGATATATTTAAGATCATCCCATCTCCTAGGAAGATTTAAAAACATCTAAAAACTAGGAAACCTTAAAATGGCAAGTCACATGATATTTATAGAGAATGGGGAGAAAGAGAGAGTTAGATGGCAGAAAAGAGAGAGGGGAAGTCATTGAACTAGGACCACTACTATCACCACTACCTTGACCATGAAATGCACCACCCAATATCATCCCAATCTCCTCGAGTCATTCTCAGATTCAAGTCTCCCTTTGGCATATTTGAGAAGCCATGTCACAGGTAGCTGGATGTCACTGCCAAGTTTGAGTGTTTTGATCTTTACATTAAAACTTGGGGAGTTCTTTATTGTAATTTGGACTATCCCAATCAGTTTTTGCATGTTCATTGCTCCACCTAGATGCATCCAACCCTTGTTTGACAACTTTGCATGTTCTGGAAGTGAGTCATATGTACTTGTGCCACTTGTCCTTGACTGATTGACCCTTTAGATTTATGCTTGGAGAGGACTTATATTTTTAAGAACCTGAGAGGCACTTTTAAGACCAAATCAAGCTTTTGATGTCACATTAATTATTTTGGGTTTTTGACTGATCACAACCTATAAAGTAATTAGGTAGTGCTCCTTGAAGAACCCAAAATACATTGCCCATACCAAAGCAGGATTTCTAAGCCTCGCTACTTACTTCAGACTTATCATTACTTGCAACTTATAAAGTTAAATAAGTATTTCACCTCTAAAAACCCAAAATACACTACCCAAACCAAATTGGGCTTTCCAAGCCTTCTTACTTACTTCAGGGTTTTGAATGTTGATTACTTATAAGGTTTTTTTAAGTATTACTCCTCTGGAAACCCATAGTTGTCTTCATCAGAGAACTCAAAGCCTTATTTAAGAGAAAGATTGATTTTGTTTACCTTGGAGAATCTGATCTGCCATATCAATGATTAATTGAAGTTCATAAATCTGAATTACTTCTACTTATAAGACATTTAAAAGTCAAGCACCACTGGAAACCTGACTTAGATTGTGCCCTCAGAAACTCAAAGTCTGAATAATTTGCCATTTTCTTCTTGAGTTATGTCCATTTTCTTCAAACTAGAAAATTTTTGGTGTGTGGGCCAAAAATGGCCAACATTTTTGGTGACTCATAAGGAAGCATGCCTGTATGCTCAAAGAACCCAACCACTTTACCTTGTCTAGTCCATTAGGCATGGAGTCATTGCTTTTGTAACTATGCTAGTCTAAACCTAGATATAAGGCTGACCCTTGCTAGAACTCCCTCTTGAAGCAATGAGGATAGTAAAAAAAAAAAAAAGTTCCCAAGGTAGATAAAGAAAAGAAACTAACCTAGAACAAAGCAAAGACAACAAAAAAATGTGCCTGAAATAGCACTTGGAAGAATTAGATCAAAACTAATCTAATATATACATCTTAAAACTATATGTATCCTTTCCTCCTGGATCAAAAGGAAAGCTTGATACTTTCCTTACATTATGAGATAAGGGATTGAATAAGGTACACAGTTGCTTGACCCCTGGCCTTGATGCTTGCCTCTCTTTTACTGCAACTATCAGCTTCTTCATCATAATGCCCAATGAGAACTAGGCAGCTCCAAATAGGCCAGCTATGTGAATCTAGATAGTTCCAAACTCTTCATATGGCTCCTTACCTATAGCCTCCAATGGTGGTTCAACAAGGTAAACCTCTTTTATTTTTGTGGCCTCCTCAAAAATATTGTACTTGTCCTTTATTTCATATTTTTTAGGCTCATCAAGGAGCTGATAACCTATTCCAAAGATCTAAAACAAGTCCATATCAGTAATGCACTCTTAGGGTGGTAGAGTTGGAAAACTTTCCACTCCATCCCTCATGATTTTCTTGAAAAAGTTGCTATCCTTGGCTGCAACCAGACCATAGTTGCCTTGGAGAAGAACATAACCAGCTCTCAAAATCTCAAATGAGCCCTCTAACTAATTGGGAACCTTTGGCTGCCCCATAAGTTCATCAATTTGATCATCTACTTCATTCATTTCATCATCCCTTTTATCATGTGGTAGCTCATCTAGTGAATTAATAGCCTTGACCTCTTCATTCTTAACATAAGGTGGTAGCTTTGTATCCATAATAGTGCAGTCTACTTCATGCACTACTACAAAAGATTATTTAATATGTTTTCCTTCATTAAATAAGGTTGCATGGATATTTTACAGACCAAGGGGGGACCCTATGGTGATTTCTTCCTCATATATGATCATGACATTCTCTTCCTCAACCTCTTTGGATGCATCTCCCATAGGTTCATGATTTGGTTCCTAAAGATGCTCTACTTGGATCACCTTCACCTCCTCCTCCTCTTGAATTGATTGAACTAATTTTTAGGATGTAAATATGTAAGGAACAACCAACTTTTCTTCCTAATTCTCCACTTCATGAATGACTCTCATTGAGGGAAAGGTTCTAGGATTTTGAGGGGAAAAGAGTGGAAGCTACAAAGCTTCTTGACTAACTTCAGGAATCACCACCTCCTTCTTTTATCCACTACTTTGAATAAATTTCCAAGATGAAAAAGATGGAAAAGATAGAGGCTCTTGAGGATGGAGGGATGGGGGTTGAAAGACCTTTGATCTACTTGGCTACGTGACTTGGCTCTAAGATGGGAAAGGTAGAGGTTCTACCTTCATCTGTTGATTTTGACTTTCTTCTTCTATCCTTGCCTTCATTCTACCTTTCTTCTTTTATCCTTGCCTTTAGTTTCAACTCTCTGATTTTATTTTCTATATTCTCTTGAAATATCTCCTCCTTAAGGTGATTAGGAACAAAATAAGGCTCTTGAAGAGGGATGAAGTTTTGGACCTAGACAATAGGCTATTCCACAATAGGCACTTCATTTTTTTGACAACCACCTTGGATGGATTTCCAAGGAGGAAAACACTGTGGAACATATGAAGAACTTAGAAGATTCAAAGGAGCACTTGAAATGGTCACTTGAGAAGGAATGGGTGATACATAAGAATGCCACAAAGGTGCATATGTAGGCACAAAAAGTTGGTAGGGTTGGCCTTGTTGTTATTCAAGTCCTTCCAACTTGTCATCAACACTCTTAATGTAACCACATATATCCATCATGTCATCAATGAGGTTGCTCCAATTTGCTCTTTCAACAGGTGCCCATTCTATTTTTATTTGTTTTAATGAATCCCTCACATAATGGATTTGTTGAGGGGGAACATTTTGTCCATAACACTTTTATGAGCACAACTCTAGTGCATGCTTATCAAGGTTCACTAAAGTTTACCTAAGTATTGGTATAGATGGATCATATTAGGGATAATGAAGAGCATTATTTTTATGGGCTTGTTCATATGGATGATAAGGGAAATACTCCTACATATATGGACCATAAGGAACTTGCCAAGGTTCATTATAGACTTGATACAAATCTTGGTAGGGCTGATTGAGCTTATATGGATCATGAAGATAATATTGGGGCTGCTAATAAGGAGGTGAATAATAGGAACATTTACCATATCCATTCATGTTAGCCTCATAATTCAAGTAAGAGATGATTAAAACTTCAAAGAGACAAACCTGGTCAACTCATCACTAGGAGCTTTGATTTGGAGTTGCCAATGGCACTAATACTTGCTTTCAAAAGAAAATAATGATGATCAGGCACTTGGACTATTTAAACCAACTAGAAGATGCTCAGATTCACCATTGATGTTTTCTAAATGCCTCCAAAGGCTGATAAGTACGAAGACAACACCAAAAATCCTTCCATTGCTTTACACTTTAGTCCCATTGAACGTGCCAAAACTATTATAGCTAGAAATTGCACCCTTATAGGAGAGATTTTTAGGCTATCCCACTTCCAACCATAAGCATGGGAACAACCTCAAGATGTGGGTGTCTTATGGTGAGGTTGAGCCTCTAGTTTTTTTAAATAGGCTAGTTCCTCTTGGTGGATCACCTAAACTACTACTGAAATAAAACTTTCAAGGGGAAAAGGTTTAGAAGGGGGAAAAATGGCTCTTAATAAGGCTAACTGGGCAATGCACCAATTTAAAATGGGAAACTCCCATAAGCTTGAACCCACACTAATTCTATAGAAGATAATACTGGATTATACAACCTCAAGATCAAGTTGGTTGCATAAATATTTCAAGGAAGAGGTTTAGGGAAGTGATGAATGTAAACAGAGAGGAGTTATAAGACTCATTGGAAGTTCACATTAATGGCAAAAAAAACTCAACCAGACCTACAAACAACATCAAAAAATCCTTAAACAAGGTCAAAAAGGAGGACCATGGATGAGGAAGACTCTCCTTCATGTGATGTCATAGTACACAGCTCAACAGACACAAGTCCAAGGCAAGAGATAGGTAAATAAAAATCCTTTTAATTCATAAGAGGTGGTTCTTACAAATGTTTGACAGGGTTGAGCTTAACTAACTAAACATATCTTGCAATATATCTAAGAGCGTCCTGTCTCCTAGGAAGATAAAAAATGTCTAAAAACTTGGAACCCTTATAATGGCAAGTCATGTGATATTTATAGAGAATGGGGAGAGAGAGAGAGAGAGAGAGAGAGAGAGAGAGAGAGAGAGAGAGAGAGAGAGAGAGAGAGAGAGAGAGAGAGAGAGAGAGAGAGAGAGAGTTGCATGGTAGAAAGGAAAGAGGAAAAGTCGTTGAACTAGGATCGCTACTATCACCACTACTTTGACCATTAAATGAGCCACCCAAGATCATCCCAGTCTCAAGCCATTCCTATATTCAAGTCTCCTTTTGGCATATTTGAGAAGTCATACCACTGATAGCTAGATGTTGTTGCTAAGTCCAAGTTTTTTAATCTTTTTATTAAAGCTTGGCAAGTTCTTTATTACAACTTGGACTATCCCAATTGGTTCTTGCATGTTTGTTTCTCCACCTAGACATGTTCAATCCTTGTTTGACCACTTTGTATGTTCTATAAGTGAGTTATATGTACTTGTACCACTTATCCTTCACTGATTGGCCCTTTGGATTTATGCTTGGAAAGGACTTGTCTTTTTAATAATCCAAGAGGCACTTCTAAGACCAAATCAGGGTTTTGATGTCTCATTACTTATTTTGGGTTTTTGACTACTCACAACTTATGAAGTAATTAATTAGTGCTCATTGGAGAACCCAAAATACACTACCCAAACCAAATCAGGCTTTCCAAGCCTCACTTCTTACTTTAGACTTATCATTACTTGTAACTTATAAAGTGAAATAAGTAGTGAACCCCTTAAAACTTGAAATATACTACCCAGACCAAATCAAGCTTTCAAAGCCTTTTTACTTGCTTCGAGGTTTCAATTGTTTATTACTTATTAGGTTTTTTTGAGTAGTGCTCCTTTGGAAACCCAAAGTTCTCTTCATCAAAGAACCTGAAGCCTTCTTTAAGAGAAAGCTTGAAGTCATTCACCTTGGAGAATCTGATCTACACTATCCATGTGTAATTTGGATTCATAAACCTAAATTATTTCTACTTATAAAACATTTAGAAGTCAAGCACCACTATAAACATGATTTGTACTATGCCCTCAGAAACCCAAATTCTAAATACTTTACCATTTTCTTCTTGAGTTATGTCTATTTTATTTAAACTAGTAAAATTTTGGTATGTGGGCCAAAAATGGACAACATTTTTGGTGACTCATAGGGAAGCATGCCTACTATGCTTGAAGAACCCAACCACTTTGCCTTGCCTAGTCCATTGGGTATGGAGTCATTGATTCCACAACTATGCTAATCTAAAACTAGATACAAGGCTGACCCTTGCTGGAACTTCCTCTTGAAGCAATGAGGATAATACAAAATAAAACAAAGTGCCCAAGGCACTTAAAAACAAGAAACTAACCTAGAAAAAAGAAAAGATAACAAATAAATTTTCCTAAAATAATATTTGGAGGAATTAGAACAAAATTACTCTAATATATACATCCTAAAACTATATGTAGCCTTTCCTTATGGATCAAAAATAAATTTTGATACTTTCCTTGCATTATGAGATAGGGGATTGAATAAGGAATATAACTGCTTGACCCCTGACCTTGATGCTTGCCTTTTCTTTGTTGCAACTGTTAGCTTCTTCATCATTATGCTTAATGAGAACCAAGTAGCTCTAGAGAGCTCAACTATGTGAATCCAGACAGTCCCAAACTCTTCATATGGATCCTTAATTGCAACCTACAATGGTGGTTCAATAATTCAAACCTCTTTGATTTCTATGGCCTCCTAAAAAAGACTAGACTTGTCCTTTATTTCATGTTTTTTAAGCTCATCAAGGAGCTGATAGCCTATTCTAATGATCAGAAACAAGTCCATATCAGAAATGTACTCTTGGGGTGGTAGAGTTGGAAAACTACCCACTCCATCCCTTGTGATTTCTTGACAAAATTACTCTCCTTGGCTGCAACCAGACCATAGTTACCTTGGAGAAGAACATAACCAGCTCTCAAAACCTCAAACAAGTCCTCAAATGAGCCCTCCAACTGATTGAAAACCTCTAGCTACTCCATAAGCTCATCACTTTGATCAATACTTCATTCATTTCCTCATCCCTTTTGTAATGTGGTAGCTCATCCAAGGAATTGACAACCACAACCCCTTCATTTGTAATATAAGGTGGCAGCTTTACATCTATAATAGTTTAGTATACTTTATAGACTACTACAAAAGAGTCTTCAATATGTTCTCCTTCATTCAAGAAGGTTGATTTGATCTTTTTCAGACCAAGGGGGGACCCTATGGCAATTTATTCCTTGTAACTACTCATGACATTCTCTTCCTTAGCCTCTTTGGATGCATCTCCCATAGGTTCTTAATTTTATTATTGAAACTACTCTACTTGGATCACCTTCACCTCTTCCTCCTCTTCAATTGGCTAAACCAATTTATAGGATGGAAATGTACAAGGAACAACCACCTTTTCTTCATTATTCTCCACTTCATGAATGACTCTCCATGAAGGAAAGACTCTAGGCTTTTTAGGGGAAAGGAGTGGAGGCTACAAGGCTTCTTGACTAACTTCAGGAATCACCACCTCATTTTTTCGCCCACTACTTTGAATAATTTCCAAGATGGAAAATATGGAAAATATAGAGGCTCTTGAGGAAGGATGGATGGGGGTTAAAAGACCTTTGATCTACTTGGTTGCGTGACTTGGCTCCAAGATGGGAAAGGTAGAGTTTTTGCCTTCATCTGCTAGTTATGCCTTTCTTCTTCTCTCCTTACCTTCAATACTAACTATATGATTTTCTTTTCTATAATCTCTTGAAATAGCTCCTCCTTAAGGTGGTCAGGAGCAAAAGAAGTCTCTTGAAGAGGGATGAAGTTTTGGACCCAAATAGTAGGCTATTCCATAATAGGTACTTCATTTTTTTCATAACCCATTAGAAGGATTTCCAAGAAGGAAAAGACTGCAGAACATATGATGAACTTGTAAGATTCAAAGGATCACTTGAAATGGTCACTTGAAGAGGATGGGTGACACATAAGGAGGCTATGGAGGTGCATATGTAGGCACAAAAGGTTAGTGGGGTTGGCCCTATTGTTCCTCAAGTCCTGCCAGCTTGTCCTCAATGCTCTAAATGTAACTACATATATCCATCATGTCACTAGTGAGGTTTCTCTAATTTGCTCTCTCTAGATGCCCATTTTTCTTTGATTTGTTGTAATGAATCCCTCACATAATGGATTTGCTGAGGGGGAATATTTTGGCCTTAACATTTTTGTGAGCATAACTCTAGTACATGCTTGTCAAGGTTCACTAAAGTTTGCCTGAGTATTGATATAGATGGCTCATGGTAGGGATGATGAGGAGTAGTATTTTGATGGGATTGTTTATATTGATAATCAGGGCAATACTTTTGTATATAAGGACCATGAGAAACTTTCCCATGTTCATCATAGCTTGAATAGAAATCTTGGTAGGGCTGATTAAGCTCATATGGATCATGAGGTTCATACTGGCGCTACTAATAAGGAGGTGAATAATAGGAATATTCACCATAGCCATTCATTTTAACCTCATAAGTCAAGTAGGAGCTGATTAAAACTTTAAAGAGATAAACCTGGTCTGCTCATAACTAGGAGCTTTGATTTGGAGTCACCAATGGCGCTAATACTTGATTTCAAAAGCAAATAATGATGATCAAGCTCTTTGACTACTTAAACTAGCTGATAGATTCTCAAAGTCACCATTGATGTTTTTTAAAAACCTCTAAAGGCTGATAAGAAGAAATACAACACCAAAAATCCTTATATTGCTTAGGACCTTAGTCCCATCGGGCATGCCAGAACTATTATAGCTAGAAATTACACCCTTGTTTGAGAGTTTTTCAGGCTCTCCCACTTCTAACCATAGGCATCAGAACAAACTCAAGATGTGGGTGTCTTATGGTGAGGTTAAGCCTCTAGGATCTTTAAAGAGGCAAGTTCCTTTTGGTGTATCACCTAAACTACTTCTGAAAGAAAATTTTCATGGGGAAAAGGGTTCGAAGGGGGAAAAGGGATCTTAATAAGGCTAACCAAGTGATGCACCGATTTAAAATGGGAAACTCCCATAAACTTGAACCCACACTAGTTTTATAGAGGATAATACTAGATTACACAACCTCAAGATCAAGTTGGTTGCATAGATATTCCATGGAGAAGGTTCAGGGAAGCGATGAATGCAAATGGAGAGGAGTTATAACACTCACTAGTAGTTCACATTAATGGCAGGAAGAAAACTCAACTAGACCTGCAAATAGCATCAAAAAATCCTTAAAAAAGGTGAGAGAGGAGGACCATGGATGAGGAAGAATCTCCTTCATGTGATGCCATAGTACCGAGCTCAACAGACACAAGTCAAAGGCAAGAGACAAGCAAGGAAAAATCCTTCATTGCATAAGAGGTGGTTCTTACAAATGCTTGGCAAGATCGAGCCTAACCAACTGAGCATATCTTGTGATATCTCTACGAGCATCCTGTCTCCTAGGAAGATAAAAAAACATCTAAAAATTGGGAACCCTTACAATGGTAAGTTACATGATATTTATAAATAATAGAGAGAGAGAGAGAGAGAGAGAGAGAGTTGTGTGGTAGAAAGGAGAGAGGGGAAGTCATTGAATTGGGACCACTTTGTCCCCACTACCTTGACCATGAAACATGACACCCAAGATCATCCCAATCTCCTTAATCCATTCCTACATGTAAGTCTCCCTTTATCATATTTGAAAAGCTATGTCATGGGTAGTTGGATGTCGCTACCTATTCTGAGTGTTTTGATCTTTGCATTAAATCTTGTTGAGTTCTTTATTTTAACTTAGACTATCCCAATCAGTCCTTACATGTTCGTTACTCCACTTGGACATGTCTAATCCTTGTTTTACCACTTTGCATGTTCTAAAAGTGAGTTTTATGTACTTGTGCCACTTGTCCTTGACTGATTGGCCCTTTGTATTTATGCTTGGAGAAGACTTATCTTTTTGAGAACCCGAGAGGCACTTTTAAGACCAAATCAAGCTTTTGATGTCTCATTACTTATTTTTGGTTTTTGACTACTCACAACTTATGAAGTAATTAATTAGTGCTCCTTAGAGAACCTGAAATATACTGCCCAGACCAAATTGGGCTTTCCAAGCCTCACTACTTACTTCAGACTTATCATTACTTGCAACTTATAAAGTGAAATAAGAGTGCACCCCCAGAAACCCAAAATACATTGCCCAGACCAAATCAGGGTTTCCAAGCCTTCTTACTTGCCTTAAGTTTTCAATTACTAAATACTTAAAAGGTTTTTTAAGTAATGCTCCTCTAGAAACCTGAAGTTGTCTTCATCAGAGAACTTAAAGCCTTCTTTAAGAGAAAGCTTGAAGTCATTCAACTTGGAGAAGCCAATTTGTATTGTCCATGAATGATTTGGATTCATAAACCTAAATTATTTATAATTATAAAACATTTAGAAGTCAAGCACCATTGGAAACCTAATTTGCACTATGCCCTCAAAAACTCGAAGTCTGAATACTTTGCCATTTTCTTCCTGAGTTATGTTCCTTTTCTTCCAACTAGAAAATTTTTGCTAAGTGGGCCAAAAAAGACCAACAAGAACAAAGTCCAAGTGAAAGCATCACAACCAACACAAGTCCCATCAGGTCCCCCTCTACCATCATTTGTTAGTAATAATGGTCATGTCTCTAATGTTGATTATGCAATCATAACTTAGTAGTCAAATATTACCATACTAGGCCCATAACCATCTGCCACTTCACCCATCCACCAACGAATCTAGATAATAATAAACCATTTATTGCTATCCAAGAAAAGGCATTTGATATTGTGGAATAATTGTAAAAGATGGCTACACAAATCTCCATTTTAGATTTTTTGCATACATCTACAATCCATAAGAACATATTGATAAAGTTCCTTGGCCATTCACAATTTTATAATGACATATCTCCTAAAAAATTTCAAGGTTTGGTAAGACACCTAGCTCCAGGCCAACAATTAATCTTCAACCAAAGTGATATGTCATCCCTTGGCCCACTGCATAATAATCAATTGTACAATAAAGTTGTCATAATGCAAAACAAATTGAAATGTGTCCTCATAGATAATGGATCAGGCCTAATTATTGTATTTCTAAACTTCATCAAGATACTTGGGTATAATACATTTGATCTCTAGCTAGAAACAATTATGATAAAGGCCTATGATAATGAAGAATGAGAATTATAGGACATTATCAGCTTAGATTATCATTGGGTCCTTGACCCATGATATATTATGCCATGTGTTAGACCTTGATTTTTCATATAATATGATTTTGGGTAGACTTGGATACATGAAATTTATGCAATCCCTTCAACATTTCACCAGTGTATCAAGTTCCCACATTCACGTATGGAGGTTACCATCCATGGAGACATACAACCCTACGAACATTACAAGCATTTAGAGGTTGAGTATTAAAGATATAACTACCGATTTGGCTTGAATCTAGTAGCTAAGAATGACAATGGAAAATAAATACTTGTTCATTCACCAAAAGCCAATTGCATTGACCCTGATACACTTTATTCACTTTTTCACATACTGCCTCCTAAAATGTTTAATTATTATACCATCTTGGATAATGTCCTAGGATAATATTTGACCCATGATACATTCCACATTGCTAATATTTCACAAAACCCTAGGTCTTTTAAAAGACCAAAAGCCAAACCACCTTGCATGAAATGTCAATGAAAGGTCAGAGCCAAACTGCATAGTTCATCAACCATTATTTCCATACAGACCTCTGGCTAAGAACAAGACCCTCTTGAAGATGATGAATCATGGTTCTATAATGACAAAATGGCCAACTATTATATCAATGCCAAGTATCATATATCAAATATAATAATGGAAAATCATGCCTATGAAGGAGGAGGCCTTGGGTTGAATCAACAGGGTATGTTTGAGCCAATTTATGCCACTTGATATAAAGGAACTTATGGACTTAGATTTAAACCACTTGGGGGTGACCCCATATATCTTATTCTAGTTCCATCACTAATGACTAGTGATGATGATGTTGATAGTGAATAAAACTTTGATCATAGCCCTTTCGATGTCCTAGCCAATACCAATTTATTTGACACTAATGCCATTTGTACTATTTGACTAGTTGTTTTCCATAATCCACTTTCACTATATTACCCTCAACTAATAGACTAAGGCCAATAAGAATCAATGTGTTAGTTGATGAGTTTTAGAATGATGAGGCCTTCTATGATTTTATAGGCCTTCTATGATTTTATTGGCCTTAGAGATAATGTTCTATTGGGAAGCCACAAACAAGGGTTCTCGATCAAATTGGATCCTAAAGCCTATTTTGGAGAATGGGTGAACATCCTTAGTCACAAACAATTAAATAAAACATTGAGGTCCCAAAGTGAAAACCTCTTTGAGGCACTTTTGGACAAGGGAAATAGTAAAGAGAAAGTCCGGTTTAGTGGTGAAAATATATTTCAGGTGCCATTAGATAGGGGTGTTCAACCTTCCTCAAACATAGCTCAAGAGACCACAAACAATGAACTTGCCTATGGGTCTGAGTTCAGTATTGAAGAATAGCAAGTTTTTGATCAAATCATCCAAGAGTTCCCAATAGTATTTATTACATGGCCATCTTTTCCCTTGGTTATTATGATCCATCATGCCTAGGAAAACTTGAAGAACCAATCCTAATAGAGGACTCTACTATTACAAGCCAATTTCAATCTTTGTCGACTATTCTAGAAGACGGTTCAACATTTCTAGTAGAGGACGCAATAGAAGTTAACTTCAGGACTCTAGATGATTTGAAATGGATAAAATTAGGTGTCTCCCTCAATGAGGAGTAATATGAAGTATTTACAACCATTCTAATGAAATTTGTTGATATATTTGCATGGGCCTATTTTGACATGCCTAGTTTGGACACCACCTTGGTTATTCACAACCTTATGGTAAATCATGATGCCAAACCTGTAAAAGAAAAATTATGCAAGATGCATCCTCACATTACTATATTAGTGAAAAAAGAGTTGGAAAAAATCTTGGAAGTGATATGTATTCACCCAATCAACTACTCAGATTGGATCTCAAATATTATGTTGGTTAGCAAAAAGCTAGAATGGATCAAGATTTGTACCAATTTTAAAGATATAAATATATCCTACCTCGAGTACATCTTTCCTTTCTCAAACATTGACATGATTTTGACTCATAGTAGGTTATGAAATGCTTTCATTGATAGATGGATTCTCAGGGTACAAGTAGATCTAAATCAGACTAGGAGACCAACATAAAACATCATTCACCACCCCGTGGAGAAAATTATATTATCAAGTTATGCCATTTGGTATCAAAAACACTGGGGCCACAAACCAAAGATCCATGACCATCATATATTATGATATGATACATGATATCATTGAAGACTATGTTGATGACATTCTATGTAAATCAAAGACCAGGGTCGATCATCCAACAATACTAAGGAGGATATTTGAATAACTAGATGAATACAAAGTGAGGCTCAAACCTAAGAAGTGTATTTTTGGAGTTACTTCAGTTAAATTTCTTTGCTTCATTATATTTTTTTGAGGCATATAAGTCAACCCAGCTAAAGTATGAGCCATTGCAAAGATGCCACAATCGACCAATATGAAGCAACTCTATAGTTTATAGGGCAAAATATAATCTATTAGATGCTTTATTTATTAATTGGTAAACAAGTGCCACCCATTCATACACCTAATAAATATGGGTGTGACATTTCATTTGGATGATGAATGCCATAAAGTTTTTCAACACCTGAATGACTCTAATACATCTACATGTTTTATTGCCACAAATTCCAAGAAAGTTGTTCCTCCTATATCTATTAGCTATCGATAAAGCCCTCAGGGGAATTATAGTTCAACATGATGATAATGGAAAAGATCATGTTGTGTATTATCTAAGATGCACATTTGTCACATATGAGCACAACTATACACCCATTGAAAAATCTTGTTTAGCCATGGTCTTTGCAGCTCAGAAACAATGACATTACATGTTAAACAACAAGACCATGGTCATTTAAAAAGTAGATCCACTCAAGTATCTACTATCTAAAATGAATTTACAAGGACGTATGGCCAAATGGATCATGTTTTTTAGCAAGTTTGAGATAGAGTATGTCAACCAGAAGGCCATCAAGGGATAAGTTCTTGCAGATTAGCTTGCTAAAGCACCCCTTGTAGATACAAAATCACTAACATTCCACTTCCCATATGAATCCATTATGGCCATCATTGACACACCTCTTGAGGAATAGCTTTAGAAGCTATATTTTGATGGGTTATTCATAACACATAGATCGAGGGTAGGCCTTTTGTTTATTAAACCATGAGGTGTTTTAATCCCTAAGTCATTATGAATCGGTTTTCCTTGTACCAACAATATGGCTGAGTATGAAGCACTTGTCACAGGACTTCAATAGGAGGTAAAATGGAACATAAAACATTTAAAGGCTTATGATGATTTTTAGTTAATCATCAATTAGGTTATGAACCATTTTTAGACCAAGGATGATAACCTGGTACCATAAAAGGCCATAGCTAACACTCTCAAACAATAGAATGTTGATGTACAATTTAAACATATACCAAGGGCCAGTATCAAAATGACATATACCATGAATACCATTAGATCTTTGATTTGACATACAGACATGACCAAGGAATACTAGTTCCTCATTGAAAATCTGCTAGTGCCAGCTCATAAACCATCAACTATCATAATGATCTATGGTATTTTTTGTCCCATATTTATTTGGTATTTAGACTTATACACCTAACTAAATATTTCCACCTGGCCTATCTTGCAAAAAATCCAAAGCCTTTATCTGCCATGTCACACATTATACCTTACTCGAACCAACCCTATACCATCATAGTTTTGATGGAACTCTCCTTTGTTGTTTAACTTTAGGAGAATCTACATTAGCATTATGGGAAGTTCATGAAGGAGTATGTGGAGCCCATACCAATGGGGTAGTCCTATCCAAAATGATCTTATGTACCAGGTACTATTGGCCAATTATGGACTTAGATGCAGTTACATATATGAAAAAGTATGATAAATGTCAATGGCATGCCAATCTGATTCATGCCCTAATCAAGACTTTGAAACCAATGCTTACACCATGGCTATTTTCTGCATGGGGTCATGATCTCATTGGGAAGATAAACCCCACCTCATTCAATGGCCATAAACATATCTTCACCACCACAAAATATTTTACCAAGTGGATTGAAATTATACCCTTCACTTATGTGATTGTAAAGAAAATTTTCAAATTCATCTTTAACCATCTCATTTACTACTACGGTATCCCCTCTGACATTATATCTAATAATGATAGATCATTCAAAAACAAATATGTTGAACCACTATGTGTCGAGTACAAGATTTAATAACATTTTTCCATGGCATATTACCCTTAAGGTAATAGCTAGGTTGAAGCATCTAACAAAACCATTGTTAACATCCTTAAAAAGATAGTTAATGATTCCATTTATGATTGGAACCTCCAAATATTTTGTGTGCTCTGGGTATACTATACCAATCATCATACTCCAACAAGAGCCACTCCATATTCCCTTGTTTATGGAACTAAGGCCAATTTTTCTATTGAGATTGAGTTACCTTCTTTGTGCATCTCTTTGAATCATGTCCTGGATGATTAAAACTACCGAGTGGCTTGCCCACAAGTGTTGGAGTTACTTGATGAGAAATGCATGGTTGCAATCAATAATTTGTAAGCATAATAGAACCGACTCCATTTTCATTATAATTGGCATGTTATACACATATAATTTGAGCTTGGTGATCTTATTATTAAATAAAACCAAAAGAATACCATAACAAATAAGAAACACAAATGCAAGTTCACAACCAACTTTATATGCCCTTTCATCATTGTTGTAAACTATGGTGTTGGAGCATATAGGTTGGCCACTCCAGATGGGGATGAACTTAATAAGCCAATGAATATTACACACCTCAAGCATTACTTTACTTAAGAAACTTGGTATATTGTCTATCAGAATTGTTTCAATTGTACCATAATTTTAACTTTATTATATCACCATACCATTATATCACTTTGTCATTCCACAATTCCATTCTACCATACGTTTTCTACTGATTGAGTTATTTTCCACCACCCTACCTAACCTGTTTGACCTTGGTTTCATTCCATTAGTTCCACAACCACGTTCAGCATGATGATTCAGATCAAGTTTCACAATTATTTCAAGTATTTCAGATAGAGTCCATATTTCTAGATCAGTATGACAAAGGTTTTAGCAATTGCATAATTCATTTCTTATTATATTTTATAATATGTGGGCTTGATTATAACTACCTTTGGGCAAATTAGTATCTCGACATCTTGGTACTAAGTATAAATTCCTATGGGAAAATTAGTATCATTGACTTATGTCATTATTTCTTAGTTATTACCATCTATGAGAAAACTAGGGGCAACACTTGTTTATCATGCCTTGAAGTACCACCTTGTCATGCCTATGTTGTAATGTGTTATTTGCCAACTTTGCCTATTTTATTTGAATTAGTTGTTATACTAGTCATATTCCTCTACTGTAAGGCACAACTATAGTGACTTGAGGTCTCATCCTGGTACTAAGTAGGAAGTGATCGATTTATGTTGAGGTTAGCTCAATCACCCTTCACCACACTCTCTCCATTTTATAAGCAATTTCAATTTAAATGCTCTCACCATTTTGTGATCTTAGACCATTTAGTATCTCAACATTCTCCATTGAGTTGAGATGCTCTAAATTTTCTAAAAACATTTGTAAAATCAATTTAGAAAATACAAAAACATTGACCACTTCTTTGCCTTAAGGATTCTAGGAACCGTTACTAAGTCACAAGAAACCACTTATCATTTAGGTTCCCCATCATTATTGGCCTTTTATCCCATTCTCTCACCATTTTGAGAGCTCATACCAATATTCTTCAATAAAATCCATCATGTTTCCTTTCTCATCATTTGATTTTACCTCATTTTCTGGGAGAACAACATTTGGCCTGAAGTTTTTATTGGATATTACATCTATGAAACTATGTAGGCAATGCCCACTTTCCTAATGCATCTGAAGCTAGCTCAACCACCCCTTCCTTTTCTAGGGGTTTTTTTTGTTATATTTTTTGTGTCATGTTATTTTTACTAACATCGTGATTAACCATTATTTGATTGTTATTTCTCTTTGTTTTGTTTTGCTTTGTTTCTTTTCTTTTTTTGGTGTTTTATCTTCTGTTTATTTGTTTGCTTTCTTGTTGTGCCTTGATTTAGTTTACATGCGTTCATTGGGTGATTCCTTACATATTATTCTTGAATCCATCCATATTCATACATCAACATTATCATCATGGTTTTTATCATTGATGCATTATTTTCCATTGAATATTAGATTGTGTGTTAGTCCATATGCATATTTTGGCCAAGTCCTCATGGTCTTCTATCATGATGCCTACCATCATGTGCTATAGCAAAAATTAGTTCTGGGAGTCTAGACAATAATGAATCAATGATATATCTCCCTGGCACCAAAAACATTCTTGATATAATCCAAATCATATCCTACACAGAGTAATTAAACAATGAAAAAAAAATCCTCCTTACTAGTTCAGATGAGCATCTCCCTACTCACGGGTTTCTCAAATTCATCTTTATCTTCTATACCAATTTGTCGTCATATTCCATATCATGTTTGACATAATCAAAGTATAATGATTCTAACTACCTCTAGACAAACCATTGTATACAGTCCCATTTATCTTACCAATGATTCTAATCGCCTTTGGGAAAATCATTGTGTTTTTCATCCATTTGAAGGTTGATGACTATAACTGCCTTTAGGCAAATCATTTTCTTTCTTCTACCCAATTGGGACATGTTTTCATTATGATAATGCTTATAACCACCTTTGGGCAAACCATTATCTCTATCCACTCAACTGGAACATATTTTTATTCGGCCAATGATTATAACTACCTATGGGAAAATCATTATTTTTCTATTTATTGATTATAATTGTCTTTGGGTAAATCAGTCTCTTGTTACCCTAAGCCTTTTTCAAAGATTCTAATCACCTTTGGGCAAATCATTACTATTGACCAAATTTGACTTCTAGTCAAATTGAGTCAACCCATATTATTTTAAACTTTTGAATAAGGTTTCAAGTGTCCTATAGGGTTTTTTATTGTCTTATATGTCTCACTTATCCTTCCCCTAGTCCTTGTTGAGGCCCATCCTCCTTGTACTAGGCTAGTCAACTAAAGTCAACATTGGTCAAACCTAGTCAAACTTAGTCAAAGTGCTAAATTATGTTAGAAATGTCCTAAGATGGTCTTTGTTATGTTTCAAGGTGTCTTCAAGTCATAAATTGGTCACTTGTTAGGTTTCATGAGAAAAAAGGGTCATTTGGTGAGTTTTCTAGCTCAATTAATGACTTATACAGATGTTAGAGTTACAATATTTGTCTCCAAAATGAATCTCAATGTGGAAGAGGTTAGACTATGTCAGGATTAGTTAGATGGAAATAAAAGAGTCAGTTATATGTAATAAATGGTAGTTTTTGCTTAAAAATAGGCTATTTGTATCACTTATATGGACTTGTGGAACTCACCTATAGCAAAAAATGTGGGTGGAGTGCAGAGAATTCATTAAAAAGTTCATTTGCAACTTCTTTTTCTTCTACTTTATCTTTGCAAGCTAAGGAAGGTCAAATTCAAACACTTGGGAATGAGAGATAAATTAGTGTAAGGGATGGAGCTCAATTTTGGCAAAAATCATGGATGATCATCTATATGAGATTTTAAACATCATAGGAGGTTTTTATTGTGTTCTTAAAACCTAAACCAAGCTCAAATAACCCATAGGTAGGCCTAAACAGTGGTCTCATTCTAAGCAGTTATAGACTTAGTCTATGTTTCTAAAAGCATAGAAAGTGTTTGAAAGACCAATAGGTTGGAATATGTGTAGACACCGCAAACGTGTCTGCACCTTGGTTCTCCCCCTTGGCCCTTTCTCCCTCCTAGTCCTCCTTGGTCCCTAACCCACCTAAGTCTTATTAATTAGAAATTAACATCTATTTTTAATTAAATAAGGCCCCCTTTCCACCCTACCCTTGCCACCTTGGATCCTCCCTTGAATCCCTCCACCTTCCCCCTAGCATTTATTAGGCCAAATCTCACCATTATATCCCCCCTCGTCCATTTTGGCATCCTCGTGACCGTTCTGCCCATGACCCCTCGCCCGGCGGCGTGCAAGAGTGGGCAGAGGCTATTTTTAGCCTCTGTGCCCATCCTGAGACCGCCGACATCGGCGACCCTTCGGCCGACGTCGGCGAAACTGCCGGCGTCGGCAGCCTTCATTATCCCCTTCTGCATCCGTTGCACCCCCCTGGACTCTTGAGCTCGAAAACAGATTCTCTTGATGCTTTGGCTCTGATCTCTCCTCTGTCTTGACCTCGTGCAATAGCAGCAACAGGTGAAAAGGCCCTGGATCAGTATCTTCTCCTTGCAGCAACTCTTCCGTGGCTCCAGCAACATCTTCTTCTCCCTTCATTCAGCAAGCTAAAGGTAAGCTAGTCTGGTTTTTTATTTCATTTTAGTATTCAGTCATCTATCTTCTATTGTCTCCTGCTCCCTCTGTCCTTCCCCCCGAGAGGCTGCAAAGCCTTCTCAGGCCCCATCCTCTGTGAATCCTCCTCTTCCCTGTCCTCTGTGTCTCTTCCAACTTCCTCACCCCTCTGCCAAAAAGACCTTGCACCAGGC
Source organism: Torreya grandis (assembly GCA_037957365.1). Classification (NCBI taxonomy): domain Eukaryota; kingdom Viridiplantae; phylum Streptophyta; class Pinopsida; order Cupressales; family Taxaceae; genus Torreya; species Torreya grandis. The sequence continues at coordinate 4,408,038 of JARHVA010000212.1, forward strand.
ACCCAACCCGAACCAGACCACCCCCCCAATCCATCCAAACTTGTCCCCGTTCAGTCTCAGACCCGTCCACAGTCCAGAAAGCAACCCAGACCCGACTACAGGCCACAACCCCGACCGACGCCGGTCACTTCTCCAACCAACGTCGGCAGGATAGCCGACGCCGGCAGATCAGATAACCGACGCCGGCGACATTTCCGACCTCGGCGACTGTCTTCAGCCCAACAGCTCTTTCAGGTAATCATTTTGTTTTCTTCTTTCCTTTCTACTTTCTTTGTCACTTCTGTATTCTGGCATTCTGTCTTTTATCAGTCACTTATTTCATCAAACAGTGGGTTGACCTCCCTTAAGGAAGTTTTTACACTTCTGGGAACAAGCCTTTTGCTTGGCAACCCACTGCCTATCTGTCTAACGTTTTTCTTGTCCTAGTTTCCTTTTTTCTTGCAAGTGTCATTCCTCCACAGCCAAAGAGGAGTGCTCACAAGCATCTGGATTTACGGTGCGCAATCTTTAGTCCAGGTACTTCCCATGCCTTGTCCATCCCTTTTTTAGTTTCTTCTTTTCTCTTAGATCTAAAAGCGAAATTTGAGTAGAAACATCTCTGGCACGCCCGGTGGGACCCTAGGTTCCTCCTGGGTTCCTTTTTCTTTTTCATTCATCTAGGTGCATTTAGGCTCCTTCTCTCTTGTCTCTTTCTTCTATTCTAAATGACACTATAAGCAGGACTAAAACGAATCCTTCTTTTCTTTCTTCTTTGCATTTCTAGACTAGTCTAAACGTCATACTCTCGTCCCTTTCTCCAACTTGTCTTCATCACAACATCACATTTCGACTTGGGCATTAAAACATATTGCACTTTCATTTTTGCTTGTGCTTGCATTAGTCCACATCTAGTAACTTAGGCGCATATTGAATGAACCGTAGACACTTGATGTTACACTACCGAATCACATGCACTAAACGAACATAAAACTTACCTGAGACAAGGCCCGACTGGGATTTCATCACCCAGCGGATACCTTACCCATCCCGGTGACCCTACTTAGATTTCATCACCAAGGGGGAAGCCCACTCCGTTCTCTGGCGGAGTCTAAACTCTAGGCGAGGTATATCTTGGCTAAGCGAGACCAGCTAACCACTGGAATCGTGAAGTGAGGGGAGCTTGCTCCTTAGCACCAGGCCACGTACCAGACCCTAACACAGATTTTTGAGCACCTAAAACAACACCTGAAACCATCTTTAGACTGCCTTCTTCTAGGACCCTTCTTGCAGCCAATCTCCCCAAACATTCATCTAAGGCATAAGCCACAAGTTTCTAAGGTTAATTCCTAGGATTTATCGCTTAGGCTTGTCTGTCTTTCTCTGTTTTCCTCTTCTCATCTGTTTGTTTGAGTGTGTGAGGACGCTTTCTTCTTTGTTTTTCCAAGAACCTTTTGGCTCTCTGGAAAACACAGTCACCGACATCGGTTCTGCCACCGACGTCAGCTTCCCCTGTCACCGGCATCGGTTCTTCTACCGACGTCGGCTTCATATGTTACCGGCATCGGTTATCTGACCGACGCCGGCCTCATTTCCTACCGACATCAGTTTTTCAACCGACGTCGGTCTCTGTCACTGTCCTTTTTTTTTCAAAACCAGCAACCTGAAACCTGTCTTTTCTCTGTCAAAAACTCCATTCTGGTTTTCTGAGACTGCAAAAACACAGTTTCTGGAACCAGGACTCTCTTCTTAACCCACTTTAGCCAACGGCCGCTTCCGTCTATCCTGTCTCTAACCAGTCCTATCATGGAGTTTCACTCGGAGACTGAAATAACTCCTACAGGACCGACCCCGACCCCGACCCCGACTCAAATTCCCATCATTCCTGAAGGGGACCAAGATTTCGAGAGATTCTTGTACCTCAATACCGCAGCCCTCCAAAACTATCTCACGAGAAACCCAACGCGAGACCTTTCGGGTGACGTGGCGACGACATCCACACCATTCGCCACCCAACCCTTTATGACTCAGCCTTTCGCCTCGACTATTAACTCAACCATGGCCAATACGCAAAGTTTGGCCTCCCCATCTATTTTTAGACCGACCTCCACTGGGGTTTCATTACCCCCTCAACCACCTGCAATTCAACCAAGTTCTACCTCATATCAGAACTTGATTGTCTCGACCCCTCACACTCTTGCGCCCACAAATGTAGGAGTGTCAACCTCTCTTTTTACCAGTGCCGCCATTCAACCACCTTTGGCGGTGCCCAGTCAACTTATACCTTCGACCTTCATAACGCAACCACCCTTAGCCTCCACTTCTGCCCCTGCAACTAGTCATCCGTACATTGTACAACCGACTATGTCGCACACCTCCTCTAGCCTCATCCAAGCGCCTTACAACCTAGGGGGCGCTCAACCCGCCAATCCGTCAGCAGATCTTATCAAGATGTTGATGGATAAAATGTCCAGTCTCGAAGCCTCCATTTCCGGTTCAAGCAATGCTTTGTCATATGAGCAAATTTGCAACGAGCCTATCCATCCTTTCGTCCCTATTCGACCATATCCTAACCATTGGGAGCTTCCTAAATTCACTCGCTTTCAGAGTAAGGAAGACCCACAACAACATCTACGGGCATTTAGACATGCCTGTTATCTTATCTCCCACGACGATGTGTTACTTTTACGCACGTTCCCTATGTCACTTTCTGGCCCTGCCCTTGACTGGTATAGTTCTCTTACCAGACACTCTATCTTTTCATTCATCCAACTCGCCCAATTATTTCTCGACCATTTCTCTATTAACATTACCAAACAAGTCTCTATCACAGACCTCTACTCCATCAGACAATTTGACGACGAATCTGTAGTCAATTTTGTCGCTCATTGGAGAGGCTTGATTAACCAGCTCTCCTTCTCCTTGCCTCAACCTGAGCTCATCGAGCTCTTTTCTCGAGCATGTGCCAACCACATCTCTTCTACCTTGCGAATTCAGACATTTCGCACTTTTGACGAAGCTTTCATCATGGCTCGAAAGCTTGAACTCCGTGCCCTTGAAGAAGATAAGGTCAAATTGCGTAATACCAACGCAAATTCTACTGACCATTCTTCTTCCAGACCTTCTTCTTCTGCCAACTCCAAGTCCAAAGGAGTGGCCAACACTGTGGTCGTTAGATCACCATCCTCAACAACAACGAATTATTCCCAACCTTCAACATCTTCCAGCATTACCAAACAATTCCAACAACGGTATATCCAGCGTTCTTACACTCCACTTGGAGAACCATACGCTTCCGTTTTGGAAAAACTTCTCAAGCAGGGGGTCCTCAATCTCCCTCCAATCCGACCACCTCAATTTGACCCCTCTAAAGCCCTCCCTACATGGTATAGAGAGGCCGACTTTTGCCACTTTCACCGCGTCCAAGGCCATGACATTGACAACTACCAAACTTTCAAAAACATCGTCCAAGACATGATCGACAAGGGGGATCTTATTTTAGATAACCCGAACGCCCCACCCAATCAACATATCGACATCTTCAAACATCCTTTTTCCAAATCATCCGCCTACTCAAAACAACATCCAAACCATAACCCAAGATTCTCATGACCATGACTTTCACACGATTAACACTATCTTACCTCTTATCTCTGACCAATCTCTTTCACAGGCAGAAGAGTCTTCTCCTATTCGTCTATCACGAGATGAAGACCCCTCTTCTCCTATTAGTCCTCCATCTATTTCTCCTATATTGGGGGATGCCTTGGCCACACCTACACCATTAGCCCCACCTTCATCCAATGACCATACCTTGCCTACTCCTCAAGCACAAGCGGAGGGCATAATCATCCCTGCCTCCTGCCCTCTTGAGGAGCCACCCTCTCCTATTTCTTCTCCACCAAGAGAAGAACCAGTCTCTTTACCCATTTCAATTGAGGAAGACCCAATCACGGTTTCCTCTTGCCCTTTACCTGAGATTGTTACATCTCACTCACCTTCATCCACATCCAAACCCAAACCCACATCTAACCTTGCCTCACATAATAGTGGCCCTCGACCCAAACTAACAAAAGCCACTAGACCACACCGGAGAACTCCTCCCCCACCTTCACCATTGCCCTCAATCTTAGGCCTGCATCCGTCCACTTTAATAAGAATACTGCCTACTCCCATCCTTCACAGAGGCACGTCTCCTCCATTACTCTATCAACCTGTCAAACATACATCTCACTCAAACCATCGACCAACGCCTCTTATGCCTCTTAAACCAACGTCATTGACCCTCACTGCAATAAAACATCCCGACCCATTAGCAGGTTCTTATACCTTGCTTTTGCAGCAATTGTTGCAGTCTTCTCGCCTCGACCTCCCGCCTCTCAGACCATATCAATCTCTCGGACCTAAACCACCTTGGTTCGACCACACTTGCATTTGTGCATATCATCGCACACCTGGACATGACACGGAGCATTGTCATGCCCTCAAGGTCGCCATTCGCCAATGTCTGGCGAATGACACCTCTCTTCTCGACCACGTCATCAACAAACCTTCAACACCGCCTCATTCATCAACTCTCGGATCAAGGCCATCTTGGTTCGACAACTTTAAATTTTGCAACTATCATCACACTCCGGGACATGACACTGAGCATTGTTGTGCTCTCAAAGCTGTCATTCGTCAACAATAGAGAAATCTTTTCCTTCTCACCAAGGACCCTCTTAACCACCTCTTCGACAAAACATCAACCCCGACCCATACCTCTCCAACCTCATCACCTAAATCGGGATCTCCACGACAGACTATGGTCCCTTTACCACCTTTGACCCCATTATTTGACATTAACACAGTCCATTTAATCACCAAGCCTCAGCCAACCTTGACTAATCTATCCAACTTTCTCCCTAAGCGACTGGGGGGATCCAACCTTATCCTAACTTCGATCAAACATTCAATCAAACCTCGACCAAGTCTCAACCAACCATCAACCATAACATCGACCAAACCTTTGACCAAACCTTCGACAAACTTTAACCAAACATTTTACCACACTTCAACCAATCCTCGACCAATCAACAATCAAATATCATTCAACCAATCCTTTTTATCTAAAATCTTCAACCAGTCTCGACCAATCAACAACCATATCAGTCAACTTCACATCCACCATCAACATCTGACCAAACTGGAAAGAGCCAAATGGGGCAAGTCCGCTCCTAATTGACTCAGACCTTAACGCACTAGCATGGCCCAGGGACTTATCAGACCTTGAGCCCCCCTTTCTGTCTTGCATCTTCGACCATTCTTCTGCTAGTCGAGTACTCGTCTACTTGACACGTAACTTGAGCTCGTCCCTTGAGCAATCCTCATCCTCTTAATCCTCATCCCTTTCAACCCTATTCCCCTTTAACAAGTCCTCTACAACCCTTTTAGGATGCAGTGATGCTTTGTCCTAATAAAAAGGGGCGTCCTTGAGCTTCTACAGCCCTGTCCGTGACTCTCATTCCTATCAATAAATCCAAATCAAGATGTCAAAACATATCCATGGTCACTAAATCAAGTCAAATCAAAAAGACAGACTGATCCCTCGAAGGACAGCTGTACTATCATTGCTGTATTACTAGACTGATCCCTTGAAGGACAACTAGGCCAACTTTTCAAACATTATTAAGCAAAAATATAGACCACTCCCTCGAAGGATGGCTATGACTACTCTGGAAATAAACATCACTTTTCTTAGAAGCTTCCCGCATCGATCAGCTTCGCAACATGACCATTACATCAAGTGACATCTCTATGCAGGCTTCCCGCATCGATCAGTCTGCAAAAAAAAAAAAAAAAAAAAAAAAAAAAAAAAATGAGTCACGGACATTGGCTTGTAGTTGTCTCAGGGTCTCCTATAAAAGGGGCAAGGTTATTCCTGCTCTTAAACTGGGTTACCCTATCCTCCTCCTATCACCGGCTCAAGGGACTTCGATCTCACTTTAATGTCAAAGTGATTCGATTACCGTTCTAACTCAACACTGGTCAACGACGCAATGCATGAACGGGGCTTTTGTTCTAATAACCCCTATCTATGCTTCCTTTCTGGTCCTTGTCAATGAAAGAGCAATTTGCCTTTCACCTTTTCTCTACACTTCGGTCACGCTTTGGCCACGTCAATTGTCGACTCATCCTTAAACCTAGCCAACTTCAACATTTTTCAAACCAGCCTCGACATTTTCAACATGACATCAGGCATCATCCTTGTCCTTTTCGCATAGTTTCTATGGACACCAATACACATGGAAACTACCGACCAGACCCAATTTATGTTAAGCATAAACCAATACTTGCTGAAGCATAAATAGACCTTCTATTCATTCTTAGCATACATCCATCGCGACTATGGAAACTTGCTAGGGATGAAAGACTCTCGACCACTTCTACAGAAGACACCATTTGTAGCATCCTTTTATCCTCATCTTTTTATCCTCATCATTTCGACGCTTGACCACATCCAATCATCGACCATTTTGACCCTCGCAGTCCGAACTACATTGGTCTGAGGCCCTATGACCAGGGCTATGTAGGCAGCACTCAGATAACACATCCTCTGAGGTTAGCTCGACCACCCCCGTTTGTTCGTCTCTATGATGGACAAACCCTCTCTTCTTTGACTCTTATCACGACCAACTTCGACAACTTTGACCAAGACCAATCATTTTCTTTGACCAATCATTTTCTTTGACCAAGACCAATCATTTTCTTTGACCAAGACCAATCATTTTCTTTGACCAAGACTAATCATTTTCTTTGACCAAGACCAATCAATCCCTCCGACCCTCCCTCCCTTTTAGGGAGAACTACATCGGCCTGAGACCCTGTCACCAGGGCTATGTAGGCAGCACTTAGTTGACATGGGGTCTTCTGGGGTTAGCTCGGCCGCATCCTTTCGTCCATCCATCCTCTTGACCAATGACCATTGGCGATCATGCGTATCTCCTTCGACCTCGACCACTTCCAAGCCAATGTTGCCTTGGTTGTTTTTGCGTGTATGCTATTCCACGGCTGGTTAGCAGAATTGTCCGCAGACTTTTTTTTGACCCTTCACAAGTATAGGATCGCGAGCCAGTTGATCCCTACTACTTGTGGCTTTTTCGTGTTTCTGGGAGCACTTCCTGAGCCCTGGATACCTAGGACACGACGACCATTTGGAGCTTCAGCTTAGATTGAGTGACCCGATCAGCAGACGACTAAATGCTGGGGCCCGGTTACTTCAATTTTGGCACTCCTTGACCCTTGACCATGCGACAATTTGACCTGACCCTCTCGTGAAGTGGACTACGTGCAATCTCGACTATGGCAGCATTTTCACTCACTCTCTTCTATCCATTTCTCTGTCAAATCGACACTCGATCTTCGGTTCCCTTCTCTCGACTATCGCTTTGAGGGGGGAACACCTCATCCTTTTTTCTAGGGCAACCAACTCCTATTTTTGTCTTGCAGTTCGTCTAGAACAACCAACAAGACAAAAAGGGGCAAATGTAGACACTGCAAACGTGTCTGCACCTTGGTTCTCCCCCTTGGCCCTTTCTCCCTCCTAGTCCTCCTTGGTCCCTAACCCACCTAAGTCTTATTAATTAGAAATTAACATCTATTTTTAATTAAATAAGGCCCCCTTTCCACCCTACCCTTGCCACCTTGGATCCTCCCTTGAATCCCTCCACCTTCCCCCTAGCATTTATTAGGCCAAATCTCACCATTATATCCCCCCTTGTCCATTTTGGCATCCTCGTGACCGTTCTGCCCATGACCCCTCGCCCGGCGGCGTGCAAGAGTGGGCAGAGGCTATTTTTAGCCTCTGTGCCCATCCTGAGACCGCCGACGTCGGCGACCCTTCGGCCGACGTCGGCAAAACTGCCGGCGTCGGCAGCCTTCATTATCCCCTTCTGCATCCGTTGCACCCCCCTGGACTCTTGAGCTCGAAAACAGATTCTCTTGACGCTTTGGCTCTGATCTCTCCTCTGTCTTGACCTCGTGCAATAGCAGCAACAGGTGAAAAGGCCCTGGATCAGTATCTTCTCCTTGCAGCAACTCTTTCGTGGCTCCAGCAACATCTTCTTCTCCCTTCATTCAGCAAGCTAAAGGTAAGCTAGTCTGGTTTTTTATTTCATTTTAGTATTCAGTCATCTATCTTCTATTGTCTCCTGCTCCCTCTGTCCTTCCCCCCGAGAGGCTGCAAAGCCTTCTCAGGCCCCATCCTCTGTGAATCCTCCTCTTCCCTGTCCTCTGTGTCTCTTCCAACTTCCTCACCCCTCTGCCAAAAAGACCTTGCACCAGGCACCCAACCCGAACCAGACCACCCCCCCAATCCATCCAAACTTGTCCCCATTCAGTCTCAGACCCGTCCACAGTCCAGAAAGCAACCCAGACCCGACTACAGGCCACAACCCCGACCGACGCCGGTCACTTCCCCAACCGACGTCGGCAGGATAGCCGACGCCGACAGATCAGATAATCGACGCCGGCGACATTTCCGACCTCGGTGACTGTCTTCAGCCCAACAGCTCTTTCAGGTAATCATTTTGTTTTCTTCTTTCCTTTCTACTTTCTTTGTCACTTTTGTATTCTGGCATTCTGTCTTTTATCAGTCACTTATTTCATCAAACAGTGGGTTGACCTCCCTTAAGGAAGTTTTTACACTTCTGGGAACAAGCCTTTTGCTTGGCAACCCACTGCCTATCTGTCTAACGTTTTTCTTGTCCTAGTTTCCTTTTTTCTTGCAGGTGTCATTCCTCCATAGCCAAAGAGGAGTGCTCACAAGCGTCTGGATTTACGGTGCGCAATCTTTAGTCCAGGTACTTCCCATGCCTTGTCCATCCCTTTTTTAGTTTCTTCTTTTCTCTTAGATCTAAAAGCGAAATTTGAGTAGAAACAATATGGTTTCAATATATTATGGAATATGAATAGGCCATTTGAAGGAGCATGTGGCAAAAAGAGGTCTCAAATAAAGATGCAAAACTTAGTCATCATTCAAAACCCCTATAGATAATGCATTCCTACAAGTCTGTCTTAGCTTTTGGAGGATCAAATAGATGAGTTAGGTGCTCAAATTTTGTAAAAATTACCCTTAGGAGTTAAATAATCCTATCTAATGGTCAATTTTCCAAGGCTAATGGGGCTAATACTCTCTGTTTTGTCTCAGAGGTGAGGTACTTTTCCTATGCACAAGACTAGCAGTTTTGAGGAAAAGTGATGAGTAGGTGACTAGAAGACAAGATCTCAAATGAAGGTTGTTGAAGCTGGAGAACACCTAACACAAGCTAAAATAACTTCCTAGGATCTTTTAAAGCAAACAGGGTGCCCTGGACAACAAAGGTTACAGGCATGCGTGAGGGAAACCCTTAGGCCTAGAAGCCAAGTTGAGGGTCATATACATTTTTAAAATTGTCAAAGATTTCCACTTGGATAATTCATGCTTGTAGAGGTATATTAGAGGTTTTGAATCCATCAAGAGGTAGGGGAAACCATTATAGAGTCAGGTTGAGTCTTAAGTTGTGGGCAACCTTGTGAAACAAAGTTTAGACCTAAGGCATATTGTTATATCAGTTGCACTTGTGGAGTGAAATTATCATTCTAATGGTGTGAAATATGTTTTCTGGGGAACATAAAAGGTGATTGAAATTTTATTATATAGCAGAGGTCACATATTGATCACTTTTGGACCCAACACCATGACAGGGTATGCAAATTGAAGCAGTGCAATTGAGAGGTCAGCTTCAAACACTCACACCTACTTGGAGACATTGCATGGGATTATAAGAAGTTACAAGAGGATTAAGGAGGTCCCAAAAAAATAAATTGGGGTGTTAGTTCAGAGTTCCAATGTCAGAGATTTATGAACAATCCCTTAAAGGCTAGTGTACTCAAAAGCTCTTTAAGCCCTATTTTTTGACCTGGTGGAAGAAATGAGGTTCAAAGTGCATCCAAATGAACAAATTTGACCCTAAGAGTTAAAGATAAGTTGTTGAAAAATTCACAAGTTTTAGATCCATGGAATTAGATTATACATAATCCATACAAATTAGGTTTATTTTAAAATTTCTTGTGTTTTGTAGGTCCAGAAGATGATCAAGGGATACCAACTCTTTATGCCACTTTCAGAGCTTAGAAATGCTCACAAGTGTCCTTGTTAGGCCTCTCACTTTAGCCACTCTCTAAAGTGACATAATGAAAAGAGTGATAACCTAAATTTGGAGGCCTTTTAAGATGTGTCTGATGGATCCAAGCATATAAAGTGTCTTACCATGTGTCATGACATGGCATGGATCAGCTAGGAAGGATAAGAAGATGCTAGTGCCAATTGCCAAAATAATCCTATTGGAGAGTGATCATGATTACAGATGATGATGTGCTTATGTAAGAAAAGGTCAATGATTAGGAAAGATCCCAATGCTAGTGGATTCCTTTCTATAACTTCCTCTCCTTAGTGCACATGAGACACTTGTCCCTAATCTATTTTAGAATGCTCAAAGAAGCCCATGATGAAGGTAGTTTCCAAGGAAGAGTGATTGAAGAGTTTCAATGCCATATGTGAGGAAGGTGCTTAGTTTTGGATGGACACATGTTCACATCAGTTCTTAAACTCTCTTCCACCTCATTTCCATGTATTGTAACTGATTTTCATCTTTGGACACTTGTCCTTGTGGCTCTTGAACTTCTCTTTTCTCTCTCTTCTTCCAATTTATATAAATATAAGCCATTTTGGCTATTGTAAAAAGACCACACCTAGTATGGTGAAGCCCTGCTAGTTTTATATTGTAATTTTCCTTTGAAATAAGATATGCAATCTGGTTTTGATCCTATAAACTATCTTGTCTAAGTGTATGAAGAGATGTATAGTGAAAAGTCAAGTGATTGATATCATTCCTTGCTTCCTCTCAATCCTTCCATGTCTGATGCAAGTTGTTTCATTCTAACATGTCACATAAAGTGTTGTTAAGTGTATGAGTCTATTTTTCAAGTTTAAAAGTATCCTTAATGTCTAAAATTGATCTTTGGTTAACTCACCTTGAGTAGTTTTTCTTATATTTCACCTTCATGTTTGAAATTCTAATGTTAGAGTTATCTAAGAGGTAGAAGTTGGTTTTGTGAGTCTTGTCTCTTAGTGGATCTGTATGATAATCTTATGGATATATTCATGGTGTATCACCCCCTTATAATAGTTTACTTTCATGTAACTCCTATCCCTTTTCACATAAGCAAGTATTATATTTGGTGACAAGTACATTAAGATATATCTAGGGAGCTAGCCCTATCAATCCTAGATTTATACTTCCACTATAGGTGCCACACACACTTAGAAGTAGTCCAATGTTGCCCAAATTTGTAAAAGGCTTAAACACCCTATTCTAGGGTGCAAGATTTAGATCCAACAATTACCTTTTTTATCTTGCCTATGCCAATGATTATAATTTCCTATGGGTAAATCATCCTATTTGTCTGCCCTAACTAGGGTAGCTCCATATGCCACTAATTATAAATGCCTACGATAAAATCAGTCCTTTCCATCCCATTTCATTTGTTTAGTCCACTCATTTACTTCTTTTGAGGGACTTTTTGTCGACCCCTTTGCCAATTATTACCTTGAGGGGGCACCTAAAATTCATCCATTATAGTTGAAGTCATAAGCATACATGACCTTTTAATTCTTTAATAAGATTTTATTATGATTATAACTTGAAACACCTTCCCAAATAGGAGAAAACTATAGACACCTAAAACTAGTCACCAATGGCTTTCAACCAGACTTCAGACAAATTCTTACCAACCTTTGAAAATTAAGCCTAAAAATCACTGAACATCCTAAATTTATTTGTGCATCATTGATCAAAGCCTAGAATCTCATTGAGACATCCCTAATTGGGGTATCCTACTATAAGCAACAAAAACCTCTCACAGATTTTTCTCTAACCATCATGCAGCATCATAACATGCAATTGAGCCTATAAACCTATTAAGTAGGGCAAGTACACACATGAAATTAAATCAAATCTTGGAAATGTTAAAGCCCAAGTAGAATTAAATAAAATCCTACACCAACTTAAAAACCTAGTTTAATTATCTATGTGCAATTAATGAACTACTAAAAAAGAAAATTTAAAAATCAAGAATATCTTAGGTTTTCATGATTACCTTTCGTGAGTTGTCAAGCCTTTGAAAATATCTCACCCATGTCTATTCATTGAAAATCATGAGGTTTTGACACCTTTTTACTCTACTAGATTTAATTAACTCATTTAGGATAGGTTTTAACCCACTCCATGTTTAAACTACACCTTAACTCACCTTGAGTTAGGGTTAGTTTCATTTACTATAAATACAAGCCATTACCTATTGAAAAGAGAACTTGGAAATTGTAGAGTTATAATGCAGGTTTTATATAAAGATTCATATAAAGTGTTATAATGTCAAAATATTGAGCCAATCCCCATCAATCCACAATCATAAGCCACAACAATTAAGCCAACAATGGTGCCAAGGACAGAATGAGGAAAGAATACTCCATTGTTAAAGACTCTTTGAATACAAACTGAGCAAGCCACAAATAAATCATTTAGAGATCTCAAAGAATGTAAAGATTATTTTTATTTACATTTTAGTTGGGTTTTCAACTTTAATTTGTCTATTATGCTCTACCTAATATCTAGGCTTAGATATGTTAGCATGTTAGTGTGTTGATTTCATTTTTTTATGAAACTAACACTTGATCTAACCTCCTTTATATTATCAAATTCATATGATCATAGATGCAAATTGAAGACTATTTCTCAACTAAAGCCTTGAAGACTTTGAAGTTATCAAAGACATCACTCTTGTACTTGAGGAAATAAACCCAAGTACACCTCAATAAATTATTGATGAGAGTAAGTGCATACTTAGTTCTATTAAAAGGAGTAAGAAAGACCATCAAATCACTGTACATAAGCTCAAGTGGTGAAGAACTCTCATGGGCATACCCTTAGGAAAAAAATCTTGGTTTTGTTTCCCTAATGCACAATTATTAAAAAATACATCAAGACATGAAACTATATGAAGACCCTCTACCATACTGTGAGTACTCAACTCCTTCAATATCTGTAGTTTAGGTGTCCAAATCTCTCATGCCAAAGCTAACTCACAGAATATGCATCAAAAACTAAACACATACCTATAGAAGGAATATCATAAAAACCCTTAAAATAATAGATTCAAGAAGTATGATTAACAATACCCTGTGCAATAAGTGTGCATGGCTCTAACAAGGCTTTAACTTTAGCACCTTATGGTGTGAAAGTCACTATATTGACTTGACCAAAATGGAAAATTTGATAAACTAAAAGTAGATTGGTGGTGATGTCTGGAACATATAACGCATCATTGATGTTGTAGACACTATAAAACTACACACAATAGTTCTAGATGTTGAAATACCCCTAAACCACCTTCAGACCCCCTAGGGACCATCCCACAAACCTGTTGATGCAAGAGATTGCACCCGGGGCAAGGAGGTCGAACTCCTGCCTTCTCCTTGCAACATGGAAACTCCCCTCTTGCTTATGCAGTGAAGCTGGAGGGGAGAGTCTCTAGATAAGGGCTAGCTCCCTTTGATGCATCATGTTTGTTTCAGTAAGTGCTAACATATACATATATCAATAGATATAAAAGAGGGGGTGAAAAGGGAGAGATATGCAAGAAAAACAAGCCTACTCTAAAGAGGTGATGCACCAAAATAAAGACGACCTTCACACACCCACACTGAAACCAGACAAACACATACATACACTACACATTTGGCAGAAAGACCAGGCTGCTAGAAATTGGTAGGGAGGCCTTAATGGAAGATACAAAAAAAGAAAGAGATCACCAAAGGTGTTGTGAGATGCACACTTATGTAGCAACTTCCTCTATTTTGCACTTCTCAAATACTGCTCTTCTCCTTTTAGCTACAGATATGACACCTTGCAGATAACAGGTCTGTTGGTGTTGAACCTGTGAGAGCATCAAGAAACAATGATTGGACATAGACAAACACTCAAGACTACTCTGAAAAATATCTATCCAAATGGAGGTAAAAAACTACATTTATTTGATTCAGGTGAAAATTTTGCCAGGGCTATGCCTTAGCAAAATGTGGAAGATATTTTTTTACAAATGACAAGTTTGCAAATATATAGGAGAAGAAAGGAGAAGGGAACTTGGGGCTTCTTTGACCAATTGGCGCATCACGTCCCCTCATTGGGAAGAGGAAAACACTATGGCCGATGTCATCTTTCTAGAAGAAGCCTACTAGAACCATGCTATATAACCATTGAATTTGACTTTGGCATTCGAGCATTAATGTGGAAACACAGACTGCACCTCTTTTCTGCAAATAGATTGAGATTTGTCTCCCTTTAAATGCATGGGCCATGCCATTTCCTATTTGTGCCATTTAGGGATTTAATAGGCAATAAATTGCCTTCCATTTGCCACTTGGATTGCTTCATCCCTTCCTGCACCCTGTCACTCTCCTGCTCTATTACCTGGGATTTTGGCCTTTTCTTATCTTGTCTCCTCTGGCTCCTTCACCCCTTGGATAGAACATCTTGGTGGGTCACTGCATTCTGAGCTCCTTCTAGTTAGCGCTCATTTTCTTTTAAAACAAACGACCATTTTACTTTGTCAAACTTGACGTCCTCTGGGTCGTCATCGAGTCCCTTGCTGGCTTCGGGCCTTCTTAATTCTTCATAGCTTGTTTTAGTCTTAGCACCTTCCCAGGCACTCTTTTGCCTTGTATACTTTAGCAGGTCCTTTGGACAACCTCCCAAGCTTTGTACGTTTTTCGTGGGTCTGCTTCCTTCATTTTGCCTCCATGTATTTTTTGCGGGCTTTTGTCCACAGACAATTTCCCACGGACAAAAGGTTCGCAAAAATTCTGCCCGGGCCTTTGTCTTGCACTTGGTTTATGCAGCCCAAATCCATTTTGAAGTGTCGGCCCTTCAGAAAGGCACTTGAACCTTTGAACTGCCCCTCGGCCAAGGGCATACCCTTGAACCAAGCATTTGAACCAGACCCATTGAACCAAGCCATTGAACCAAAATGGTTCAATAGTTCAATGGTTCAACCAAGCGCGTCGATGAACCAATGAACTGAAGCCGATGAACTTAGTGTTGAATTGTGTGCTTGAACTGAGGATTGAACCATCCGCTTGAACTTTTGCCTTTGAACCAAGCCTGTTGAACCAAAAATGGTTCAATGGTTCAACCATTGAATGTTGACGAACCAAAGGCCGTTGAACTAAGCCGTTGAACTTTGCAAAAGCATTGAACTAGTTCATGAACCAAGGCAGATGAATTGATGCAACCAAAAAATGAAATGGCCTTAAACAACAGGGGAGAAGTTGACTAGAATTTTGCTTGTGGGCAAAATTGGTCAACAGATTGGCGACTCACAAGGGAAGCATGCCTGCTATGCTTTAGAATCCAGTTGCCTTGCAGTCTATTGGGCATGGAGTCAGATGCAGCTATAAAGAAAGTTAGCAACAACCCCAAAAGATTCAAGAATCAAACATGAAGCCTTTTACCCCACACGCAAAAGGAAACACACAAGGCTAAAAACACTACTTATGCAAACTGCACTTAGGGAAAGCAGGAAAATAAATTAAAAACAAACTACTATATACAACTAACCAGGAAAATTTGCCTCCCTCCTGGATCAAAGGGAAAATTTCTTAAGTCCCCTTCCTGGCAAGAAGACTTATGGTGCCAAGCAAGTAGCTAAAGGAAAAGTGGATTTGGTGACTTGGTCCTCCTGCCTGTCACCTAGTTTGGCTGGAATCCAAGTGGATCAGATTCAAACATGCCTCCAACATACATGTACTCTTCTTGTCCCTAAAGGCTTGTTGAATGATGGTCCTTCATATTGGTTCTCTTCACCAAGAAATCAAGGGTTGTTGGCTCATCACCATAAGCCCTTTGATATGCACATTCCTTCTGCAATGTATCATGGTCTGACTTGTTTCCTTCTGCCTCATTGAAAATCCTATCAGACTTATCCTCTGCTTCCTCTTGGCCTTCTTGAAGAAGGGTGACTGTGGTGATGTCTGAAATGGACTCAAAAAATGATTTCTCATCCCATAGAACATCGCCTCTTTCTTCAAAACTCTCTTCTTCAAGGTATTCTCCAGGAAGACAGACCTCTCCATTCTTTCCTCCAACTCAAGCTCCTCAACAGAGTCATCTTCATCATCAAAATAGTAAGGAAATTCATCAAACAGAGGGGAAGAGAGCTCACCATGCATTTGTTCCTCCTCGTATTACTAGAACATCTGCATATATGCAAGACCTACATCTTCTCCACTGCTGATAAAGTCTTCAAAAGAAGCATCAATGATGATTTCTTCTTCATTTTCACTCATGATAGCCTCTTGGGGAACTGCAGATTGGATCTTCTACTCCTCACCTGCCTCTTGTAAAATAGGTCAGTGCTTGAGCTAGAATCGAATGATTCTCCTCCTTCCACTTGGTCAGTGCTTCATCAATATTAGGTGTGGCCTGATATTTCTCTTGGAAGTGTGTAGATGGGGTGTGTTTAGACAAGGAATGTGCCATTTGGTCTGAGCCATCCATCACACATTGGCTGAGGAATCTCTCTCTGGATTCCAACTCTGCAATTCTCCTAGCTAGATCTTCTTGGAAAAGCCTTTCTTGGACGTTACCAACATCATCATGAGTAGGGGTAGCTTCAGCTTCTTCAAGGTTTTGAGAAAAACCTTACTTCTCCTTTTTCCTTCCCCATGATTCTACTATTTTTTCCCAGTTCATAATCTCATAATTGGAATTTTCTCCTGTGAACAGGCAACAACTTTGTTTTCTCCAAGGTCCTAGGGCTCCTTTACAAGGTCTAGAATTTTTATCTCTCTTTCAAGAAGTAGCTTCATCCTAGCCTCTAAATCTTTAATTTGCTTGGCTAGGTTGTCCTGAAAGAGTCTTTCTTGGAGGTCACCAGCATTATCCTCTTCAAATCTCTGAGCTGGTTCCTGGCATTCCTTCCTCAAACTTGGAATCTGCACATCACGCTGAAAGACTTGGGGAGGTTAAGGAATGCAAGGAAGAGACTATTGATGCACTATAAGAGTCTCTAAAAGAGGGATGTGCTAGCTGGTGGTACTTACCCAAATGGAAGATTCACAACCTAAGGAGTTTAAAAGGTTCATTTCCATGGGAGGTTGCTCTGATGCCCTCTGGTGTTGGAAAGCCAGGTGCACGAGATTGAGAGCGAATGTATTTGATGAGCTGGAGTGAGCAAGTGCTATCTGATAGAAAGGATTTGGCATAAAAGATGGGGCTTTCTTCAGAATAGGAAGGGGCGTGCAAGGCTGACTGCCTTGGAAAAATGGAGTTCTCCATTTTGCTACCTCCTTCTCCATGGATTGCAAGGCCTGTGCTTTCCTAAACAAACACTCCTCTTTATACATCAGCTCTTGTTGATACTCATACTACTCCTCCAGTCTGTCAATCTCCATTGTCTGCCTCTCAAACTCTAGTGGCATTTCCCTTATTGTTGCAGGGTAACTAAGAGAGCTATTTGAGGTGATTCTCTAAAATTTTTGAGTCTGATCATAGTCACATGAAGGAAAACAAGACCCATGATTTTGTGTAAAAGAATTGTACATACAAAAAGTGATTTCTAATGGCACCAGGCTGCTTAACCAGTAGGTTCAACTCAGAGTCGCCATTGGTGTTTGATGCAAAGCCTCCAAAGTCTTGTCAGTTGAAGAACACACCAAAAATTCTTTAACTCTTTAGACAAAACCTATCTTAGTTGGTCCCACCAGGCGTGCTAGAAATTATTGACACAAGATATTACACTCGGGGCAAGGAGGTCGAACTCCTGCCTTCTCCTCGCAACATGGAAACTCCCCTCTCACCTATGGGATCGGCGAAGCTGGAGGGGAGAGTCTCTAGATAAGGGCTAGCTCCCTTTGATGCATCGTGTTTGTTCCAGTAAGTGCTAACATATACATATATAGATAAATATAAAAGGGGGGGTGAAAAGGGAGAGATATGAAGTAAAAACAAGCCTACTCTAAAGAGGTGATGCAACAAAATAAAGGCGACGTTCACACACCCACACTAAAACTAGACAAACACATACATACACTACACATTTGGCAGAAGGACCAGGCTGCTGGAAACTAGCAAGGAGGCCTTAATGGAAGATACAAAAAAAGAAAGAGATTGCCAAAGGTGCTGTGAGATGCACACTTATGTAGCAACTTCCTCTATTTCGCACTTCTCAAATACTGCTCTTCTCCTTTCAGCTACAGAGATGGCACCTTGTAGATAACAGGTCTGCTGGTGTTGAACCTATGAGAGCATCAAGAAATAATGACTGGACATAGACAAACACTCAAGACATAATCTACAAAATATCTATCCAAATGGAGGTAAAAATTTTCATTTATTTGATTCAGGTGAAATTTTTTCCAGGGCTACACCTTAGCAAAATGTGGAAGATATTCTTTTACAAATGACAAGTTCACAAATATATAGGAGAAGAAAGGAGAAGTGAACTTGGGGCTTCTTTGACCAATTGGCCCATCGTGTCCCCTCATTGGGAAGAGGAAAACACTATGGCCAATGTCATCTTTCTAGAAGAAGCCTACTGGAACCATGTTGTATAACCACTGAATTTGACTTTGGCATTTGAGCATTAATGTGGAAACACAGACTGCACCTCTTTTTTGCAAATAGATTGAGATTTGTCCCCCTTTAAATGCATGGGCCATGCTATTTTCTATTTGCACCATTTGGGGATTTAACAGGAAATAAATTGCCTTCCATTTGCCACTTGGACTACTTCATCCCTTACTGCACCCTGTCACTCTCCTGCTCTGTTACTTGGGATTTTGGCCTTTTCCTATCTTGTCTCCTCTGGCTCCTTCGGCCCTTGGGGCAAACATCCTGGCAGGTCACTGCATTCTAAGCTCCTTCTAGTTAGTGCTCCTTTGCTTTTAAAATAAATGGCCATTTCACTTTTTCAAACTTGACGTCCTCTGGGTCGTCATCAGGTCCCTTGTTGGCTTTGGGCCTTCCTAATTCTTCACAGCTTGCTTTAGTCTTAGCACCTTCTCAGGCATTCTTTTGCCTTGTATACTTTAGTGGGTCCTTTGGACGACCTCCTAGGCTTTGTACGTTTTCCACGGGTCTACTTCCTTCCTCTTGCCTCCGTGTATTTCCTGCAGGCTTTTGTCCACGAACAATTTCTCATGGACAAAAGGTCCACAGAAATTCTGCATGGGCCTTTGCCTTGCACTTGGTTTATGCGGCTCAAATCCCTTTTGAACTGTCAGCCCTTCGAAAAGGCACTTGAACCTTTAAACTGCCCCTCAGCCAAGGGCATACCCTTGAACCAAGTGTTTGAACCAGACCCATTGAACCAAGCCGTTGAACTAAAATGGTTCAACGGTTTAATGGTTCAACCAAGTGTGCCGATGAACCAATGAACAAAAGCTGATGAACTTAGTGTTGAACTAGGTGCTTGAATCGAGGATTGAACCATCTACTTGAACTTTTGCCTTTGAACCAAGCCCGTTGAACCAAAAATGGTTCAACGGTTCAATGCTTCAACCATTAAACGCTGACAAACCAAAGGCCGTTGAACCAAGCCATCGAACTTTGCAGAAGCGTTGAACCAGTTCATGAACCAAGGCCGATGAACTGATGTAACCAAAAAATGAAATGGCCTTAAACAATAGGGGAGAAGCTGACCATAATTTCGCTTGTGGGCAAAATTGGTCAACAAAACCTTTGATCATAAACCTAAGTCTAGTTAGTTGAATAACTAAACTAACTCACTAACCCACCTTGACCAAACTTTAACTTTGATCTTCAACCACCGATGGTCACCCTAACCATCAATGGTTAGGCCTGATCATTGATGATCAAGTTTCCACTGCCTAAACATTGAACACCCGCTTCAACTATAACTACAAAGAAATTCATGTTAAAACTAAATTTAGACAAGTTAAACATCTTCTTGCACCTACACTTCCACCTCCCCTATTTTACTATAAAGAGAGAGGAGCAAGAGGTTAAAATGGATCATATCTATCAAGAGCTTGTTGTATCATAATTTATTTGGTATCTCACTCTTATAACAAACCAATGAACTAGAAAGTATCACAGAGATCCAAAGTTCTACCATCCATCAACCAACAACCATGCAAAGTTACTCTACCAAAATTTATCTAAGATTCACCAATAAATACTTCAACACTTCTTCAAATTAGAAACCAAAAAAGATAAGTATATGTCTTCATTGATTAGTTACTTTTTTTAGTTTCATAACCAAGCTATCCCAAACCTACCTTTTGGATTCCCATTCTATAACCTTATCAACTAATTTTATTGAACCAGACCAGAATTTACAGTAACCAATGACAGTCACCTTAACTACTGACGGTCTACCCCAACTGTTGTTGGTCACCCTAACCATCAATGGTCACACCCAATCACTGATGGTGACTATCAGACAAATAAACAAGTTGTTTTCACCCACTAAACCTCAACCAAATCCAATTTTTGTCCTCTTTACCTGATCACAGAGCCTTACCCTATTTTCAAAACTATAACTAATTCACTTAGCATTAATATCAATATGTTTATTATTATAATTATCAAATTCACCTATTCATTTATCAGGCACTTCTTGTATTTCATTTCAGTATCATCTATGATATATGCAAGTAATTTATCTTTCATTTTCAAAACCTGATTATTTAAAAGCATGGATTAACAGCCTCTAGGGAAGCACGTGCTTTTTGGATCTAGCTTTCTAAGTAATCCACCCTACTATCTAGCAAACCAACCATTTATTTGAATGATTTTTTATCTACAGGTCATTCTTCCTAAGCTAAATAGGATTATCTAAAACCATCTGGATCAAACGTGTGCAAAACATATCAGTTTTTATACCATACCCTTCTCGAGTTTCTTCACTTTCCTCCAAAGAATATAATCAAAATTTATTTGAAACATTATGGCACACCCGATGGGATGCTTGAGTCTTTTCTTGGGTTCATAGTTGCATCTATGTGCTTCTTCTTCTTGTCTTTATGCTCATACAATGAAGTTGAAATTTCATTTTAGGCTTAAATTTGATTTCATCCATTATTTTCTTGCTTATTTTAGCTCACATAGCTTAATTAATCAAGTGAATCAATCATAGCTTTCCTATTATCACACACACAAGACCAAACCACTTACATCTAATCAAGAATCAAACATTGACATAAGGCCTGATTGGGATTTCATTACCTAATGATAACCTTTCATGACCATCCTACTTGGATTTTGTCACCAAGGGGAGAACCAACTCATCTCTCTAGTTGAGTATAATCTTTGGCAATCAGTAAATCTTGGATAAGCACCCGATACCTTTATCACTATGATGTGCGAAGTGAGGGGATAAGCCCCAATATCAATCCATGTACTAATTTCCAATATAGATCCCTTCAAGAGCCTAAACATAACTTAAAAGCAAAAATAAAATTATTTTCTAGTGCCTTCTCTACAACCCAATTTTAGTCACACAATTCTCAAAACTTAAGGCATAAGCCACAAGAGAGACTAAAAAGAACTTTAAGATTTAACATGCTTTAGTGTGTGTTTTGTTTCCTTGAATTGTTCTTATCTTATCTTTTTTTGAGTTGTGACGTTTCTTGTATCTTCCTCCTTTCCTTATCTACATGGTTTTAACTAGGTAATAACAAAGAAACGAAATAAATCAGGACCCACCTCCTAATCATCTATCTTCCTCTTCTCCCTCATCCATGAACTATATCTTAGATGTAGAGAGTTTTCCTCATCCTTATGGGAGTCCTACCATTCCTTGAATGGTTGTTCAAGGTGATGCATATTTCACCACCTTTCTGTATAACAACCCCATAGCCCTCCAACATTACCTTAACATGATATCCCACCATAACCCTATTTCAATTCTACCTATTGACTAGCCTTATGGCATACCATCCCACCTTATGGGTGACATTGTTTTTTTCACCATCTCTACCCAACCTTTAGTCATCTAGGCATCCTCATCTACCAATAACCCCATCTATAACACCATCCAAAACCAACCGACACAAACAAACAACACCCAAGTACCTTCCTCCCCAACTAATAACCCTCATGGTATAAGAGCAACCCATCCTTTGTTCACCATTACTTCCCTTAATATAGGAGTACCCTATGCTACTATCACCACCATCCCTCCTATTTCCAACCTACCTACCTCCACTCCATTCTAAATCTTGGTGGTTCCCATACCTTCTACCTTCCACCCATCATCACCAAAGTTACAACCTACCCTCCATCTGCTAACCCAACCATACATCCTACCCAACTTGTGTTAATATCTCAATAGGTACCCATTACACCAAACTTGAGCTACATCCCTAACTTACAAGTGTATGAACATCTAGCTTCCACCCAACTAGCTATCTCACATATTCATACAAGGCATCATCCCAACTACCCATATCCACATACTAACATGCGGTAACGTCTCAACCCCTCACAAACTATACATATGTGCCACCTACCCAAACCCAACAAAGCCTACCTTATAACTACAGGGGTTTATTGCCCCAAACCAACCTTGTAAAAATATTAATGGACAAAATGACTACTTTGGAGTCATCCATTTCTAGAGCTTATAATATTTCTTCATATAACCAAATCTGTAATGAACCAATTCACCCATTCATCCCCATTTGACCATATCCTCCTCAATGGTAAATATCATTTTTTTTAAATTTTTGGAGTAAGGAAGACCCTCAACAACACCTAAGAGCATTTAGGAATTTATGCTATATGATTTCCTATGATGATGCTCTCCTTATTTGTACCTTCCCCATGTCTTTATTAGGTCCAACACTACATTGGTATAATGCTATTAAAAATCACTCCCTCTTTTCTTTTTCCCAAATAGCTTAGACTTTCTTAGATCAATTTTCCATAAACATCTCTAAGAAAGTCTCCATCACTGATCTTTATTTTATTCAATAATTTAATGATGAATCCATTACTCACTTCGTAAACCATTGGAGAAGTCTGATAATCCAACTCTATTTCTCTTTACCCCAACCTAAACTAATTAAACTCATTGTCTAGGCTTGCACTAAACACATATCCTCTACTTTGTAGGTTTAGAGCTTTAAGACCTTTGACGAGGCTTTTATCATGTCACAAAAACTAGAAAATAGAGCTAACAATGAGGGGAAGTTGAAATTGAGAAACAAGAACTCTACCTTCAAATCAAATGAGGCTTCCTCCTCCAAATCCAACAACCAAACCAACACTAACTCCAAAAACAAGGGAACCATAAATGCAGTTATTCTTATGACCACCTCTCCATTTGTTGTCAACCAATCTAACTCTTCCAAATCATCTATTCAAAACACTAGGAACCCAAATTGTAACACCAAGAAATAATTTAATCTGCATGGAGAGTCATATTCTTTGGACTTGGAAAATTTGTTATAAACTAATCTCATACAACTCCCTCTGATCAAACCTCCATAATAATTTGATTCTTCTCATCTTGTGCCTAGCTGGTATAAGGAGAATTAATTATGCATCTTCCACTGACTCATTAGACATGGCGTTATTAGGTTGAACACCTTCAAGAACATTGTCCAAACTCTCATTAACAAGGGAAAATTTGTGTTGGATAAACCCAATGCTCCCCTGAACCAATCACTTGACATCTTCAAACAACAATTTCCTAACCATGTTCCTTCTACCAAAAATGAAAACGAAGTAGAATCCTTTCATAATCATGAGGCCCATACTATCAATATGGTTATTGGCACACTCACTACTGAGAAAACCATCAAGTAGATCACCTCTTCCCCTGCTCCATTTATTGAGGTAGTGGAGTCACCAACCTCCTCTTTGATATGCACATAAGAAGAGGAAACCATTCCCACTTCATCATTTTCCTCAATCATACAACAATCCACTCTTCTTTTAGCAATCACTCCTAAGGAAGAAACCACCTTTCCTACACCTCCCACTGAGGAATTACCTTCATAGATAATGAAACCTCTTAATCAAGAAAAGGATAAGATAATCATTCCTCCCCCTCAACTCATAGGTCTATCCCTTGAATCCACTACCAGGGGATTTAGACCCATCTATAAACCTTTCTCTAGACTAGTTAAAAACTTAGAATTCATATTTGACCCTAGCCTAGATTAGGCCACCTTTTGTAAATAGCTTGGACTCTCATATAGAACCATGTAGGATCCTTCACCATCAGAAAAACCTACCCTTTCCACTATCAAATCCACTATCACCATAATGTAACCATCAAACACCTTTACCCATCAAACCATAGCAGCACCATCAGAACCAAACTTACCCAAAGTCACTAAATCATCTTCTACCATTTTAATTAAACCCATCGAGAACCTTGGCATATTTCCTACTCATAACATTACTCACCCATCATTAAAATTGGATTTAAGCCTACTAAACCTATCAAACAAACCCCAAGCTAAGCCAACCAAGAAGTTAAAACCACCTAAAAACCCAATAACCAGAACTCTACCTCCCCTTTACACTTTACCCTCTATTTTGGGACCTCATCCCTATACCTTAATTAGGAAACCAACCATCCCAATTAAAACCCATCCACTAATTTTGGTCATGCCATCCCTCCTAATTTCATCCACACCTATTTTCACCTAACCCTCCATGAACATACGTCATATCTCCCAATTGTCTCTAGACAAACTTTTCATCTCCCAAATGTCTACCCCAAAACCTTCCAACCCCAATCTCTCAACCTCTCTACCAAAATTAAAAACATCCACCAAGAACACTCATTTACCCAAAACCTCTAGCACCAAGCCCACTCCTAAAATGGCCTCCAACTCAACTCCCAAATCCAAGACACCTATACCTTTGCCACCACTACCCAAGTCTTACTCAACCATCCTATAGAGGCTATTACAAGCATCTTTCTTAACCTTGCCACCTATCAGACCATTTGAACCACACAGTCCTAAACCATCTTGGTAAAATGATAGATTAGTATATTCATATCATAAGACACCTAGGCATAACATGGAGAACTACAAATATCTCTAAGTGATAGCCTATCAATTGTATCATGAGTATGAATTACTATACGTTGAGCCTCTTATGAACCCAACACCAATCCAAGAACCAACATCCATCGACCAACACCTACCTACTCCTCCACTATCACCTCAAAGTGAATAAGAACCAAATAAATCATCTAGCCTGACTCCTCCCCCAATCCATACCATCCATGTGGTCATATGATCGCAAGCTCAATGAAAGGATAAATGAAAGATAAAAGTGTCCATTCCATGGACATACCCCTCTTCTACTAAAAAATCACCTAGCTAACACCAAGCACCTTTACCTTCAACAAAACCAAAAGTTTCCATATTAAGACCCTCTCACTCTAATCTTTTTGATTCAATCCAATGAGTAGTTCTCAAATAGTTTCACCAAATGCCAGTGAAGATGAGTTTATATGAATTGATCAATAACTCACCTCATCATCACCAAGTAATGATAGAAACATTGTAATCCATAAAGGTTCATCCTAAAGACCCACAACCTCCAGCAACCTTTATTAGAGCTCTTTATCTTTCTAACCTTGTTACCTTTAAGGATTCAAAAATACTTTCCATCCATCTAGATGACCCAGATCCTCCCCTCTTCATTATCACATATATCAACCAAACCTACATCAAGCAGGTTATGATTGATGTTGGAGCTAGTATCAACATTATCTCCTCCCATACCTATAACCAACTCAAATTACTTGAGAAAATTATGTCAAAAACTTTAGTGGTGCTATGATCATTCAATGATACCATGGCCACAACTCTAGGAGTTTTTATCCTTCACATTCACCTAGGACCCCACACACTTCCTAAGCTCTTCTATGTAGTAGAAGGTGAGTTATAGTAAAACATTTTGATGGGATGCCCTTGGATCCATTCCATGGGTTGTGTGCCATCCACCCTGCACTGGTGCATCTAGTTTTGAGTGTGAAGGTCAATTTGTTACCATACAAGCTAACCCAAATCCTTTTACATCATGTAACATGACATACCAACCCAAGGAAAATCTCCTTCTTCCTTACAACAAGCCTTCATTATTAAAATATGAAGCTCCATCTCCCTCTACCATCAAAGCCTCTAGCAGACCATCTATTCCCTCTATACTGGAACCATTGTTACTTTCAAACCCTCAACCTATCAAACCAGTTTCATTTATCAGGGACTTGATAAACCCCTTGACACTTTCGCCAGACCATTCACCTCTAGATTCTCCTACTTAGACAAATAATACTTTTCCCATGCATACCTTTATCGATGTGTTTGGAAAGGGTTTATTCTAAGATGGTATGAACATGGGCCACATGAGTTGATTCTGATCAATACCCAAAAACCTCATAAAAACATAGCCTCGATTTCATGCCACCTAAACAAAAAACTAGCCAGCCTCCCATTACTACTATCATTGATGAGGAAATCCCATCCTCACCATCCACTCCACCATCAACTGTTGATGAGTTTGACATCATCCCCATTAACTTCTTTTTCATCAACATAATCAACCTCAAACCCCTGACTTATTGAAAGGATGGGGTGATCATAGCCATTCGTTTGACCCACCCTAACATGATAGGAGATGAATCTCCTACCATTAACATTATTTGGAGTTATAATGATGATGATCCAAAACTTTAAAGCTTTGGTTGAAAGATAATTCAAGCAATAAGAACAAAATAATTCAAATAATGCTATCTCTGAGAAGAGATGTTTTATTGATCAAATTTGCAGACCCAAACATATACTTATCTCTAAGAAGAGATGTCTGATTTCCATTTTAGGTTACATCTTCATTTATACATGTTTTGAAGGTGTGGGGAGGATGTAAAAGGTCACCAATCTCGAGGGAGATGAATTGGTTCGACTTCCATGATTTACAACAATACAGAACTCGAGGAATTACTATTTTTAGAAACTTACTATTTTTAGAATGCACTACTAAAATTAAAATTTAGGACACTTATATTAGGTTTTAGGGGGTCAAAATTCATTGAGAAAATCTCAATTCCATCTCATGATGTTCCCCTCATTACTAGCTTTCCAACAGTTCAAACGATGAGTCAATTGGAGTTATGGTGTAAAAGTTATGGCTCTAAGAAGTTTTGCCATCAATTGGGGTGGACCCATCACCCGAATTTTCATATGAATTGTTGTTTGGATCAGATGATTCCATTCTCACCTATCTTGGTGAAAAATATTCCTCTATCGACAAGTCTATGCCTCTTGAGACTTTGACCATGTTGAATGAATCCACTATCGATATCAACTTGGGTTCTTTGGATAACCTATACATTATCAAAAATACCACTCACTAAATTTTGAGGAGCTTCAAGACTTTCCCTCCTTGCAATACCATAGCATATAATTTACTTGGTCTTATAGCAACATGTCATAAATTGACCCCTCCATCACTACCCACAACATAGTTACCTATTGTGATTCCAAGCCCGTTAAGCAAAAGCCTCAATAAATATACCCTCACATAGCCCTTCTCATTAAAGGAATACTTTCAATGTCTCCTATACATCAATTTCATTCAACCCATTGAATATCCCCAATGGGTCTCGAATGTCATACCTGTCACCAAAGCCATAGGGGGACTTCACATTTATGTGGACTTTTATGACCTTAACCTTGCTTGCCCAAAGGATGACTTTCCTCTACCAATCATTCAAAAACTAGTTGATCTTAAAATCAGCCATGAGATTCTATCTCTTATGGATGGTTATGCCCATCTTAACTCAAACCTCAACTAACTCACTTGGATACACAAAAGAATGTCAACCCACAGGTGTCTTGTCTTAACTTTGTCTATGAGTTCAAAACCTTAGTTTATGAAAAATAAGTTCTTGATTCAATATGACCTCATAGAGAAACTTCATACATATTAAAATTCTTATATATATCCATTAAGGTAGAAGGTTCAAAATTATCTGGTTTACCTATTAGCTGAAGTAGCCTCCTTATAGCCATGTTTCTTCTGTATATTGACCTTAAATTTATATACGTTAACTAATCATGAATGTAAAAACTCTTCTAGATACCCATTAAACCCTTATATAACATACCTAAAAATCACCTAAGGTTACTTTGTATAGATTATCATTTCTTTCTTTAGCCCCTGCTCTAAATGGCCCTCCTTTTATGCAAAAATCCTTATCTAGAATGTTATAAAGACATATTGATCAAAATAATCACCATTATAGATACCCATTACCTCCTTATATGTGAATCAAACATTTTTTAGTGCACTTATTTGGATAAAACCAACTTTTCTATAGAGGCCTACTCTTTCTTAGCTTGCATACACCTAGATCTTACTTTGCAATTATCCTTTTCCATACTTATATCTACTCCATAGGTTTCAAACCACCTTCAATGGTTTATGATCACCTCAAAGAGAAATATCACAAATTTTCACGCAATTTTAATGGTTAGAACTCATTTTAGAGGATAAACCCTAGTTTTAGGGCTTTCCAAAACCTGTACAGGCTGAGAGCATAGATAATTGAAATGGGAGTGTTATAGAATGTTTAAATTCATATAGTTAGTTTTTTGAGGTGTGAAAATTTTTCCTTCACCTTCTCCATTTATCTAATAAGTCATACTAACCTCCTTTACATTCCAAACAAGGTAAATTTGATTTGTCATGACTATATTTCTTGTGACAATCAATAGGGGTTTCTAGGATTTCTCATAATCTCTTTATCAAAATAACCTCTAGATGGTATTAAACCATTTCAATGTCTCAAAAAATTTCCCATTCATCAATCAAGTCAAAAATACCCTCTATCCATTCTAAACATGTGGATCTTAACTTATCTAAATTGTGTTTTCTTGATAGTCAATAGAGGTGTAAGATTTTCTTCTCATTTCCTATGAACATTAGACTTAAAACCATACTAACATATTTATCTAACCATATTATTCCTCATACTCATATTATTATACTAATAACAATCCATTTTTTAATTCTAACATGTTAAAATTTGTGCACTTGATTGTCCATGTCACTTACAGACTTGAGAGTCAACTTTTGGGGTCTTAAAACATCAAAGGGGTTTCTAAAGCCTATTCCTTCTTATTTTAGGTCTATAATTACCTCACATACCTATATTAATTCTATTATTATCTCCATTCAAACATTTACATGTTGATTTACCTTGGATAGTGGACTATAGATATGCATGCTTGAGTACCCTTTTCATACCCTGTTGAGGATTCTTTATTCATTTCATGAATTCTAGACCTCTTAATTACCTAATCCTATATTCAAATTGTTTTCAACATAAATCCAAGTTTTTTACATGCATGTCTTACACCATTACATGATCTTTTTTCTTTAATAAATAAAATACATACACACATACACAGGCCTACCACTATATAACCATAATTCTACAAGGAAAACCATTGTTTACATAACCATTAGAATCAATATTCATCCTTCTAGATAAAACAAGATTAATTACAATGAACTATGATCAATTTTCCATACTTAATTGCCAATGACTTCACAAATCCTTATTTTCTCCTTCATACCTTCTTGTTCTTACATACAATCTCCTCTTCCTTTCTTACATTCTTACATAGTGTAATTCCCTAGTTCACCTCTCTGTCTCTCGTTGAATGAGAGGTCATCCTTCTTTACTTTATATCCTCCTCTCTTATCTATGTACCTCTCTCTCCTTTCATTCATATATTACTCTTTGAAAGAGTCTCCTCCTTTCTCCCTACACCCAACTTAGGCTTTAAAACAGGAAAAGAGGATTTTTCTAAACCAATATGCTAAATGACGAAGATTCTTTAACAAACATTCTATGGTTCAAAGGTCTTTCAACCATTCCCTTGATTTTCTCAACAAATTCCCCAATGTGGGATTCATCTTAACAAAATTCTACCTTTTCCCTTGTTTTTACTTTTATAATTAAAATTTCTCATCATTTGGAGGGAAAATACAATAGTTTGAATTTAAATCCATACTAAGACAATAGTTTTTATTTAGAATTTTCATGCTTGATGGTTTCCATCTTTGACCAAGTCCTCATGGAGATGTTTTGAGATTCTCCTGCATCATACTCTCCCTCTAGAAAGAATTTGAACATTAGTTCAAATGAGATGCCTCCTCCATGCCTTTGCCTTCAATGTATACCTTGATCCCATTGCGTTGTTCACTTTATTTGGGTTTGTCTTCCTTTGAGATAGTATTTGATTTTCATTATGATTTTATTTTTATTTTTATATGTCCTCCTCATCTCCTTTCAGCTACCATGTCCCATCTCCATGCTTCCCTGTCATACATGTAGTCATCTTCTTCTTGATCTCCTTATTTCAAGAGTTTATCCATATGAACTTCATCCATCTTCATATCTTGAATACTTGAATACAAAACAACAAAAACCACCTTAAATCAAAATATTGAGGCCATGAAGCCTCTTGGTTGTCTCCATGTTCTTGTTCCTTGATGAAAAATACCTTTGCCTCTTGAGTTTGCTCTTTTCTTACTTCATTCTCACCAATGGTGTCCTCATCATGACTTGTACCTTTACACAATTATCTTGGAGAACTAAAGATTTATTCCAACATTATCAACTCCTCCTTTAGTGAGGTCTCATCTATCTCACCATTCTCTTCATCAAACTTGGGTTCATCCTTCTCAAGGATTGTTTGTCCTTTACCCTTCATCTCATCCTTTCTTGGCTTATCTTCATGAAAACCAACTTATTCATTGGTACATTTATCAAATAAAATTGAAACATCATTACCTTTTATCTCCTTGTTCTCTTCAACTTCTCCTTGAATCCATCTTGTTTGTCCTTTGCCTTTAATGAGGCATTGTTTGGTTGTATGCTTACTTCTTTCCTCATCATCCAACCATTTTAAACTCTCTCCTTGATGCATATTAGTCCACATAGACACTTTCCATTTTTAATTTCTCATGAAAATATCATTAAAGTAATCAAATACACCATAAATAAATTCATTACAACTAATTATCTTACCTTTCATTTCCTTGGTATGCCTTTCAAACTTCTTGCCTTCATGGAATGCCTCTTCCATGCTCACCATCTCATCTTCATTTCCTTGGTTTCTTGTATCAACTTCCACCTTCATCCATTTAATTCTTAGTGTTTTTACCTCAACACTCACATATTCACTCTTTACCTTCTTAGGTATCCATACTTGCTCCTTCTCCTTATCATTTGGCTTCTCAAGCCATCTAGGCATCCTATACCCATGCTCTTGTGCCAACACTTCCTGTTGCTTGGGAGTTTACTTCTTTCACCTCGTAGGCATTACATGACCATGTCCTTGACCATTTTCTAATGGTTGTACTTTTCTTTTCTCTATATACACCTCTACATCAACAACCTTATTCTCATAATAGCAATCATAATCAAGTCCTAAACACTTATTTATCGCATTGTA
The DNA here is from genome assembly GCA_037957365.1 of Torreya grandis. Classification (NCBI taxonomy): domain Eukaryota; kingdom Viridiplantae; phylum Streptophyta; class Pinopsida; order Cupressales; family Taxaceae; genus Torreya; species Torreya grandis. Next base: position 4,439,611 of record JARHVA010000212.1, read on the forward strand.
AGACTCATCCATGGAGTATTATTTCTTTTCCTTTGTGCTTGGCTATTCTCTTGCATCTTATTAGATTTAAATAACATCATGAAATTCATCCTCATATTACATCTCTTCCCTTTCTTGTATCGGGTCCTCAACACCTTCTTCATTCATTAACCAATGCATCTTTCTTTTATCAACATCAAACTTACTTCTCTCTCTTGCACGTTCACATGTGCACTTGGTGTCTCCTCCTACACCAATCTTCTCATTCTCCAAGGACCTCCTCTTGAACTTCACAAGGCTTCTCATACCTGAAATTACCCATTCAAATACAACATTAAATATAAAAACAAGAGACCACAATGTCCCTATGAGTATTTTCTTTACTAACACTGTCATCTTCTCAAGTGCTCCTCCTGACACTTCATCTTCTCTTTCTTCTTTCTTATTATTCTCCACAATGATAATATTCTTCAAAATCTCTTCCTTATCTTGTTTCTCACTTGAAAACCTTCTTATCTTCTCCAAGCCTCTATGGGCTTCACTCTTCTTGGCAATCTCCTTTTGCCTTCTTCTCCTCTTCATAAGGAGATCTATTGGCCACTCTAACCTATTCCTCATTAGCCATGCCCATGTTTGCCTATTCAACTGCATCCAAGACTCATATTTATATAAAAACTTAGTTAAATCTCTCTTCAAACTAGCAATCTCTTTATCAATTTCATTACTAGTCATACCTTTCTTCTTTTGGATGCTTACTTTCTTCTTAACATTCTCATGTACTCTATTGCTCTGCATTCTTCTTAACAACACCTCCATCTATGAGATCATCACCCAAGTATTTTCCACCTTGGTCTCTTAGTATCTTTAGGTCCTCACCTAGGTATTTTTCACCCTAGTCTTTTGGTCCACTTGTCTCACTCAAGCCTTTCTCCTTACCTGGTCTTTTGACAATTTCTTGGATCTCACTTAGGCCTTTTACATCCTAGTCTTTTGATCCTTCATCCAAAACCTAAAATAAATAATTATAAATCTGCATCAATTTACAATAGATTAAATCTTTTATACCAAAATGAATTCCATTTTAACTCAAACCTTAGCTAACTCACTTGGATACACAGAACAATGTCAACCTACAAGTAACTTTATCTATGAATTCAAAACCTTACTCTATGAAAAAAAATTGACTCAATATAACCTCATATAGACACTTAAAAAATATTAACATGCTTATACATATCTATTAAAATAATTCAATCTTAGGTAAAAGGTTCAAAACTCTCTAGTTTACCTGTTAGCTGAAGTAGCCTCATTGTAGCCTTTTTTCCTCTATATATTGACCATAAATTTCTATGGGTTATCTCAATCACGAATTTAAAAACACTTATGGACACCCATTAATCCCTTTTGTAACATACCCAAGAATCACCTAAGGTTACTTTATACACATGAGCACTTCTTTCTTTAGGCCTTGCTCTAATTAGCCCTCCTTTTGTGCAAACCTCCTTGTCCAAAACGTTATATGTACTTCATAATCAAAATAATCACCATTATAGATACCCATTACCTCCTTATAGGTGAATAAAACATTTTTTAGTGCACTTATTTTGATAAAACCAACTTTTATATATAGGCCTACTCTTTCTTTGCTTGCATACACCTAGATCTCACTTTGCAATTGTCCTTTTCTATACTTATCCATACTACCAAGGTTTTAAACCACCTTAAATATTTTATGATCACCTCAAATATAAATATCCCAATTTTTCAAGCAATTTTAATTTTTAGAACTCATTTTACAGGACAAACCCTAGTTTTAGGGCTTTCCAAAACCTGTACAGGCTGAAAGCATAGATAAATGAATTGGGAGTGTTCTAGAATGTTTCAAGGAATATAATTATGTGTTTTAGGTCTTACCGATTTCCATTCATATAATAACCTCCTTTACATTCCATACAAGGTAAGTTTGATTTATCATGATTATTTTTCTTGTGACAGTTAAAAGGGGTTTCTACGATTTCTCATAATATCTTTATCAAAAAATCCTATAGATGGTATTAAACCATTTAAATGTCTCAACCACTTTCCAATTCATCAATCAAGTCAAAAATACCCTTTTTTCATTCTAATCACATGGTAACTTATCTAAACTATGTTTTCTTGACAGTCAACGGAGGTGTAAGAATTTCTTCTCATTTCCTGTGAACATTAGACTTACAACCATACTAAAATATTTGTCTAATTGTATTATTAATCATACTCATATTATTATACTAATAACAATCCATTTGTTTATTCTAACATGTAAAAATCTGTGCACTTGACTGTCCATATCACCTACAGACCTGCGAGTCAACTTTTGGGGTCTTAAAACATTAAAGGGGTTTCTAAAGCCTATTCCTTCTTCTTTTAGGTCTATACTTACCTCACAGACCTATCTTCATGCTATTATTATCTCCATGCAAACATTTACATGTTTATTTACCTTGGATAGTGGACTATAGATATGCATACTGAGTACCCAATTTATACCCTATTTAGGATTCTTTATTCATTTCATGAATTCTAGACCTCTTGATTACATAATACTAGTTTCAAATTGTTCTTGACATACATACAAGGTTTCCCATGCATTTTATACACCATGACATGATCTTTGTTCTTTAGTAAATAAAATACATACACACATACACAGGCCTGCCACTATATGACCATAATTCTACAAAGAAAACCATTGTTTACATAACCATTAGAATCAATATTCATCCTTATAGATCAAACAAGACTACTTACAATGAACTATGATCAATGTTTCATACTTAATGGCCAATGACTTCACAAATCCTTATTTTCTCCTTCATAATTTCTTGTTCTTACATGTAATCTCCTCTTCCTTTCTTACATTCTTACATATTGTAATTCCTTGGTTCACCTCTCTGTCTCTCCTTAAATGAGAGGTCCACCTTCTCGACTTTCTCTCCTCATCTCTTCTCTACATATCTCTCTCTCCTTTAATTCATATATTACTCTTTGAAAAGAGTCTCCTCCTTTCTCCCTATGCCCAACTTAGGCTCTAAAATAGGAAAAGAGGATTTTTCTAAACCAATATGCCAAATGAAGAAGATTATTTAACAAACATTCTATGATTAAAATGTCTTTCAACCATTACCTTTATTTGCTCAACAAATTCCCCAACATGGGATTCATCTTAACAAACTTCTACCTTTTCCCTTCTTTTTACTTCGACAATTGCAATTACTCCTCCTTAAACATCATTTGGATGGAAAATAGAATAGTTTGAATTTAAATCCATACTAAGACAATAATTTTGATTTAGACTTTGCATGCTTGATGGTTTCCATCTTTGACCATGTCCTCATGGAGATGTTTTTAAATGATCCTACATGAGATGGATTCTTAGGTAACAATCAGATCCTAATTTCATGTGAAGATCAACACAAAACTGCCTTGATCACCCAATGGGGGACTTTTTGCTATAGGATCATTCCTTTTGGACTAAAGAACATTGGGGCAATCTACTAACATGCCATGACCTAAATCTTCCATGACTTTATCCATGAAATTATCTAAGACTATATTGATGACCTTCTAGGAAAATCCAAATGTCGTAAAGACCATTTGGTCATTCTCAAGATTATCTTTGGGCGACTCATCCATTACCATGTCTACCTCAACCCCAAGAAGTGTATATTTGGGGTCTTGTTAGGAAATCACCTTGGCTTTATAATTTTCCTTCATGGAATAAAATTTGATCCTGCTAAAATCAAATAAATCCTTGACATGCCTCCTCCTACCCACCTCAAGCAACTCCATAACTTGCAAAGGATGTTCCAATCCATTCATCGCTTTATCTCTCAGCTCTCAAATTGGTGCCAACCTTTTCACCACCCTTTGAAGAAGGATGTATATTTTAAGTGGAATACCGATTGTCAAAATGATTTTGATTCACTTAAAGAGTGCCTTTTGTCTATCCCTATCCTCATTCCACCCAAGGAAGATCAACATTTTTACATTTATATCTCTACTATTGACCACTCTTTAGGGGCAATGTTTCCTCATCGGGATGAACAACATAAAGATCAAGCCATCTACTACATTAGCTGCACACTTGTAGAGTATGAGACTCAATATACCCATACCAAGAATATTTTCCTAGCTTTGTCCTTATGGCCACTAAACTTCATTATTACCTTCTCAACCACAAAACCTATGTCATAACCAATACTGACCCACTCAAGTATATGCAATCCAACCCATACCAAAACCAACATATGGCCAAGTGGCTCATGCTTTTAACTGAGTTTTACCTTGAGTTTCTTTAATATAAGTCAATTAAAAGATAATTCATTACCGACCAATTTGCCAATGCACCCTTAGTAGACAATCAACCTCCTCCTCTTGAATTTCTTGGTGAGTCCATCGCGACCCTCTCTTAGGCAGACTTCACCTATCAAGTGCCCATGTCCTTTGATGTATCAAAGTATCACCATGGTGGGGGAGCTAGTATCACCCTTATTACCCTTCACAATGAACCTCTTCCTTTATCCTTCAAAATATATTTTTAATGTACCAATAATATGGGTGAGTACAAATCCCTAATAATAGGCCTTCAAACTACGTTAGCCTTGGGAGTCAAAATGATCAACATCTTCGATGACTCCCAACTTATGGTCAATCAAATCAATGGCTCTTACCAATGTAATAATGATGCTTTATAATAGTATAAGTAATTAGATGATGTCCTCTTAGCATGATTTGAACACTATATATCTAAAGCACTTTGTGATCTATGAATAATTTGGCTAATACAATGTGTTGGTCCCCAAAAATGTCACTCATTTTTGGAACAAAATATGAGCTATCTTGGTCCTAAGAGACCAAAACTTCTCTCTTCCCTTCTCAAATTTTTTTTTGAGCTTTCAAATTCCTCTTTTTTCAAGCTTTTTTAGTAAAGGGATTAGCAGGTTCAACAGGTTCAGAGGCTTCTACAGGCGAGTTCAATCAAAAGAACCAGTTTCCAATACTTGGCCATCTTCAAGATTGATTTGGCACCTTGGTTCAATCAAAAATTTCCATCGGCAAGCATCTAAGCAAGGATTGAACCGTTGAACCTTGAACCATTTTGGTTTGACGAGTTCATTAGGTGTTAGGTTGTGGAGCTAAAAGCTTCACTGATGCAGACACGGAAGAGGTTGCAGGAGAGTTGCTGAGTGTCAGAGACACCGGCGTCGGTCAGGCCAACCAACGTCGATAGGATAGGGCAGGAAGGCAACCGACGTCGGTCAGAGATCGGCCGGCGTCGACAACCCCCAGGCAGACAGGGACCGGCGTCGGTCGCCTATGTGGTTCGACTGCGAGCTAATTACAGGCAGTTAGCTAACGAACCAAGTGTTTGCATGATGAGTGCTAATTTTAGACTCATAGCTGCGGATCTAATTATTGTAATTAGATGTCTAATTATTGTTTGGATGAGATCTATATAATAGACTCATGGTTGTATTGGAAAAGTGTTCTAGTTTGAGTTGAGCAAATTTTGTTCCTTCTGTGTGTGAGGTGAGCAAGGGTGTTCCTCCTAGTTCCACAGTACCAGGTGTAGGTGCTGGTTTTGGAGAGTCAGCTGGATTCTTTAGGAGTGTAGGATCTTGGTCACAGTTGCATGGCCTATATAGGAGATCTACATGGTAAGTAAGATTGTTGATCTGCAGGCGTATGTGTGTGCAAGGTCAAGGTTCACAGGTGAGCAGAACCGTTGTTTGATTTGCAGGTGTGCAAGATCATATAGACAGCAACACAACAGGGAGCAGTATCAGGTAGGATCTACTTGGAGTACAGGTGTGTACTCGGATAGAGAAAGATAGGAAGGCAAGGGAGTTCCTTCCATAAGTATGGTCTGTTGAAGTGTAGGTTATTGCAAGTTCATGGGAGATCTACTTGAAGTACCTTGAGTACTTGCTGAGTACGTGGAGTACTTGTGGAGTGTGTGGAGCACTTGTGTTGTGCGTGGAGCATGGGAGGTGAACACCAACTCTGTATTTGAGTTGGGTGTTGGGACTTGAGAGGGAGAGCTTTGGGGAGAAGAATTACTGCTCACTTGAGGTGTGGGAAACCTCTGTAAGGTGGTGGAGAAGATGTGGGATATTCTCTATTGTATTCTTTTTTGTATAAAGTGTTAATACAAGTTGTGTATTGTCTCTCATATGCTGTGTTATTCTGAATTCTAGTTACTTGGTGAATCTAGTTATTTCTGCATATTATAGTTGCTTGGTATTTGGTAATCAATTGTATGCTTTCGGTGTTTCATTTCCTGACAAGTGGTATCAGAGCCTTGGTTGTAGGTTCTTGAGCTTGATACCAACAAGTGGTATCAGAGCTAAGGTTGTAGGAAGCAGGTTTTGTGTTTGGTTACAGGGCACTCTCAGGGGTTTCTGATCGAGTGGGAGTAGAGCAACGGCAGATCAAAGTAAGCTAAGAATGGAGGAGTTGAAAAGCACAGACGATCACTCACGGTCTGATGGAAAGAAAGAGCAAGTAAAAGGATATTGTTGGTTGGTAGCAGATCAGCATGAAGAAACTGAAGAAGCAGATGTTGTAGGTGTTGTTGCACAGGATGCTCTGGGAGGTTTCTTGGATAAAGTTGAATCTTGGATAAAAGATTCGGTTGCCTCTTTCCATGTAGCCCCAGGTAGAGGAGCTAGTGAGCCTTGCCAAAGGATTGGCAAAGGGGAAGTGAAGCTGAAATTGCAGGCGGCCAACACACAAGTGTTGATGAAGGTCATGCAGGTCCCAGGTTTGGAGATATGGCTAATTTCTTCAGAAAGATTGGGTGATGAGAGATGCACAAGAACTCTCACAGTGATAGCACTTGAATTAGCTGGTGGTAAGAAAATAGGTACACTTTATCTACTTGTTTATATTACTGATTCTTCTTCTATTGGGGAGACGTGGCTTCGTAGGCTTGGTCACATGAGCAGGAAGGAGATGCATGTTCTTAAGCGGAAGACAGATATATTTGACAGGCTTAAGAACTGGAAAGCCTTGGTGTTCTTGGAGGAGATGGCGGATAGAGTTCAGTGGATGAGGCTGGATACTTCTGAGCAGAGCAGTTTGGACATGGGATTTGATTCAAAGAAGCTCGCGAGTAAAAAGTCATCACTCACAGGCGAACATAGGTACCGGCGTCGGTCAGGAGTAACCGGCGTTGAATAGACAGGTGCCGATGTCGGTCATGTGCAGACCGAAGCCGGCAGTGTCGGGCAGGGTAAGACCAACGTCGGCAGTATGTAAGACCGATGTCGGTCATTAGGACCAATGTCGGCAGAAGGGACACCAACGCTTGTAGGTTGGTAGTCAGGGATAGACGCATGGAAACCGACGTCGATCGGATGCAGACTGTGGGGTGGCCGAGGTCGGTCACTGTAACGAATTTTGGGTGGACAGCATGTTGTCAAGGAGTCTCAAACACCCATACGAAGGACTGAAGGTGTAAGTAGGCCCTCAAATTTGTGTTCCTCTTCTTCATACTTGTTGCTGACTATAGAGCAGGAAGGATCCAGGAAACAAGTGGGAGCTAGGCAGGGATATGAAACAGAACCAAGCAGGAGATTTGGTAGGTTTGCCAGCTGGATGAAAGCACAGAGACGAATGGATGCCTTAGTAGAAGAATAGAGAGAACGGATACGTGAGACGAAAGACCAGGGCATATGGTCTTGAGGAGCTGCAGGACAGTGGTACCGGGTTTGACAGGTGGAGGACGAAGCATGGCTTCAGTCGATGTCAGGGTAACTACTACGGTTTGACTTACCAGGGGGATGATGGTCATGACATCATTCTGTTGCTGTATGTGGATAGTATGCTAGCTAGCAGGGGTGTACATATAGGGTTTTGCTGAGCTAAGGGTAAGATTAGTTCAGTGTCATGTCATGAGGAGTTTGGAGCAGCGAAATTCTTTGACATGGGAGGCATGGAGATCACAGGTTGATTTTGTCTCGAGTGGGAGCTGATGTGAATCAAGTGTTGGCGAGGTTTGGGATGCAGAGTCAGAGCACACTAAGGGCTGGATAGGTACAGTGTCCAAAATCACATGAGGTCTGGTATAGACCTGAGTATTCCCATGCAGTGGGAGCTGTCAGAGTTAGGAGCCAATTCGAGGAAGTGGGTTCTCAAGTTTTTTTGAGAGGGACCGGCAGCAGGTGTTGCTATGCAAGGTCAGGACTTCACTACAGGTGTTGTAGGTTCGGATGTGGCAGGGTACTCGGATGACAGGTGGTACACCATGGGATGTGTGGTGGGTTGTCTTCAGGTGGGAGCTTGAAGAGGGATACAAACTAGGAAATAGATTAGACAGAGTACAGGTACAGGTACAGTGCAGCTGTTTATCTCCAAGTGGGAGATTGTTAGGTTGTGGAGCTAAAAGCTTCACTGATGCAGACACGGAGGAGGTTGCAAGAGAGTTGCTGAGTGTCAGAGACACCGGCATCGGTCAGGCCAACCGACGTCGATAGGATAGGGCAGGAAGGCAACCGACGTCGGTCAGAGATCGGTCGACGTCGGCGACCCCCAAGCGGACAGGGACCGGCATCGGTCGCCTGTGTGGTTCGACTGCGAGCTAATTACGGGCAGTTAGCTAACGAACCAAGTGTTTGCATGATGAGTGCTAATTTTAGACTCATAGCTGCGGATCTAATTATTGTAATTAGATGTCTAATTATTGTAATTAGATGTCTAATTATTGTTTGGATGAGATCTATATAATAGACTCATGGTTGTATTGGAAAAGTGTTCTAGTTTGAGTTGAGCAAATTTTGTTCCTTCTGTGTGTGAGGTGAGCAAGGGTGTTCCTCCTAGTTCCACAGTACCAGGTGTAGGTGCTGGTTTTGGAGAGTCAGCTAGATTCTTCAGGAGTGTAGGATCTTGGTCACAGTTGCATGGTCTATATAGGAGATCTACATGGTAAGTAAGATCGTTGATCTGCAGGCGTATGTGTGTGCAAGGTCAAGGTTCACAGGTGAGTAGAACCGTTGTTTGATTTGCAGGTGTGCAAGATCATATAGACAGCAACACAACAGGGAGCAGTATTAGGGAGGATCTACTTGGAGTACAGGTGTGTACTAGGATAGAGCAAGACAGGAAGGCAAGGGAGTTCTTTCCATAAGTATGGTCTGTTGAAGTGCAGGTTATTGCAGGTTCATGGGAGATCTACTTGAAGTACCTTGAGTACTTGTTGAGTACGTGGAGTACTTGTGGAGTGCGTGGAGCACTTGTGTTGTGCGTGGAGCACGGGAGGTGAACACCAACTCTGTATTTGAGTTGGGTGTTGGGACCTGAGAGGGAGAGCTTTGGGGAGAAGAATTACTGTTCACTTGAGGTGTGGGAAACCTCTGTAAGGTGGTGGAGAAGATGTGGGATATTCTCTATTGTATTCTTTTCTGTATAAAGTGTTAATACAAGTTGTGTATTGTCTCTCATATGCTGTGTTATTCTGAATTCTAGTTACTTGGTGAATCTGGTTATTTCTGCATATTATAGTTGCTTGGTATTTGGTAATCAATTGTATGCTTCCGATGTTTCGTATCCTGACATTAGGTTCAGAGGTTAAATGTCATCTGCAAGAGCTAGCCACGCTTTGTAAGAGGTTCAAAGTTCAACCATTTTAAAGGTTCTAGGGCTCCGAGCCCTTAACTAGTTTCAAAGGCTTGAACCGTTGAACCTTGAACCATTTTAGTTCATCAGTTCAATGGGTTGAATGACCAATTGGTTCAATGTGTTTGGTTCAAATGGAACAAAAGAGACAGAATGAACAGATGAACCAATGAACCGATTGAACCTTGAATCGAAAGAGTTCAAAGTTCAATGGTTCATGGGTTTAAAGGTTCAAAGGCAGCCTCTGTCAAAGAGAGAAGCAACAAATAGGTGGTTCAATGGATGGTTGAACCAAGGAGTGGGAAAGTGATTGAACAAGGGAGTGATGGAATAAAAGAGATAGAATGAACTGATGAACCAATGAACCAATGTACTTTCAGCGAGTTCAAAGGTTTAAGGTTCAACATGTTTTAAGCAGCTAACAGCCATTGACAGCCCTATGAACATCAAATTTAAAGTAAGGGAATATCTGTTGAAATTCAAATAAAGCATAGAACTCAAAGGAAGAACCAAGTGACTGACCGAAAAGATATAATTCCTTTGGGTTTGTTAAAAGGCCGACAGAGAACATTTCCTTCGGACTTTTTGTCCAAAGGAAATTATTAAGAGAAAGAGCCGTTAAAATTCTTTCAAAAGTATTTTTTGTGGGAAAATGACTAAGGTAGATCCTGAAGGAATTCCTTCAGAATTTTTTCTAAAGGAAAAGTGCAACTGAAGAGAAAGGCCCATGAAAAAAATGCCCAATGGAAAAAGACAAACTGCAGCAAAATCTGCCACGTGCCCATTATAAAGTAGAGTAGAAGTTGCCACATGTCATCTTCTGTAGGACCCCCAAAGGTTTCTAAAGCTTCTATAAGTTAAGTAGAATACGTCATGTGTCATGTTATGACTCAGTAGAATGTGACAAGTGTTTGCATCTGTGTTCCCCTTTTGGAGTTGCTCGAGCAAAACATGTCGTGGACCCCATTTTTCATAAGTTTCTAATGATTTTCATAACAGCGGAACTTGCCACTTGTCAAAGACACAGAAAGGACCCCCCAAAGACTTAGGCAAGAAGAGCTATAAAGAGCAAAGAAGCACTTAAGCAGTGAAGAGAGGAACGAGACCAAAGGATCAAAAATATCTTCGAAAGAGTTATTTCTAGTAGGTGAAATAGTGGATTGAGTAGACTTCTGAGCGCACCAAACCAAGGACATGGCCTATTTTTTTCCATGAATTAAAGACAAATATGCAAAGGACAAGATGGTCCATATTAAGGAGGAGACATATCAGATGAAGGGACATGCCATAGTTGAGGCAATGTGATGTTCCCAGCATGGTCCCTCCAGATAGAATTGAAGGCGCATTGAAGACGTTGACTGTAGCATGGGCCTTTTTCATGAAAACAAGTGCCCAAGTCTTTCTTGGAGCACTATATATTGTAATCTCTCATTTTTTACAAGGGAGATCTTCCCCTTACCAAAAGTGAAACTTTGCCCAAATTGAAAGGCATTACTGAGACTTTGAGCTCAGATTGTAGTTCATATTTCTTTGATTGAATGAGAAAGGAAATTACTTGTAGAATTTGTGTTGTGATAGCCTGTGCTACTTTAGGAGATTGTTTTTATGTCTATCTTTTGAAAACATTCTTGTTTATTTTATTTAACAAGCAGAACTAGTGGAGGCGATAAGGAAGGTGTCCTGAAGCCAACTACTTTTAGACTTTGTGATGTCGTAGTTGTCTTTAGTGTGTGTTTTTCTTTTCCATTTCTATGTAAAGGACCTTGGGATGACTTTGTGCCCCCATTGTTCTTCATATCTCACTCTTTGGGCAGTTGAGGTGGAAACTTTGCATTCTATTTCATCCTGCTATTACTGCACCCTTTTGTTACTGGTTTCTTATCTCACCTAAAAGATCTCCTACTATTTCCTGCAAGAACACTTCTGAAAGAAGATAAGTGCCTTCAGTGTTTCCACCAAGATTTTCTCCTCTATTTTTTAGCATCATCTCTGAAAGAAGAGAGATGGATGGTTTATCCCACCCCTATGTCTTACTTTCAGCTTATTTATATAGTATATATCCTCTACATATTTAATAGGGAACCTCCCCTTGATGAGAGGAGAGATTTGTCCCCTTATGATGTAGTAAACCTACACATCTGGACGACCAATCTCCCTATGCTATGGTGATAGGAACTATTTTGAATGCTAGTTAGCTGGTCAATAAAATATTCACCCAACACAATGACTTCCCTTGCTTCTCAGATCCCATTTACACCCTCTGACTCTAAACTATCTATCATCATCCACAGACTTAACCAATCCTCTTATGTCAAATCAGACTCTCCCACCATCTTCAATGTAGAGGAAACCTAACTTGACCTTTGGTATCAGCAGATCTTCGACTATCTCAACCTTACCATCATTCCTTTTAGTCTTTCTAGAAATGCCTGACGAGCATTTATCTAGAGCACTTCATGTTATACCATACTAGGGGGAATATTTTATAAACATGACTTTGATAGTCTATTCTATTATTTCCCATGTAGTTATGAAGCCTCTCATGCTATCAGGGAAACACATGATGGGATCTATGGGGGACACTTTAGTGGCCTAGTCATCGTTAAATGCATCTTTTGCCTTGGATATTACTAGCCTACCCTTAATCAAGACTGTAATGATTATGTGAAAAAGTGTGTCAAATGTGAATAACACATTAATATACATCATAGACCTAGCCATAGTCTACAAGTATCCACATATTTTTGGCCCTTCTCACAATGGGGTTTGGACCTTATTGATCAAATTAATCCCCATTCTTCATAGTGACACCATTCTATCATCACGGTGACTGAATATTTTACTAAATGGGTAGAGTCTATCCCTCTTGTCTCAACCAAAGCCAAAAATATTATCAACTTTATCAACCATCACATCATCTATCATTTTGATGTTCTTTACAAAATCATCACCAATAATGGTAAATCCTTCAAAAATAAATAAGTCCAAGGTCTTTGTGATGCATTTGGTATTAAGTTAAGTTTCTCATTGCCCTATCATCCACAAGTGAATGGATAGGTAGAATCCTCTAACAAAACTCTCAATAACATGCTAACTAAAATGGTTAATGCATCTAGTCAGTATTGGAATTTACACATCCCCTTTTCCTTATGGGTGTATCATACTAGCATTCAAACCCCTACAAGTGCTACTCCTTTCTCTCTAGTTTTTATAGTAGAGGTGGTCTTGACTCTCGAAGTCCAAATTCCCTCTCTCTACATATCCTTGCGATATCTCATCTCTATGAGCGATTATTATCAAGAATGTTTAGCCTAGCTTAAGATACTTGATGAGTGCCATTTAGCCACTCTCACTCACCTTCATGTCTATCAAGAACAAATCAAGCATGCTTATAACAAACACTTTAAAGTGAAAGAAATCAATATCCAAAGTGAACCTTTAAGCCTATATAATCAAGTCCATGACATCAAATTATTTTTATTAATATAAAAATAAAAAGAACTCATATGGGTCACTCTCTAACATCCATAGACTAGTCCCTCAAAGTAAATCTACCAAAACATATCGAAATTGCTCAACATAAGGTAGATTTCTCCCTTGAAGGACAACTATCAAAAGACTTAAACAAAACACACAAAACTTAGACCACTCCCTTGAAAGATGGCTAAGTAAAGCATTTGTAAAATCATAGAAATTTATTGGAAGCTTCCTGCATCGATCAACTTCCTAAACCCTCCCAAACAATAACAAAATAACAAAAGACCCATTATCAGACATCAAATGCAAGCAAAATAATTTGAAATCTGCAATCGACTTTCATAATTAGGCTTCTTAGATTTATCAATCTACACCTTGTATGACATGGACTTGTTTATACTAACTCATTGGTAACCTCTAGAAGAGACAAGCTAGTCTCCCAAAAAGGTTTCATTTTCATCTCCCTCCCCTTTATACACTATAAGAAAGGGATTTTGAGCTTACTTGACATTATGTGATCAAGACACCTTTTTAACCAACTAATGCATGCTAATGTGAAGCATTATAAGGGCTTATGTTGCTTAAGCCAATTTAAATTCAGTTATTTTTAGTCCTAGATAAAGAAGAAGCATCATGCCTTCTTCTCATTATCTCACACTAGTTGAAATATTCACTTAAATGTTTGTCTCTAGTTTGTCTTCTCTTTCTTACATCTAGTTTTTTTATTTAACTTACCTTATGTACTTCACCCCAATCAAAACAAAATGGCCATAATCATAACCACATCCCATGATATCATCATCACATCATAAACAAAAAAATACGTCAATTAGCATAGTCACAAATCAACTATCACCATCACAACCTCATAATCACATATATCATATCCACCACATGTCAAAATCTAAAAAGGGAAGTATATACTCATTAAATTGGGCATTAACATAATCATCACTATCATCCTAGTCATTCATAAACCGTAAACAATAATCACATCATAACTTCATCCACCTAAGCATCACCATTGCCATAACCATGATCATATCAATATGGTAATCATAATCACCTCAAAGCAAGAAATTAAATGATCTCATCCATAAAACAACATCCATAGAATTTCATACTCATAATGTCATAACCATCATCCTAATCATCAAACACACATCACATTAGCATCACACAATCATATCAGGATTATCATACTCATCCATAACCATCAATTCAAAACCATATCAATAACATCAATCCATATCAAACATCACCATGAACATAAATTAAAAACATATATCATCATATGCATAGCTAGGTGAGTCCACATCAACATAACATCATAAATGAACAACATGACTATCACAACCATGAACCACAAACCATAAAAAATGGATCACATCTATATCTCATAAGTAATCATTATAAGTACATACAAAATATACATGTCTCTTAAAACAAATACATCTCAATACATCAGCTCATAGGATGGTATTAAAATCATGTAAATATATTAAAATATAATGTCTCATCACAAATATATGATTTTGAGGCATCACTACCTCCTAGAGCCTACCCTCATGTACCTTCATGTCTACCTATAGATGCAACCCACTAATCTGGTGTCATCGTGCTAGCACCACCTACAATCTCAACCTTATCCTCACCCCATCAAGGCTCATCTGGAAAACACGTGAAGACCAAGGCCTCATAGTATTGTAGCTCCTCCAAAGTCACTACATATCTTTATATTTAGATAGTGCTTATTGGTCCTACTTCTGGTGGTAATCCACCTCCTGCCTATTAGAGAGAGTCTCTCTCCTACATCACCAAGGCTAGCTGAGACCTAGCCTAATCTCTCTCACCTATCAATGTCACCACCTAACCTTTTGCTACTATCAGGGTTACCTATGCTACTACCAAGGATGCTTGAGATGTGGCTAGTGCCACTCATGCCTGGTCCCTCTCCATGGTCATTACCTATACATCTAGAGTAGCCCCCAACATCTGTACCTATTGACCATCTCCTCTAGCATCAACATCCATGTCCTACCAACCCCCATCATCTAAACCAACATTAGTTATACTATAGAGTATTTCATACCATACAAGGTATCCATATATCACACTTATGTCATCTATCTCTATCCTCATGGACACCTCCTTGTGGTTAATGAAATCATGCACTCACTGTGAAGTGGGAAGTGGAAACCCTACATCCTCCCTCTTGTATCTCAACAATGCCCTAGGTTATCCTACATGAGGTTGAACTACCTTTGTACCCTATCAAATGGTATCATATCTATCTCACCCTCTCATCTATTGTATACCCATCGATAGCTCTAAAAGATAGAGTATGCCTCTTATAGTGATCCCATCTTGGAAACTTGATATACAGTCTCCAAATCACATATCTAATGACCAAGGCATCTAGTTGGCCCTTGAACCAGTCTATGTCATGTACCCCTCCTCCTAGCCCTGAGAGGGTATAATCGCTCCTCCACCTCATGTATCCAACTCAAAAATACATCTAGGCATAACAACCCCATCAATCTTAGCATTTAGGTGTGCTCATAAGCCTAGAAATGTAAAACAAACCCAAAACTAATACCATATCTCCTTTGGGCTCAGAATCCTCATAGTTCTTGACAAATTTGAACCAGTAAGACATGAGCCCATGCAAACCCTATACAACCTAAAACCATCTCCATGAGCACCCCTAGCAATAAGTAAGGGAATCTCCCATTACTCAAATCAAATAATGCATAATAGATAACTGTTATCATCATCATAGTCAACAACCACCTCACATCACTATACCTCTGATATGATGGTGTGTAATGGAAGCCTCTAAAATACCACCTCACAAAATCTATGTCAATTCCATAATCTCATCTTGCTCATCCCTCTCGATGTGGTAGATCGGCTCACCCCATATGGGTAACCGTACAATCTTGTGTATGTCCTCAAGAAGGATGGTCATTTCACATGTAGGTAACAAGAAGGTATTAGTGGTAGGATCCCATATCTCAATGAGTGCCACTATCATAGCTACATCTCAAGATACATGTTGATAGTACCTCATACCACCAAGACCCACATCCTCCATATACTCCCATTCATCCTCAATCATCCCTCATTAAACCTCATTAAATATTTTGGGCACCCGATCTCTCATATGTATCTTCTCCTATGCCTACATGGTTTGATAGCACCAAATTTAGTTCAATGACAAAAATTGCCTATGAACTCAACCTTTTTCACCTACGTCTTATTCTAATATATTCAACTCACAACATCTGCCTACTATGCCCTATACCAATAGATTATCTACAACACAAATCCTTTAATTTATCCTATCAAAAGCCCTAAACAATAAACATTCTAACTTCAACATCCAACCTATCAACTACAAACATTACCCCACCATTCAACATTAACTTTTAACCTTAACTTAAACTATTACCTATCAACCTATATCATTTAAACACTACCCGAACAATAACCCTTTAACCTATAAACCTTGACCTTTTCCATTTTAACCTATAACCTTCACCTCTTTACCTTAGTCATGACCTATTACACTTAACCTTTACCAAGAACAATTAAATATTTCTTAACCCCTCACCACAACATTCAACTCATCCCTTAACCATCGATGGTTAGGTGACCAACCATCGACAGTCACCTTATAGTGACCTTAGGATTGTCTCTTATCAATCATTGATGGTTGGTCATGACCAATGATGGTCAGAAATGACCACCAATAGTCACTGTAAAGTGACCTTTAGAGAATCAAAACTAAACCCTACCCTCCCAAATGCCACCATAACTCACATAAACTAACCTAATATTTAATCTACCTTCTCCTACCTACCCTACCCCTCCCCAATCTGAACCTAAACTACCATTTCACCTTTAAAAATAAATAAATCTTTTAAAAACTAAACCTAGGTCAATGGCACCCAACAATCCAACAAACACAAAAAAAATCCTATAAAATTTACATCTAACCTATCGATTCTAAATACACCACCTACCTAATTCCTCGACCTTCATTGAGGAGGAACTCTAAGTCCCATAGTTTCTTGTCCCTATGCTCTCCCTCATCCATGTTACATCTTGATTAAGTCAAATCTCTAGTCCACCCTTAGTCAACTCAACACTTCACTCACCCAGTCGATTACATAATCACCCTCAATCATCAATGTATTTCCCATAAAATGAAAAATACCAATCATTTAAAGTCAATTCACTCAAATGAGCAAATATGACCCCTGGTACTTGTTTTGTCTATACCAATTTAGGGCTAACATATGATTATCGATGGTCAGGGTAACCATCGACTATCGACCCTGAGGGTCAACCCTAACCATTGATGGTCAATCTATTGGGGTTTTATTTTCCTCCCCAATTTTCAAACATAAAAGATTTCCTTCTCTGAAAAACACACCTAAAACCCATGTCAAAACCTCATACTTGACCATTTTGGCCCAAACCTAGTGCATGTTTTACAATGACTTTGCCTTGGTCCTTTTGACCACACTAACTAAAATACCAAGTTGAACATTTTGAACTTACACTACCTTGTGCACACTTGACCAATTTGTGTCTTCATGGGAACACTTCCTACCTTAGATACCCATGAAAACACTGACCTTGTTTAGGAGACTTAAGTTTATAAGTGTATCCTAATCATCACATATAATCACACGGTCTACTTGTCACTTGTCCTTCTAGTACCAACCTTATTTTTACTAACCATGATAACCTAGTTTATGTGTGATCTCAGGTATCACACTTAGTCACACTTTTTTTGCATATTTGCACTTTAATACCCAACCTATCAACCACCAGCTGAAAACTAACTTAACCACTTATGAAACACACACCTAATTCTATTTCACCTAATCCATTCTTATTAGTTTGAGGGAGAACACCTCATCCCATGCTTAGGGAAACCTAACCTTTGACCCACAATATATTTCTATTTTGTAGCTTTTTGATACAAACTACATAACAAAAACGGGTAAAATATAGACACTAAAAAATCACATATAATTGTTCTGGATGATAAAATACCCCTAAACCACCTCAAGACCCCCTAGGGACCATCCCATAAACCTTTGACTGTAAACTTGAGTCTACTTAGCTGACTAACTAAACTAGCTCACTAACCCACCTTGACCAAACTTTACCTTTGACCCTTGACTGTCGACAGTTAGACCTGACCATCAAATTAGGTTTCCACTACCTACACATTAAACACCCACTTCAATTACAACTTATTTTTTTATAATTATCTTTCCTGATCCACTCATGAATCGATGTATGTAGAAACTAGATTTAGACAAATTTAACCTCTTCTTGAACCTACACTTCCACCTCCCCCATTTTCCTATAAAGAGAGAGCAGTAGGAGGTAAAAAGGGATTCAATCTATCAAGAGATATTTTTAACAAAATTTATTTGGTAGGTCACTCTTCTTCTGAACCAGCAAACCAAAAAGTATGATAGAGATCCAAGTGATGCCATCTATTGGCAAACAACCAAGTATCATTACTCTACTGAAATTAATTTAAGTTTCACCAATAGATCCCTCAACTCTTCTTCATATCAACAACCAGAAAAGCTAAGTATTTTTATTTAATGATTAGTTACTTTCTTTCTATTTCACAACCAACCTAGCCCAAACCTACCTTTTAAATTCCCATTATGCAACCTCATCAACCATTTTTTTAAACCAGACCAAAATCCATAGTAACCATCGATGGTCACCCTGACCATTAATGATCTGCCCCAACTGCTAACAGTCACCCTAACTATTGACAATCACACCCAACCACTAATGGTCACTGTCAAAAAAATAAATAGTAAGTTATTTTCACCCACTAGACCTTAATCAAATCTAATTTTTTGCCTCTCTACCTGATCATAGAGCCTCACCCTATTTTATAAACTATACCTGATTCACTTAGCATTAATATCAATTTATTTATTGCTATAATTAGTCAAATTTGCCTATTCATTTATCGATCACTTCTTGTATTTCATTTTAATATCCTCTACTATATATGCAAGTAATTTATCTTTCATTTTAAAAATTTGATTGTTTAAAATCATGGATTGGCATCCTCTAAGGAAGCTCATGCTTTTTGGATATAGCATGTTAGGAAATCCACCCTACTATATAACTAACCAACCATTTATTTGACTACTTTTTTATCTATAGTTCATTCCTTCCAAGCCAAAGAGGAGTATCTAAAACTGTCTGGATCAAATACATGCACAACATATCAAGTTTTTCTACCATACCCTTCTTGATTTTATTGTCTCTTTCTTCTAATGAATATAAGTGAAATTTCTCTTAAACAGATGCAACCATCATCTAGTTGTATATCACCCTTCCCATTAAAATAAATGAAGGAAGAACCTCCAATCTCAATATTGGAATTATAACTTAGACTAAAAAATACAAAGGACTCCTTGGAAGAAGTCAAATGGTGTGAAGCACCATAATATAGAACCCAACCATCCAAAATAGGTAATTGTGATCTCCCAACAACATTAAGTGCTTTCCTATGCTCATGAGATGGAGAAGGAGTGGAATTAGTAATCTTATGTTTCTTAACGACATCCTTTAAGGCTTGCATTCTCTTGAAACACCTATATTCTTCATGACTAGTGCCCCCAAAATAGGAACAAGATAGGTTAGACTTAATCCTGGATTTGGATGCTGATTTGGATTTAGATGTCTTGTCATTGGGCTTAGGTGCATTTTGAGATGGAGGAGAAGTGTTCTTCTTCTTGCTCTTAGTCTTTCCCTTGTTCTTAGGATGTGATGCAACTAATACTTTTTATGAGGTTAAAGATTCAAGGTGAGATAATTTAGACTCCTCTCTAGTAAGTATCTCATAAAACAACTCTAGATCTAGAATTTTTAATGCAGTATGTAAGGCATCCATACTAGAGAAAAAAATATAAGCAAAAACTTGGAATGGGCCACTCAACTTAGATAAAATCAAGTACACACAGTCTTCATCCTTCTTATCTCATCAACTCCTCTTAAACTATGTCAACAAATGCTTAACCTAAGTGAGGTAGTCTACAATAGAGGCAAAGTCATCCATATTTGGTGAAGTAAGCTCCACTTCAAATTGCATCACTCTCAAGTGATTTACTTTCCCAAACAAACCTTTTAGCTCAACTCATATTTTGAATGAAGAATCACACCCATATAAATGAAACAAAAGATTATCACTTAGATAACTCTCAATCAAACCCATACACTCTTCAAACTTATAATGGTGTTAAATTTTTTCATATTTACATATAAATTATGATTGAGTTTCATTCATTAGAGACCATAATCCTCTGTGCTTTATGATTGCTTCCATTCAAGGTCTCCACGTATGGTAATTATGTGTATTCAAAGGCTCACAATGGTCATTACCAAAAGTATAATCCATGCTAACAAATCACCAAAGAGCATAAAAAATGCAAAAAGGTGCACCAAATCAGCACTAAGACAACTCCACAAAAGATTGTATTAAGAACCCCTCCCAATTTGGCAATTTATAAAATTAGTGAATTTTTAAAAATTAATGACACCAATGGATATATAATTGAAAATCATGTATTTTTGAAAAAAAATAGATCTCAAATATGAGTTACGGTTCAAAAGTTATAAGCATTATGATTTCTCATAAAATGGGTCAAAACTTTTAAAAAAACACTACAAATGGATTTTTGTGACCAAATCAAAAAATAATATAGTTATCCAACCACTTCCTATAGCCGGATTTGAACCACAGATTTAAAAATTCAAACTAAAGTGAAAATATCTATCTACTTATCGCTATGCTTGTGTAATCAAACTATGTAATGAAATAATGAATTACGAGATATGTTTGAGTGGATAAAAAGAGGGGAAATGATGGTTTTCTATTGTCTTTTAGCTCAAATCCATCCAATAAGATGCAAACTTATATTAATGCCCCTCCAAATAGAATGCCAAATAGGTAACTCTCCTATAAACACTACTTCATGCACCTCTATACAACAACAAAGAAGACAAAGGTGCCCTTTTTTGGTTGAATTTGATGTTCCCAATGCACCAGATCTTCATATCGTTGTCTTTTCATAGCAGGTCTAAAACAAAATAAAAAAATTGTAGAGGATGCATCTCCTCCACTAGTCAACACCTTCTCTCAAACTTCAACACCACCTTCTATTCTTCATGCAATAGTTTCACTTGGTAAATCTAGGATGCTAAGGAGAAAAGTAGATATGAATGCAAGTGTCTCCTAATCAAATCTAATGCTTCTTCCAACGTAGGTTGTAGGTAGAAATTAGTGTAGAATAGAGAAAAAAATGCCACTCTTGATTCAAAGCCTCCTCTCTGTAGATCTCTTCAATGCCTTAGTACTCAAATAACATGCTACCACAAGATCTCCAATGCCTCCTTAGATTCTAAAAATAAGAAAAGAAAAAAAACAAAACACAAGAAGATAAATCCAATTCTTTTGTGGTACTTCTTTCTCCTTGATGCATTAGCACCTCTATTGATCCAATGACATTCTCACTAGATCTACAATAAAAAAGCCAACTCTTAGCCAAGGGAGATGCAACTCCTTGTAAAGAACCTTAATAACTGATTTATAATACCAACTTTTAAAGGTGCATGTTTCTCCTTCAAATGACAAGGATGCCTCCTTGAAAATAGAAATAAATAATGTAAAATCTTTAAAAAGTCTATAAAAAAGGGTACCACAAGCATATCTCTATGCAAACTTCTCTTCTATGCTTCCTCTCCACCTTTCCTCCAAGAATAAAAACCACACACTTTAGCAAAGCTTTAATAAAAGTGTCAGATCCATAAGAGGGAAAAAAAGGCTAAAGATTTATGATAAGGGAAGAAGCAACAATAAGGAAAATTTCTAAAGCAAAATACAATAATGTGGATGGGAGCAACACCTCAAAGCTTTGGTACCATTTAATAATGGTGAGCAAGCATTCCAACCCAAGATTAAAAAGTGATAACACCAAGAACCTCACATACTCACATAATTAAGTTGTAGACAACTGATTTCAAAACCATGCAATTCAAGTGTTATTTAAAAATATGATATGCTAGTACAAAGAAAAGCCCTTGCATAAGTAGGCAAGGCAAAACATAGAATTAGCCTAACTAAACAATGTGGGATAAATCCTCACATAGGACAAACTCACAAAAAGATGAAATAGATAGCTAATACACTAGAAAACATGATAAATACATGAAATACATATTCTAATACCAATATTAACAGCTCTTATGTATTATGCCTCTATAGAAGATAAAGCAATAGCATTATGCTTCTTATTTAACCAACTAATTAGACATGAACCAAGGGAGAAATTGTAGCCTGAAGTAGACTTGTGATTTTGAATGTCATTGGCCTAATCTAACTTTGTATAACCAATCAAGTTGATGTTGATGCCCGTTCCATAGTCAATCCTAAAACTATGAGTGCCCTAAATGTAGTGGAAGATCTATTTAGTTGCTTTCGAGTGTAGCTCATGTGGTTCCTGCATAAATTTAGAGCCCATGCCCACTAAATATGAAATATCAGGTCTAGTGTGTGTAAGGTAGATTATATTACCAATAAGTTGTCGATACAAGGTAGCATCAATCAAAGGAGATGGGAAATTAGCCTCAATATTCACACCAAATAGTAAAGGAGTTGGAGTTGGCTTACAGTTAACCATGCTAAACTATTAAATCAAATCAAAAACATACTTAGATTGTGAAATAGTGATCCTAAAGTTCAACTGAGTAATTTCAATCCTTAAGAAGTAGTGTAAAAATTCCAAGTCAGTTGTTGAGAACTTGTTCAACAAAGTAGTTTTCATTGTTATGATGGTGGATGGAGAATTCTTTGTGATTAATAGGTCACCCATGTAGAGAACCAGAATCAATAATAAAACATCATATCATAAGATGTAGACATTTGGATCAAAATGGAATTTGGTGAACCCAAATAAAATAATAAAATATTCCATCTTGTCATACCAAGATTGAGGAGCTTGTTTGAGGCCATAGATAGATTTTTTAAGTTTGTAAACTATAGAGGAATCTTCCATAAATCCATGTGGTTGCTCCATGTATATTTCCTCTTTGAGGTCACTGTGAAGAAAGGCACTCTTCACATTAATTTCAAGAACATCCCAATGATGTGTTACGACTATAGCTCTAATAATCAAAATAGAACCACTAGTGTTTGGTAGGGGGTACATGGGGTCCTTAAGTAAATAACTAGATAGCTAGAAATCTCAAAGCTTCTATGGGCTATAGGAGATATATAGTGTCTATTCAATTTGTTGACTTGAACCAAGATATAGATAGACTTATAAAATAATTTAGGGATAACATGATCAAGTGCATGAAGGATGCAGGTATATCTAGTGGATCTAACCATAGTAGATCAAGTAGCTAAGACTAGAAAATTATTTGCATACAAATTGTAGAAATGACAATGTTGAATAAAGAGAGCCAACAAGTAATGTGTAAACTTAGAAGTAAAGGCACTTTCAAGACAAATGAAATACATTTTAAGAATTAAATAAATTTTTAATCAAGGATGTAAGAGCATGCCTAATCTAAGTTTGAGCTAACTCTTTGCTTTTACCACTATTGCTCCCTAATAAGGCAATTTTCTGATTTAACAAGGCAGATTATTTATACAATTTGTATAGATTATTTTGAGTATGTAGGATTATACTATGTAATGATAAATATTTCCAACATAAGCATGACATATAATGGAAGATATTTCAATCAATGAAGATATTATTAACCCCATACAAATGAAATAAACTTCAGAAACTATCCTAGATAATGCCCTAAATAAGCTAAATCACTAAAATAATCAAAACCTAGCATGTATACTATTGAAAACAAATAATAATTTCACTTTGCATAGAAAAGTGCCTTCATATAAAACAAAAAATAAGTGTGCAGACTTTTTACAAATTGATTATCCAATCTAGGAAGCAAGAGATGAAGAGGATCAGGGTGTGTGTGAGTTGAGTCCAAACCAAGAGCCAAAAGTTGTGGAAGAGGCGAAGGAGAATCTACCAACTAAGAGAGATCTAATGCAAGGAGCAAAAGAACAATTGAAATGGATTCTTGAAGGAGCTAGGAGAAACTCATAAGATTTAGAAACACTGTAGAGAGCAATGTGAATCAAGAAGATAAGTTGCAGTATAGTGGGGCATCACCTAGCACAATGAAAGCTAAGTATACCAAGCAAGAACTAGGTGAGATTCAAGAAGGCAGCCAAGATTTTAGTATGATGATCAAGGGGGAATATTAGAGTAAAAATGCAAGAGAGAGAGGCTCAAATGAATGATAAAGTGACATATATCTCAACCCTAATCTACTAAAAGGCCAAAAAATAGTCATTTCTAGCTGTTTAGGCCCAAATAAGGACTTTTTTTGTACATTTTGCCCAAGTCACAACCTAGGCCATAGATTTTATGAAGGAAAAATGTGGCCTAAACTATGTGCTTCCTTCCTAAGCCATGGCCTAGGTCAAATGGCCACTTTGGGTAGTCAATAAGCCTCTAAAGGGGCCTCAATAGGTGTCTAGAGGGCCTGTCTAGTGCACAAAAGGTCAGAAATGTGCTAAGAATGTATAGGAGATGGATGTATGATTTGGGAAAGGTCAAATCAAGTGGTATATGCCTCAAAGTAGGATAACCAGGGTCAGTAGTCTATATGTGAGCTGATTAGGGTCATGATAAGTATGATTACATATGCCCTCAAGGTATAAATAGTTGGTGTTTGAATGAACAAGGAGTGTTATACAGTACTTGGAATCCATACACAAGTAAAGGGAAGCAAGAATTGAAAGGATAAAAGAGAACATTACCTACACTTATCAAATAACAATGGTGACAAAATAATTCAATGACATGATCCATAGGTGAGACTGTAAATACTGCATAATCTAAATCCAACTCCATATCCATCTCCTAGGAATAAGGGACACAAGTGATATCAAATCAAAGCATATAATCTAGAATGACATTTACTAAGGTGTCATCCCTAGTATTCTCTTTATGAGGGATATGGGTGAACTAGACATCATCAAAGAAGGAGAGTAAATAATGTGTTGCCTTGAAGAGGGGGAACAACTCAGAGCTAAGGATGGCATAGGCACTGGTGAGTTGACACATAACTACACATAACATGCACCTAACTCATGGGCATCGATCAAGGCACCAATGATTTTATGATATTTGATGGCATTATTCATCTCACTGGTAAGGAAGAAACTAGCTACAATAAGTTCATGGCCTTGTGGATCATTGATAACCTAAGCCATAATAACAGGTCCTGGGTTGCCCCAACTGCCACCATCTATGTGAATCACCACTGAGAGGTGCACCATGATGGGGGTCAAGGATGCAAGACTAAAAACTATGGGAAGGTAATCTCAAAGCAAGGTAGGATAAGTGAGTTACATGAGGGAAATAAACAACAACAAAAATTCACAAACAAAGTGGTTGACCAATACTAGCCACAGGAAGAGTTAACAAGGGAAAGTGGGGGAGCTTTGAAGAACATGAAGACCAATCAGCAAGACTAGAGCAAGTCCTGAACCACCACATCCAATTAATGACCCTACTTGAAACCATAATGAAAAAGAAAAAAAGGGAGTTAGAATGGATCACCTAAAAAAAAAGAGAAATGACTAACTAAAATAAGCATGATAAGTAACTTATATCCTTGGGTGCCCACGAGATGGGGCATCGGTGCAAGAGGTCAATAAGGACTCAAAAGGGGTCTCGGGGACCAAAATAGCCTTAGATTAAAACATAGAGGCTACCAACATGCTTAAAATTTGATAAAACCCTTAAGATGGAGGTTTCATGGTTTGAAACCCACAAAAAAGTAAAATACCCAAAAAGGGCCCATAAAAAGCAAGAAAAAAGGCTAAAAAGAGGGGAAAAGAATGAAAAGTGAATCATTTTCACTTTGAGAGAGCCAAAGGAGATCCCACATGACACCAAAGCAAAAAAAAAGCAAATGAGGACATGAGAGCATGCCACAAACACACAGGATGGTTCGAGTAAGTCCTTTGATCAATTTTTTTGCAAATTTTGTTCATTTCTTGGGTTTGTGAGGCCAAAAAACCATTTTGACTAATTTTGAATGATTTATTAGATGAATCAAATGAAATAATTAATTAAAATGAAGGGGAATATAAGGAGGACACATCAATAAATATGAGAAGTCCAATCATGGTCTTACAAGGGAGAAACGAGGAACCTTAGGGTTCCCCAAGGGGCCACACCCTAAGTCGCGACTTGGCTAGGAAAAGCTGTGACTTGGGACCCTAACAAGACATAGATTCCATGTCTTAGGTCACTACTAGGCTATTAATTTGCCTAAAAATCCATGGCTTGGGGCAAAGAGGCCCCAAGGAGCCCAAAAGAGCCCAAGAAGGCCCAAAATGGGCCAAAATAGGTTAGGAAGAGAGGGAAATAGGCAAATAAATTAAAATAATTTTTTTTACTTGATTTTCTCATTTCACAGCTAAGAACACTAATCCATTTTCCTATTTATTGGTTGTGTAGACATGTGGAGGAGTTAGCATATCAGAGGAGGGGGAGCCTTCATAGGCAAGGGAGCAGCCAACATAGAGAGATAGACCATGTGAGGTGACCAATCGGGAGAGAGTCCCATCATAGTTGGTTGAGGAGGAAGATGCTCTACATATGGAATACCAAGATTTCCTAAAGAGTGTAGGACTTTGGATATTATTATATGTTATTTCATTAAATTACTTTAAGGATCTGATGAATGCATTAGTGACCACATGGGTACTTGAGATACATGTATTCTAGTTGGGACTTAAGCTAAAGGTTGTCCTAAGCATTGAAGACATCAATTAGATCTATAAGGCAAAGCCTATGGGGAGAGAAATAGAGATACCATAGGTGTAGGATACAATCATAGTCAAGCTCTACCTAACGGGACCCCACTTAGAGTGGAAAAGCCGTGGAGTACATATCACATAGCTATCATTAAGGGTACCGCCACTATAAACAATGATAGTAGGCACTATGGTCAGGAGGCTCTAAGTTGGCCAGAGTACATGGATACTACCACTATCATAGACAAGGGTTGTCCAATGAGCAAAGGGAAGACAAAGATATGCATGGGTCCAGTCTATCCTAGGTGGACTATACCAATAGTTGGATCACATGTAGAGCATAAGGGTAGGAGGATTGACACAACCCATCCTAATCATGTCTTGATCTTATGAGAGACTCCCATTGACATGATTGAGGACACCATAAGGTAGTGATGCATAACTTGTATTGGAAGAAGGCACTAAATGGGTAATGTGGTTCATAAATAGGGTTGGTCTTGTGTAGACCACCTTAGATCTAGATGTAGTGAGTAGCTACATCCATGATACATACAATTTCATGGTAATGCTAGAGTATGCCTCGGTGGAGATATATGAGGGATAGGAGAAGCTTCAAGGTCCATAGGGTCCATACTAGCATCTAGGAAGATAGGCTCTACTAACATGGGGGAGATGGGTATAGCCTAGTCTAGCTAGGACTAAGCATAGAAGGAAGTCAAGAAAATGTAAGGGGTAGTGCTAGAGAGAGGTAGCCATGATGAGGACCATTGCCACTACGAAGAGTATGACCTATTAGAGCATCATAGAGGCCATCATTATGACCAAGTATTAAAAGTGTCTTTGCTAAATAATAATTTATCTTTTGTGCTTGTCCTTGAGTGAGAGTCAATATGTGACTAACATATGTTCTCTATGTGTGTGTGTGTGTAGGAGACTAGCCTAGCTAGACTTGACCCCTAGTGGACCAACAACTAAGGGAGTTATTCCTTGATGTGGTGGTGTCACCACTCATAGAGTAGGAATCACATCTACCAGTAGGGGTAGAGCCACATACTCACTTTTGGTAGGTGGGCCACATCCTCAATTTTGGTAGGTGGGTGCATGAGCCTCACTTGAGTTGGTAAAGGCATGACACCAGATACCATGGTTAGAGGCAGAGTCAACATGACATGAGGTATTTGAGACACGGCATGATATAGCTGCAACATAGCATGAGATAGTTATATCATGATTTGAGGCATGACTAGCTAGAGTAGAAGCTAAGATCGATTAGTTATGGGTTGAGCTAGCCTAAGATTAGACCAAAGGAGCTAAGGCACCTAGAGAGACAAAAGACTAGCTAGCTACCTTGGAGAAGACCATGGTTCGACTGGTCGAGAGGTAGAGATCAAGATCTCCACCTAGAGTAGGACTACCATAGATAGAGACCAGTCATAGGTTGACTTGGATAGTATCATATATATATATATATATCCATGCATGTGGTAGTTTTGGGGACTATGAGCCCAGGCTCAGAGAAAGCCATGTGATATACCTAGAGAAAAAACATGTATTTTTTATGATATATATACAATCATTTCTCATTATTAGCACATGTGTGTATATGATTTTGTGTGTGATGTGTATGCTTCATCTGATATAGACTACTAGATACATGTGATTAGATAGTAAAAGTGGCATGAAGGTTAGTGGTGTGAAAAGAGAGAAAAGTCTCACCTTACCACCATAGGCTACTTTTTTTGAGGGCCCTACAAGCCCTAGACATGAAATGTCTTGAGGTAGAACCCATTGATTGGGTGCCACAGGGGATCACCTTCAAGGGTCGAGAGATGATAAGCCCTATTCTACAGGTAGTGATAATGAAGGGACCAAACCACTTATGCATGAATTTTCCCTTCTTAAGGTATTCCTTATCAAAAATGAGCATCATATAACCTACCTTGTATGAATGTGGGTGCACTAATTTCTCAAATTGGTGGCATTGACGATATTGGTAAGCAAAGTTGTGTTTAAGGGCATCAATGCATCACTCATGTAGCTACTCAAGCTCAGTGAGGTGAGCGGCATGTTCTTCCTCATCGAAAAGAGATATAAATGTCTTAACCCATAACGAAGGTATTTAGACCTCTAAGGGAAGAATATCCTTAGACCCATACACGAGCGAGTATGGGGTTTCCCCTGTGGCCATCTAGAAGCTAATCTAGTAGGCCCTGTTGTTCCCAAAATTTGTCACTTGTTCTTGTAGACAACATGACAACCATTTTGGTCCTATAGTCCAAAATGCTCTCTTTTTTTTCAAAAAAATGTTTTGAGAAGTCAAGTTTTTCAATTACTTAAACCTTTTCAGCTAAGGAAATCACAGGTTCAACAGGCAGGCTTTCACAAGGAAAATTTCAAAATACTTAAGGCATTTCCTAAAAATTATAAGGAATGAACCATTGAACCATTAAACCATTTAAATCTGCTTCAAATATTTCAAAGGGTTCAAAGAGTTCAAATGGTTTGAAGCTTCAAAGGTGGGGTTCGAAGATATGGAATAAATCATTGAACCATGAACTCTAACACATTCAAATGTTTGAATAGTTCAAAGTTCAAAGTTTGAGCATAAGGTTCAAGTGAATGGTTCAAGCAAAAGACTCTAGAATAAGGTTCAACCAAATGGTTCAAAAAGTTGGTTCAATGATACATTGAACTCCTAAAGAAGACTAAATGAACGCAGCTCTTTGCAAGAAATATTGAACTGCCCAAACTATTGAACTATTGAACCGACGAACTCCAAGAGGTTTAAGGTTTAAGGTTCAAGGTTCAAGGTTCAAAAGGGTTCAAGCATCTAGTGACCAGTGATGTTCCCATGAATGTCAAATTCAGGGTAATGGAATAACCATTGATTTTCAAAGATGCAGACCTGGGAACAAACTCAACAACCAGCTAGAGAAAGAGCTGAAGGAGCTAGCAGAAAGTAAGAAGAGAGCCTCGAGAGCTCAGATCACCAGGAAAGTGGGAATGTTACAGAAAATATAGAAATATTTGTAGGAGATTTATTCTAGTATGTGAAACAGTCCACTAGGTGGACATCAAAGAGCGCAAGCATTCAAAGATGCAGCCTATTTTTCTTCATTGAGTAAAGGTGATTAGACAGTCGTGTAAGTATCTTGAAGAAGACCAAGTGGCCCATACTTTGGAAGAGATATTTGATATAATTTAAAATGCTAAAGATAATGCTAATGACCTGCTCCAACATGTCCCCTTCACAAAATTTCTAATGCATTCAATGCATTGAATACAACATGGGCCATTTCATGGAAACAAGCACCAAACTCTTTCTTTGGTTGCTATATATTGTAATCTCATAGTAGTTTATAGGGGGATCTCTCTGTTATCAAAAGTAAAAATCTGCCCAAATTGAAAGGCATTCCTAAGACTTTAAGCTCAAATTGTTAATCATATTTTATCAAGTGAATGAGAAAGCAAGTAACCTTTTAGACTTTGTGTTGAAATAGATTGTGTCATTTAGAAAATTATTTTTATGTCTTTTTCCTAAAAATAGTCTTGTCTATTTAATCAAATAAGTAGAACTAGTGGAAATAATTTGGAAGATGTCTTGAAACCACTTGTGGAAGACTCTGTGCTGCCATAATTGTCTTTAGTCTGTGTGTTTTGTGTTTTAGTGTAAAGGATGTTGGAGAGACTTTGAGTTCCCCTTATCCTTCATAATCTTTTACTTTATTGTAGTTTTAGGTAGAGACTTTGGGCTACACTTGAATCTATTGTGTTACTTTGTCCTAAACTAGTGAGAGGAGCAATAAAAGACTTTGTGCTTTTGTGGGTTTCTTATGGATCCAGTCACTACCTGGGAAGTCTTCTTACTGATTACTGAACATCATTTTTGAAAGAAAAGAAATGACTTCAGTAATTACATAAGAATTCTCCTTAATTTTGGGAACATCATCTCTGAAAAAAGAGAGATGGATGGTATGATTTCACCCCTGAGTGTATTTTTAGTTTATATTAGTATATAGTAGTTTATAGGGAACCTCCCCTTGATGAGAGGAGAGATTTATCTCATTATGCTATGGTAGCCATATCTATTTTTCCATATAAATCTCTTTGTTTTATATTTGATATACCCATTTTGCTGTCAGTTAGTTGATGACAAAATATTCACATAATAGTTTTTGGCGACTCTGCTGGGGAAGAACGTGCAGTTTGAAGCCTCAAGATTTTAATTAAAGTTCCAATTTTTTTTATTTCCATTTTACACTCTGGTAGATACATAGTATATGTGAAGCTAGAGAGCTCAAGGTATTTTTGACCCTGTATTCGAGCTTGTGTAGTAAAATAACTTTGATCTTTCCCCTCCACAAACCCACCCTCAGTAAACTAGTAGTTTTCCTCTTATCAACGTTAGGTCTTCAATACCATGTAAAGCTTCTCTTTTCTCTACTAGTAGAGCTTTGTCTATACATAACTCACCAAAAAAAATCATCCCTCCTTTTCATTGTCATATCATGGCAGCTCAAGGCCCTTGGGGTAACACCTTTGGTCCTTTCAATCTAACCCCACCTTTACATGAACTACCCCATAGTTCAAGAAAGAATTTTTCCAAGTTTTATGGTGATGGGAGAGTTCATCCTGATAAATATATTGCAACCTTCTGCATATCATGTGGTGTGATAGGTGTTGAATTTGAAGACATAACAGTCAGACTATTTGTAGAAACGTTACAAGGTGCTATTACAGACTAGTTCTATCATCTGCAAGTGTAGACTGTAACTAACTAGAACACTCTCAAGTGTAAGTTTAAAGCTAGATTCAAACATGTAAAAGATGCACATGCCCTGTTGGCTCAGCTTACACAAATGAAGGAGCCTCATGAACCTATGCGAGACTTCATTTCTAAATTCGACAAGCTGAGGAATAAGATTCTTATGATTGCTCAGCCAACACTTAAAAATCTTAAATGCTTCTTCATAAATTTTCAGCTTCTTAAAGTGAGTTTTTTGTTGAGGTGGGCTAGCCACATAGACCTTGTTGCAGCTCAATATTTAGCTACTGAGGTTCAAGATGATTTTATCTTGGCAGGAAAGATAAGAAGAGATCATAATCCTAACAAAAATAAATCTTCTTCATCTTCTAAAAATTTTACTACATGCACCAGTGATCTTATGGTGCAAAAGCTAGCAAATGAATTTCTAGCTCTGAAAAAGCAACTGGCACAAAGGATGTCTGCTCCTCCTTCTTACCGAGATATACCAAGGAGGACATTTTCCAACCAGTCGTATCAAGGTAATGCTACTAGAAATCAAGGGCAACTAAATCATCTTCCTCCCCCATAGGGGAAACTTGTTATTGAAGCAGTACTAGCTAACACAATAGTTGGTTATCATGAAGCCGAATATTATTCCTCTTTCCAACCAAAGTTTGATGAAGAATATGATGCTAATCTCTTCACAGAAGGAGAAGAAGAATTAGCTAGCGACTACAACATTAGTTTCCTAAATTACCAGGATGAAGCTAGAAGTAAGGGAGAAACATTTGATAAATCATACATTGTATTTACCAGGTCCCAAAACCAGTCAACTCAACAAGCTAATAAAGGAAAAATAGGAGAAGAATCTCGACCAGCAATTTCAATTGCTAAACGGGGGACTTCTCTGCCTTTCCAACCAAAGGACCTAGTGATCAATAAGAAAGTAAGTACATCAAATATTCATGTTCCTTCTACTTTAATTTCTTAGACCAGTACCATACCCACTAAAAACTAGAATGATGGACTTCCTTCCTCTGTTCCTAGTTCTTTTTAGTCATTTGACATAATTGACCATATTAGGAAGATTAAAATCCAAATGACTGAGTTCAAATATTTACAAGCCAACCCTAAGCAGTTGGATAGGTTCATTGAATGCATAAAGAACTAAATTGTCCCTATAGGACAAGGTGTCCCAAAGGTGACTCGTGATCCCCCAAAGAACACATCCATCTAAAACAATCTTTTCATTACTCCTCTTATTGCCCCAGGGAAAATAGAACCTTTCTATGTTTCCATTTTGATAAATGGACATAAATTAAGAAACTACATAATAGATTTTGGTGCCTCTAACAATGTTATGCCTGCTAAAGTGATAGACTCTCTTGGCCTTATCTTGACTAAAAATTTTGGGAGATGTTTTTCCATGGAAAATAAACAAGTGCCTCTGTTAGGTCAGATCAAAGATGCCTAATTTGCATTTGTGGCCTTCCCAGAAAAAAAGATTAAAATGACAGACCTGGTGGCCGACGTTTTAGCTTCCTATGGCATTCTGCTTGGATGAAATTTTTGTAAGGATGTTGGTGGTGAATTGAGCATGGAACTGTTTGAGGTGAGGATACCTATGAAGAGCATTATGCAAAGGCTACTTCTTGAGAAGGAGGCAAAATATATTGTGACTCAAACATCAGACCCTGAAGCTCAAATTCTATATGAATCTTTAGGAATGGGTAATTATTTTTTGTCCATAGAAGATGTTTCTATTTCATCATATGAAAGTCCTATAGGTGAAAATCTAAAAATTTTAGATAGAAAACTAGAAGAATTGATAGAGCACAATTCAGATAAAAAATAATTCTCTTCCTAACAGATAAAAATTTGAAAGAAGATCTAATTCTAATGATGTCTGGAGTCTAAAATTTGATGGCAGTTGTTCTTCTACTAGTTATGGAGCCGAGATTGTTTTGATATCTCCTCAGGGAGATGTTTTTCCCTATTCATATAAGTTACAATTCAGTAATACCAACAACACCACTGAGTATGAATCCTTGTTACTCAGACTAAAAGTTATTCATGATAAAGGTGTTAATCTTCTTCATGCCCAAGGAGATGTTGAACTAGTGGTTTGTCAGGTAAGGAACCTGTATCAAACCAAAAATGAAAGATTATGCCATAATCACAATTTAGTATAGGACTGCATGGCAGGTATTTAATAGTGATAACCAAATCATCACTTTTTTTGAACAAATGGATAACTTTGAGGAACTTTATTTTGAAGGTAGTAAAGATCCATCATGAGAATCAGCTCCTAAAACAAATTTAAAAATTGGTGAAGAGTTCCTCCAGCTCAAAGGGAATAAAATTCTAAAAGGGTTGGTTTCTCTTGAGAGGCTTTTTGATAAGCATGACAGGTTTGTCAAGCAGTGACTAATGGATTCAATTTTCTCCAAGGAATTTGATCAAATAAATTTTAGTATAGAAGATAATCCCAAAATGGTCAACATTGGGAATTGTTACACTCTTAATGAAAAGCTCAATTTTGTTACTCTGATTCACCAGTACATTGATGTTTTGGCGTACTCTTATGATGATCTAAAATCTCTCAGGCTTGAAGAAATTTGGCACGAAATTCCTCTCAAGGTTTGGTCATTGCCTCATAAGCAGAAACAAAGGCAGTACAACTCTAGGATATCAGGTACTATTCTTTCTAAGATCCAAAAATTGTTAAATGCAAGGATAATTTTTTCAATCCATCATTCTACTTGGATTGCGAACATAGTCCCTATGAAAAAAGAATGGGGAAATTTGCCTCTGTGTTGATTTCAAAAACTTAAATCAATCCTCTCTAAAGGACAACTACCCCCTGCCCATCATGGATAAGGTACTGCAAACAGTGACTGGCTCAGAGATGTTATCAATGTTAGATGATTTTTTGGGGTATAATCAAGTGAAAGTTGGTGAAGTAGACCAACATAAAATTGCTTTCACTACACCTTGGGGAACCTTTGCATATCGCAGAATGCCTTTTAATTTGATCAATGCTGATGCCACCTTCCAAATAGTAATGGATCTTGATTTCAAAAATGAAATGAGTAAATTCATTATGGTATATCTTGATGACTTGACCATCTTTTCCAAACATCATTCAGATCATGTGCATCATTTACAACAAGTGATGGAATGATGTCGACATAATGGCATTTTTCTTAATCTTAAGAAATCAATTTTTGCGGTTACCAAAGGGAAACTTTTTAGTCACACTGTATCCTGAGAAGGCATAAAGATCGACTCAAAAAGAGTCAAATCCATCCAAGAGCTTTCTCTTGCTGCTAGTAAGACTATAGTTCATTATTTCTTTGGAAAGGTGAATTTTCTATGAAGTTTTATTCCTAAATTCACAGAGAAGACTCACCACATTGTTGACATGATGAAGCGTAAATCTATTTTCTACTGGATTGAATAATTCAAGTCAGTATTTCAAAATATCAAGGAAGCTATCGCCCATGCCCCAATTCTGGTTTGTCCAGATTATACCAAAGACTTCATAGTATACAACTATGCTTCTGAACTCCATAGTATACAACTAACCATTTTGGTTCAAAAGAATGAAGAAGGTGTGGAATATCCTATTTTATTTATGAGTTATCCTCTCAAAAATTATTAATTGAAATATTCAAATATGGATAAGCATGATTATGTTATCGTTAAGGTAGTGAAACATTTCTATTTATACATCTTAAACTCACACATTGTTTCTCTGGTACCTGATACAATAGTAAATTACATTCTAAATCAACAAGAGTTTGGTACCAAAAGAGGCAATTAAATTGCTAAAATCTAGGAGTTTGATCTTGTTATCAAACCTATGAAGCTTGTACAAAGAAGAGGTCTCTGTGAATCAATTGTTGATAACATACTAGAGGAAGCTGGGCATGAAGAAACAAAGGTTGAAGACATGCCTACAGTTCTCTTTGTCACTTCTACAGATGAGTGGTCTTCCAGTATCACTCATTTCCTTACCTATGGTGAGTTTCCTACCCACTTGTCTTGTAAGAAAAAGAGAACTGTTAAACTGAAAGCTAATAACTATGTCTTATGAGACAACGATTTGTAGAAGCGGAGCCTTGATGGGGTATTTCTTTATTGCATGGATAAAGTGCAACAGAGTAAACTTCTACAGGCTTTCCACAATTTGCCTTATGGAAGACATTTTTTTGCACTTATGACTGCTCATTGTTAGGTTGTGGAGCTAAAAGCTTCAGCTACTTGCAAACAAGGTGGAACAAAAGGTTGCTGAGATCCAGGAGCACCAACGTCGGCAGCATGACCGACGTTGGTCGTGAGCAGTGCTGAAGGCCACTGGCGACGGTAGGGAGTCAGCCGACGTCGGCAGAACCAGACAAGTAGGGACCGGCGTCGGTCACCTGTGCGTTCCAGAAGTGCTAGTTGCACGGATAGTTAGTTAAGTGAACGAAGAGTTTGCATGTAAAGACCAGTTAGAGTCTTGAGCTGCATGGATAATTGTCTAAATTAAGAGTCTAAGTTAGTGTTTAAGTTAGGGATCTATTTATAGACCAATTGGCATGTATTGTATAAGCATAAGTTAAGGAAGGCAAGGAAGTACCTTCTGTGTGTGTGTATGATCATTGAGTTGCAGGTTGTTGCAAGCTCATAGGAGATCCACATGTGAGTATGGTCTATTGAATTGCAGGTTGCAGGTTCATGAGAGATCAGCTTGAAGTGCTATAGAGTGCTTGGTGTACTGGCAGGGTTATTACTGACTAGTTGGAGAGGTGAACACCAATTCGGTTTGCGAGTTGGTTGTTGGGACCATTTTTTGTGTAGGAGAGTGTGTGTGAGAAGAATTACTGAACACTTGAGGTGTGGCAAACCTCTGTAATGTGAAAGAGTGTGGTGGCTCTTTGTTGTATTCTTTTCTGTATAGTGTTAATACAAGATAGTGTATTGTCTCTCATATTCTGTGCTATTGGTGAATTCTAGTTACTTGTGCTTCTGGTTATTTCCGCATATTTAATTGCTTATATATTTGGTAATCATACTGTGCTCTTTCTGAGGAGCAAGATCCAACAAGAGGAATCAGAACAGGTGTGTTTGTTCTTGGACTTCCCCAACACTCATAAGATTTTATGAGCCAGGTATTATTGGCCTACTCTATTTCAAGATGCATACACCTGGGTGCGTAGATGTGAGTTGTGTGAATAGTTCGTTGGGAGACCCAAGTTGGCCACATTGCCTCTCAAGCTAGTGGTGATTGAAGAGTCATTTCAATAATGGGGTATTGATTTCATTGGCACCATGAACCCATCCTCAAGTGCTGGACATGACTATGTTCTCACAGCGATAGACTACTTTACCAAGTAGGTGGAAGCCATTCCAATCAAGCATGCTACTTCAGAAGTGGTATGTAATTTTTTCAAAGAAAATATTATTTCTCATTTTGGAGTCCCAACCAAGATTGTAACAAATAATGCAGCCTATTTCTCTTATCATGAGATCACCCAGTTTTGCTACTATTATGGGATTATCCTCTCCCACTCCTCTAACTATTATTTGCAAGGAAATGGTCAAGCATAATCAAGCAACAAGAACATGGTGACCATCATTAGGAAGCTGATGGATGACAATCAGAGAACCTAACATAAACCATTATTTGATGCTTTATGGGTAGACAAGATTATACCCAAGAAGGCAATAAGTATGTCACCATTTCAACTTTTGTATGGTTTGAATGCAGAGATACCAATCACCCTGGAACTACCAGCACTGAAGTTAGCAAAGGCAATCGAAGATCAAACATTTGAAAATTCTATTGACAAAAGGATCATGTGTTTGAATGAACTAAATGAGCATCAAACTATGGTGGTGGACCGTATTGTTGCACATCAAAGTCTGGTAAATAAATTCTTTGACCAAAGAGTAAGGATTCATAATTTTTAGATTGGAGATCAAGTCTTGTTGTGAGACAAGAGGAGAGAACCAAAAGGAATGCATGAAAAATTGGATTCCTTATGGAGAGGTCCATTTTCCATTCATTGAGTCAATGGTGAGAATAGTTTCTTGCTAAAATATCAAGATGGCATGCCATTTTCACTACCTCATAATGGGTAGCATCTGAAGCACTTCAACTCTTGAAGTATCAACTAAGATCAATTGTACATTTGTATAGTCTTTTATTTATTTTGTGTTATTGATTTCATTTTATTTTATTATTTTGGCATCTTTACTTTTTGGATGACATGACTCCATAGCCCAATGGCATAGATGAAGGCACTTAGAGTCTAGATTATACTCCCTTCGATCATTTTTATAACGATGGAAGTTCCCCAACTGGAGCCAGCTGTTGTTCCCAAAATTTGTCACTTGTTTTTATGGACAACATGTCAACCATTTTGGTCCTGCAGGCCAAAATACTCTCTTCCTTTTTCAAAAAAATGTTCTGATCAGTCAAGTTATTCAATTACTCAAGCCTTTTTAGCTAAGGAAATTGTAGGTTCAACAGGGAGGCTTTCGCAAGGAAAAGTTCAAAACACTTAAGGCATTTTCTAAAAATTATAAGGAATGAACCATTAAACCATTGAACCATTAAACTCCACTTCAAATATTTCAAAGGGTTCAAAGAGTTCAAAGGGTTTGAAGGTTCAATGGTGGGGTTTGAAGATATGGAATAAATCATTGAACCATTAAACTCTGACACGTTCAAAGGTTCGAAGAGTTCAAAATTCAAAGTTTGAGTGGAAGGTTCGAGTGAATGGTTCAAGTGAAAGACTCTGGAATAAGTTTCAACCAAATGGTTCAAAAAGTTGGTTCAATGATACATTAAACTCCTGAAGAAGACTAAATGAATGTGGATCTTTGCAAGAAATATTGAACCGCCTGAACTATTGAACCATTGAACTATTAAACTAATGAACTCCAAGAGGTTCAAGGTTCAAGGTTAAAAAGAGTTCAAGCATCCAGTGACTAGTGACATTCCCATGGATGTCAAATTTAGGGTAATGGAATAATTATTGACTTTCAAAGATGCAGACCCAGGAACAAACTCAGTGACCAGCTAGAGAAAGAGCCGAAGGAGCCAGCAAAAAGTGAGAAGAGAGCCCCAAGAGCTCAGATCACTAAGAAAGAGGGAATGTTACAAAAAATATAGAAATATTTATAAGAGAGTTATTCTAGTAGGTGGAACAGTCCACCAGGTGGACATTAGAGAGCACAAGCATTCAAATATGTGGCTTATTTTTCTTCATTGAGTAAAGGCAAATGGATAGCCATGTAAGTATCTTAAAGAAGACCAGGCGGCCCATAATTTAGAGGAGATATTTAATATAATTTAAAATTCTAAAGATAAGGCTGATGACTTGCTCCAGCATTTCCCCTTCACATAATTTTGAATACATTGAATACATCATGGGCTAATGCATTGAATACAACATGGGCCATTTCATGGAAACAAGCACCAAAGTCTTTCTTTGGTTGCTATATATTGTAATCTCATAGTAGTTTATAGGGGGTTCTCTTTGTTATCAGAAGCAAAACTCTACCCAAATTGAAAGGCATTCCTGAGACTTTAAGCTCAGATTGTTAATCATATTTTATCAAGTGAATGAGAAAGCAAGTAACCTTTCAGACTTTGTGTTGAAATAGCTTTTGTCATTTAAGAAATTGTTTTTATGTCTTTTTCTTAAATATAGTTTTGTCCATTTAATCAAATAAGTAGAACTAGTGGAAATAATTTGGAAGATGTCCTTAAGCCAATTGTAGAAGACTTTGTGCTGCCATAATTGTCTTTAGTCTGTGTGTTTTGTGTTTCGATGTAAAGGATATTAGAGAGACTTTGAGCTCTCCTTATCCTTCATAATTTTTTATTCTATTATATTTTTAGGTGGTGACTTTGGGCTGCACTTGACTCTACTATGTTACTTTGTCATAAACCAGTGAGAGGAGAAATGAAAGACTTTGTGCTTTCATGGGTTTCTTATGGATCCAGTCACTATCTGGGAAGTCTTTCTGCTGATTACTAAACATTATTTTTAAAAGAAGAGAAATGCCTTCGGTAATTACACAATAATTGTCTTTTATTTTGTGAACACCATCTCTAAAAAAAGAGAGATGGATGGTATGATTTCACCCCTGAGTGTATTTTTAGTTAATATTAGTATATAGTAGTTTATAGGGAACCTCCCCTTGATGAAAGGAGAAATTTATCTCATTATGCTATGGTAGACATATCCATTTTGCCGTATATATCTCCTTGTGTTGTTGTTGATATACCCATTTTGTCGTCAGTTAGTTGATGACAAAATATTCACACAACATGCCCAAAGGGTATAATAGAGCATGAGATGCTATTCCAACTTGGATTGGGAAATGGTATGGAGAAGCATATTCTTCAAAGTCTTATTTAAATATTCAACTTGCCCATTTCCCTAGGGGTAATAAGTAGAAGATAAATAGAGTTTGAACCTAAAGCATTCAGCGAGCTCATGCATCTAAAGGCTTTGGAAGCCCAGGCCATTATCAATCATAATCATAGCGGGGACCCTAAACCTACAAATTAGTTATTTCAAGACAAACTTGGTGATGGTCTTACCACACATGTCATTAAGAGGCATGGCTTCAACCCACTTCATGAAATAGTTAGTGGTAGTGATGAACCAACTATGGCCATTAGAAGAGGTGGGTTTGAACTCACCAACAAAGTTGAGAGCCCAAACCAAGAAGGGCCAAGGGGATAAAATAGACTGCAAGAGGTTAATATAGGCATTGATAGCATCCCCTATAACTTGGCACATCTTGCACTTTTTGGTGCATTAGATGACATCATTAATAAGAGTGGGCCAATAGTAACCCATCCTGATAATATGTTGAGTGGTGGTTTTCCCTCTCAGGTGGCCACCACAAACACTTCCATGAGACTCCTCCACCATGAGAAGAGTGTCCTCAAGGGTTAGGCATTGCAACAATATGCCATCTAGACCCATCTTGAATAATATGCCACCTATGATGACATAGTGAGTGGCAAGCTTACAGATCTGATAACAATCTTATGAAGGAGCGTTGATGGGATAATATTGAGTCTCAAGGTAATAGACAATATTCAAATACCAATCACACCCAAAGACCTTGATTTAGTTGATTGAATAAACCATCTCATCAAGAAGGGCATCATCAACCAATTTCATGTTAAGATTGGGTAGCGAGCATTCAATAATTTGTTTAGCTACAACCAGACCCTTGGTGTATTTTTAGTTAACAATGCAAAGTCATGATCCACCTCACAATCTTGTCTACAAGGTGTGTCTTACTAATCAAATAGTGGTGTGGATCAGATTGGACAATCACATTGGTGGTTTAGCCCAACATGTAATATATCAACTTATTTATCATGAAGATGAGGGAGAGGCATTGATTCTCAACAAGAGAATAGTTGAGCTCAGGGCCAACTAACATGTGAGAGATCTAGTAAACACTCTCTCTCTCTGTCGGTGTTATCATTTTGACACAACATGCCCCCAATGTAAATATAGGTGACAAAAGTTTAAATAATGAACTTGTAACACTCAATGGGTGCCATTAGGATGGGAGGATTATGAAGCATATGCTTCAATTCCACAAAATCCACTTGGACTTCAGTAGACCATAAGAATGGAGTGTTCTTGCATAAGAAATGTGTGAGAGGTATGGATTTATGAGTATACTCCTTAAGTAAATGTTTAAGGAATTTGAGCATTCTAAGGAATGACTGCAACTGAATGAGATTGTATAGGGGAACATCTCAAGGATCGCCTTCATCTTATTGGGATCCATTTTAATGCTTCTCTATGAAACGAGGAAGCCAAAAAGATTTCTAGTGGAGACATCAAAAACATACTTCTTGGGGTTGAGGCTGATGTGATACTCCCTGAGATTATTAATAATGATCTTGAGGTCTCGCACATGCTCATCCTATTTACAAGATTTTTTGAGGAGGTCATTGACATAACACTCCATAATCATGTGGATGAGGTTGTGGAAAACATGGGTCATGGCACACTGATACGTGGCCCCATCATTCTTCAAATGGAAAGGCATGATGGAATAATAGAAGGTACCCCATGGGGTAGTAAATGTTGTCTTATGTTGGTCTTTGAGTGTAATCTAGATTTGGTTATATCCT
The DNA here is from genome assembly GCA_037957365.1 of Torreya grandis. Taxonomy (NCBI): domain Eukaryota; kingdom Viridiplantae; phylum Streptophyta; class Pinopsida; order Cupressales; family Taxaceae; genus Torreya; species Torreya grandis. The sequence continues at coordinate 4,481,554 of JARHVA010000212.1, forward strand.
AAGAATCTATCCATGAGGGACATGATCTCAAAACTAGCTATGAAGTCTATAATCAAGTTGATCAAAAGAGTGGGAAAATTATCCTTTAGATAAGCCATATTGAGATATTGAAATTAGATGCAAATTTAAATAGCTCCATTCTTCTTGAGAATAGGGATGACATTGGAAACCCATCAGGGGAAGTCAATAGCTTGGATGAAACCAACTCAAATGAGTTTTTCAATCTCAACCTTAACTAACTGGGATACTTTAACCACCATTGGTCATTGATTTTAGTGAACAAGATGGCCCCCATCATCTATAACTAGGTTATAGACAATGATGTTGGGATCCATGCCCTTTATATTGGCATATTCCTAAGTGAATACATCCAAAAATTCATGCAAAAAGGCAACCAAGACATCCCATTCCTCTAGAGCAAGGTTAGCACTGATCTTGATGATCTTTGGCCTTATTGAAGTGCCAAGGTTGACATCCATAGATCCTTCCACATCCTTAGCATTACCTTCCTCAAAAAATTTAGGCATGAGAGGGACCAATTGGTATAGCACCTTAGGCTTAACCACTAGGACATGTACTATAGGGATATTAGGGGTTGAGCCATCAGAGAGATAAATATCCAAACATAAATGATAAAGGGGATAATGGTACTTATGGCAAGCCTGCATGAGCTTGATGTATGTCTTTCTCTCTTTGAATAGGTTACCCGCCATAACATGAATGAAATAGCACTTGAGATCAAACTTGGCTACTCTAGTGGTCTCTGTGGAAGACATGTTCAGAGAGCCTATACTCTGACATGAAAAGTGTGATGCAAGGGGGAGCTCAAAATCTAGGGAGATGTCTTAAAAGAGGATTCTAGGAATAAATTATTAGACCTATCATCACAAAGTATAAGAGGGAGTAATTTGATGCATGATGAACTCTAAAATAATGAGTATTGATCGATACTCAACTAGATCATAATATCCATCCTTCAAAAAATGAAATTCAAAAACAGGGGGTGTGGGAGTCTATAGAGCCTAGTGAGGATACGACTAAAGCCTTGCTTGAGGGCTTTGTCATTATGTAGATCAATACCCAAAGATCTAAGTCAATGTCCATGGTATGTTCCTCACCTTTATAAACAAACTAAATCATGTGAAACATGGTCAATGTGATGGCTTGCATGGCAATGATCCAGGGATGGCCAACAATCATACTGTATGAAAGATCCAAGTCTAATACATAAAACTCAATCTTGACTATCTTGCAGCCAAATTGGACCCAGAGCTTCATGTTTCCCATCGGTGCAACTGTGTTCTTTATAAAACCAACAAAATTATGGCAAGAATTAGAGAGCTTCTTCTGACTGATCCCAAGCTTATTAAACACACACAAGGACATGATATTCAATATAGTTACTTCATCAATAATGCATCTCTTAACATGGTAGTCATTAATAGAGGTCTTAATGTATATGGGGAACCAAGCCCAATTTTTAAGAACTAAAGCATTTGTAAAGAGGTGGGGTTAAAAGATAGGATGGGAAGATGAGGGTGCATGAATGCATTAGAGTTAAACAAAACATTGACATCATCTCATAATAGGCTCTCATGAGAGAGACCAAGTTCATCAAAGAGAGGCCCTTTTACATAGGGCAAAGTTGAGGAAGGTCCTAAATGGATATCCTAGCTGAGAAGCCCTATAACTTCTCTATAATATAATAAGGATGTTGTCTAGCCTAGGGAGGGATGTTATGTCAAAATACAGATCTAACTTTGGGATTACCTACCCTCATGGGCTGGACAAGAGCCCCTTCACCACTAGTCTCTCTATTAAGTTCAGTGACCCAACCTGAGCATGTGCTGACAAAGCACTCATACCCAGTAAAGGCTATGTCAATATAAATAATGACCTTGCTACTCTCACGCTTGGATTTACCTCTCAGGTTAGCCTGGGAAGAGGAGTCAGAAGAGGTATAAGAGCAATAAGGTGAACATTGGGCCTTAGCCTTAGATTTATTATTTTTATTCTTCTTCTTCTCCTTATCATGGTTAGGCAGAGGCTCCTTGAACACATTCAATTTGTGATTGGGTTTTGCAAGTGAATAAATTTGAAACAGAGGTGAGGCTTGCATACTAGACTTTTGGGTAGCATAATTGTCATCATTATGGCCCTTCATTCAATGAAAATTACAAAACTTGGCACGGTCATAAGTAAATACCATCCATTATTTTACTATGCTTGACTCAAAATCCTTCTTTCTAATTGCCCTATTGTTCAAAGTATTCACCTCACAGCTATCCTTCTTGCCTTTCTTCTCAGGAAGAGAATCAGTGACACCATTGTTGATTAAATTGTAGTTATAATCATGTGAAGAGGATGACTTTTGGGTTGGCATGGGTCACATGACCACATACACCTCAAAGAATTCAATCTTTAGACACTCATTAATAGCTTCATCATACAAGGTGGGATCATGCTTGAGGACCTCAAGGTGAACCTCCTACCTCAATGCTCGCATGAACATGTCATAAAGCTAATCATTTGAGAACATGGTTTTGCATGTATGGATGGATGAACACAACCTATTTATAAAATTAAAATTCAACTTACCCTTACCTTGGACTATGGAGGTGAGTGATTGGATGTTAGGGTTGAATGGTCTAAAAATATTAAAGTACTAGAGGAAGTCATCTAAAAGGAACTAAAAACTAGAGAGAGAATCTAGAGGCAAATTTTGAAACCAAAAAAGAGCTTCAACTCATAGAGAATGAGAAAATAGATTCAACATCATGCCTTCATCCTGTTCCCAATCCATACAAACCATAATAAATACCATAATATGCTCTATGGGATTGGAGTTATGAGTCATATCAAACTTAGGTAGTTCATGGATAGGAGTAGGAAGGGGAATAATATGAACCCAAGAGGCCAAAGGATTCCTACAAAGATCCTCATATGCATGATTGATAATGGGTTAGTGACAAGCTCCAAGAAGGGTTTCATGATGGTGATGATGTTGCCTATGACAATAGACATCATCATAACCTTCATCATGGAGAGGATGATGTCAAGGTAGTTCTTGATATCAGAGACACTCATACTAAAAATCATCCCTACCACAAGGTGGGAAACAACAATGGGAAGGATAATGTTTCCTATGGGGATGATGGGATGATGTGATATACTCATTAAAATGGTCATGGTGACCTAGGTATCCATGATACTAGCCACATGCTATTAGATGAGGGTCAACCTGAGGGCACTAATGCTCTTGATAGGAATCTCATAGATATCTAGTCCATAGGTGGTGATCAAAATTATCATGCTCATCTAAAACTCTAAAGGATGGACTAGGAATATGGGAGGACTCCTTATGATGAAGAGGCCTTGTCGATTTGGAATCCCTATGACCCATAACATGGACATGAGGGGGTTCTTCTTATAGAGTCTCCTACTTAGAGAGAGGTGGAAAAATCATGTGATAATTGGTTGAGGCACTCAAAACTAAATGGGTATAAGCTTTGTCTCCAAAAGAAGCATCTCATTGACTCCTAGGGGGATGTTTCGCTAAATTTTGATTATTTAAAGTCTAAAGGAAAACATAAAATAATGATGGGGATAAGTGATTAGAATGAACCTAAAGTGGTTTATGCACCATATCCAAACATTGTGAGCACTCCTCTTTGGCTTTAGAGGAGTATTTGCAAGTAAGAAAGCACTACCACAAGATGTTTGTTATTAGTTAAATGAGTGGGCTGCCAAGCTACACACTTGTACTAAGAAGTGTGAAGCTTCCTTAGAGATAACATCCACTTTTGAGATACAAAAGAGTAATAAATAAATAAAAGAGAGGTAAAGAGAGAGTGAAAGAGAGATAATATTATCGTTAATCACAACCTGAGTGCAACAAAGAGTGTTAGGGTGCAGGTGGTGTACTTTGTTTATATTTCAGAAGTTGTTTGGGTATGTTTTGGAGAGGTTAAGAAATCCACAATTGTCAACATCGATATGGGAGTGACCGATATCATTTATAATATCAAGGTCAGTAGGAAAGGTAACCAATGTCAGTTAGGCTATTGAGGTCGGTAAGGGAAATGATTAGCTAGGACCTTGTAGAAGGCTTTTACAAGTCTAGGAAATGGTTTTGATCAAGTCTAGGAAGTTGGGGAGAGTTATGACAGAGAGAGAGAGAGAGAGAGAGAGAGAGAGAGAGAGAGAGAGTATGGTTTGGGTAGATATGGTCAAAGGTTTGGTGAGTTGGGTTAAGGGTAAATAAGTGAGGAAGCTTTGTAACTCCCTCACATGGGTTCGGTTAGGTGTGTGTAAAGCAATGCACAATAGATATAAAGTGATAACAGAATAAATGTTTAAAAAGACCTACATAATAAGTGATATTATTAGCTATGGCTATTGAATGATAAGTGACAGATTAATGATCCTTATGAGTGAGTTTGAACCTGAATACCTTAATAGAGAGAACAAATAGATGTTATTGATCCTCAAGAGCTTATTTCTTGATCATGATTGACTTACACAAGATGACAGTAAGTCAGGATGTCAAAAATAGAATGTTGAGAGCTTGAATGCAAGTAAGAATAAATTTTCTTGATTTTTATTGATCTAAAGTCTAGGTTGGAGTTTAGCTTATATTATCGACGTCGATAATCCCACTGACATTAGTCGTGAGTTGACTGATGTCGATGGCCCTAGAATAGGTAAACCTTACTATTTTTGGCCTATTTTTATTTATTTCATGTGCCAAGTGTGGCACCCATTGTAAAATGGTAAAAATAATAGGTTAAAAAGGAGGTAGTTGATTAGGAATTTAGTTTGGAAGCGAGAATAAGTCTTGGGTAGTTAGGATGACGGGACCAGGTCTTGAGGTAACTCATCAAGTGAGAATTAGTCATAAGGTGAGGTGTCTAGGCAAGGTGGAAAAAGGGGTTTTTAATTAAATTAATTAAGTATTTTAAATTAATTAAATGTGAGAAGGGTAAAAGCATGGGTTAGATAGATTATTTTTTATTATTGAAATGGGCTTAAGGGGTGTTTCGACACAGGGAATTACAAACGTGTATGTGATGTAATTTTGGTGTCTACATTTTCCCCTTTTTATCTTGTAATTTTTACTAACAAGTTTGCAAAACAAAAATAGGATTTAGATGCTCTAAGTATTGGATGAGGTATCCCCCCTCAAAATGGGAATCGACATAGGAGAAATCAGAATCGGGTACTGATTTGATAAAAAAGTAATTGGGTGAGTGGTAAAGCATTGAGTATCACTTATTATGCATATACTACTATGAGCTATAGTTGACAAATTTAAAAACATACAAATTTGAGGTGGACTTAGATAGAAATAACCAAAGTACAGCTTGTAAATGATAACTGATAGGTCAAGACAATCAAAGTTGTAACTCTAATGGTCAATGTGTTATAGGTATCCAATGTAGGAAGTGCCCTTGGGAAACACAAAAGGGTTGAAGGTGACAGAACGAGCTTGTTTGCTATTGGAAACACCTAATATACATGCATGTGTACAATAACCAACTATAGCAGAATAACATAAGCAGTCAAGACAAGTAATGCAAAGTTAGTGTAAAAGGGTCAATGAGCAAGGAAATATTCATGATATCCAAGAAAAGTCATCATGGGTGAAGATTTAATTGATCTCCAATGGTGTTTATCATGGTTGCAGAGATATATGTGATTTCTAGTTGGCCTAGTGTATGGGTAAAGTCTAAAGAGTTGGGGTTGTTATGTTGGGGAAACTAGTATTAGAATGGTGTCGATGTCGATGACATTGCTAATATTGGTAATAAAAAGTGTCGACATCAAAAAACTGAGCCAACATTGTGGATCTTAGTTTGTGTAAGCACCAACATCATCATATTAGGTCAAAAATCTTGATGTTGACGGCTAACTAAACCCAACAAAAGGGGGTTTGGTAGCTGACTAAACTCATTTGCAACTTTGTGACTGGAGATAAAAAAAAGAGTTGTGAGAGTGACCGAGATGGTAGAACAAGGAGGGGACCTAGCAGGAGGCACACCACCATAGGAGCTAGCTATGTCAAATGGAGAGATGAGGTAAGAGATTCTACTAGTTGGTTTGAAGTTTGATTTTGGTATTTGTTGTTTTTAGGCTAATTGAGAAGTGGGGGTGTAAAAAACATTAATAGAGGGGTAGAAAAAGGGTAGGGTAATTTTAGGATAAGTTAGAGGGCTTTATGGGTAAGTTTTAGGTTAAATTGGTAAGATTGAGTTTTGGTCATTCGACCCTAGGGCTGAACCAATCACCGATGTTGGTGAGGTCCACTAACGTCAATCGACATGGTACCAAAGTTGATAGGCTCTTGTCAACATCGGTCGATACTTAGGCTTATAAATCATTGACATCGGCATTGATGTCGATGTTGGTGACTATGAAAAACTAGCAAAAGAGGAGAAAGAGTGAATTTGAATCCCTAGTGGAAGTAGTCAACTAGCCTAATGGCTGAGCCAGCCTCAGAAGACCCTGTGTCGACTAAGTGTTGCCTACATAGCCCAGTTGAGGGCCTCAATATAATGTAGTTCTCCCAGAGCTAAAGAAAAAGATCTAAAAAGGTGTGTTAGGGGAAATGGGTAAAAAGGTAAGTTGAGATAGGTTAAGAGGTCGAGGGATTAAAAGATAGGGCATAGTGTTAAGGGTCAGGGATATAGGCTATGAGGCCTAGAGTTATGATAGGTAGGTAGGCCTAGGGTGGAGAGAGAGGTAGTGAAGCTAGGGTAAAGAGAGAGAGAGGTAATGAAGCCTAGGGTAGATAAAAAAGAGTAAGGTAGTTAGTTAGGTGGGTATATAGCTGAGCTAACCTTAAAAGACCCTATTTCGATTGAGTGCTGCCTACATAGCCCAATTTAGGGCCTTAGGCCAATATACTTCTCCTAAAAAGAAGGGGAAAAAGGTGGTGATAGAGTATAGTAAAATGTGTGTGAATTGAGTTATTGTGTGTATGTATGCAGGCGAGGATGGAGCTAACATTATGAGATCACCTATCGAGGTTGTTGACACGGGTTTAGGAGGAGTGTGATGGTATTGTCAAGTTTCTCGAGATGTTTCCCTTGTGATAGCATTTATTGAGAGGTGGGATCACACCACCAATACCTTCCATCTGCCAACTAGAGAGTTGATAGTGATGCAAGAGGATGTTTATCAGATTTTATGGCTACCACTCCATGGTGAGGAACTCTTCTCATGATCGAGAGAGGAACATGACATCTACATGGTCACATTATATGGAGAACATGTTAGTGAGGTGACCTACCATTCGATGAGTTTTGCATACGAGCCACTCTATATGGCTAATGAGGAGTAACATCGACTGAGCATCCTGATGGTGGTAGATTTTTTATTGCATTGATAGGTGTGCTTGCATAAATGGTTGAGTAGTGGATTGTTTTTAACTAGGGCCCAATATTTTAAGCATAGTTATACAAAGAGCTATGGGGTTTGAGGCTGTGATGGTGATATAGTTTGTGTGTCAGCCATCTAATACACTATTGGGTGTACAAGCACATCATGGTGACATGGCCATCAAGATTACCTTTCATGATCATCGCCAGCTTTAGGGTTAGTTTTTGATGGTGAAGATAGGTCATGGCATAGACTTGAGTGGAGGGTGTGGAGTGGGACATTACCTATTATAGGCACATGATTAAGGGCTTGATCCTAGTTGACATTTTGTGGAGACCTTATCTGACATACCTAATTTTCATAAGATAAGCACAACATTGTGTGGCTTTGCAGAGCTCACTATGGGTCAGGGACACATGAGTTGGTGCATTGGAGATGGTAAATATGACACAAATCAGGAGGTAGTTTGGTCTAATATAGGATATTCCACTTTCCTTCCCTTGATACAGGAGAGATGACATATATGCACCCCTACCATTGCCTTAGGAGATAAATGGGCCAAATTTTGAGGAGCTACCAGTAGGGCTAGGTGTTAGAGACCTAGGGTGCACAGTGGCATATATAGCTTGGTGGGTAGGGTTACATCCAGTGGTGGACGTCAAGAGGCCACCACCAGATATATAGGGGCTGGTGAGAGAGAGGGATGTAGCATTACAGGCTCAAGATGCAATAATGCAGGCTTGAGATACAGCCCAAGCATAGGTTCTAGCCCTACAAGGGTAGGAGGTGATGTTAGAGGCTCAGATTGGGGCACTACAGGGCTAGGTTGCATCATTATAATGCCAAGTTACAGTTTTATAGGGTTAAGTGACTACAATCATAGTAGAGAGAGACAATCTGAGAGCAGTTGGTCAGTCTACTCCTCCTCCACCACCATAGGGACCCATACAGGCTAGGACATTATTAGGTGCTATGGGACCTCTATATACTCTATCTCTAATGAGATATTCAACTATCTTGGATGAGATTTCCTATTATGAGAGGGTGATTAGAGAGTTTCCATATATTTAGAGATATTAAGAGTTTAAAGAGCAGGAAAGGTTAATGTCATGTGCCACGACTTCTAGCTCACGTAGACATAGACGGACAGAGAGTGGTGATGACACTACTTCCTCATGACCACGTGAAGAGCCTTAAGGACTCTGCGTGTCAGATTATTTTTAGTTTCAATTATATTTATTATATGTATATAGACCTGTAAGCTAAAGATGTGAGATGTATATTTTGAGAGAGACATGATGCTATTATGATGATGTAGTTATAGACATGTTGACCCCATATATATATGAGATGCTTATTTATTATGTTTTTGAGATGTGTGTATTCTGATTATGATGATGATGATGATGATGATGATGATGATGATATGGATGATAATTATTTAGATGATAATTTTATGCTAAGTTAATGTGATGTTAATTCTGATCATGTTAGTTGAGTTAGACTAGCCTTTCCCATATATGTGATGGTATATTCATAGTTGGTTGGTTAATTTCATCTTAGCACTTTTCTATATTTGTGATGGTGTATTCTTAAAATGAATAAATTAGATATCTTAGTTTATCTCATCATTTTTTTGTATTTGTGATGGTGTATGTGTAAAATAAATTGAGTAGGCTTTGATAGTGTTGGTATGACATTGTCTCTTCATCTCAATAGAGAGATCGACATGTGGTTGTAAATGGGAAAATAAAGAGGCAAAATGATCGTGCATTGGCAAAGACCATAATTAGAACATAAATAGGCTCAATAAAATGAGCCTCTTTCATGCCTTATATCCTTGAACAATTGTGTTTGTTAGAGAAGCATCGTGTTCACCTTATGTTAAGTGAGCTTCATAGTCCTTTGAAAGAGTATGACGAAAAAAAAGTAAAATAAGATAAAATGTTTGGGTAGCATAACCTACAAAGTAGAGATGATATTCCCTTTTTTTGGGTGACTCAAGAGCTAATATAGATGAGTCCATGATTTAAAGTTTTTTTTTTTGGTAAGCTGATCAATGTGGGAAGCCTACAATGGGATTTTGTATGGTTTAAGGTCATATAAATCTGATCGATGTGAGAAGACTTTTTAATTTATTTATTTTTTCCCTTTAAAAATAAAATTTGGCTTAGCCATCCGTCAAGGGAGTGTTCTAAACATTTATTTTTTAATTTTCAATAGTTGTCCTTCAAGGGAGCAGTCTATTAATAGTAGCAAAGGGAAGTTATGTAGTTGTCCTTCAAGGAAGCAATCTACATTGAGAAGCATGACCTGAGACTTTATAAATTTTTTAAATATCCCATTTTTTTTTATGCTTTTCGTCATGGACAAGACTATAGAGGATTAGGAGTTTTCCACTTTGAGGGCAACACCATACCACTGCATAAGTTAATTAAGTGTATAGGAGTAAGGGTGAAAAGGAAGGGAAATGAATATAATAAGGATTCTCAAGGGGTGATCTCAAGTTAAACATGAGGTGAAGAGAAGCTTGGTTAACAAAATAATGTTGTAGGTGTAAGGCATTTGAAGGCTCGGGTTATAACCTTCCTTCAAGAGAAGACAAGCGATAATTTCTTGAGCCATACTTGTGAGTTATGATATAGGGTCCAAGCCAATTAGGAGCAAACTTACCCCGTTCACTTTTTTCCATGTTCATCACATGTTGATTTTCTTTTAAGACGACATCTCCAATATTAAAATCTCACTCTTTGAGGTTTTTGTTATAAGCGTGTTTAATACACTCTTGATAGATTTGGAGGTGGTTGAGGGCTATGAGATGGTGCTCATCAAGTAAGTCAAGTTGAACCAAACATTCCTGGTGAAAGTCATCAATAGTAAGTATGTCTTGTAGAGAAATGCAAAGATAAGGAATCTGGACTTCAGGAGGCAAAACAACCTCCATCCCATATACTAATGAAAGAGGTGTAGCACCCGTAGGGGTTTGAATGTTAGTGCAGTAAGCCCATAAAGAAAAAGGAATGTGTGTGTGCCAATCCTTACCTGTATCACTGACTACCTTTATGATAATTTTGGTCAATGTTTTATTACAATCTTTTGCATGTCCATTATCTTGTGGATAGTGCGGTGATGAGAAACTTAATTTGATTCTCTTATTTTTGAAATATTTATCATTATCTATTTTAATTTTATGAATGACACCAAAATGATAGATGATGTGATGGTTGATAAAATCAACACTTTTATTAGCTTTAGTAGAGATGAGAGGGATGGCCTCGACCCACTTCGTGAAGTATTCAGTGGTAGTAATGATAGAGCAATGATGGAGGGAGGAATGAGGGTTAATCTCTCTGATTAGATCTAAGCCCCATTGGGAGAAGGGCCAAAAGACTTTGGCAACTTGGAATGCATGACTAGGAATGTGAAGGAGGTTAGCATGTTGTTGACACTTGAGACAACATTGAATGTAATCAGCACAGTCTTAATGGAGTATAGGCCAATAATAGCCAAGTTGAAGAATACGCTTGGAAACTACGTGACCATTGAAATGCCTACCACAAATCCCATCATGGACTTCCTTAATACCAAAGGGAGTCTCAGTACTAGTGAGGCATCTAAGGAGAATACCATTAAAACCTCATTTGTAGAGAAGTCCCCCTAATAGAGTGTAATGAGTGGCACATTTTATGAAGGCTCATTTCCCATTATTGGAGAGATTAGAATGGGTAATAGAGAAAGAAAGATAATCCATGAGTTTCTTATACCATAAGTCATGTAGGTTAGCTGTTACATTTTTGAAAAAGAAGATGTTAGCTGAGACATAGGAGGGTGATTTTAGGTTATGCATGGTGACATAGATTCTCAAAGAAGAGGATGAAGAGGGTATCTGTCAAGCAAGTGAAGCCATCATGTCAACAAACTTATTTGTAGATCGAGGAATAGTTTTCAAGAGATAAGAGTCAAATGATCTCAATAGCATATCTACATGATGTTTATGTAACTATAGAATTTCATTTTCTACATATGTAGGAACCAATAATCTGGTTAACCACTAGCTAAGAATCACCAAAAATGGTTATGGATTTGATACCCAAGAAGAGACCTATTTAAATTCCTAAGATCAAAGCCTCATATTTGGCCATATTGTTAGTGCATTCAAAATCTAGTTTAAATGACAAAGGCATAGGCTCACAATCTAGAGGAATAATAATGACCCCTACACCCCCACCATGTTGACATTTTGATCCATCGAAGAACATCATCATTTGATAGGAGGTGTCATCAGTGGAGAGCATTGCAATGGATTCATCATGGAATTCAAGGTTTGAGGGTTGATTGTCATGTAAAGGGGAAATACTAACTAGTCAATGATTATTTGCCCCTTAATAGACTTTTTTTTAATGAATTCTAAATCAAATTCGATAAGAAGCATGATCCATCAAGCTACACATTGTTTGTGATATGGTTTGGAATGCATGTATTTGAGGGGATCGGTATAGATGACCAAATAGGTTTTGTGATTTAAGAGATAATGGGGAAACTTAGAGGAAAAAAAGATCAACTCAAGGCAAAGTTTTTTAGTATGGGTATATCGAGTCTCATAATAATTAAGTGTGTTGTTTATGTAGTAAATCACTTGCTCTCAATGTTGGTCATCTCGATGCGCAATCATTGCACCTAGAGAATGGTCTGTTGTAGAGATGTATAGGTATAAAGGTTGATTTTCCTTAGGTGGAATAAAAATTGGTGGGGAAAGGAGATATTTTTTAAGTACATCAAAAGCTACCTAGAAATATGTATTCCAATGGAAGGAGACATCCTTTTTTATGAGATGGTGAAAGGATTGGCAATGATGTGACAAATAACAGATGAATCGATGGATTGACTAAAGTTTGCCTTGTAGGCTGCAAAGTTATTTGATATTATTAGGTGAAGGCATCTTTAGGATTGCTCAAACCTTATTAGGATTGACCTCAATACCATGGAGAGAAATGATAAAACCTAAGGGCTTATCAAAAAGAACACCAAAGACACATTTCTTTGGGTTCAGTCAAACGTTATAATAGAGAAGATGATTAAATATGGTTTTGAGAATCATCAAGTGGTCCTGATGAAGTTTATACTTGTTGAGTAAGTCATCCATGTAATCTTCCATAATTTTGTGTAGGAGATCATGAAAAATGTAGGTCATGGCGTGTTGGTAGGTTTTACCAACATTCTTCAGGCCAAAAGGCATGACTTGATAACAAAAATTCCCCCATGGGGTGATGAAGGTTGTCTTGTGTTGATCCTCAAGAGCAACTAGGATTTGATTATATCTAGAGAATCCATCCATAAGTGATAACATCTCATTGTTGGTCGTTAGATCAACAAGTTGGTTAAAACTTGGTAATGGGAAATCATCTTTTAGACAAATGAGGTTTAAATCATGATAGTCAATGCAAATATGGATTCCCCCTGTCATTTTTGTGATAGGAAAGATATTGGAAATCCATTATGGGTAGTTGATGGGTTAGATAAAGTTGACAGAAAGGAGGCATTGGAGATCTTTTTTGACAAAAATAGCAATAAGAAGGTGAATCTTGTAAAGCTTCTGCTTCACAGGTTTAGCATTTTAGGTGGTAACAATGTTATGGGTGATGATAGAGGGGTCAATATAATACATGTCATTATAAGACCAAGCAAAGGCTTTGCTATGGTCATTAAGAAATGTGGTATAATCAGCTTGCTCAGAGGAATATAAAAATTGGCCATTCATGAGGATGTGATGGTTATCGTGAGAGGGCAAGTTGATGTCAATGGTTGATTCATTTAACATAGCTTGTGTTTCAGATGGGAGAAATTATTGGATATAGGAATCATCCTCACCCATATATGTGAGAATTATGTCATCATCTTAACATTGAATAGTGTTAAAAGTGGGAGAGTCTCCATCAATTATATCAAGATGAATGAGAGGAAGGGACCTTGTTTCCTTACCCTGGCGATAGGTGAGAGGCCCCAAATGGATGGCATTTATTGAAAAAAAATTAGGAGGTATAGATACCTCTTATTAGATAGGTGATGGTAGAGAAGGTGGAGAAGGAGAGACTATTTCTTTAATAATTAGTTCATGGGAAGTTTTAGTGAGTTTATTTAGTTCATCATATCCCACTCCATGCCTCTTTTTGGCATTTTCAATGGTGTTGCTAGTAGGATACTCTATAGGCATATGGACACCCTATTCATAAAGACCCAAACTAAATCCTTTCTAGGCACATCGATAGAGATAGGTGTGAGTGAATATAGGGCTACTTAGGAAAGTGAAGTCATAGGTAAATGGTTGTAGCGAAGGAGTTGGTTTGTTGATAATGGGAGCTTGATCAATTCCCCCATATGTAAAATCGGTTTGAAGGTTAGGGGGGACAAAAAGGATGACCATCCTAATATGACCATCATAATTTGGGTACATGTGAAGCTTTCCATAATCTTGCAGAGTATAGAACATGTTAAGTGTCAACAAATGATATTCATTGAGTGATAAACATTAAAAGGTCTCCTCTATGGGATCTTTGTTAGGAATTTGTTGATGGTATTTGTGTAACTATGAGAGTGGAGCTTGTAGAAGCTTCAAAAGTATCATGCAAGAAATATGATGTCTTTAATGGAATGAGAACATCATTAGGACTATAGGTCATGTTGCATGTTTTAAACCGATGTGGGTCAGCAGTTATAACATGTACTTGTCCATCATGTTCAAACTTGACACAACAGTGCAAAGTTTAGGGTACACATGTCATGGCACATATCCAAGGTCATCCAAGTAGTATGTTATATTAGAACTCTCCTTCCACAACATAGAAGAGCTCGAGAATAGTGCAGGGACCTACACAGATATGTAAGACAATAGTGCCCACTGTAGTAGCTATAATATTGTTAAAGGAGTAGAGTACCTCATCATTTTGAGACATGTAATTGTCGATAAGGGATAGTTGTTTATAGGAATGGGTGGAGATAATATTAATACTAGATCCTCCATTGATCCTAACTCTCTTGACATGATTTTCAGGATATTGAAGTGAAATTTCTGAATCACTGAAAGAAATCAAGGAGACAGAATTAAGGGAGCCAACCAAATCTGTAAGAGGTTGGGGATCATATGATTGTACCTCAATCACTTGAAAAACACTAATCAAATCTTGATGGTGTTAGGATGAGTTTTGGATTAACTCATACAAAGACATTTTCACAGGAGTTTGTGAAGTTATTTCACCATTGAGCTTTGAATAATGTTCGAAGATGGAAATCTTAAGATTAGGAAAAGGAGTGTCTTTGGTGAAGGGATGAACCCAAGGAGAAACAACCTTTTCTTTAGCTTTATCTTTCTAGTTTTATAACCATGTGATCACATCAACAATGTTGATTTGAAATGTCAGTGAAGGAGGTGGTAAAGGGGTTACGATGACATCTTTAGGTTTGAATTTAGGTGGAATAGTAAGAGGCACTGTGGATGCCAAAGGTGAAATAATAGGAAGGTTAATGGTAGTATCATTGAAGAGAGTGTCGACATCAAAGTGTTGTCGAATGACTGCTATGAGGGTTTTATAACTCTTAGTATCATGTCCAAGTGAATGATGAAATAAACACACTTGTGTATCATTAAACCAAGATGGCTTCATTCCAAGAGGACTATAAGGCTTAATGGGAGGAAGAGTTATTATAGAATATTGCAATAACTAACATAATAAAAAGCTTTGAGAGCCTACAAGTGGGCTTGAACTTGTTGTGCTAACAGGAGTGGACACTTTCTTGTGTTTTGATGCTGAAAAGATAATTTTACGTGGTGTTTTGTTTGGTGATGGTAGAGTTACGTGTTTTGCTGTCAGTTTCTTAATGTCATATTTGAGAGGCTTACCAGATGGAAAAAATAGGAATGGAGGTAGCTTAACCTTTTTTTTTCTTGGTTAAGAAATATTCCAACTAAAGTAGAGGAGTGTGGTCCCAAAATAGATGGTAAAGTTGAAGGTTGAAGAAGGGATTGGTGAGATCTAGGGGGCTTAACATTTTCCTATAATTTAGGCCATGAAACTTCAACTTGTGGTTGAGGAGTTAAATCTAATTTCACCTATGGATGAATTAAATTAGAAATTGGGTGTACACCTAAGGGTCTGATATGCTTTAATGTGGCAGATTCTTATGAAGGTGAGGGTTCTAACATAGATGACTAAACTTCAGGTGCTTTTGGTGAAGAATCTCTAGCTTTGTCTAAGACCTTGTGGTAAAGGGTAGTGAGAAGGTTGGCGGTAAAGGTCAACATTCATTATGTTGGATAAGGAGTTTTAAGTTGGTCTTAAAATGTCACATGGTCTAGCTTCATGGAGTCAATAAATTATAGATTTTTCACCAAACGCTAAAAGGGTTTAGATGAAGTTGGCATAGGCCTTATGGTTGTGTCTTTAGAAGGTTATGGTGTTTGGGAAAGAGGGAAATTATTGGTTTCTTCTACTTCAAGCCAAAAATGAGAAAGAACCATAATGGGGTCCTCTTCAACAGAAAAGGGAGAAGAGACATGGTCTGCCATGAGTGGAGGGGAGGTAGGCGAAGAGGGTTCCTCAAGAGGGGAAAGCATAGGTATTATGGCTCTTTCAACATGTGGGTGAGGCATGGGTAAAGTATGATCCTCCATAACTAAAAGAAGGGGTAAGAGTGGTACAATTAGAGTAGGTACAATAGGTCTCTCATCTATTATGGGAGTAGATAATACTGACTCCTCTAAGTGTAAAGGTTGAATGGGTGGGGTACTAATCTCTGTAGGTGGAGGAGAGGTAGGAGAAGAAGGTTCCTCAAGAAGGTATAGTGTAGGAATGATGTTCCCTTCAACATGTGGTTGAGGAATAGGTAGGGTGTGGTCTTCAAGTGGTAAGAGGATAGGTAATATTGGAGCAAATAGAATTGGCATTACAGGCTCCTCATATGACAAAAAAAGTGGTAAAGGAGGCTCCTCCTCTCGAGGGAGTGGAATTGGTGAAATAGGCTCTTCTACCTAAGGAAGAAGAACAAGAAAAATAGATGCCACTAAAAGTGGGGGAGGAGTTGATGAAATAGATGTCTCCTGTTGAGGTTGTTGTCCCCAAAAGCTGACTTCTCATTTTTGGGACAACATGTGAGCTATTTTGGTTCAACATACCAAAATAATCTCTTCCCTTCTCAAAATTTATTCTGAGCTTTCAAATTCCTCATTTTTCAAGCTTTTTCAGTAAAGGGGCTAGTAGGATCAAGGTTCAACGTCGTCGGCAAGCTTAAAAGAGTCAGGCACTTTGTCAAAGTTCATCAAGTTTAACTGCTTCATGGTTCAATGGTTCAAATGAGTGCTCGAAAGGAAAAATCCCTAGAGTGAAAGCTACCAAGTGTCATCTGTCAGGACACTTTATAGCTTATTTCTAAGAAGTAGCGGAACAAGCCATGTGTCCTTTATAAAGCTCAGTGAAAGCTGCCATGTGTCAACATCCGTAGTTCCTTTCTTTTTTACTATTGAGTAAGGACCATGGTGGGCCCCGAGTGAGTGGCTAAAATTAAGCAGAATGCTCCAAGTGTCATCGTTTGTGAGATTGCTAAAAGTAAATGGAACATGCCACGTGTCCCATTGTAACTCAACGGAGCGTAACAAGTGTCAGCATCCGTGTTTCAAGATTTTTATAAGTTTCAAAGCTTCTTTCAATAAGCTTCTCATAGAATCCTATAGAAAGCACCAAGTGGTAATAGTGGAAAGTTTGTAATTTATTTCTAAGAAGCTACGAAAGTTGCCATGTGTCCCTAGTAAAACTTAGTGGAAGCTGCTAAGTGTCGACATCCATAGCTATTGAGTAAGGACCGTGGTGAGACCCGAGTAAGTCACAACAAACAAGCAGAACGTGCCAAGTGTCTGCATCCATGTGAATCCAAATGAGTCCTGAATGTTTCTAAATTGTTTCTAAAAACTTAGCGGAAGCCACCATGTGTCATCTTCTACAGGACTTTCAAAAGGTAGCTAAAGCTTCTATAGTTTAAGTGGATGCGGCCAAGTGTCCTCACCTGTTTAGGGCAGAAGCTACCATGTGTCACTTGTTGAGAGTAGTAGAAAGTTCCACCTGTCCCTGTTCCCCTTTTGAAGTGACCAAAGCTAAGGAAGATTTCCTTCAGATAAATTATCTGAAGGAATTATTTCAGACATTTTGTCTAAAGGAGATAAATAAATAATATCCCACCGAAGAAATATAATCCTGAAGGCCACCCAGTTGAGCCCAAAGGGACACCTTCCCTTTGGAGTGTTCTAAAGGCTTGATAAAGACACAAAAAGAAGCTTTAAAAGACTTAGATGAAAAGTAGCCTTCAAATATCAAAGGTTCAACATGGTTCAGGTGACCAGTGACGTCCCTGTGGATGTCAAATTTAAGGTGATGGAATATTCATTAATATTTGAATATGGCACAGAATTTTAAAATTAAAACAAGCAACCAACTAAAAAGAGAGCCTGAGAGCCCTAATTGCTACAGGGAAGAGAAAACAATACAAAGTATCAGAAATATATACAAGGGAGTTATTTATAGTACATAAAACAATGGATCAAGTAGACTTCTGAGCACGCCAAATCAAAAATGTGACCTTTTTATCTTCCATGAAGTAAAGGCAAAGGGACAATTGTGCAAACACCAGGAAAATGACCAGACAGTCCATACTAAGGAAGAGATGCATTAGATGAATTAGCACGTCATAGTTAAGGCAACCACCTGGTTCCAGCATGGCCCTCCTTGACAAAACTGAAAATGCATTCAAGGCATTGAATGCACATGGGCCGTTCCATGGAACAAAGTGTCAGGCCTTTCTTGGCTGCTATATAATGTAATCTCTGATTTGATACAAGGGAGATCTTCTTGTTACCAAAAGCAAAACTCTACCCAAATTGAAAGGCATTATTGAGACTTTGAGCTCAAATTTTTCATCATATTTCTTTGTTTGAATCAAAAAATAAGTTATTTTCAGACTTTGTACTATTATAGTTTGTATCATTATAGGAGATTGTTCTTATGTCTATTTCCTAAATTTATTCTTGTTTATGCAATTTAGCAAGTAGAGCTAGTAGAAGTGACAAGGAAGGTGGCCTGAAGCCAATTACTTTTAGACTTTGCGCTATCATAGTTGTCTTCAGTGTGTGTTTGTTTTCTGTTCCTATGTAAAAGACCTTGGGATGAATTTGTGCCCTCATTGTCCTTCGTATTTCACTCTTGGGCAGTTGAGGTGGAGACTTTGTGCTACAGCTCAGTCTGTTGGTTACTATGCCTTTGGTTACCAGTTACTTTCCACTACATGAAAGAACTCATGTTTTCCCCTGCAAGACCTCTTCTGAAAGAAGAGAAGTGCCTTCAGTGTTTTCACTAGGATTTTTGCCTTTGTTTGTGAACATCATCTCTGAAAGAAGAGAAATGGATGGTGTATCCTACCACTGAGTGTTATTTCCTACTTATATCTATAGTATATATCCCCTTTATACCTATAGGGAACCTCCCCTTGATGAGAGGAGATATTTTTCCCCTTTGGATGTGATAAACCTGCAACTTTGGACGACCAATCTCCCTTGCTGTGGATGATTAGACCTATTTTGCTCATCAGTATGCTGGTGATAAAATATTCACCTAACAATTTTTTGGCGACTCCACTGGGGAACACAACAATTTTGCACAATTTGAAGCCTCAAGATTCAGATTGAAGCATCCCCTGTCTTATCCATTATCATTACAGCCTTATCCATTTCCATTATATAATCTGGTCTACGAACTAGAGCCACTGGGGAACATAGTAATTTTGTGCAATTTGAAGCCTCAAGCTTTAGATTAAAGCATCACCTGTGTTTATCCATTATCATTATAGCCTTATCCATTTCCATTATATAATCTGGTCTATGAACTAGAGCCACTGGGGAAGAATGCGCAGTTTGAAGCCTCAAGCTTCAAGCTGAAGCAGGGCCATTTATTTTCCATTTTTATTCTACAATCTGGCAGCTCCACACTATACAAGAAGCCAAAAATCTCAAGGTGTTGTTGACCCTATTTTTGAGTTGGAGCAACAGATCAATTTAGATTTGTTTCCTCCACAACCTCACCTTCAACGAACTAGGAGTCTTCCTCCTACCCATACCAGGTCACCAATACAAGGTAGAACTTCTTTTTTTATTGCTAGTAGAGCTTTGCCTATCCATACTCCTCCCAGATTTGTGATCCCACTTCTACATAATCAAATCATGGCTCAGGGCCCCTAGGGTAACTCTTTTGGTCCACTAAATTTGACCCCACCACTACATGAGCTTCCATGCAGTTTAAGGAAGAATTTCTCCAAATTTTTTCGTGATGGGAAAGTTCACCCTGATGAACATATTACTTCCTTCAGCATGGCCTGTGGTGTAATAGGTGTGGAGTACGAAGACATAACAGTCATGCTATTCATAGAGACACTATAAGCCACTGCTACAAACTGGTTCTATCATCTACAAGCTCAGTCAGTGACTGATTGGGACACTCTTAAAGCTAAATTTGAAGCCAGGTTCAATCCTATAGAAGATGCACATGCCTTGCTGGCCTACTCACATAGATGAAGAAGGAGCCCCATGAACCTATGAGTAAATTCATTGCCAAGTTTGACAAGCTAAGGAACAGGATTCTCATGATCACCTAGCTGATACTTGAGAATATCAAGTGTTTCTTCATCAACTCACAGCTACCTGAAGTGAATTTTTTGCTGAGACAGGCTAGACACATAGACCTGGTTGCTACTCAAGACTTGGATATTGAGGTAGAAGATGACCTTATCTTGGCTAGAAAGATAAGGAGAGACCCAAATAGAGGTAAACCCTCTTCATCTTCTGAATACTCACCTACAGCCACCAATGATCTAATTGTGCAGAAGATATAAAATGAGTTGTTGGCTCTCAGAAAGCAAATGGCACAAGGGATGTCATCTGCTCCTTTATACAGAGATGTACCAAGGAAGACATTCCCTAATCAGATATACCAAGGCAATGCTGCCAAGAATCAAGGATAGCTAAATTGCCTTCCTCCTCCACAGAGGAACCTCACCATCGAAGCACCTCCAACCAAATCAGCAGTTGGATATCTTGAAGCTAAATCAGATTTCTCATTCTAGCATGAGTTGAATCCTGAAGATGATGCTAATCCCTTCACTAAAAATGAAGAAGAATTAGTTAGTGACTCCAACATTAGTTTTCTAAATTATCAAGATGAACCTAGAGGTGAAGGTAATGCAACTGAGGGGTCATATGTTGTATTCACCTAGTCCAAAAATCAATTAGCTCAGCAAGCTGATAAAGAGAAGACAAAGCAATGACCTCAACCAACAATTTCAATTTCCAAGCAAGGAACCACTTTGCCTTTTCAGCCAAAGGACCCGGTGACTGCGAAAAGGGTGAGTACCTCAATTACACCTTCACCTCCATTTTCAAATTCACAGTCTAGTCCTCCCCCTTCTAAAAATCAAAAGGATGAACTCCCATCCTCTATTCCTAGTCCATTTCAGACATTCAACATTATTGATCATATAAAGAAAACAAAAATTCAAATGTTTGAATTTGAATTTATGCAGTCTAATCCTAGGGAATTGGACAAGTTGGTTCAATGTGTGAAAAACCAAACCATCCCTATAAGACAAGAAGATAAGAATGAAAATCATGATCCCTCAAGGATCATGTCTATCCCAAACAACCTTATCATTACCCCACCTGCTGCCCCAGGGAAAATAGAGCCTTTGTATGTTTCTCTGTTGATAAACGGTCAAAAGCTGAGCAATTGCATCATTGATTATGGAGCTTCAAACAATGTCATGCCTACCAAAGTGTTTGAATCCCTTGGTCTCACATTGAATAAGACATTTGGGAGATGTTTCTCCATGGAGAAAAAACCAGTGCCACTTCTGGGACAAATCAAGGATGCTTAATTTGCATTTGCAGTGTTCCCAAATAAAAGAATCAAGATGACTATCCTAATGGCTGACATCCCAGCATCATATGGCATCCTTCTTGGCCAAAATTTCTACAAGGACGTTGGAGGTGAATTGAGCATGGACCTATTCGAAGCAAGTATTCCAGTCAAAGGCATTATGAAAAGATTGCTATCTAAAAAAGAAGCAAAATATGTGATCACCCAATCATCAGCACCTAAAGCTCAAATTTTGTTTGAGTCTTTAGGCATGGGTAACTACTTTATATCCGTGAAAGAAGTTCATGAAGCACCTGTTTAAGCTCTTGAAGGTGCCAACCTAGAAATACGTTTAGCTGAAATAGCAAAAGAATTGGTAGAGTGCAATGTAGTTGTGGAAGGATCTTCCCCCCCTATTGGGGGATCAAACCAACAATAGATTACAATCATGACAGCAATAAACGCGGAATTAAATCAGATTGACAAGTAATTAGAATGATAATAGCAAGAACAAGAGATACAAGAAAACACCCTGAAAAACTTGTATTAACAAACTCTTTACAAAAAGAATACAATTGAAGAAAGCTTCTTTCTTCCACACCTCTCCTAGATGTATAGATCTCTCAATAGATCTCTATTCCTCAAGAGTTATATCTCTCAAGAACAATCAACTCCAACAAGCCTGGATTGATTCAATTCTGTATTGTTCTTCTCACACCAATTCTTCTACAATACAACTACAAAGCTAGGAAGATCTAATTCTTCATATAGAATTAGGAGACTTGAGCATGTACTTCCAACAAACAGTTAAACCACTTAAACAAGGGCTCTAAAAATAGTAATGATAATAATAGAGACACAAGCTTGAGTCCACAACTCAAACTTATCATGCAAACACTCGCTTCTGTCCACGAAAATAGCTTTTTGGACACGCAGGTAACCGACGTCGGTTCCTACTGCTTGTCTGTGACCACCGTCGACCGATTCTCTGCTGACATCGGCGTCTCTGCAACTGCCTGTGACCGACATCGATCGCTCCTGACCGACGCTGGTGTCTGTGTAGACCCAAACCTGATAATGAATGCTCCTTGGTGAAGTTTTTATCTCCACACCCTAACAATCTCCCACTTGGAGATAAATAGCTGCACCAGTACCTGTACAGCAACATCTTCTAGCTCCACTATCTTCAACTCAATCATGAAGACCAATAGAAGTTGAATGAAGATTCAAATTCTCCTTTGTAACCGGCTTTGTTAGCATATCAGCAGGATTCCTATCTGTATGGATCTTCTCCAGCTTCAACTCACCATCTTCCAATACCTGTCGTATGAAGTGATACCTTAGCTGTATGTGCTTTGTTCTTAAATGAAAGGCTGAATTCTTAGCCAAATGGATTGCACTCTGACTGTCACTGTACAATCTGCAAATCTCATGCTCCCTACCAAGCTCATCCATGAACCGTGTCATCCATATCATTTCCTTGCTAGCTTCTGTGGCTGCAATATACTCTGCTTCTGTAGTTGACATGGCAACAACCTTCTGCAACTTAGATATCCAGCTAACCGCCGTTCCACCTACAGTAAATACATAACCTGTAGTGCTCCTCCTACCATCCAAATCACCTGCCATATCTGAATCTACATAGCCATGTAGAGAAGTATCTGAACCTCCATAGCACAAGTTCCTACTGTTGCTTCCTTTCAGATATCTAAGGATCCATTGAACTGCTTTCCAATGTTCCTTACCTGGATTGGCCATATACTTACTTACAACTCCCACTGCTTGGGCAATATCCGGTCTAGTACACACCATCCTACTGTGAAAGAATATGGAACCTTACTCATGTACTCTACCTCTTCATATGAATTAGGACATTGTTCTTTACTCAACTTAAAATGTTCAGCCAAAGGTGTGCTTACCGGTTTAGCATCCTGCATATTGAACCGTTTCAACACCATGTCCACATAATCTTCTTGAGACAATATCAACCTGTGGATTTTCCTGTCTCTCTTAATGCTCATGCCAAGGATTTTCTTTGCTGCTCCCAAATCCTTCATAGCAAACATTTGAGCTAATTTTACCTTAAGCTCTGAGATATCCTGCATGTGAGACCCTGCAACCAGCATGTCATCTACATACAACAATAGAATAATATATCTACCGTTATCAAATCTCTTGAAATACACACAATGGTCTGATTGACACCTACTGTAGCCATGCTCAGTCATAAACCTGTCAAATTTTAAGTACCATTGCCTAGGAGCTTGCTTGAGGCCATACAAGCTTTTCTTCAACCTGCACACAAACTTCTCCTTACCCTTGACCTTGAATCCTTCTGGCTGTTCCATATAGATTTCCTCATCCAACTCTCCATGAAGAAATGCTGTCTTAACATCTAGCTGCTCAAGATGCAAATTCTCAAAAGCAACCAAAGACAAAACAACCCTTATTGAAGTCATTTTAACAACAGGAGAAAAAATCTCACCAAAGTCAATACCTGGCTTTTGTGCAAATCCTTTTACCACTAATCTGGCCTTGTATCTCATCTATCCATTCTCACCTTCTTTCAACTTGTAGGTCCATCTGTTCTTGAGTGTTCTCTTACCAGCTGGCAATTCAACCAAATCCCATGTTTGGTTCTCTCTTAAGGACTCCAACTCCTCAACCATGCCACGCTCCCACTCACTCTTGGACTCCACCTGTATTGCTTCTTCAAAACTCTCTGGTTCTCCACCATCAGTTAGCAATAAATAAAATAAAGAAGGAGAATATCTAATTGGAGGCTTACTCACCCTTTCTGACCTTCTGATGGGTGTCTGAGACTCGTCCACGACACGCTGTCCACCCAAATTCTCTGACAGTGACCGACCACGGTCATCTGTAGACCTATAACTGGCCGACATCAGTTCTTCCTGACCGACCTCGGTTCCTGTACGGCCGACGTCGGTCTTTTTATGGCCGACGCCGGTTTCTGTCCTGCTGACGCCGGTTCCTAACCTGCCGACGTCGGTCTCTGTGTTTTCCTGTAAGTGATTATTTCTTTTTCCCACGAGCTCATCTTGGACTTTCACCTCATCCAATTCACCATTGCTCTACTCAGATTGATTCAACTTCCTTAGCTGATCACAATACATCACTCTTTCATTGAAAACAACATCACGGCTCCTGATTACCTTGTTAGTTTCTAGATTCCACAATCTGTAACCAAAATCATCTGAGCCATAGCCAATAAACGTGCATCTCATAGACTTAGCATCAAGCTTCTTTCTATTTTCCTTATCTATATGCACAAAGGCTTCACAACCAAAAACTTTGAGATATGAGAGATCAACCTTTTTACCTGTCCATGCCTCTTCTGGAATACCACCATCCAGAGCTGTAGAGGGTCCTCTGTTAATCAGGTACACTGCAGTGTCAACAGCTTGTGCCCAAAACTGTAAGGGCAAACTGGCATGTAATCTCATACATCTTACACGCTCCATTATTGTCCTGTTCATCCTTTCAGCAATACCATTCTACTGAGGTGTCCTTGGAACCGTCCTTTGCCTACGGATTCCATGCATGTAACAATAATCTCTGAACTTATGACTACAGAACTCACCGCCATTGTCTGATCTCAGGCACTTTAATCTTTTACCTGTTTCATTCTCAACCATAGCTTTCCAAACTTTAAAAGAATCAAATACATCAGATTTCTTTCTAATACAATAGATCCATACCTTCCTTGTGGCATCATCTATGAAAGATACATAGTACTGTGATCCTCCAATGGAAGCAACCTAAGCTGCTCCCCACACGTCTGTGTGAACAAGCTCCAACTTGTGCCTCTTCTTAGTAGACCCAGTTTTGAGAAAACTAACCCTTTTCTATTTTCCAAATACACAGTGCTCACAAAACTCTAGATCTATGCCTTTTAAATCTGAAAGCATACCTTTAGATTTAAGAATTGACATCCCCTTCTCACTCATGTGGCCAAGCCTTGAGTGCCACAATTTAGCATCCACATCTGAAGTAGATAATACAGAAGGAGATTTGTTATTAACACAATTACACAGATAGAGAGTACCTTCTCTCTTACCTTTGGCCATAACAAGTGCACCCTTGGTCACCTTCCAAGATTCTACTGTGAGAGTTACTGTACAACCCTCATCCCCTAACTTTCCTGCAGAAATCAAATTTCTCTTCAAGCTAGGAACATGCATCACATCTCTCAACACCCATGTGTTGCTATTCTGCATCTTCAGCTGCACTTTACCTTTGCCAATTATTTTATAGGGCTCATCATCCCCTAGATACACTATTCCAAAATCTCCATGGATATAGTCACTGAAATATTCCCTGTTAGGAGTAGCATGAAAAGATGCACCAGAATCTAATACCCAAGATTCTATATTATTATGCAGAGAGAAAATTAAAGCATCCTGTGCAATACATGCAATCTTGGCTTCTTCCTTTCCTTCGTGCTGATTATCCTCCTTAGGCTTTGACCAGCAATCTCTGCTTATGTGCCCCATCTTTCCACAATTCCAGCATTGTGGCCTTCTACCATTTCTGGATTTAGATCTGCCTTTCCCCTTTGATTTGGATCTTGCTCTGCCTTTCTTGCTCTTCTCTTTCTGCCTTCCCCTGCTCTCAAAACTCAAAGCATTCCTAGATGCCTCTTCTGTGCTTTTCCTGCGTATTTCCTCATTCAAGATAACACTAACAACATCCTCTACTTTCAAAATATTTGATGCAGATGCAGTATTACTTACTGCCATTACTAAGCCATGCCAGCTTTCAGGCAAAGAGCATAATATCAAAAGAGCTTTTATCTCATCATCAAACACTATATTCACTGAACTTAATTGATTCACAATACCATTGAAATCATTCAGATGAGTAGAAACATATCCACCTTCATTCATATGCAAATTAAATAACTGCTTCATAAGATATACCTTATTGGAAGCTAAGGGTTTTTCATACAAATTTGATAACGTAGTCATCAACTCTACCGTAGACTTTGCCTGTGATAAATTGGATATCACAGTGGATGCTAGGCTCAGTCTTATAGAACCCAGAGCCTTTCTGTCAAGAACTTCCCATTCTTCATCCTCCATGTCTTTGGGCTTCTTTGCAATACCTCCTAACGGTAAGTAGAGATCTTTCTGATACAGATAGTCCTCTATCTGCATTCTCCAGTGTTGGTAATTTTTGCCATTGAACTTTTCCATTCTCAATTTACTTTCATCTACCATTGCTTCTCCCACTCAAACAGAAATCCCTGCAGAAACTCCTGTGAGAACCTGTAATCAATACACACTACACAGATCTGAACTACCTGTTAGTGAACCTGAACTTTGATACCGATTATCAAGCTCTGAACCTGTAACCAAGGCTCTGATACCACTTGTTGGGGGATCAAACCAACAATAGATTACAATCGTGACAGCAATAAATGCGAAATTAAATCAAATTGACAAGTAATTAGAATGATAATAGCAAGAACAAGAGATACAAGAAAACACCCTGAAAAACTTGTATTAACAAACTCTTTACAAAAGGAATACAATTGAAGAAAGCTTCTTTCTTCCACACCTCTCCTAGATGTATAAATCTCTTAATAGATCTCTATTTCTCAAGAGCTATCTCTCTCAAGAACAATCAACTCCAACAAGCCTGGATTGATTCAATTCTGTACTGTTCTTCTCACACCAATTCTTCTACAATACAACTACAAAGCTAGGAAGATCTAATTCTTCATATAGAATTAGGAGACTTGAGCATGTACTTCCAACAAATAGTTAAACCACTTAAACAAGGGCTCTAAAAATAGTAATGCTAATAATAGAGATGCAAGCTTGAGTCCACAACTCAAACTTATCATGCAAACACTCGCTTCTGTCCACGAAAATAGCTTTCTGGACATGCAGGTAATCGACGTCGGTTCCTGCTGCTTGTCTGTGACCGCCCTCGGCCGATTCTCTGCCGACGTCGGTGTCTCTGTAACTGCCTGTGACCGACATCAGTCGCTCCTGGCCGATGTCGGTGTTTGTGTAGACCCGAACCTGATAATGAATGCTCCTTGGTGAAGTTTTTAGCTCCACACCCTAACACCCCCAAATGAAGAAGAATCCAAAGAAAAACTAGTGTCTGAAGAGGTATGGATTCTAGAATTTGATGGCAGCTACTCATTTACCAGTTTAGGAGCTAGGATTAGGCTAATATCTCATCAAAGAGATATTTTTCCTTCATCATACAAGTTACAATTCAGCAGCAACAACAACAACAACACAGTTGAGTATGAATCTCTCTTACTCGGATTGAAGGCTGCTCGTGACAAAAGCATCAAACTTATTCATGCCAAAGGAGATGTTGAATTGGTGGTTTGTCAAGTGAGGAACCTATATCAAACCAAGAATGAGAGATTACACCACTACTATAATCTACTCTAAGACCAAATTGAAAACTTTGATGCTTTCAACATCTATGCAGTTCCTAGGGAATTCAATGACAGAGCTGATGCACTAGCAGTTTTGGCAACTCTCTTAGTTCCTCACCCTGACTTAAAATGAGATAGGTACACTATTGAATTGATCTTTCAACCAAGTGTACCTAATAATTCCATTCATTGTAAAGTGTTTAACCATGATAGCCAAATCATTGCCTTCCTAGAGCAAAAGGATAGCTTTGAACAACTGCACTTCGAAGGCAGTGAGCCTTAGAAGCTTGAACCAGCTCTTAAATCAAGTACAAATACAGGTGAAGAGTTCCTACAACTCAAGGGGAATAAAATCTCAAAAGGCCTAGTTTCCCTTGAAAATCTATTTGACAAACATGAAAGATTCATCAAATAGCAGCAAATAGATTCAAGCTCCTCTCAGGAGTTTGATCAAGTAAATCTAGGTACCAAGGCAGATCCTAAGATGGTGAACATTGGGAAGTGTTGCACTCCTAAAGAGAGATCCAAGTTCACTACTCTATTCTGCCAATACATGGATGTCCTGGCATACTCCTATGATGACCTGAAGTCACTCAGGCCTGAATAAATCCACCATAACATTCCACTCAAGGCTGACTCAGTGCCTTACAAGCAGAAATCTAGGTAGTACAATCTGAAGATATTACGTACTATTCTGTCTGAAATATAAAAAATGATAAATGCTAAGATCATTTTCTCAATCCATCATTCCACATGGATTGCCAACATAGTGCATGTGAGTAAGAAGAATGGCAAAATTTGCCTCTGTGTGGATTTCAGGAACTTGAATCATTACTCCCTAAAGGATAATTATCCTCTACCCATCATGGATCAAGTGCTTCAAACAGTGACTGGTTCTGAAATGATATCAATTCTCGACAGCTTCTCAAGATACAATTAAGTTGAAGTTGGTGAATCAGACCAGCATAAAACTTCCTTCATCACGCCTTAGGGCACCTTTGCGTATTGGAAAATGCCATTCAGCCTTATTAATGCTGGCGCCACTTTCCAAAGAGCAATGGACCTTAATTTTAAAGATGAAATGGGTAATTTTATTGTAGTTTATCTTGATGACTTGACTATCTTTTCCAAGCATCGCTCAGATCACGTACATCACTTGAAACAAGTGCTGGAACACTGCCACCAAAATGACATTTCTTTAAATCCCAAGAAGTTTGTCTTTGGAGTGATAGAAGGGAAACTTCTCGAACACATTATTTCTCGAGAAGGCATAAAGTTTGACTCAGAACGAGTCAAGTCCATCCAAGAGCTTACTTTGCCCACAAGTAAGATTGTAGTTCACTCTTTCTTTGGAAAGGTGAATTTCTTAAGAAGGTTCATCCCTGAGTTTGCTGAGAAGACTTGACATATTGTAAACATGATGAAGGGGAAGGCCATCTTTAGTTAGACTGAAGAAGGTAAATTGGCATTTAAGGATATTAAGATAGCTATTACCCACGCCCCAATTATGGTTTGTCTAGACTACAACAAGTAATTCACCATACATAGCTATGCTTTCAAACACACACTTTTAGCAATTTTGGTTCAACATAACCAAGAAGGTGTGGAATCTCCCATTTCTTTCATGAGATATCCTCTCAAAGCTCATGAGCTAAAATACTCAAACATGGAGAAGCATGTCTATGTAGTGGTAAAGGCAGTGAAGCATTTCTACTTCTACATCCCGAATTCACACGTTACTGCCTTGGTTCCTGATACCACGATTAAATCCATATTAACTCAGCAGGAGTTTGGGATGAAAAGAGGTAATTGGATTGCAAAAATCCAAGAGTTTGATCTAGTCATCAAACCAATGAAATTGGTGCATGGAAAGGGGCTATGTCAATTAATTACTGATAACAAGCCAGAGAGAATAGAGCATGAAGAATCAGAAGAAGAAGACATGCCAACAGGCCTCTTTGTCTCTTCTACGAATGAATGGTATTCAAATATTGCTCATTTATTTACTTACGGTGAGTGTCTAGCCTAACTATCTCATAAAGAAAGGATAACTGTCAAACTAAAAGCTATCAATTTTGTCCTCTAGGATAGTGGCCTATATAAGAGGAGCCTTGATGGAGTGTTCATTCGTTGCATGGATAAAGAGTAGTAGAATCAACTTTTGAGGTCCCTCCACAATCTGGCCTATGGAGTATTTTTTTTGCTCCTGTGACTGCCCACAAGGTTCTTAGAGCCAGGTATTACTGGCTAACTCTCTTTCAAGATGCATATAAGTGCGTAAGGAAATGTGAACTATGCCAGTAGTTAATTGGAAGGCCCAGGTTGGTTGCCCTACCTCTTAAGCCAGTAGTGATAAAAGAGCTATTTCATCAATGGGGCATCAATCTCATTAGTGATGTAAACCCATCTTCAAGTGTTGGACATGACTATGTCCTTGCAGCCACAAATTACTTCACCAAGTGGGTGGAGGCTATCCCAACCAAACATGCTACTTTAGAAGTAGTGTGCAATTTTCTTAAAGAGAACATCATTTCCAGGTTTGGGGTCCCAGTCAAAATTGTCACAGAGAACGCAACTTGTTTCACTTCCCAGGAGATTACTCAGTTCTATTTTTACTATGGGATTACTCTCTCTCTCTTTTGATTACTTTCCACAAGGGAATGGACAAGCTGAATCAAGTAATAAAAACCTAGTGACCATCATTAGGAAGTTGGTGGATGACAACCAAAGGACATGGCATAAAGCACTAATTGATGCTTTGTGGAAAGATAGAATTACTCCAAAAAGGGCAATTGGTATGTCTCCTTTACAACTTCTTTATGGGCTCAATGTTGAGATACCAATCACCCTGGAATTGTCAGCATTGAAATTGGCTAAGGAAATTGAGGATCAAACTTATGAAAGCTCCATTGATAAGAGGATCATGTGCTTGACTGAGCTGGATGAGCAGAGAACTATGGTGGTGGATCGAATTACTACCCATCAAAGTCTGGTGAAGAAACTCTTCGACCAAAAAGCAAAAAAATGGGATTTTTAGATTGGAGATCAAGTCCTATTGTGGGACAAGAGAAGAGAACCAAAGGGAATGCATGGGAAATTTGATTTCCTTTGGAGATGCCCTTTCACTATCCATGAGCTCAATGGTGAAAATAGCTTCCTATTAAAGTATCAAGATGGCACACCCTTTCCTCTGCCTCATAATGGGCAACATCTGAAGCATTTCAATTCTTGAAGTATCAAATAAGTTCACCTGTACATATGTAAATTTTAATAGCCTTTTTTTATTTTGTATATTGTTCATTTTCATTTTTTGGATCCTTTTTTTTGGGTAGCATGACTCTATAGCCCAATGGCATACTTCAAGGCACTAGAGATTCTGATTTCTACTCCCCTCAGTTGTTCCAAGTTTTCATCCGAAGGAAGTTCTCTAATTGGAGCCAGCTATTGTCCCTAAAAGCTGACTTCTCATTTTTGGGACAACATGTGAGCTATTTTGGTTCAACAGACCAAAATAATCTCTTCCCTTCTCAAAATTTGTTCTGAGCTTTCAAATTCCTCATTTTTCAAGATTTTTCAGTAAAGAGGCTAGTAGGATCAAGGTTCAACATCCTCGGCAAGCTTCAAAGAGTCAGGTGCTTTATCAAAGTTCATCAAGTTCAACTGCTTCACAATTCAATGGTTCAAAGGAGTGCCTGAAAGGAAAAATCCCTAGAGCGAAAGCTGTCAAGTGTCATCTATCGGGACACTTTATAGTTTATTTCCAAGAAGCAGCAGAATGAGCCACGTGTCCTTTATAAATCTCAGTAGAAGTTTCCATGTGTCAACATCCGTAGTTCCTTTGATTTTTGTTATTAAGGACCGTAGTGGGCCCTGGGTGAGTGGCTAAAATTAAGCAGAACGTTTCAAGTGTCATCATCCATGAGATTGCTAAAAGTAAATGAAACATGTCATGTGTCCCATTGTAACTCAATGGAGTGTGACAAGTGTCAACATCCACATTTCAATATTCTTATAAGTTTTAAAGCTTCGTTCAATAAGATTCTCACAAAATCCCATAGAAAGCGCCAAGTGGCAATAACAAAAAGTTTGTAATTTGTTTCTAAGAAGCTACAGAAGTTGCCACATGTCCCTAGTAAAACTCGGTAAAAGCCACCAAGTGTTGACATCCATAGCTATTGAGTAAGGACCATGGTGAGCCTCGGATAAGTTTCAAAAAACAAATGAAACGTGACAAATGTCTGCATCCATGTGAATCCAAATGAGTCCTGAATGTTTTTACACTATTTCTAAAAACTCAACGGAAGTCGCCATGTGTTAAATTCCATAAGACTCTCAAAAGGTAGCTAAAGCCTATGTAGTTTAAGCAGATGCTGCCAAGTGTCCTCACCTATTTAGGGTGAAAGTCACCACGTGCCACTTGTTGAGAGCAGTAGAAAGTGCCACATGTCCCCATTCCCCTTTTGAAGCAACCAAAGCCAAGAAAGATTTCCTTCAGACAAATTGTCTGAAGGAATTCCTTTAGACATTTTATCTGAAAGAGATAAAGAAACAATAGCCCGTCAAAGAAACAAAAGCCTAAAGGCTGCCCGATCGAGCCCGAAGGGTAGGTACCCTTATGGGAGGCACTTGACACTCAAAAATGGACCGTTTATAAAGCTCGAAGGGACACCTTACCTTTGGAGTGTTCCAAAGGCTTGATAAAGACACAAAAAGAAGTTTTGAAAGACTTAAATGAAAAGGAGCCGTCAAAGATCAAAGGTTCAACATGATTCAGGTGACTAGTGACGTCCCCGCAAATGTCAAATTTAAGGTGATGGAATAACTGCTAATATTTGAATATGGTGCAGAATTTGAAAAGTAAAACAATCAACCAGCTAAAAAGAGAGCCTAAGAGCCCTAATTGTTGTAGGGAAGAGAAAACAATACAAAAGATTAGAAATATTTATAGGGGAGTTATTTCCAGTAGGTGATATAGTGGATCAAGTAGACTTCTAAGCATGCCAAATCAAGGACATGGCCTTTTTTTTCCATGAAGTAAAGGCAAAGGGAAAACTGTGCAGACACCAAGAAAAGGACCAGATAGTACATACTAAGGAAGAGACATATTAGATGAATTAGCATGCCATAGTTAAGTCAGCCACCTAGTTCCAGCATGGCCCTCCTTGACAAAACTGAAAATGCATTCAAGGCATTGAATGTAGCATGGGCTATTCAATGGAAAAAAGTGCCAAGCCTTTCTTGGTTGCTATATAATATAATCTCTGATTTGATACAAGGGAGATCTTCTCGTTACCAGAAGCAAAACTCTACCCAAATTGAAAGGCATTACTGAGACTTTGAGCTCAGATTGTTCATCATATTTCGCTGTTTGAATCAGAAAACAAGTTTCTTTCAAAATTTGTGCCGTTATAGCTTGTATCATTCTAGGAGATTGTTCTTATGTCTATTTCCTAAATGTATTCTTGTTTATGCAATTTAACAAGTAGAGCTAGTGGAAGTGACAAGAAAGGTGTCATGAAGACAATTACTTTCAGACTTTGTGATGTCAGAGTTGTCTTCAGTGTGTGTTTTCTATTCCTGTGTAAAGGACCTTGGGATGACTTTGTGCCCTCATTGTCCTTCATATTTCACTCTTGGTCAGTCGAGGTGGAGACTTTGTGCTACATCTCAGTCTACTAGTTACTATGCCTTTGGTTACCAATTACTTGCCACTACCTGAAATAACTCCTACTATCTCCTGCAAGAGCACTTCTAAAAGAAGTGAAGTGCCTTCAGTGTTTTCACCAAGATTTTTTTCTTTGTTTGTGAACATCATCTGTGAAAGAAGAGAGATGGATAGTGTATCCTACCCCTGAGTGTTATTTTCTACTTATATCTATAGAATATATCCCCTTTATACCTATAGGGAACCTCCCCTTGATGAGAGGAGAGATTTTTCCCCTTTGGATGTGGTAAACCTGCAACTTTGGATGACCAATCTCCCTTGCTATGGATGATCAAACCTATTTTGATCATCAGTATGCTGGTGACAAAATATTCACCCAACAAAGGGGAAGGTTGAACTAAAGGTAAAGGAAAGACCATATTAACCATATGGATATTATGATCACCTGACTTACTTATGGTCTGAATAATATTTTGATTTGGTGAATGGTTAGGAAAAGGGTGTTTGAATACATTCATACTTTTATTAGGGGGTGCATTAGGATTATCCATGATGAGATCACCTCTATCAATCATATCTTGAACAATATTCTTGAGTGTCTTATAGCTATTAGAATTGTGTCCTTTGACACAATGGTAGCTGTTGGGATATATAAACGGAAGCACACAATTGATTACTAAACCAAGCAACTTAATATGCGAAAATAAACCAGATTCACCAAGTAACTAGAATTCAGAATAACATAGATATGAGAGACAATACACAACTTGTATTAACACTTTATACAGAAAAGAATACAATAAAGAAGATGCCACTTCTTCTCCACCACCTCTTCAGAGGCTCACCACACCTCAAGTGAACAGTAATTCTTCTCCCCAAAGCTCTCCCTCTCAGGTCCCAACACCCAACTCAAATACAGAGTTGGTGTTCACCTCCCATGCTACACGCACACCACAAGTGCTCCACGCACTCCATAAGTACTCCACGTACTCAACAAGTACTCAAGGTACTTCAAGTAGATCTCCCATGAATCTGCAACAACCTGCAATTCAACAGACCATACTTATGGAAGGAACTCCCTTGCCTTCCTCTCTTGCTCTATCCGAGTACACACCTGTACTCCAAGTAGATCCTGCCTGATACTGCTCCCTATTGTGTTGCTGTCTATATGATCTTGCACACCTGCAAATCAAACACAGTTCTGCTCACCTGTGAACCTTGACCTTGCACACACATACACCTGCAGATCAATGATCTTACTTACCATGTAGATCTCCTATATAGGCCATGCAACTGTGACCAAGATCCTACACTCCTGAAGAATCCAGCTGACTCTCCAAAACCAGCACCTACACCTAGTACTGTGGAACTAGGAGGAACACCCTTGCTCACCTCACACACAGAAGGAACAAACTTTGCTCAACTCAAAACTAGAACACCTTTCTAATACAACCATGAGTCTATTATATAGATCTCATCCAAACAATGATTAGACATCTAATTAAAATAATTAGATCCGCAGCTCTCAGTCTAAAAATAGATCTAAACATGCAAACACTTGGTTCATTAGCTAACAGCCCGTAATAAGCTCGCAGTCGAACCACACAGGCGACCGACGTCGGTCCCTGTCCGCCTGGGGGTCGCCGACGCCGACCGATCTATGACCGACATCGGTTGCCTCCTGTCGCCTACATGCCGACGTCGGTTGGCCAGACCAACGCCAAACACTCTGTGACACTCAGCAACTCATCCTGCAACCTCCTCCATGTCTGCATCAGTGAAGCTTTTAGCTCCACAACCTAACAATCTCCCACTTGGAGATAAATAGCTGCACTGTACCTGTACTTGTACCTCGTCTAATCTGTTTCCTGGTTTATATCCCTCTTCAAGATCAATCCTGAAGACAACACACCACACAGCCTGTGATGTACCTCCTGTCATCCGAGTACCCTGCCACATCCGAACCTACAAATCCATGTAGTGAAGTCCTGACCCTGCATAACATGAATCCCTGCTACCGGTCCCTCTCAAATACCTGAGAATCCACTTCCCCGAATTGGCTCCTAACTCTCTGACAGCTCCCACTACATGGGAATACTCAGGTCTATACCAGACCTCATGTGATTTCAGACACTGTACCTGTCCAGCCCTTAGTGTGCTCCGGCTCTACATCCTGAACCTCACCAACACCTGATTCACATCAGCTCCCACTCGAGACAAAATCAACCTGTGATCTCCATGCCTCCCATGTCAAAGAATTTCGCTGCTCCAAACTCCTCATGACATGACACTGAACTAATCTTACCCTTAGCTCAACAAAACCCTGTATGTACACCCCTGCTAGCTATCATACTATCCACATACAGCAACAGAATGATGTCATGACTCATCATCTACCTAGTAAGGCAAACCACAGTAGTTACCTGACACTGACTGAAGCCATGCTTCGTCCTCCACCTGTCAAACCCTGTACCACTGCCCTGCAGCTCCTGAAGACCGTATACCTGGTCTTCCGTCTCACGTATCCATTCTCTCTATTCTTCTACTAAGGAATCCATTCGTCTCTGTGCTTTCATACCTGCTGGCAACCCTACTAAAAACACCTGTTTGGTTCACCTCCAAGGAATCACATCCTCATCCTATTGCCAAGCTCACACCTGTTTCCTGGATCCTTTCCTGCTATACAATCAGCAACGAGTATAAAGAAGAGGAACAACGAATTTGAGGGCCTACTTACATCTTCAGTCCTCCGTATGGGTGTTTGAGACTCCTTGACAGCATGCTGTCCACCCAAAATCTGTTACAGTGACCGACCTCGGTCACTTCACAGTCTGCATCTGACCAACGTCGGTTCCATGCATCTGTCCCTGACTACCGACCCTGCGGTGTCCCTGTGCTGCCGACGTCGGTCCTCCTGACCGACATCGGTCTTACATACTACCGACATCGGTCCCATGACCGACGTCGGTCTTACCCTGCCTGACATCGCCGGCTTCGGTCTGCACATGACCGACATCGACACCTGTCTGTTCGACGCCGGTTCCTCCTGACCGATGTCGGTCCCTGTGTTCGCCTGTGAGTGATGACTTTTTACCCGCGAGCTCCTTTGAATCAAAACACATGTCCAAACTGCTCTGCTCAGAAGTATCCAGCCCCATCCACTGGTTTCTGTCTGCCATCTCCTCCAAGTACACCAAGGCTTTCCAGTTCTTAAGCCTGTCAAATATATCTATCTTTCTGCTTAAGAACATGCATCTCCTTCCTGCTCATGTGACCAAGCCTACGAAGCCACGTCTCCGCAATAGAAGAAGAATCACTAATATAAACAAGTAGATGAAGAATACCTATTTTCTTACCACCAGCTAATTCAAGTGCATCCACTGTGAGAGTTCTTGTGCATCTCTCATCACCCAATCTTTCTGAAGAAATTAGCCATATCTCCAAACCTAGGACCTGCATGACCTTCATCAACAACTGTGTGTTGGCTGCCTGCAATTTTAGCTACACTTCCGCTTTGCCAATTCTCTGGCAAGGCTCACCAGCTCCTCTACCTGGGGCTGCATGGAAAGAGGCAACTGAATCTTTTATCCAAGATTTAACTTTATCCAAGAAACCTCCCAGAGCATCCTGTGTAACAACACCTGCTACATCTGCTTCTTCAGTTTCTTCATGCTGATCTGCTACCAACCAACAATATTCTTTTACCTGCTCTTTCTTTCCATAGGACCGTGAGTGACCATCTGTGCTTTTCAACTCCTCCATTCTTAGCTTACTTTCATCTGCCATTGCTCTACTCCCACTCGATCAGAAATCCCTGAGAGTGACCTGTAACCAAACACAAAACCTGCTTTCTTGCAATCTTAGCTCTGATACCACTTGTTGGTATCAAGCTCAAGAACCTACAACCAAGGCTCTGATACCACTTGTTGGGATATATAAATGGAAGCACACAATTGATTACTAAACCAAGTAACTTCATATGCAGAAATAAACCAGATTCACCAAGTAACTAGAATTCAGAATAACACAGATATGAGAGACAATACACAACTTGTATTAACACTTTATACAGAAAAGAATACAATAAAGAAGATGCCACTTCTTCTCCACCACCTCTTCAGAGGCTCGCCACACCTCAAGTGAACAGTAATTCTTCTCCCCA
The DNA here is from genome assembly GCA_037957365.1 of Torreya grandis. Taxonomy (NCBI): domain Eukaryota; kingdom Viridiplantae; phylum Streptophyta; class Pinopsida; order Cupressales; family Taxaceae; genus Torreya; species Torreya grandis. The sequence continues at coordinate 4,519,125 of JARHVA010000212.1, forward strand.
AAGCTCTCCCTCTCAGGTCCCAACACCCAACTCAAATACAGAGTTGGTGTTCACCTCCCGTGCTCCACGCACACCACAAGTGCTCCACGCACTCCACAAGTACTCCACGTACTCAACAAGTACTCAAGGTACTTCAAGTAGATCTCCCATGAATCTGCAACAACCTGCAATTCAATAGACCATACTTATGGAAGGAACTCCCTTGCCTTCCTTTCTTGCTCTATCCGAGTACACACCTATACTCCAAGTAGATCCTGCCTGATACTGCTCCCTGTTGTGTTGTTGTTTATAGGATCTTGCACACCTACAAATCAAACACGGTTCTGCTCACCTGTGAAGCTTGACCTTGCACACACATACACCTGCAGATCAACGATCTTACTTACCATGTAGATCTCCTATATAGGCCATGCAACTGTGACCAAGATCCTACACTCCTGAAGAATCCAGCTGACTCTCCAAAACTAGCACCTACACCTGATACTGTGGAACTAGGAGGAACACCCTTGCTCACCTCACACACAGAAGGAACAAACTTTGCTCAACTCAAAACTAGAACACCTTTCTAATACAACCATGAGTCTATTATATAGATCTCATCCAAACAATGATTAGACATCTAATTACAATAATTAGATCCGCAGCTCTGAGTCTAAAAATAGATCTAAACATCCAAACACTTGGTTCGTTAGCTAACAGCCCGTAATAAGCTTGCAGTCGAACCACACAGGCGACCGACGTCGGTCCCTGTCCGCCTGGGGGTCACCGACGCCGGCCGATCTATGACCGATGTCGGTTGCCTCCTGTCGCCTACCTGCCGACGTCGGTTGGCCAGACCAACGCCAAACACTCTGTGACACTCAGCAACTCATCCTGCAACCTCCTCCATGTCTGCATCAGTGAAGCTTTTAGCTCCACAACCTAACAGTAGCTGCAAAACTCATTTACCTTATACCAAGTTAGGATAGGATGGGAAGGGTCGAATTGTATAGGAGGTTTGATTTGAGGAAGGGTTATGACACATTGTTACAATAGTTTATCCAAAATGGATGTATATGAATCTCTAATGGGAGTGTATTGTCTTTGTTTATATCATTTCTAGAATTTCTTGGTCAGATTTTGGGAAGTCAAGGAATTAGATTGGTTTGTGTTTGTGGAAGAAGCTAACTTAACAACCATCACAGTGGCAGATCCCTTAGATTTTTTTTTGAAGGGGAAGTTTTAGAGGAGGATTCATTTGATTTGGAATTGAGATTCTTACTACGTAACTTGACTTTGCCTTTATCTATGGTACAAACCTCAAGTTTTTGTGCCATCGTAAAGTCCTCATCAAATGTGCAAAAAGTTTGTACCTAGAGTGTGGATGAGATGTGCTTAACACATGCCCTTGAGAAGATCTCAATAAGCTTAGGTTGGGGTAAGGAGAAGGAGAATTGATTGATCAATCTTCTCCAATGAGCAACAAAATCTACAATAGACTCGTCATCAAATTGTCTGATCGAATAAAGGTTTGTTATAGAAACCTTCTTAGAAATGTTAAAAGAGAAGTGGTCTAAAAATATTTGTGCGAGTTGGGTAAATGATAAAAGATAATGTTGAGGTATTAATCTATACCAATCTAAGGTAACACCTAAAAGAGACATAGGGAAAGTCCAAAGTAGTAATGCATCATCATGCCCTATTAAATAACAAGCATGTCTAAATACTCACAAGTGTTGTTATGGGTCCTCTTTAATCTAGAAATAAGTAAATTTAGGGAATTCCCATTAGCTTGGATAAGGGTGATAGGCATAGAAGGATAGATTGGTTCATTTCATATATGATCATAAGATAACACATTTTTGAACTAAAAATGGATGTCTCTAGATTATATATCTTGTCCATCAACATCTTAATGAGGTCTGGAGGAGGATTGGTTTGGGGAATACCTCCTAAGTTATAGGGAAGCTGATAGGAATCAGAGGGAGTGTATGACATAGCTTGTTGAGGTTGTGTCAGAGCAACATAAGGATAATGGGTCATAGGTTGGGGTGCAGAAAGAAGAGGGGCTTGTCCCATTAGGTTGGAGATTATGCCTTGGTTGTTGTTATTGCAGGTTGAATTATTGCCATGGTTAGACTAGATGAAGGGTGAGTCATAACTTGGGTAATTATAGGTGTGAGGGTAGATGGAATAGGTACCACTGAATTTTGGAATGGGGTATGACTTGATTGTACTAGTTGTAGCTATGAAAGTAGGGAAGTCACACTAGGGTTTAGGTGGGATTGGGTAGTTGGAGATGCTACACTTTGGACATTGTTTGTAGTTGGGTTACTCATCAAAGTGGTGGTTTGGGTAACCATGGGGAAAACACTAAAGGCAATCGAAACTAAAGTTATCTCCATTAGAGAGGTTGGCATACCATAGAATGGGTCACCCAAAGAATTATAGATTCGGCTCATAGCAAGGTAATGTTGAAGGGATACCACATTACGATAAAGAAATTTAGAAAAAGCTTGATCTCCCTCAGGCACAATGGGGATTTAGTTGGGGTCGGGATTATGCTTTGTATCTAAAGTATTCTCCATGATAGAATCAAATGTGAGAGGGGAAGGTGGAAGTAGTTTTTATCTTGTGTAATCGACAAGAATTTTGGCTTGAGGTCATGTCAATACCATGCAAGAGGAAGTATAAATAGTCTTACTACCCTGTATTACAAATATAATAAGGAAAAACTAGGTTTGAGTGCAGGTAAATGGGTTATTTTAGGTTGTTATTTTGAGCAAATGAAATTACATAGTCATCGATGTCAGTCACTTGACCGACGTCAGTAGGAAAAACTTGCCAACATTGGTGGAATAACCAATGTCGGTGGGTAAAATTTGTTGATGCCAGTAGGTTTCACCGATGTTAGTCACTGTGATATCCTGGGAGATGGAAAATCTATTGTTTTTAGAAACTAGAATTTGAAACTAGGAAAAATAGTGGATGTAAGAGGTCTATGTAAAAAGGAAGAACACTAAGAAAACCTGAGATAATAGGTTATACAAATTGAGTATTAAAAATAGTATTGATTTTGTTAATTAATAAGAAAACATCCTTACCGACTCCAAAATATAGAAAGAAATAGAAAAGTAAGAAAAGAACATAAAACCAACAAATATTAAGTCCTAAAGATTAATCTTTAGTCTCGTGTTAGCTTATGCCTTAATCAGATAGTGAAAAGAGAATTTGGTTATCAAAGGTACTAAAAAGCAATCTAGAGCTGGTTTCAGGTTAGTTTAGTGCTCAAAAAGAAATATATGTTAAACTAGGTACATGGCTTGTTATAGGAGCTTGCTCTCTACACTTCACGGACCTAGATTCGAGCCAGGCTACTTAGCCAAAATATACCTTATGTCTAGAGATTATACTCTACCAGAGAACAGAGTGGGTTCTCCCCTTGGTGGTGAAATCCAAGTAGGATAGCCAGGTAGGGTAAAGTGATCCACCAGGTGATGAAATCTTGATGGGCCTTTTCTCAGGTGAGTTTATATGTTTGTTTATGTGAATGTGATTCGGTTGTAAAAGAAAATGATAAATTGATTTTGGAGGCAAAGAGAAAAGAAAGAAAATTTTGGTTTAATGCTTTTAAACAGAAAATATCAAATTTTTCATTTTAAAGGAAAAGAGAAGAGGAAAGTGCAAGAAATGAAGTTTCCACTATAATGCACCTATATGAATGCTTAAAATAAAAAATAAACCCAAGGAAAACTCCAGGTTCCAACCGGACATGCCAGAAATATGTTGGGGATCAACCAACAATAGATTACACTTGTGAAAGCAATAAACATGGAAATGAATCAGATAGACAAGTAACTAGAATGATAAATAGCAAGAACAAGAGATACAAGAAACCACCCTGAAAACTTGTATTAACAAACTCTTTACAAAAAGAATACAATTGAAGAAACTTCTTTCTTCCACACCTCTCCTAGATGTATAGATCTCTCACTAGATCTCTATTCCTCAAGAGCTCTCTCTCTCAAGAACAATCAACTCCAACAAGCCTGGATTGGCCATATACTTACTTACCACTCCCACTGCTTGGGCAATATCTGGTCTAGTACACACCATTGCATACATCAAACTTCCTACTGCGGAAGAATATGGAACCTTACTCATGTACTCTACCTCATCATATGAATTAGGACATTGTTCTTTACTCAACTTAAAATGTCCAGCCAAAGGTGTGCTTACCGGTTTAGCATCCTGCATATTGAACCATTTCAACACCTTGTCCACATAATCTTCTTGAGACAATATCAACCTGTGATTTTTCTTGTCTCTCTTAATGCTCATGCCAAGGATTTTCTTTGTTGCTCCCAAATCCTTCATAGCAAACGTTTCAGCTAATTTCACCTTAAGCTCAGAGATATCCTGCATGTGTGATCCTGCAACCAGCATATCATCTACATACAACAATAGAATAATATATCTACCATTATCAAATCTCTTGAAATACACAAAATGGTCATATTGACACCTACTATAGCCATGCTCAGTCATAAACCTGTCAAATTTTAAGTACCATTGCCTAGGAGCTTGCTTGAGGCCATACAAGCTTTTCTTCAACCTGCACACAAACTTCTCCTTACCCTTGACCTCAAATCCCTCTGGCTGTTCCATATAAATTTCTTCATCTAAATCTCCATGAAGAAACGATGTCTTAACATCTAGCTGCTCAAGATGCAAATCCTCAAAAGCAACCAAAGACAATACAACCCTTATAGAAGTCATTTTAACAACAGGAGAAAAAATCTCACCAAAGTCAATACCTAGCTTTTGTGCAAATCCTTTCACTACCAATCTATCCTTGTATCTCATCTGTCCATTCTCACCTTCTTTCAACCTGTAGGTCCATCTGTTCTTGAGTGTTCTCTTACCAGCTGGCAATTCAACCAAATCCCATGTTTGGTTCTCTCTTAAGGACTCCAACTCCTCAACCATGCCATGCTCCCACTGACTCTTGGACTCCACCTGTATTGCTTCTTCAAAACTCTCTGGTTCTCCACCATCAGTTACCAATAGATAAAATAAAGAAGGAGAATATCTAATTGGAGGCTTACTCACCCTTTCTGACCTCCTGATGGGTGTCTGAGACTCGTTTACAACACGCTGTCCACCCAAATTCTCTGACAGTGATCAACCTCGGTCACCTGCAGACCTGTTACTGGCCGACATCGGTTCTACCTGACCGACCTCGGTTCCTGTACTGCCGACGTCGGTCTCTGTAAGGCCGACGCCAGTTTTTGTCCTGCCGACGCCAGTTCCTAACCTGCCGATGTTGGTCTCTGTGTTTTCCTGTAAGTGATTATTTCTTTTTCCTGCGAGCTCATATTGGACCTTTACCTTGTCCAATTCACCATTACTCTGCTCAGATTGATTCAGCTTCCTTAGCTAATCACAATACATCACTCTTTCATTGAAAACAACATCACGGCTCCTGATTACCTTGTTAGTATCTAGATTCCACAATCTGTAACCAAAATCATCTTAGCCATAGCCAAAAATGTGCACCTCATAGACTTAACATCAAGCTTCTTTCTATTTTCTTTATCTATGTGCACAAAGGCTTCACAACCAAAAACTTTGAGATATGAGAGATCAACCTTTTTACCTGTCCATGCCTCTTCTGGAATACCACCATCCAGAGCTGTAGAGGCTCCTCTGTTAATCAGGTATACTGTGGTGTCAACAGCTTGTGCCCAAAACTGTAAGGGCAAACCGGCATGCAATCTCATACACCTTGCACTCTCCATTATTGTCTTGTTCATCCTTTTAGCAATACCATTTTGCTGAGGTGTCCTTGGAATCGTCCTTTGCCTACGGATTCCATGCATATAACAATAATCTCTAAACTTATAACTGTAAAACTCACCGCCATTGCCTGATCTCAGGCACTTTAATCTTTTACCTGTTTCATTCTCAACCATAGCTTTCCAAATCTTAAAAGTCTCAAATACATCAGATTTTCTCCTAATACAATAGATCCATACCTTCCTTGTAGCATCATCTATGAAAGATACATAGTACTGTGATCCTCCAATGGAAGCAACCTGAGCTAGTCCCCACACGTCTGTGTGAACAAGCTGCAACTTATGCCTCTTCTTCGTAGACCCAGTTTTAAGAAAACTAACCCTTTTCTGTTTTCCAAATACACAGTGCTCACAAAACTCTAGATCTATGCCTTTTAAATCTGAAAGCATACCTTTAGATTTAAGAATTGACATCCCCTTCTCACTCATGTGGCCAAGCCTTGAGTGCCACAATTTAGCATCCACATCTGAAGTAGATAATACAGAAGGAGATTTATTAGTAACACAATTACACAAATAGAGAGTACCTTCTCTCTTACCTCTGGCCATAACGAGTGCACCCTTGGTCACCTTCCAAGATTCTGCTATGAGAGTTACTGTACAACCCTCATCCCCTAACTTTCCTGCAGAAATCAAATTTCTCTTCAAGCTAGGAACATGCATCACATCTCTCAACACCCATGTGTTGCTATTCTGCATCTTCAGCTGCACTTTACCTTTGCCAATTATTTTACAGGGTTCATCATCCCCTAGATACACTATTCCAAAATCTCCATGGATATAGTCACTGAAATATTCCCTGTTATGGGTAGCATGAAAAGATGCACCAGAATCTAATACCCAAGATTCTATATTATTATGCAGAGAGAAAATTAAAGCATCTTGTGCAATACATGCGACCTTGGCTTCTTCCTTTCCTTCGTGTTGATTGTCCTCCTTAGGCTTTAACCAGCAATCTCTGCTTATGTGCCCCATCTTTCCACAATTCCAGCATTGTGGCCTTCTGCCATTTTTGGATTTAGATCTGCCTTTCCCCTTAGACTTGGATCTTGATCTGCCTTTCTTGCTCTTCTCTTTTTGCCTTCCCCTGCTCTCAAAACTTAAAGCGTTCCCAGATGTTTCTTTTGTGCTTTTCCTGCGTATTTCCTCATTCAAGATAACACTAACAACATCCTCTACTTTCAAAATATTTGATGCAGATGCAGTATTACTTACTGCCATTACTAAGCCATGCCAGCTTTCAGGAAAAGAACATAATATTAAAAGAGCTTTTATTTCATCATCAAACACTATATTGACTGAACTCAATTGATTCACAATTCCATTGAAATCATTCAGATGAGTAGAAACATATCCACCTTCATTCATATGCAAATTAAATAACTGCTTCATAAGATATACCTTATTAGAAACTGAGGGTTTTTCATACAAATTTGCTAACGTAGTCATCAACTCTACCGTAGACTTTGTCTGTGATAAATTGGATATCACAGTGGATGCTAGACTCAGTCTTATAGACCCCAGAGCCTTTCTGTCAAGAACTTCCCATTCTTCATCCTCCATGTCTTTGGGCTTCTTTGCAACCCCACCTAACGGTAAGTAGAGATCTTTCTGATACAGATAATCCTCTATCTGCATTATCCAATGTTGGTAATTTTTGCCATTGAACTTTTCCATTCTCAATTTACTTTCATCTGCCATTGCTTCTCCCACTCAAATAGAAATCCCTGTGAGAACCTGTAATCAATACACACTATACAGATCTGAACCACCTGTTAGTGAACCTAAGCTCTGATACCACTTGTTGGGGATCAACGAACAATAGATTACACTTGTGAAAGCAATAAACACGGAAATGAATCAGATAGACAAGTAACTAGAATGATAAATAGCAAGAATAAGAGATACAAGAAACCACCCTTAAAACTTGTATTAACAAACTCTTTACAAAAGGAATACAATTGAAGAAACTTCTTTCTTCCACACCTCTCCTAGATGTATAGATCTCTCACTAGATCTCTATTCCTCAAGAGCTCTCTCTCTCAAGAACAATCAACTCCAACAAGCCTGGATTGATTCAATTTTGTACTGTTCTTCACATACAATGAATTACTACAATAATCCACTCTAACTACAATAAGCTAGGAAGATCTAATTCTACATATAGAATTAGGAGACTTGAGCATGCACTTCCAACAAGCAGTTAAGCCACTTGAACAAGGGCTCTAAAAATAGTATTGCCAATAATAGAGACGCGAGCTTAAGACTACAACTCAAACTCATCATGCAAACACTCGCTTCTATCCACGAAAATAGCTTTATGAACGCACAGATAACCGATGTCGGTTCCTGCTGCTTGCCTGTGACCACCGTCGGCTGACCCACTGCTGACGTCGGCGTCTCTACAACTGCACCTGACCGACGTCGGTCTCTCCTGACCGATGCTGGTGTCTGTGTAGACTCGAACCTGATAAAGTATGCTCCTTGGTGAAGCTTTTAGCTCCACACCCTAACAAAATATTTTGCTAAATTATGATTATATAAATTCTAAAGGAAAACATAAAAGAATGATGAGGATAAGTGATTAGATTGAACCCAGATTGGTTTATGCACTGTATCCAGACATTGTGAGCACTCCTCTTTGGCTAGGGAGGACTATCTGCAATTAAGAAATCACTACCACAATATTTTTGTTAGTAGTTAAATCAGTGGGTAGCCAAGCTACATGCTTGTTCTAGGAAGTGTGAAGCTTCCTTAGAGATGACAGTCCCCTTTTGAGAGATAAAAGAGTAATAAATAACTAAAAGAGAGGTAAAGAAAGAAAGAAAGAGAGATAATATTACTGTTATTCATAGCTTAAGTACAATAGAGAGTGTTAGGGTGTAGGTGGTGTACTTTGTTTATATTTTAAAAGTTGTTTGGGTATGTTTTGGAGAGGTTCAGAAATCCATAGTCGCCAACATCGGTAGGGGAGTAACTGATATCAGTTATACTATCGAGGTTAGTAGGAAAAGTGATCAATGTCGATTAGGTTGCTGAGGTCATTAGGGGAAATAATTATCTAGGGTCTTGTAAAAGGCTTTTCTAAGTCTAGGAAATGGTTTTAATCAAGTCTAGGAGGTTAGGGAGAGTTATGAGAGAGAAAGAGAGTATAGTCTAGGTAGATCTGGTCAAAGGTTTGATGTGTTAGGTTAAGGGGAAACAAGTGAGGAAGCTTTGTAACTCCCTCATGAGGGTTCAGTTAGGTGTGTGTAAAGTAATTCACAATAGATATAAAGTGATAGCATAATAACTATTTTAAAAGACCTATAGAATAAGTGATATACTTAGTTGTGGTTACTAAATGATAAGTGTCAGATTGATGATCCCTATGATGGAGTTTGAACCTGAATGCATAAATAGAGAGAACAAATAGATGTTGTTGATCCTTAAGAGCTTAGTTCCTAATCATGATTGACTTATGCAAAATGACAGTAAGCTAGGATGTCAAAAATAGAATGTTGAGAGCTTGAATGCAAGTAGGAATGAATTTTCTTGATTTTTATTGACCTAAACTTTAGGTTGGAGTTTGGCCTATATTGTCGATGTCGATGATCCTATCGACATTAATCATGGGTTGACTGATGTTGGCGGCCCAAGAATAGGTAAACCTTACTATTTTTGGCCTGTTTTTAGTTATTTCACATGCCAAGTGTGGCACCCATTGCAAAATGGTAAAAATAAGAGGTTAAGAAGGAGGTAGTTGATTAGGAATTTAGTTTGGAAGTGAGAATAAGTCTTGGGTAGTTAGGATAACGGGACTAGGGCTTGAGGTGACTCATCAAGTGAGAATTAGTCATAGGGTGAGGTGGATAGGCAATGTGGAAAAAGGGGTTTTTAATTAACTTAATTAAGTATTTTAAATTAATTAAATGTGTGAGGGGTTAAAACATGGGTAAACGAGATTAATTGTTATTATTAAAATAGGCTTAATGAGGGTTTAAACATAGGGAGTTACACACGTGTGTGTGGCATAATTTTGGTATCTATAAGGGAGAAGGGTGAACTTCATTCACTTGAAGTCATCTACAAAAAGCATTAATGATTTCACATAGCTCATCAGGTCTCAATCATGCAAGGGGATCCTCATCACCTTGAATGGGTGAATAAGTCACAACATGAGGCTGAGCGGAAACATCCTTAGGTGAATGAAGCTTGGACTGGTGAAAAAGAGACCAAGTCTATTATTTATAGGCCTACCAATCATATTCCCTTTGGAATGTGAGAGGGTCTAGATCACCATGTTGGGTCAAGGGAACCTCCTGGATCCAATAGTATCTATGGTGTTCCATTTTTAGTTGTGGCATGCTCATGAGTGAGCTCAAGAATAAGGCCCTAAATCCAACAATATTGGCATCCCAAGGGTGGGAGGTCCACCATGGATGCAATGAATCAAGAACAACACAGGAGGTAACAAAAAAGGCAAACAGATGAAGAACCAGTAGGGAGAATGACACAAAACCAAAGTAGGAAAAAATAACCAAGCCAAGAGCCTAAACATAACTAAAATCAAAGCCTAATAAATAACAGAGGGGAGTTGGCTAAGAGAGATCTAAATGGGATAGAACTAGCATGAGACCATATGTGAGGTCCCACCAGGCATGCTAAAATGTAGCTCCAAAAATCTGAACATAAGCTCTAGTGTTTGGCGTGGGGGTACACAGGGTACTTAAACAAACAACTAGATGGATAGAAATCTCAAGGCTTCTATGGGCTACATGAGATCTATAGTGGCTATCCAATTTGTCAACTTGTACCAAGCTATAGATAGAATTGTAAACTAGGTTAGGGATAACACAATTAAGAACACAAAGGATATAGGTATTTCTAATTGATTTAACCATAGTAAAGCAAGTAGCTAAGATTAGAACAGTATTTGCATACAAATTATAAAAAAGATAATGATGAATAAAGAAAGCCAACAAGTAATGTGTAAACCTAGAATCACAGACACTTTTAGGCCAAATAAGAGACATTTTAGGAAGTAAATACATTTTCAAGAAAGGGTGCAAGAGTATGCATAGTCTAAGTTTGAGCTAACTCTTTACTTTCAACAATATTGTTCCCTAATAATGTAATTTTATAGTTTGACAAGAAGGGAGATTATTTATGCAGGTTGTATATATTGTTTTGAGCATGTAGGATTTTACTATGTAATGATAAATGTTTCTGATGCAATCATGACATATAATGGAAGATATTTCAAGTAATGAATATTTTCTTAACCCCGTACGAATGCAAGAAACTTTAAAAACTATCCTAGATAATGCCTTAAATAATTTAAATCACTAAAACAATTAAAACCTATCATGTATACTATTGTAAACAAATAATAATTTCAATTTTCATAGTAAACTTCCCTCATATCAAACTCAAAATAAGTGTGCAGGCTTTCTACCAACCGATTATCCAACATAGGAAGCAATAGAAGAAGAGGATCAGGCTATGTGTGAGTTGAGTCTAGACCAAGAGCCAAAAGCTATGGAAGAGGTGAAGGAAAATCTCTCAGCCGAGAGAGAGCCAATGGAACGAGCACAATAACAGGTGAAATAGAGTTTTGAAGTAGCTAGGATCAAACCACAAGCTTCAGGAAAACTATAGAGATCAATGTGAATCACCAAGATAAAATGTAGTATAGTAAGGCATCCCTTGTCACAATGAGAGCTAAGTATGCCAAGAAACAACCAGGTGAGGTTTAAGAAGGCAAAAAATATTTTAGGGTGATGATAAAGTGGGAAGATTAGATCAAAAATTTATGAGAGAGAGGCTCAAATGAATGAGAAAGTGACATATATCTCAACCTTAATCCACTAAAAGGCCAAAAAATAGTCATGTTTAACCATTTAGGCCCAAACAGGGACCTTTTTTACATGTTTTACCTGGGATATGGCCTAAGACATGGATTTAATGAAGTAAATGTTCAACCTAAACCATGGGTTTCCTTATTAAGTTGTGGCCTAGGTCAAATGACCACTTCTAGTGGTCAACATGCCTCCTAAAGGGACCTGAGAAGCATCTAGAGGGCATGTCTAGCATGCAAAAGGTCAAAGATGTGATAAGGATGTAAAGGATATGGATGTATGACATGAGAAAGGTCAAATCAAGTGGCATATGCCTTGAATATAGATTAAAAAGGTCAGTAGTTTGTATATGAGTTGATGTGTAATCATAAGGAAGAGTAGGGTCATGAGAATTATGATTATAATGATAATGGTGAGAGTGAATTGGATTGAATTCATTTTAGCAAATGGGGTGAACGTCTATGTGTATTTAATTCTAGGCATATGATAAAAACCATTTGCTACCAAATGTGATTTGAACTTGTCTATAAACCCATCAGCTATAAATTTTGTTTGGTAGATCCACCTACATTAAACAATTTTTCTTCCCTTGGGAAGTGGGACTAAATCCCAAGAATTGTTCCTCTAGCAGGAATGATATTCTTCTTCCATAGTAGTATCCCACTCAAAAGTGCTTATTCCTCATGAAATTATTTTGGATCAGAAGCAAATGCAATGAAAACATGTGGGGCATCCTAGAATTATGAATGGGTTTGTTTGTTGTCTGATTGATCTCCAATCCATTGGCCAACACTTTGCAATGTTTATCTAGCCCAAAGAGGACTACTGCATGGAGAGTAGGAGTGATTCCTCATCATCTAAAGATAATCTAGGATAAGGATGGGAATCCTCATCACTACTCTCATTTTCATAACCAGAAGAAGAATCTGGATCATCAAGAGGTTGATCAGGTGGATCTGAATCATCAAATCCAAGTGTGTCTAAGAAAGGGTGAGAGGTGTTGAGTGTGGATTCCAAGGGACCCTCTATGAAATGAACATTCCTCTCAATGAAAAACTCATGAGTGGTGGGATGGATAATTATTTATCCTTTAACACCCTTAGGATATCCAACGAAGAAGCAAGACTAACTCTAAGGTTTGAATGCTTTACGTTTCTTCTTGGGAATACGAGCCATAGCAGGTGAACCAAACACTTGGAAGTACTCAATCGTAGGTTTTTTACTATTCCAAGCTAAAAAAAGAGTGACTCCCTTAAATTCTTTGTGAGGAACTTAGTTCTGGATATAACAAGCACAATTAATGGTCTCGGCTCAATACTGAGGTACAAGAGACTTAGAGTGTAGCATATAATTAGCCATTTCCTTCAAAGACCTTTTCTTACAGTTTGAAACACCATTATGTTGAAGAATATGTGGGTTGTATGCTAAATTTCAATCCCCTATGATGTACATAATTACTCAAAATGGTTAGTTACATACTAAATACCATTATCAATGCGTAAAATCTTGATGGCTTTACCTGACTCTTTCTATACGAGTGCTTCAAAGTCCTAAAAATGATTAAAGACCTCTAATTTTTACCTAAGAACATACACCCAAGTATACCTTAAATAGTCATTGATTAAAGTAAACATGTACTTTGTCCTACTGAATGAAGGTTTTGGAAATGGGCTAACAATCTCACTATGAACAATCTCCAATATATGTTTAGCTCTTCATGATTTTCCCATGTGATAATTCTCTAGATGCTTACCAAGAATGCAACCTTGGAAAACTCTATCATAAAATTAACATGTGGCAACCCTAAAATCATTTCTCAATGACTGAGTCACTCCATGTAGTGTTAGTTGAGATGGCCAAATTGCTCATGCCATAGTTTACTCATCTCATTTCAATGAGTGAGTAATGCAGTAGAGGATTGATCAGGGGTAAAATGAGAGAAAGTATATAACCTGGATGGTGATATGTTTTCCAAAATGCAATAATGGATTCACTATTAGCTTCCCTAATAACTACATAATTTGGTATGAACTCAACTCTTTTACCTGAACTGATGTGAGTGATATGATAAATAGACAGGAGATTGGTGGATAAAGTAGGAACACATAGAACATTATGAAATGTCTTATCATTCACTTTAATAGATCCACTCCCACTAACTATTGTGGATGTATCATCACCTAATAAAATGGAAGGCAAATAACAAGGCTCAAAGGATGCAAACATGTCCTGTGATGAAGCCATATGGTGTGATGCACCAAATTTAATAACCCATGTGGAATGCTAGGATACAACTGAAACAACCTTCTTACTATATTTGGCCTTAGAAGACCCTAGTGCTAATGAAATCTAAGTGGAAGAATAAGAGACACTAATATTATGTTTCTCAAGTATTTTTTTCAATTGGTCAAAGTGTTTCTTCATGCATTTGGACTCATTATGCCCAAATTTATTGCAATAGCCACATGTGAGTCACTCTTTGTTGGGTTTCCCATCTAAAGAGGAGGAATCTTTTGATGATTTTATATTAGCATCATATTTTTGACCCTTTCTTTATTCTAAATTTTATTGTTCTATTTCTTCTCCTTACTACTAAAAGCCTTATGTTCATCATGACTCACAAATAAGCAATGAGATTTGGAGGACTTCATTTTACCCATTTGAATGAGCTTGTCTTATTTACAAGTTAAGTTAGCATCAAAGTCATCCAAGGATGGCATGGTCCATGTAGATCCAAGGGCATGATTGATAGTGTGGAAGGTTGAAATGGATATAGAATAGCCAGATCCCAGTTTGGCAAGGATGGAAAGAATCAATTGACCATCCCTTTTTTGATGCTACAAAATTTCAACCATAACCTGAGTGATTTAAAATTGGTGAAGAAGTCTTGTATCTTATCAAAATATCTTGGGCTCAAATTGATGAGCTTATTCTCCAACTCATGAGCCTCATTTTAAATTACTTTCCAAAGAGTTTATCCAATAAGGTCCACACTTGATTTTTAGTTGTTTCAAATTTGATATGAAAAATCAAGTCAGAAGACATAGACAGGCAAAATATATCGTAAGCTTCATCACTTCGATTGTACCAATTAACCTTCTTTGCATCAAGTGTCAATTTTGTTTCTTTACCCATCATGATTCAGTGTAAGCCTTTGCTTTTCAAGAGTATTTTCACTTTGACTTTCCACTTGTAATATTTGAAAGGTGTAAGAAGTGGAACTGAATTGAGATCCAATGTGCAAAAAGGAAGTATTTGCTAAACAATGTATGAGGTAAACCAGTAATGTAACACCCCATAAATCTATATAGGTTCAAATTGACAAGGCACAAGAATAGAACATGTAGAGAGATTGAAAAAACATGCAATTTCAAAAGAATGGCCCTTGAAAGGACCAACAGGTTGAAAGCTATGCTTGATTGAAGTTCAATATGGCAAGGTGATCCTCCACTTTGCAAAATTTGAAAAAAAATTGAGTGTTTAAAACTTGAAATTGGGTGCTAGAGTTAAGTCCTCGCTAGTAGGAATCCAAAGTTACTCCCCTTTCATGTGACTACACCATATTACTAGGTGGATAATGGGTAGGCAAGGTCTCACAACATAAACAATGGTGTCAAGCTATCAACAAAGTTATAATACTTTGTCAGAGTGGGACATGACTAGATCTACTAGATAGGATTGAATGCATAGAGAAAACCTGTATGGAATAGTCAAACTTGAAAAAAAAACTCAAAAGAAGAAGAAGAATATCTTCATAATAAATAAATTGTATTAAGAAGTGTTAGCATCATTAGCCAAAAATTACATAGGAAGGTTCCTTATATAGGTGGAAAATAAACAAATCCAAACATCCTCATGCATGTGATATTATTTTCCCCTTAAGGAATTTAATTAAACCTAAGCAAGATTGACTAGACTATGTAGATAAAACCCAGTGGGAAAAAAGTATACACCAACAATAGACTATGTAGGTAGTGCTTGAATGCATGGGATATCTTAGGTTAGTTGGATTGATCTCATTTTCCATTTTTGTTCCCTTACACTCTTGTCATTTTGTGAGTAACCATTATGTTATTCTCTCACCATTTTATGAGTCATGATAGTGGGAATTGTGCATTTGAAATTGGTGCACTTCACTTTTCATTTTTGCTTCTATTTGCTTTACGCTCTCATCAATTTATGAGTAACCATTGTCTTATGCTCTCACTATTTTGTGAGTAAGCTTTGCCTAAACACTCTCATCATTTTATGAGTATACCTTTCCCATTTCTTCTCTATAGTCACATACTTACTTGTCATCATTTTTATTCAATCCCATATCTGTGGGAGAACTACATTTATCTTAAATCCATAGGATTATGTAGGTAGCGTCCACCTACCTTGGGGCATTTGGAGTCAGCCCAACCACACCTTTCCTCTTCTTATATTCCCCTTGTTGCTGAAACTAATTCTTTATCCCCTTAGTATAGGTACACAATATCCAAGCGTAACACCTTGTTTATTACATGCACATTTATTGGTTGATGACATTGAGTTATTTATCTTGATTACATTATGTTTTGTGTGTTTCACTTATTGATTTGTTGCTTGTTTTTTTAAGTGTTGTGTTCGAGTACAATTCTTTACACTTGTGTCTTGCCTCTACTTGGGCTTGAGTTATTTAATTTTTCATTTAAACTATTTATATTACTTATTTATGTCGTTTGTGTGTTTATTCATATTGTTTATATTTATTTTATTATTTGTTTGTGTTTAAAAGTATTTTGTTTCCATTTAAATCTAGATAATTTATATCTTGATTTTAAATTGGTTACATTTTATATTTTTAATTTGTTCTTATCAATTATTTATGAGTGATACATTATGTTTTACACTTAGGCCTTAATATTTCTTATCTTGTCTTTAAGTCATATACATCTTGTGTTTTCACTCTTTTATTTTATTTTTTTATGTATGGTGTTTAAAATGAGTTATGTTTTTAACTTATGTTTTGATATTTTATCATTATCTGGTGTTGTAAAAAAATTCATTGAAAACGGGTCCATGTATAATTTATGTACAATGTTATTATAGGTTATCTATACTTATAATTCATAATCTCATTTGCACAATCAAAAACCAAGTGATTAATATCGTATATAGCAATGTGAAGCCGTAATACATTGATGAAAGCACTATCAACCTATCCAAGACATGATCACAATGACATCCCATAAACACAACATGTTTATCTTTATGCTACCTAAGGATGTGCATATTCTAAAGTAGGCAAGAACCATCTAGTCATATTGCATGTGTATCCATGAGATAAACACAAGTAAAAAATGAATTAATAGTACATAAGATAATAGAATCATGGAAAACAAATATACATCCATATCCATGTTTTGTTCAACACAACTACATCTAACATCAAAGTGTATAAAAACATAGATCCTCACAATAAAATATTTAGAGTACATGTATAATAATCTATGAGCCAAAATGAATTTCATATATATATATATATATATAAGGAATATATATACATATCATACATAACAAAAAAGTGGAGCTATAACATACAATATTAGCTCTGGCTTACCCTATCTCTTGGGGACTTTGATCAAAGCTTTATCATGCGCTCGGTGTTGGTGGTGGTGGTGGTGAATCCATCACTACCCATTGTGTAATTAGTTGTATCATAGATCGCTTTGACATTGTAGTATGCCAAGACCTAGAGGCTAGTCCATTAAATCCATGAATAATCTCTATAAGTGGGTGCCCTCACCCTTACTAAAATTGTTGCCTCATATAAACTATGGTATTAAGTAATCTCATTCTTCATGTGTAGGACATTATCCTTTACATGTACAAAATCATTATTGGTTGTGATCACATCCGCCAATGCTCTAAACATACCACCATCTGATATAAGTTGTCGAGCCTCATCCATCTCCCCATAGAGCCTTTAATCATCACCCCGATCTTTTTCTCACTCACCCACAATTACCATTAGCTTTAAATCCCACACTATTAACTATGCCTAAACTCCCATCAACTAAGCATATACCCCTATCAACTAATCCACCTGCCCTCTCAATATGACAATCTCTAAATCTTGGGCTATGATGATGCCCTATAACCTAGTGGTATCTCCCTGGGATATATCTAACTCAAATCATAGCCCAAGGACATCCAATTCTAGGACTAAAATCTTTGATAAATGTGTTTTGGTCTCATGGTTTAGCCTATCAATAAGATGATGATCATCTATTGACGTCATAGTGCTTGAGTTCCCAACATCTCTTGTACCTATATCAACACATGTGTCAGAGGTCCCAGGCTTTCCTATCCTTGTACCATGGCCCAAGTCTCCACTTGTTTCCTTGACCATATTTGTATCTGTCGAAGGGCCCTATCCTCCATCTCCATCCCCATCTCCATCACCAACTTGTACAAATGGGATATGTAAAGGCCGTTGTGTTATATGTTTCACAAGGATCTAAAGAACTTGTTACATAGGTTGTGCAACTAGAACCTATATAATCTATAGGGGATCATCTAAGATATCACCTATTGAGAAATAACCTCTCCTTATATCTATGTTTGTGCCTAGGCTTGACCTGAATCCCTCCTTCATCACACTCTTCTATTCTACCCTAGCTATTGGGGTTGAGGTATGGTCAATTGTATGGGTCAGAAGCTTATCCACCATGTTGTATAGGCATATATCACACTATCATCCATAACCCTACCTGCATAACCCCACACTATAGGTTGTACCAGATCAAAATATGTGATGGCCTAAGCTCTTGATAATAGTATCCCACACTCTATGATCTTTTGTCTAATGTGGATGAAAAAGTGGGGCCCATTTATTACATCCTATGGGAAGTTGAACTATCATTTCACATGATGTGGCCTATATCTCTCCATGATGAAGTCATGATGACTTGTGATGTAGCAAGGTGCCGACACATACTAAAACATAAAATTATCCTCTATAAAACCAAACTACATCACCATGTACGGTCATCAGATAAAGTCACCATCTCCCATCTTGTTGGTTAATTTAGCCACCCTTGATCATGGTATGTTCAAACAATGTTTTGAGTTGTCTAACATTTCACATGGTCATCTATGAAGGTTTTAGCATTATTTAAGGTGTTTTTGTGGAATTTGAGGTTTCATGTTGTTTTATTTTATTGATTATTTTAATGTTGCAGAGTAACTCCCTTAAGTAATATCAAGTGTGAATAGCCAACACCATTGTGGGGGTTAAATAAGGTCCTTTTAGGCCACTTGGTGTTTGGTAAAGATAATATGGTATCTTATTTCTTCCCATGCACTCAACTAAGATGCCATTTCATGTTTCTCTAATGTATAACTCACATTTGAAACTATTTTGTTCATTGTCTAACATTTAAACATAGCACAACGTAGAAAAATAAGGTAAATAAGGTTATTTATTTGTTATAATCTCATGGTACAAGTCAATAAAGACTTCTTTGACATTTGGTACGTAGTTGTAAGAGGGCATTTATTTCAAAGGGACATGTTTCTTAATGGAGAAGAGACTTTGAAAGTTTTCCATGATGGACTAGAGCATGTAGGATCCAAGTGGATCATGACACAAGGTGGTAAATCCTTACCACAACCTCATCTAGCCTTCTCAATCCCAAATCCATGCTCAAGAAGAATATGTAGGTTCAAAAAATATAAAAGAATGCTAAAAAACTCTATCAATTCATTCACAAGCAAAAAATGTCAACAGGTTTAACATTGGTTCATGGAGGAGAGAGTGTGTCATGACTAGTAATCTTAGGGTTTGAATTACACCCATATTCCCTACAAATTTGTGGCAATAATTTTGATTTTTAGGGGTAGGTCTTTATGAATAATCGTTAGTAAGATTAGCACCTCTAAAACCCTTACAAACTCCGGTAGTTCATTTTTATCCCTTTGGAAACACCTTTGAATTTTATGGATTACAACACAAAAATCAAATCAAGCAACCTTGATTAGACCTCCATTGGCAATAAAATCTCATTGTTTTGTTGTTTTTTGACATGACATGCAAATTTGGAGGTTGTGAACTATTATCAAAGGATATGAGGATTAAATATGCATTTTAATGGTATAAACACATATAAAATCATGTGATAATAGTATTATAATATAAATTAAACACCCAAACAACTCAAACCAATAAATCATTAACCCATTCAAGATGATCTCCCCATTGTTCTTCATTTTTGGGTTGTAGTAGGCTTGAAAAGAGTGTTTTATGAGATTTTATTGATTTATTGAATGAAGTAAATAGTTTGAGTATATATATGTGTCTCTCCAAGTCCCATAAAAAAATAAAGAGGTATTTATACCCCATAAAACTCAATATATGCTCATTTCTCTCTCTTTAGGTCCATTGTTCTTGATTTTTTATTAGTTGTAGACCTAAAAATAAGTGTTTCTGATATTTTTTGTGATTGATCATGAATAAATAGTGATTATAAGGTTTATATGGATTGATATAGGTTAAAATCCAAAACTAATTAGCTCTTGATACCATATTCAACTCAAAATATAAAAACACATAGCGAACTACCCTGCTTGTTGCCCTACATGCCTAGTTTTTGCAAAAAAGTACATATTTTGAGTTAAACTCAATGAAACCTAATTAAAATTTACATGGAAATATATTTTTATGTCCTTAAATTTATTTAATTTGTCTCAAGTCATTAAAATTCATGAGGAGGGATAAAATTCTAAAATATAGGTTTGTACCATGAGAAAAATCAGGGTTCTTGATTGGTTTGAATGGTGTTTGAGTGTGTGAGAGTCTCTTGACCAGTTTGAGAATATTTTAAATATTGGTTAGATGTATAATAACATTAAACCACCCATCCAATAATTCCTTATGGTAATGTGATAGTTTCCCAAGTAAGAGACTAAGACAAGTGAAGATTGCCCTCTCACTTAAATTGAACCTTCTTAAGGTCATATAAGGCATAAGGATATTTGAGACACCCATTAAGATATATAATTGAATCCTTAGAGGACTCTAAAATTCATAAAAAATATAATTCTAGTGATTGATGGCTTCATGGTGTTAAAAACTCTCAAACATAAACACAACCTTGTAACATCAGTTTGGAGATCCTCAAACATGGGTAAGTTTTAAAAAGGATAAAAATTAATACATATGTAAATACCTAATATTTTAACTCATAAATCAATAAATGTTAGTTTCAAGAGATCAAGAATGAGTCATAAAAGGCCAAGAGTAACTCTTATGTCACCTCTTAAGAGAGCATCATCAAACAAGGTCAACACATGTTGAAGAAAGAATCATGTGACTATTTTTTCACCTTCCATTAAAGTTTTAACTAATACTATGATTGTATTATATCCATCATTATACTCCTACACATTCACATTCTCTCTCTCCTCTTTTTTCTCCTATATATACTCTTGTATGGAAAGAAGAAAGTATCCTCTAGCTGGTTATGGCGTAGCTCTATCAAAATTGATAATGGTTTTTTATTTTGAATTGAATAAAATTTGATTCATGCCCTTTTCATCTTCCATCTAGTGTTATTATTATGAATTATTGATGAATGATAGTGACAATGTTCAACTGACTTGCATTTATCCTCTTATTTCTTGACTCTTTGTAAGTCATCTTCTTATAGGTCATATGGTGTGTGTCAAGTAGAATTACAAAGGTTAAGTGTGTAAATATTCACTATTGTCTCATTTTAGACCTCTTGATTATCCCTTTTGATTGATGCATTAACTATAATCTTCATATTGAAACACTTATGTTGGAAATAATGTTTTAAGTTATTAAATCAAATTTTATTCTTGTTTTAGTATAAAGTAGAAATCATAAACAAGTAGAGGAGAACTATAATTTTTTGCATCACCAATATAGTCATTAATTTCATGCTTTATTTTTTCCTTTTCATTGAAATTTAAGTAGGTGTAGTTTTATTTTAGTTGTAGCATCAAGGGAGCCATCCCACTCTCGAGGTTTTTTTAGTCATAGGTCACCCATAGCCTTAAAGAGTTCTCTTTATGTCAATTGAGTGAGGATACCTAAAACACCTCCTCAAAGGATGAAACTCAAAGTGAAAATAATTTTTGGCATGCCTAGTGGGACAAGTACTCAAATTATTTCATCTATTGAAGGATTTTTGGTGTTGTCCTTCAATACATCAACCTTTAAAGGCATTTCTACAAGCATCAATGGTGACTCTGAGTTCATTCAACTAGTTTTAGTAGCCCAAGTATTATTTCCAAGTAATTACAATTTATTTTTGATTTTCACATGAAGTTTCATGGCTAATTTTAAAGTATGTTTCAATTTGGTCTAAGTTATTTATCCATATAAAAGATATAAAGAGCCATATCATCCCTAATTATGGGTTTAATTATGCATCTAACCAGCCTTACCTCCAAGGATGATATATTTCCTTTCCTCCTCAACAACCTTATCAAGTTTGTCAACCTTCATACCAACATTTAAAATCATGCCATCATACCTATATACCCCTTTTTACCCCAAGTTATCGTTCTCTTGATCTTAGCCTATCCCAAAATATTAGTGATATCAAGGTCAAGCTTGCAACAATTGATCAAGAAAATAAATTTTAGAAAATTTATTCCTCAAGTTCCTCAAACTCCTCAACCAAGGAAGTTTCCATGATTCTCACCCACTCCTCATATTCCAATCCAAAATAAAGAGAGGGAGAAAGTTATAGAAGCCAAACCAAGAAAGTTTCCATGTTTCTTGAACCCCTCATCCAATCCTCAAGTTGGAATTGTCCATAAGGATAAAGGTATATTAGAATTTAATAGGATGATTTATAAATGGAAAGAGGAGAATATAAAATATTTATCACAAGCCTATTTTCTTCTTCCCCAAGAGCTCCTAAATGAGCCCATTACCCCTAGGTTTCCAAGTTGGAAGAGTATTCCTTCAAACCCCAAACCAACTCATGATCATATTCTTCCCACTCTACCATTTGAGATATTTTACCCTCCCACCATCTCCCCTTTTGAAGGAGGATCCATTGTATGGAAAACAAGTGAAGGAGATCCCTTAATGACTCACTTTCCATTTGACAATGAGTATTATACCCCTACTCCACCAGATGGAACCCCTTTCCCTCCACCATCTCCCTTTACATTGGAGGACATGTTATTTAGAGAGAAGATGAGGAACATTAAAGTGAACATGATGAAGAGATTTAACTTTTAGTTGTAGTTGCAAATGAACCTCAAGATGTATCAAATAACCAAGAAGAGGAGGAGCATCTAGATTAACTTCAAGAAGACATGACAATCAATCAAGTTGTACCAAGGCATGAAACAGACCCCAATGATATGTGGTAGTCATGCATTGACATTTATAAAGAATTTAAAGATCTTGACAGGCCTGCAACTCATGAGGAGAAAAATGAGGGTGTCATAGAGTTTGTTTCCATCCTAAATTGATAGGAGGATGGTGATAACAAGTCAGCACATCAACACTATGATTTCATAGAAACATTGGAGGTCCTTAGTAGACATACATATCCTAAAGGGTAGAATGAAAACACAAATCAAAATACACCAGCTAATTTGCAAATATAATTTCCTTAATTTGTCATGACTGATCAGGAACAACCTTTGAGTAAGGTAAAAATTGTATTATTTTCATAAAATAATAAAGCTTGGACAAGTTATGACATTGTTCTTAAATTTTATGATCAATTTATAAGTAAATAAGTGAAGGAGATAGACCTAATTTCCAATCAATAATATCATGATCATGCCAACATCTCAAGAGGTAAGGCATGCCTCTCACCTCACAAGCAAGCTTATAATAGACTCCATCTATCAAGTGCCAATTTGTTCATGTAGAGTCAATAAGGTTTTGCAAGTTTTTGTTTTGATCTAGGTGGAGCAAGCCTTTGAGGTCTTATAAATAGCTGAATAGGTTTTTCATTTCTACCAAGTACTTATAGCACATGTTTGCCTAGTTTTTTGCTACTCTCTTTTTCCTAAATGCCTCTCAGCATAGTGTGGTGTCTTAATTTATTGTGTGTGATCCAAAAACTTGGGTCAAACCCATACTATGAAACACTTATAAATATATCCTTATAAGAAATTTTTGAATGCCTAAATAATACTCCAAGAAATCAACTAGAAAATGCAAATGTAAAATAACAAACACACTATGCAAAGAAGTTGATTACGGAGTTTGGTGAATTGCCTACCTCTTTGGGTTCTTTCAAACCATTCCACTAATAAAAATATTTTAATTACATCAATTAACTCTTACAATCATTAATGTAAATATAAAACTTTCAAATAATATGCTCTCAAATTTTTGAAGGACTCTAAAAATGATTAGCAAATTATCCTTCACCTTCCTAAAGCACATGCATGGTTGTCTCCCTCAGTTATCCATAAAAAAAGTGACTGAAATGGATTCAAAAATTATGGAAGATGAACTCCAAATGAGAAATTAATTACACCATTAGGATCATCTCTGAGTTCTAAACATATCTCCAGAAGAAATCAAGATCTAAAAATGCTCTTAAAATTAGCCTAATTGGCCATTTTCTATAAATTGGTATGTGTATATTAAAACACAACCAAAATACTCATGCTCAATAAAACCAAATTTGTGCCCTTATATACATGATTCAACCCCCAGGTTTAGTGTCAACGATGCTTATCTTTTTATGTGGAGGTTACAGGGTTGAATCCCCTTTCTTCTCCCAAAATCATGCCAATCTTCTTTCAAATAGAAGATCCTCCCTTTTTGTTTCAAATGTCCACCTTCGGTGGAATGACAAAGGAATTGAAATAGAAATGAGATTTTGTGGGTTTGATCCTCCCCAACCATCTCTTACTTTTTTATTGGTAACACAGATTTTTTTTAAGTCCCACATCCGTGGGAATATGGGTTAACATGGCTTTATATAGACTTATGCCTCTCGATGCTAACATAGCTTGGCCACATCTCCTTTTCTTGATACACCAAAGACTAATAATTTTTTGCTTGTAACCTTATAATTTGTTTAGGATGATATGAACTTGGTCTCATCGAGTTGGCAATCAAGCTAGGTTGGAGTTCAAGTTGGTATTAATACGTTCTTGAACATTGTGACTTGGAGAATGTGAATGGAGGCAAGCCATGTCATGGCTTAAGTTTATTCCATGTGGACCTCTTGATTATTTCCATGTGGAATAATTCTTCACCTACCTCTTTTCAACACAAGATAATATGATATAAAACTATAGTGTAAATGAAAATATTAAAATTACACTAATATATCATGGTAGCAGAGTCCCCTTCCATCACAAAAGTGGGCTCCACTGGCTATGGTCCTTGTATTCAGCCCTTTTATGACCATAAAATACTGAAGGCATGTAAATCCATTTTTTCCATGTGCCCAAAAACTTGTCATGTCATTAGCTAACCACCAATTGACCAAATTTGACCAAAACTTTGACCAGTCATATCTAGAGTAAACGAGCTCTATTTCTTGAGTTTTGCA
This sequence comes from Torreya grandis, assembly GCA_037957365.1. NCBI lineage: Eukaryota > Viridiplantae > Streptophyta > Pinopsida > Cupressales > Taxaceae > Torreya > Torreya grandis. Next base: position 4,544,337 of record JARHVA010000212.1, read on the forward strand.
TATGATTAAAAAGCTCTCAATGAGCCCTATTCAATGGTGTAAGTTCAAGGAGGATTAGAGACATTAAAAAATGTCCTTAAAATCAAACCTCCCCTCAAAGAGGCTTTTAGTCTCTAAAAGTCCAAATACTCCCTACATCTTCTAAATGGTTCTCTTTATTGAATCAATGTATAGAAACTTGGAAGAAGTTAACAATCCAAATGCAATTGTAACCTATATATATGGATATTGAAATAAATTCTATATCCATTCTACCAAAATGACCTGTTTATGTAAAATAGTCATAATATCTGGGAGCTTCTCTCAACCCCTACACTGCATGAAGATTAAGGTATTCTTCTTGTTATCACAAAAGGGAAATCATATTGTGTTGCATACACCTATATGATTTACAAATAAATTCACATATATATACTTTATTTACAAAAATTTACCATTTATGGGTCTTAGACAATACTCTTACATGACGTATATGACAAAAATACATGGGAGTACAAAAACTTTGAAATACAAACATTGTTCATAATACAGTGGGACTTAGACATATATGCACAATATGAAAACATGTAGTATATTTGTCTAACTTAAGATGACTAATGCATAATACCTATTACTTGAGAATAATCAAGGGAACTAAAAACAACAAAATTAACTATTGTGTCCCTAAAATCTTTCCCTGTATCTATCAAACTCCAATGTTAACTTGGAGACTTTCCATATAAGAACTTCTTTACAACTCATAAATCTACAAGTAACTATAAGCAAATATCATTTAAAAGTGAGAAGAAAACAAACTATTTTAAATATATCTCGAGGTTTCCTTCACCATCTGATTGCTCCCTAATTCATACCTCCACATCTCATCCAACTGATTTAGTTCCCAAAATCTTATTACAATGGAAACTGAAATAGGAGATAGCAATTATAAACCCTTCCAAACACAACTTTTATCTAAAATTTCTTCCCTGGATCCAATAGTTAGGAGTTCTCTAAAAATAATGTATTGAAGAGCATACTAATCAATGCTATAATTATGCTTAGTAAAACTATTCAAATAAACCATATAATCCACAAGGATTATTCCCTCTTGATGGTTTCAACCAACTGAATAGTAAGTGGTTTCATCTTTTATAAAACCCCTATCTTAATAAGAGTTAGATGATCTATGTTATAGCTTTAAAGGCTTTTTAAAAAAGTCCTTTTAAAGGTATATTTTATATCCAAAGTAACCCACATAATGCTTACCCTGATGTAAGGGATTCAAACCAATACATGTGCTACATAGTTACACTAAAAAGAACGCATACATCTTTGAGAACAATGGAATACACCGATTGAGTACTAGATAGCAAATGATGGTATCTTAAAAATCTTCTTGTTTACATCTTGCAAGTCTTAACAAAGATTTGAACATACCAATACATAACCAGTTAAAAACTCAAAACTCAAAGTGCAAAACCTGTCCAATACTAAACAATGCCTTAATGTCGTTTCCATATCTTATCATGGAACTTGTCTTTTCAATTGATCCTATTATGAAGGACATAAGCATCCATAGTATAATTAATAATCCAAAATATAAAGGTTATACAACTAGTTATCAAGGACCAAAATATTGTGCCAAAACCAATATGAAATAAAATATTAACTATACCTCAATCTACCCTCTATGTACAACTAGTAATCAAACTGTAACCAAATCCTCTTGGATATGTATTACTGAAAATGTGTTTCATTTTATCGAAATGCTTCCCAAGGAAGAAAGGTTGTTCCTTTAACACCATCTTACATCTCAAGTGACCATAGGTTGTAAATGATTAGTATAAAATAGACTACCAAATGCCCATAATAGGCAATGTCCACAGACCTGCCTACATGACTATCACAACCCAAATAGTGATGTTGCCAAAACACTGCCAAATGATCACCAGGTGTAACTTGAAAACCAATAGACATGTTGATCATGCCTTATACAACATGCATATACTATTGTCTAATTAAAATAGAATCTTCCTACCATACATGTGAAAAGATGATATGAGTATGATAAATATCACTCAAATCTTCCCTAAAAGTGACTCCATACAAAACAAATTACCCTCTTTAAGGGGTCTTAAAATACATGTATATCCAGATTACAAATAATGCCCATATGGGTCTTTTGACTAATGTGCAACAAAATAGTAGATATATACTAAAATATTGCCCATATGGGTCTTTTGACTAATGTGCAACAAAATAGTAGATATATACTAAAATATTACCCATATGGGTCTTATTCATACATTCTACCTAACACATTATTCTACTAGTTTTATTAAAAATATGAGCATTTCACATATGGTAAAATAAAAAATGCTCAAAAAGCCTTTTTTAATAAGTTGACATCTAACTATTCCAAACTTTTATTACCACCTAAGATTCCTTACCAAAAATCGAATCCTCAATGTAGGCTTGGCTCCCTCAATGGTTAACCTACAGATCATTAGATGATCCCTCGTACAACTCATCCAATGCATTAGGTCCAAGATGATCTCCTAGTGCATACGAGTTTGAAGTCTCAATGAAATAGTCATGACAAGGCCAAGTAACATGCCCTATCTCAAACTAAACTATCCAACCATGATCCAGATGAAGCTTTATGCCATCTTTATCATCCATCATAAATCCCTGTTGATCGATGAGATAGAAGTTTCCCAAGACAACCTCATTAATTTCCAAAGGAATGACATTGACGGTAACTATGTCTGGGAATCATCTCCTAATTATAAATCTCAAGGTAAAAAATCATGTTTTCATACCTTAGATAGTGTCATCTTGCATACCAACTATTTTGGCATGAGGTAGTGGTGAAGTTGGAAAGCTAAGTCAGTGTACCACATCAGTTGTTACATAACTCACACTGATTTCCCAATCAAATATGAGTCTAATGAGCCATCCCTTTGAGAACAATGAAACATGTTTAAAAGCTCTCATAGAGCATAATATAATGTTTTGGGTTCTAAATGGTATTCTCTATCCAAATAAAGAATCTAAACGTTGAATGGTAATCAAAATGATATGAGCCTTTCCTTTTTCTACATTCCTCTATGATACATGATAAAAATGTTGCACCCTACAATGTTTTGATACATGTCTACGTCTCAAGCAGTAATTACAAATAGGTCTAATTGGTACACTGGTATCTTTTTGATGATATTTCTTAAATCTAAACTCTCATGCCCACTGGGTGGGAATGGAGTCTATTCTCCTCTGGAGCTCAATGATCCTTCGATCTTGTGAATGTTGATGCACACTCACATTCACCACAATCATGTTCAGCTCAGCCATCCATTGTGTCTACTCTCATCAGTCTAGCACAACCATATGCATCATTGTGCCCAATAATAATAGCATCATAGGCAACTACATCCACTAATACAAATCCATCACTTCAAGCTTGTCCCAAATAATATGTACTTCTGTGTCAATGCACAAATAGAAGCTTACTAACACAATGTATAAAAATTGTTAGCAACTAGAAAGAGCCACTCTGACACCAATAATGATCTAAAAACCTAAGTCAATAACATGCTATGAAATGTGTATAAATGGATCCTTATAAGCAATTTTTAAATACCAAAATAATAATCCAAGAAATCGACTGGAAAATGCAAATGCAAAATAACAAGCACACTATTTAAAGAAGTTGATCACGAAGTTCGATGAATTACCTACATCTATGGGTTATTTAAAATTGTTCCACTAATCAAAATATTATAATTACATTAATTAAATATTACACTTATTAATGTAAATATAAAACCTGCAAATAATATGCTCTAATATTTTCAAAGGACTCTGAAAAAGATTAGCAAACTGTCCTCCACCGTCCTGAAGCACGCGCATGGTCATCTTCCTCAGTTCTCCATCAAAAAGTGACTAAAATGGCTTCCAAAATGATGAAAAATTAACTCTAACAACATTATTATCATCTCTAAGTTCTGAACATATCTCTAGAAGACATCGAGATCTGAAAATGCTCCTAAATTGGCCTAATTGGCCATTTTCTACAAACTAGTCTGTGTACATTAAAACACAACCAAACTTCTCATGCTCAATAAAACCAATTTCATGCCTTTATATACATGCTTTAACCCTTGAGTTCAGTGGCAATGATGCCTATTTTTTTGGGTAGAGGTTATGGGGTTGAATCCCCTATCTTCTTCCAAAATCATGCCAATCTTCTTTCAGATAGAACATCCTCCCTTTTTGTTTCAACCATCCACCTTTGGTAGAATGGCGAAGGGCTTGAAATAGCAATGAGATATTGGGGGTTCAATCCTCCCCAACCATCTCTTACATTTTTAGTGGTAACACAAAAAAATTTTAAATCCCACATTTGTGGGGATATGGGTTAACATGGCTTTATATAGCCTTATGCCTCCCGATGTTAATGTGGCTTGGCCACATCTCCGATTGCTACACCCAAGACTCGGAATTTGTTTCTTATAACCTTCAACTTAGTTTAGGAGGATATAAGCTATATCTCATCGATTTGGCACTAAATTTGGGTTGAAGTTCGAGCCGGCATTAATAAGTTCTTGAACATTGTGACTTGGAAAATGTGAATGGAGGTAGGCCACATGATGGCCTGAGCTTCCACCACGTGGACCTCACAATTATTGCCATGTGGACTACTTCACCTAACACTTTTCAACACAATATAATATGACATAAAACTATATTATAAATGAATATATTAAATTATACTAATATATCATGAAAATTATACTAATATATCACGGTCGCAGAGTCCCCTTCCATCACAAAATCAAGCTCCATCAGCTATGGTCCCCGTAGCTGGCCATTTTATGACTATCAAAGACCTAAGGTGTGTAAACCCATTTTTTACCTTGTGCCCAAAAAATTTCCATGTCATCAATTGATCACTAGTTGACCAACTTTGGCCAAAACTTTGACCAGTCATATATGGAGCAAACGAGCTCTGTTTCTCGAGTACTACATATCATCAAAAAGCTCTCAATGAGCCCTATGAAATGGTGAAAGTTCAAAAAGGATTAGGGACATCAAAAAAGTCCTCTAGATTACTATGTGTCTTGAAAGTGATATCAGTTGTCTCAACTTATTCTAAGGGCTTGTAATCAGTTTTCAAGGTCTAAATCATCTTTGTTGTTGAGTGATAGGTGGCTCCATAGTGCAATGGACTTTTAAGGCTACTAATATAGATGTTTAGCATGAAAACTATCCCTAAAGGTTGACAAAAATGTTGGATAATTTATCCACCCTTGATCATGGTATGTTCAAACAATGTTTTGAGTTGTCTAACCTTGCACATGGTCATCTATGAAGGTTTTAGTATCATTTAAGATATTTTTTGGATGTTAAGGTTTCATGTTGTTTTGTTATATTGCTTGTTGCAATGATAAAAATTAATTCCCTTGAGGAAAATCATGTTTTAAAATCCAACAACATTGTGGGGGTTAAATAATGTCCTTTTAGGCCACTTAGCATTTGGTAAAGATCATATGGTACCTTATTTCTACCCACACACTCAACCAAGATGTCATTCCATCTTTATCTAATGTATAACTCACATTTGAATTTATTTTGTTAATTTTATAATGTCCAAACATATAAAAATATATAAAATAAGTTAAGTAAATATTGTTTTATGTTATAATCTGATGGTACAGGTCAATAAAGACTTCTTTAACATTTGGTACATAACTACTGGAGGGTATTTCATTCAAAGGGACAAGTATCTTGACGGAAACTAGACTATACAAGTTTTACATGATGGTATAGAACATGTATCATCCAATTGGATCATGTAAAAAGTTTTTAAATCCATATCACATCCTCCTCCATCCTTCTTAGGCCCAAAACCATGTTCAGGTAGAAGGTACAAGTTCAAAAAATGCAAACAATTATTCAAGAACTCCATCGGGTCATTCACAAGCAAAGGTTAGTAGGTTTAGCATTGGTTCATAGAGGAGATAGAGTGTGAGGACCAGTAATATTATGTTTTGAATTTAATTCATATGCCCTAAAAATTTATGTCAATAGTTATGAGTTTGAGGGGCTAGGCTTTATGAACAATCGTTAACAAGTTTAGCACCTCTAAAACCCTTGCAAACCCCAGCAATCTAGTTTTTTCCTTTTGATATCACCTTTGAATTTAATGGATGAATAATTATGGTTTAATAACATTACTATGAATCCTAATATCCCTTAAAACACCAAACTCCAAGCAATAAACCCTGATCAGACGTCCATTGGCAAGCAAATCTCATTATTTTGTTATTTCTTTACATGACAGGTAGATTTGGAGGTTTTAAAGTGTTTTAAGAGGATATGGGGATTAAATATGCATATTAATGGTTTATAAAAATCCAAAATAATGTTATAAAATCCTTATAACATAATTTAAGCACACAAACAACTCAAACCAAGAAGTCATTAACCCATTCAAGAAGATTTCCCCTTTATTCTTGATTCTTGGGTTGTAGGATGCCTGAAAAGAGTATTTTATGAGAATTTACTGATTTATTGAATTAATTTATTAGTTTTATGATATATATGGGTCCATATATGTCATATAAAAAATTAATTAGGTATTTATACCCCATAAAACTCACGATATGCCCATTTCTCTGTCTAGGTCCATTATTCCTGATTTTTGAGTTATTACAAACCTAAAAACAAGTGTTTTTAATATTTTGTCTTTGATCATGGTAAAATAGTGATTGTAATGGTTATATGGGTTAATAAATTTTAAAATACAAAAATAATCAACTCTTGGGTTCCTCTAGAATTCAAAATATATAAAAATAGCAAACTAGCTTACTTGTTGCCCTACATGCTTTATTTTTGTAAAAAAGTACACATTTTGAGTTATACTTAATGAAACATCATGAAAATTGACACTTAGGTCTATTTTTATGTCATTTTATTAAATTAATTGTTCTAAAGTCTTTAAAATTCATTATGATGGATACAAATATAAAATATAGGTCTGTACCATGAGGGAAATCAAGATTCTTGACTGCTTTGCATGGTGTTTGAGTGTGTGATAGTATATAAACCAATTTAAGAATATTTTAAAGCTTAAAATATGTTTAATAACCTTTAAAAACACATCCAATAAATCCTCATGGTGATATGATAGTTTCTCAAGCAAGAGACTAAGCCAAGTGAAGACTACCCTCTCACTTGCATTGAAAAAATGGAATTGCAGACCTTCTTAAGGTCATTTAAGGCATAAGAATATTTGAGAAAACCATGTAGACATATAATTTCATCCTCAAAATATTTTTAAATCCATAAACAATCTCATTTAGTGACTAATGGCATATTTGAAGACCAATTACATAGGGAGTCTACTAGCTTCATGGTGTTAAAAACTCTCAAACACAAACACAACCTTGTAACATCAGTTTGGAGATCCTCAAACATGGGTAAGGTGTTAAAAGGATAAAAATTAAGCCATGTTAAGGTTTTAACCCCTTAATCAATAAAGTTAAGTTTCAATAGATCAATAATGAGTCATAGAAGGTCAAGAGTAACTCATATGCCAACTCTCAAGAGAGCATCATCAAACAAGGCCAACATATGTTGAAGAAAGAATCATGTGACTATTTTTTCACCTTCCATTGGATTTTTAACTGAAATTTTTATTTTATGAGAGCCTTCATGATCCTCCCTCACATACACCTTCTCTCTCTTCTCTCTCTTTTCCTATATATACTCTTGTATGGAAAGAATAAAGTATCCTCTAGCTAGTTATATTGTAGCCCTGCCAAAATTGATATTGGTTATTGATTTTGAATTGAATACAAGTTGATTAATTTTTTGTCCATCTTTAATATAGTGTTATTATGATGAATTGTTGATAAATGATAGTGATAGTGTTCAGCTTCCTTGCATTTGTCCTATTCATTCTTGCCTCCTTATGCATAAGTCATCTTCTTGCAGGTCATATGGTGTGTGTCAAGTAATCTTGAAAAGGTTAAGGGTGGAAATCTTCACTAGTGTCTTATTTTAGAACCCTTGATCATACCTCTTTATTTATGCATTAACTATAACCTCCATATCAAAACACTAATGTTTTAAGGATTGTTTAGAGTTGTGAAATCAGATTACAGTCTTGTTTTAGTCCATGGTAGAAATCATAAACAAGTAAAGAACTATCATTTGGTGCATCACCCATATAGTAATTAATTTCATGATTTATTTCTCCATTTTAATTGAAATTTGAGTAGGTGTATTTTTATTTTAGGTGTAACATCAAGGGATCCAACCCACTCTGGAGGTTCTCTTTAGTCATAGGTAACCCATAACCTTAAAGAGTTCCCACTATGTCAATTGAGTGAGAAGACCTGAAACACCTCCTCAAAGTGTGTAACTAAAAGTGACAACACATCTCATTGATGGCTCACCTATAAAATTATAAATATATTTGGTGGCTTAATGGCCTCACTCCCATCTGGACCCAACCATAAGCCACATCTTTAGGTCACCTCTCAAACCACTATCTAACTAATCACTTTATAGCAATGTACTCCTAGGCCCAAACCTAGAGCAAAGTGTTATGTTTGACACCATGGAAAAGCTGATATGTGATCATGTTTAGGTAATGATATAGTTGTACCAATATCACTAGACACCATGAAAAATGAGTAGTGTCATCAATCATGTCTCAAACTATTCATATAAGCCTGATCTAAAAGAATCACCTGCTCTTGTCAGGTAGCAGGAGGCCGCTGACAAGAGCCATCAATAACAATACCTCCTAGGGCATTGAACTTAGTGGTGGAGGTGGTGCCACTCCAAGAATGATCATTGAAGGCCAATCTAGGTTCTCTAAAGCATCAATGCTAATATACCCCTCTAAAATCACTAAATTTATCACAATAATAAGATCTTCCAAAACTATTATCTTGCCTTTTGGCATTCAATAAATATATTGACCCTGAATAGGCACTCTCAAAATCTTATATGCATACTCTAAGGGCACAATGGCCTCTCTATTAGGTAGGTGGAATATCAAAGTCTTTGAAAGCCGGTTCTCTACCAACACTAACAAATATGCATGATCCTCTCAAATATCTAGAAGTCAAGCTATATGTCATAAATCCAATACCTCTAGGAGCCTCACTATATCATTTGTCATGATCTTGGGCTGGCATAGTACCTGTGACCATAATTCTCATGTCATCGTGACTCCTACACACTCTTATGTATCACACACCAAATAACATCAAGTTAGTCACTTGTCTATTTTTCCTTTAATTGTCCAAATCTACCTTGTTCTTATAATTTTGACCAATAAATTCTCTTTTTCTAAGTCTATATTTGCTTTCTTCTATTCTATGTACCCATTATGACAACTTCATCATTTTATAGGCATCATTATTATTTGATAGGGCTATTTCACCATTACACAAGGTAATCCTGTAATTTTCCTCGTTGGTCTTGTGACTCCATTTTGTAGGTTATTCCACGCATTTTCTAGGATGATCTCACTATTCTCAATGAGTTCATAGTTTCTAATATCAATATGTCATCAAGTGAGTCTACTGATCGAATGGATGACCTCATTTATTGAACAACATTCTCACTATTTTCATGATTCTTGTTCAAATTAGTGATCCCACTGATTTGGTGATTCCCATCCATTTTTACGAGGTCACCAATTTGGCCTCAATCTTGTCGATTTAGCTATGACCTCATCATTATTTTGGACTTCATCATTTTTATAATTTTGAAAATAGTGAGGTCGTCATTTATCAATTTTATACCTAGTATTAAATGCAATTAAGGACCAAATAAAAAACCAAAAAAATTACTTATCAATGCCCCACTCTCTAGTGGTCGTTGGTACACTTGAATGTGTTCCCCAAGGTGTAGGATATTAGCCATTTTCCTCATCTCTCTTGTGCACAAATACCATAGCTCCAAATTGCAATATTGGAGGGTAAAAATGAATATTTTTCACTGCCTAAGGGTGAATTTATAGTCAATTTTTTGAATTTTTACACCCTGGACCTATTTTTCATCCTTTTTTAATTCTTTGGAGTCTCATTTCTACCTCGTTTACCCATTTTTAAAGTCATGATATTATGATTACTATATTTTTTATCATATTCCATTACACCATGTGTTTATTTGTTCTATTCCTAAACCCTTCCATCGAATATAAATTTTTTGCTTTCCCCTAGTAAAGGCATCATGTGTCTTCCAAACAATGTTTGGGGCATTTTCGTTGTTCTTTTTGCATTTCTTGGAGTAATTGGACACTTTTTGTCTTTTTTATTTTAGTTTGTGTTTGCTTGTTTTGTTAACTATTGTTTGCTTCCCTTTTACATTATTGCCTCGACTCAGTCCATAGTGTTGACAGGGGCATCATCATGGTGCTTACTGTTACGCAATTATAGTTGAGTCTATCCATTGGCATACACCAACATTCCCATCATGGTTTTTATCATTGGTGTGATGTTGCCTTTTATCTAGTAGATTGGGAGTCAGTCCTTATACATGTTATGAGTTGGTCATCATGGTCATTTATATGATGAAATATACTATTTTAGTGTTATATCAAAAAACTAAGGTGTGTAAGTCTTATCATAAATGATGCAACAAGATCTCTCCTTGTATACTATCCCCCAACCAAGTCATCATGAACCTAGTCATCATTTCTTAGAATAAACATTTGCCTTACTGGGATAAACCTTTTAGACCGATCAACCATCAAATCTACCCTACTAGGGCAACTCGTTGAATCAAATAATCAAATATACCCTATTGGGGCATTTCATTATAAATAAACCTAGACCACCTTTTTTTGGGGTAATTTATTCATATCTCTTCCATCTCTTTTTTAGAGCCCTTGCATGTCTTTCATCCCCACCTACCCTCTCAAGAGGCATCATGGGTCATGATTATTTCTTTAGCCAATTTTTTTAATTTCTTCTTAACGAATTTTTTATATTTAAGAAAATGTTACTGTGCCTAGTGTCTTGAAATGCCTTCTCAAACACAGAAAAATGTATACACTCAATTCTCACCATTATCATGTCAAAATTACAAGTTTGAATGACTTCCTGCAATAATGCGCAAATTAGGTCAAAACCACTAAAACACCTTGATTCATCTACACACAACATGTGTAATTATTGATTCACATCAATATGTCCCTAATTGGGGCATTATCCTATACACAATTATCATCTTATTCTAATTCATCTCCAGTAAAATTGTGACCTAGCAAATTGACATTTTTAACCACTAGTGCATGACAACTAATCAAACTCTAAGAATCATAAAAAGCCTAATCATATTCACTTAACTACTTAAATTCAATTGAATGTTTAAGAGAAAATTCCATGTCAAATTAGTTAATATCTAATTTTATAAAATCAAAATTCAATAAATATCTTAAAAAGGTGACATCATCATGACATTATCAATCACAAAGTCAAAAATGCAAACCATGCTTAATAAATGCAACACATCTAATTTGTGAAAACCATGCCTATTAATTACTCCCCTCTTTAAAAATATTAATTGCAATAGTAATTGCATTTGGTCATCAAAGTTAAATTAATCTTGGACCACACATCTTGATATTGAGATGGATGGTCAGTATCATTTCAAGAAAATTATAACTACAATGACTTTCATGAACAATTGTCAACCTTCATTGTGCAAAGAATTAATACCAAAATCTTGCTAAAAGCTTCATCAATTTGTCATCCTAATTAATCAAAGCCATTGGTTGACAAGGGAAGATGTCATTGGAATGAACTAGTGTATTGACAAAGACTATTACTTCACAAATTGAGCACAAGCATTTGAAAAATAATTGTTAGGCGGGGTCTTCAAGGAAGGTAAATGTCTTATTTTTTTTCCCTCATTGATTTCCTTGTCTACTGATTCTAGCTCACCCTGGGGATCAATCATAGAGTGTTAGTTATTGAAATCATTTTTATTTCATTTACTAACATTACATTAACTCTCTTTGCTTCTTATTCTATAGTAATAAGTAGGGCTCATCATCAAAGAGATAATGGGATAACAGAATGGATAGAGGGGAGGGACCCTTGGAGTATCCAACAAGCACATGGAGATCATGCTGATATTTGATCTCCATGTGCCTGTTGGATACTTTATCTACCCTAAGAGTATCCAATAATCATGTCAAGGTCACACTGATAGTTAACCTCCAAATGCCTACTAAATACTTCATATACCCTCAAAGTATCCAATAGGCACATGAAGGTCATGCTAAAAATTTACCTCCACTTGCTTGTTGGACACTTAGTCTACCCTAAGAGTATCCAATAGGCATGTGGAGATCACATTCATAGTTGACCTATACATACCTATTGGATACTCTACATACCCTCCTCTTTATCCATTATGTTTGCATGTTATCCCTCTAATGATGTGCCACACTTTTTACATCCTATATTGTAAGTGTAACTAGCTAGTACATTCAACGTGAGCTCAGAATCAAGGATGTAATAAGTGGGAACCATCGATGAAGGGTTAATAGGATAATGAAAACGATAATAAATGGAATATTAAATCATCATTTTCAAATCTCATGCCCCTTCATGTAAGATAGGGTTTTCAACTGGATAATAAGCTAATGAAACGAACAAACCACTGGTAGATAAAGTAACCAAAGGGGGTGTGGAGGTCAACTACCAGCATAATAGTCCATGATAAACATATTGTCTAGTTATGCTCGTAATAGAGGATCTAATAATTCATCCAACCTAAATAATTTATGAGAGTTGAACTTTAAACATGGATAATGATGCTTTTAGTTGAATTATGCATCTCTATTAGTTACTATGTCTACCGATGATCCATATACCATCTACTGGGGTTCAACTTCATTACCATCTATAAGTGCCATGTGTGTATTGCTCATAATGAAATATAATAGGGGTTCATGAACCCTAACATGTGGAATAGTATGTTACATTCATATTCCAAGGTTGAGTGTGCATGTCACCATGAAAATACATTATTATAAAACAAAATAAGAATAAGAGAGTGATCATGACAGAGATCCTTCTACTTATTCCATAAGACAACATTTGGATTTCCTCATTTAAGCATTTCATCTCAGTATATAATCATGTTGTAAGTTTATGCAGCCACACCATCAAAAATTCAAGGAAGTTTATCGACTTTAATGGAGGTAAGGGAAAACTCACAACCTTTACATTATTTGTAATGGTATACACAATTTAAACATTCACATTTTTTCAAAAAATGAGTTTGTATATATATGCATTGCTTGAATATATATCCATTATCTGTATAATAAACTTTGCATTTTGTATATCATTCTCAGATATGATAAATATAAATTAATTTGAACTCTACACCTTTGTATTGTATATTTATACTTTAAATGAATCTAAATGTTTGGAATTTTTATCCTTGGTCTATTCACACTATTATTCATCTCTCACATCAATGAAAGACTGCAGTGAACCATCAGTCTGTATAATTATCTATTGTTGGTATATTGACACTATTGTCCATCTTTTTACATAAAATAAAGGAACCAATCAACCATAAATTTTTATAATGGTCTATTTTTGTTCATTATTAATAATAAGTATTATATTAAGCATTGGGGATACTACCCTTCACATAAAAACTAAAACAATCAATCCTGCTACATAAAGGAAATGAACCAATGAACCAATAGACATATCACATTATCATAGCAAGACAATAAAAAGGTATTATATAATAGACCATTATACATAATGTACATAATGTAAAGGGTATTATATATACAGACAAGATTTAGGGAATTATACAGACTATAATAAGATAGATCATGGTAGACCATTATATAGACTGATGGTTCATATGAAACAACTATATGTAAGACATATATGTTGTCCATAATCATATACAAAAAAATAAAACATTTAGAAAATATAAGCATGTTCAAGTTTCATATAATCATATAATGTTCATTACAATCAATGGCATTCCATGATCATTCTATCATTAACTTGATATAGTTATGGAAAAAAATGAACATAATAGGTGTTTTGCAAACCCACCCGAAAGACTTATAATACTATGTTATCTACCACCTATGTTTGACTCTTTCCATTAGTAATAGGAAATTAAACATTAGAAATATCCTAAAACCATTTTGAAATAGACATACCATTAGGGGTTCAAGCAATCAACAATATAGTCAATTATTTTCCATGAGCCTTCTAGTATTACCTTGTTTGAGTTATCCATAAAAATGAACAAAATAATTTTTTGAAAGCCCACAAGAAATAAGTATGCATGTCCATCCTTCAAATTAGCATAATTATCACTAAATAATTGAGGAGTTTTGTGTTTACTGTATTGTTGACCACTTAAAGGAATTAATGATTAGTTGGGGCATAGTTTATTTTATGTTGACTATATCGTTGGTTGCTTTGAGATAAACTTAGTACTATGTTATCCACCACCTATAAGTACATAGTAATATGTTATCCACAACCAATAAGGAAAAACCTTTGGTACACCCATAACCTCAACACTTTGACAAGGTGATCCCTAAAGAGTGCGAGAACTTTTTTTTTGACAATGTGCAGCTTTACCCCACATTGTATTAACAGATTGCATGTACTACTAATGAAAATTTTCAAATGGAAACGTATACTAGGGTATTGAAGATTTATCTCCTTAAATTCTTATCTTTACTATAATTATAAAATTAGTTAATTAATTAAGTGATAGAAACCCAACATGGTGTACCATCAAACACCTCACATCATGCATCTTAGTTATCATAGATAAACACTATTGACACAAAAATCCAACTCTACCCCCAAAACAAGATTTACTTCAAGTAGTCATCTTAGAAAGGAATATTAGTTTAGTTTACATAATACATTAGGGTTTATTTTATGTTGACTATATTGTTACATGCTTGAAGGAATTAATGATTAGTTAGGGCATAATAATTCATTCAATGCATAGTATATTGAATAGCTTGAGTAATTATGATATGTTATATATAATTTAGTGAATGCATATGAATAAAACACATAATCATTGTTAGATATGTTACATATAAATGAATTTAAACTCTATATCTTTGTATTATATCTAAATACTATTCACATAAAACTCTAACTCTACCCCCAAAACATTAATTGCTTGAAGCAATCAATAATACAACCAATGGTTTTTCATGATCTTTATATTATTAACTTAATAGAGTTATGAAAAAAAGGAACATAATAAGTGTTTTTCAATCCCATAAGAAAGACTTATATTGATTACTAAGTTAAGAAAAACATAACATTGAGAAAAACATATGACTAAGTTATCCACGACGTATGTCACTATTTCCACTAGCAACAAGAAATTAAACATTAGAAACATCCATTCATGTCACCGTTTAAGGGAATAGCTGAGTAACAAAAAATAGATGCACCTTTAAGCATAGAATAGGTTAAGATCCTAAAATCATTCCAAAATAGGCATACCATCATGGGTCCAAGTAGTCAACAATACAGTCAATGGTTTTCCATGAACATTTTATTATTAATTTGATTGAATTCTTAATAAAAATAAACACAATAAGTGTTTTGCAAGCCTACAATAAATAGTTATACTTGTCCATCCTTCACATTATCATAATTATCACTAAAGAACTAAAGAGTGTTATGTTAATTATATTGATAACTATTTGAAAGAATCAATGATTAGATAGGGCATAATCATTCATTCAATGCATGATCATTGTCTACATTATTGAATAACCAACCCTTGAGCATAATATCATTCCTAAATAAGCATACCATCATGTTGAAGTAGTAAAAAATATAACCAATGGGTTTCCATGATCATTCTATTATTAACTTGATAAGTGTTTTACAAGCTCACAAGAAACATTAATATTAAGTACTAAGTTAAGAGAACCATAACATTGAAAAAAAACATAGTACTGAATTATCCACCACCTATGTCACTCTTTCAATTAATAACATGAAATTAAACATTATAAACATCCATTCATATCACCATTCAAAGGAAAAAGCTATAATCACTATTAGCATGATCTCATTCACAAAAGATAGATGCACATTTAAGCACAAAATAGGGTAAGATCCTAAAATCATTCCCAAATAGGCATACCATCAAGGGCTCAAGAAGTCAACAATACAACCAATGGTTTTCCATGAGCATTATATTATTAACTTGATTGAGTTATCATTACAAATAAATACAATAAAGGTTTTGCAAACCCACAAGAAATAATTATACATGCCCATCTTTCATATTATCACAATTATCATTGAAGAACTGAGGAGTATTACATTGATTATATTGTTGACTGATTGAAGGAATTAATGATTAGTTAGGGCATAAATTATTTTGTGTTGACTATATTGTTGTGTGCCTGAAGTAATCAATTATTAGTTATGGCATAGTCATTCATTCAACGTATAATTATGTAAATAGTTTGTGTAATTAGGATATGCTACATATAATTCATTAAATAGAAAGTACTACTTCAAACAAAACTCACACTCCTATACTTTACCTCCTAGAATAGGGCAATAATACATAAAGAACTATAATAGGGCATTATACTAATACAATCAAGGATAAAATTAGTGTGGGATTGGCAAGTATTGGAATAGGGCATTTTTCCTTGACCATGATTGTTAAGGCATTGATGGGCCCCATAGACATAGTCACGAGGAATTTTAATAATCAAGGAGAAACAAAGTATAGCTTTCATTATACTGGTTCAGACAAGTATAAAATCAATAGAGTATTTTGATATAAGTTGCATTAAAGTATAACCGGTTTCATAATATGAGTGTACATATACGTTTAATGAGTAGAGCATGAGTCAAAATTCTAAACATTCAAAACCTTTTACAATGTAAAGATAGAATACAAAGGTATAGATTTCAAATTCATGTTAAGCCAAACCCTAAAAATGAAAAATTAAATGTGAGTTACTACCTAGTTAAAACCCTATGCTCCCATATCAAATTCTTAAACGTAGGGGAGAGTATAGAATTTACTTGGTTGGGTGAAAACAACACCAATTCTAGTATTTATGAACATCTCTAATGGTCTAGTCTAGTAATGTGGTGAGGATGAGGGAAACTATGATGGTGAAGGGGAGGTTATAGAGAACTCACGAATGTGTATGAGATTTGAAAATTATGAGAAGTGAAGTCAGGATTAATTCTTATTATTAACATTACTCCTCCTAACTGCATCGTGGGGCTTGATAGCACCTTAACAATTATGGTTAACATGAAATACCTAGGGTTGATGTAAACAACAATGAAAACATGGTTACCAAAAAATACATGGGGTTAATGTAAACAACAACAGGCTAAGACAAACACATGTAGCTAAGCCCAACAAAGTGGAGGCAAAGTGATAGATAATTAGATGAAATTAATGAATGGTCAATGTCTAATGTGGTAGTCCACACCAAATGCTCTTGTTAATTATGCTAAGCATGTGTGTGTGTGTGTGTGTGTGTGTGTGTGTGTGTGTGTGTGTGTGTGTGTGTGTGTGTGTGTGTGTGTGTGTGTGTGTGTGTGTGTGTGTGTGTGTGTTTGTTTTTGTGTGTGTGTTTTCCCCCATTTAAGGATGAACCATCCTAACTTTTGAAGGGTAATGTTAAATGAATGATCATCATATAAAATTATTTGACAAGCAAGATTGATTGTCAAATTAAAACCCTAAGAGGACCCCAAATTGATCTCCTCATCGTCATGCATTTTTTAAACATATTCTATATTGTGCCTTATGAGACAATCTAGGACCTACAAGTTAAGGTGGTATGATTAGAGATCACTAGGATAAGAAGATTTTTATATTTTGTCATTTGACTGGCACTCAAACTAACAATGTTGTAGAAGCCTTGGGGAGCCAACATGGCTAGAAGGACCTTCTTCTAGTATTTTTCCACGCTTCCAAAGTGATAGTGAAATCTAACTCAAAGATTATTAATAAAAAAATCATAACTAGGGAAAGAGTTTAAGGCCAATTACTTGTCCTAGATGACCTAGATATGAAATTTGTCTTCTAATAGAAAAATTATTGGAAATTCTATATACCCATGCTCTGAGATATAATAACTGGATGGCAAATAAGATGGCTAGTATTTTTAACTATGAACATTTTGACGATCTTTTGTTTGATTACAATGGTAACTATATTGGATCATAACTATTGACCCGAGTTTTTTTTTTTTTTTTTTTGTGACTAGCATTGTACCATTACTTGTTTATAATAATATAGATACACTTTATGATCAAAAAAATTAACACATGAAGATAATTTTCTTACAAACAATGCGTGAACTTAATTCTAATCTAATTTGGGAGGTGTATTACTTCATGTTGTCACTTGAATCTAGTATTGTTTGTCGAGATGTTATCATAACATATTATAATTATCAAAGTTTTGATGTTTTCACAGTCCATATAGTAAACAAATAATTTTTTGGAATAAACTGCATAAATTTTTTATTTCTTCTCAGCGTTTCGGATCCACATATGTGATCCTTCATTAAGAAACAATTAAAATGTGGAACAGTCATAAAACAATTAAAATGTGAAACAACAAGATCACAAATGTGGATCCGAAATGTTGAGAAGAAATTAAAAAAATTCATAGTTTATTCTAAAATATATATTTAGTTATATAATAATTACTTTCTTATATAAATTTTTGTATACAAGTTAGGTAGCCCCATAACTCATAAATGCACTCACATCATTTGTTAGTTTGTGTTTTTAAAAGGAAGTCATGAGTTCAAATTATATAAGAGTAAGTATATACAATTTTAATTTGAAAGTGTGTACAACTCATATTTAAATATAATTAGATATTTTTGTATATTAAGAGTGAATTATTTTCATATATTGTAAGCTACTTTGCTAACCATTAACAATATCATTAACGTCATGGACCTCATAAAATGACTTTCCTCTCCTTTCCTTAATATAAATTGACATAACAAATTTATTATATAGTTGATATAATTTTGTAAATGTATTCTCTATATATAGAGATTTTTTTAAAATTTCTAAAATTATGTTAATAAATTGTCCTTTTTTTTTTCCATTAGGAGAAAATCAAAGCCTCTACCCTGACATCATACATTCATTGTTACAGATTAAGACTCCTTATAACCTCTGAACGGTGTAATGTAGACTCTCATTCCACATTATAGATTAGTGCGAGAATTGAACCCACAACCAAAACTACCAAAATCAAATGAACTATACCCACGTCGCTAAATTATCGATTTTTATATATATACGAACTCTATTATGCATCGCCTATAAGTGTAGGCAAGGGAGATATTATTATATGGCAACAAAATGGACAATTTCATTAAAAATGAATTGCAGCGTTTCTTCGTAATTTGCTGATACAAGTTGTGCAGCGAACGGCATGATCTCTGAGTGAATGGAATATATAAAAGACTTCGGGGCTAAAATGTCATCCCGACCTTAGCTCAGTTGGTAGAGCGGAGGACTGTAGTGGGATAAGAAATCCTGATGTCATCCTTAGGTCGCTGGTTCGATTCCGGCAGGTCGGATTTCGATTTCAAATACAAATTTTCGAACTTTATTTTTATCCTTGGTAAATCACGTTTTCGTACAAATTTTAAAAATCATTTTTTGGATTTTATCTTTATTTTTCGTTAATGATATTTTCATATAAATTTTAAATTTTTTTTTGAAAAAATATTTTTCATATCAAAAGGTTATAGTCTAATTGATGAGGATGATGGTTGTTGATTTTATCCACCAAGGTACAAATCCTTTTAAATATTTGATACGGAGAGACAAGTGCTTAAAGTCAAGATTGTACCTTATATGATTACAACGGTGTGGATGTCTCTTACTTGTTGCTGCTAAACCAAAAGAACTCATTGATTTAAATATATACTTACTTAACATTGTAAATTCGTTATATGTTCATTTCTAAAATATCTATAAAAATACCAATATTTATTGTAGTTCACTAATTCCATGTAATACCTAAAGACATATAATCAAAATATATATATTCTTCATCAATCACATTTTTAACAAATTTCAAAACCTTATTAATACTTGTAATATAATGACGTATGACAGTAGCACTGTTGTTTTCCCCTAAAGTAATGAAGCAAACAAATTTCAAAACTTTATTTTTCAAACTTTATCCTTTTTCAATTATATTTTTATACAAATTTCAAAACCTTAGTACTATTGGTTTCCTCTAAAACAATAAATTTGCTTCAAAATTCGTGCAAAATACGAATTAATACACTTCTTTGATTTTTTATTAAAATTTGAATATTAATTTTTTTATTATAATTTCTTAGCAATGATTAGTTGTATCATCATATATATAATATATAAAAATAATAATATATGAACAATTGTTCACTATATCATCTTGAAGTGGCAAATATCCGATTAACAAGGGGCACAAAGTGTCAAGTCCCTGTGGGGCAGTTTGTTACATGAGTTTGGGACAATTCTTGTTTATGAGACTTGTTAGTTTCTTTATTAATGTACTTTCCATCGCTATTACCTGCAAAAAGTAAGCAATCATTCAATTTTGCTAAAGTTATGTAGCAGATGTTTTCTGAGGGACGAAATCCTCCAACCTATGGGCATTGTAAGTGACTTCTCCCGTCACCTGAAATAGTAAGTTGGAGTGTAGCCCAAATTGCATGATAATCTGGAAAATCAAAAGTATTTTCATGGCTAGTTTACATTGATAAGGTTCTGGCCTAGACCAATCCTCAAGGAAAAGGCTTTCCTAGGCTATCTAAATCTCTAGAATTGGATGGGGAAAAGGCAACTTAGTGAATTGGTCTTTATGGGATGTTCAGCAAGTAAGATTAGATATAAGATCAAACTTGACATGAAATGTATTCCCAACACTGAACGGACTTTATTCATAGGGTAGTTCAACTCTTTTCCCTTGGATTATTTGCCAAGGGAAGAAAAAAATACGTGTGTTTACAATTTCAAATTATTGAATTTAAAGCTTCATATATAAGCATGGTAGTTTACAATTATTGTAATATTGATACTCATTAGAGATCCAATTTGCATAAATTGTAGTTTTCAGATAAACTATAAAAACTACATTGAAAATCACATTAGAAGATGAAAACATTTCTTTAGAGTTGGGCCATAATCCAAGAAAAGTATTCAGTTACCATTTGTGGTGCCAATGGTTGTACTTGTATAATGGCTATCAATAGGGACAAAACTTTCATCTTCTATACCGAAAGAACACAACAACCGACACATAGTTCCAAATGCTCTGCTTGGGGTTTAAGATTCTCATAAAATGAAAAAGTTCATGCAAGGCATTACCAAAATAAACCCAATATGTACCTTGGAGAAAGCACAAAATAAAGAGCAAGATTTGATCTATGTCAGCATGGAAAATAAGTAACTCTCAAAATTGAGCATAAGAAAATAGTTTTAGCATTAGAAATGAATGATTAAGCAATACTTCAGTAATAGCCTTATGATTATTTCACTTGAAATTTTATTTCTAACCTTATTAATAAGCACTTCTTTGATGGTGATCAGAAGATAATTTCAAAGTGAAGACCACGGTGGCCAGCTGATCATGGATACCTTTGTTCATCGCCTCTGGAATATGCCAATGCAATACATGGAAAAGCTTTTTGCAACCACCTTGAAAATCAAAAGAAGGGATTAATTGTTCCCTACAATTAAAAAGAATAAACCAAATTAAAGAAAACAAATTATTGTTCTCAACAAACAATAAAAACTCATTGTTTGATATTAAAATTTACACCGAGGACAAGAAGCTTAGGAGTGGCAACTCTTACCTCCATCGCCATGGCCTCGCAAGAATCTCAATGTTAAATCTATCACTAAATGGACAAGCATTTTTGGCCCAATTTCAAAGCTTTCTATGGGATTCTCTAACAAGCAAATATTTATAAAATGTTTTTAATGGTTTTCAAAGCAAAAAATAGAACAAATTAGAAACACATATTACCTTAACAACCAAAACCCATAGATAATGATTTCATATTCAATAAGGGAATATATATAATGTATATACAATAGTTTCAATATTCAACAAAGGAATATATTTAATGTAGATATACCTTGGTCAAAGCACACACTTACAAGCTAAGTTAATAAATAAATACATATTGAGTTTGTTGTTTATTATAGGCCCATTAATGTCCAGCAGGCAAGGGATAAGAGATGTCAGACTCCATGGAACAACACAATCACAAATTACATTCAATTAGCCTTCAAAAATTATAGTGTAGATCTACGGAAATAAAAAACATTACCACCTCAATCATGTCCATTTGGAGCAAGTTATTGCCATGGCTCATCATTTTCATTCTTTACTGGGTTGGTGGAAGAAACTCAAGCATTTCCTAAAGATTAGGATGTATTAGATTCAGCAAAGAGATTGAGGAATGTAATTAACCAATGTACTAAACAATACATGAGAGGTGTATTAAATAGGCAAAAGAGCCACCCGAGAGAATAGAGGGTGAGAACAACCACAAGCATCGAGTAGCGTAAAAAAGCTAAGCTCATAAAAACAAACTAACCTATTAACCCAAGTGGTGAAAACAACTAACTAAGGTGCATAGATAATATACCTTAGTCAATAACAAAATGTATTTGCAATAATATGCTAACACCCTCCCTTAATGACTAAACTAGAAACAAGACCAAGTTTATCTTTTAATTTTGTGAACTTGTCTATACCAAGTGGTTTTGTCATTATATCAACTGGTTGCTCTATAGTGGGGTAGTAGAAGAGACTAATGTCTTCATTTTTAACCAACTGTCTAATGTAATGATGGTGAACCTCAATCTGTTTGGTCCTAGCATGGAATACTAGATTCTTCACCATCTTTAGAACACTCTGGTTGTCATAGAAAATTGCAGTAAGATTTGATGACTTGAATTGAAGATCCTCCAAGATTTTCTTTATCCACATAGTTTCACAACCTGTAATGACCACAACTTTATACTCTACTTCTATTGAAGATAATGCCACTGTAGTTTGTAGTTTGCTCTACCATGAGAAAAATCCTAAACCAAGAGTGAATACATAGCCTTTTGTATATTTTCTTGAATCTATTGATCCTGCCCAATTAGAGCCAGAATAACCTGAAAGCTCAAAATCTACAGACTTCTCATATGGTATGCCAAATTTAAGATTACCTTTGACATATCTTAATACCCATTTTGTAGCTAACCAATGTTCTTCTTGTAGTTTAGACATGAAGCGAGATAGAAAACTCCCTACAAAACAAATATCTAGTCTAGTGGTAGTAACGTAAATGAGACTACCCACTAGTTGTTGATACACTATTTCATTGACCGGTGGTGAAGCAATGTTAGTTGAAATTTTAGATACAACTTCCATCGATGTGGGATTACAATCCATCATTCTAAACCTTTCTAGCAATGATTTGGCATACTTATTCTATGACATGAATATAACATAATTACCTTGCTAAAACTATACACCTAAACAATATTTTAGTAGTCCTAAGTCTGTCATGTCAAAAGTACAATAAATATCAACTTTCATCTATTGAATAAGACTAGCACTACTCCCAGTGATGGCTATATCATTAACATATACAATGAGAATCATGATATCATCACCAAACACCTTTACATAGAGAGTTGGTTAAAAACTACACCTTTGAAAACCAGACTCCATAAGGTATGAATCTATCATCATATACTGGGCTTGAGGAGCCTGCTTATGCCCATACAAGGACTTAATCAACCTACAAACCAAACATTCCTTACCAAGTACTTGAAATCCCTGTGACTGTGACATGTAGACCTCCTCCTATAGATCACCATTCCAGAAGGCACTCTTGACATCCATTTGGTGTACCTACCATCTAAACTGAGCAACAATCAAACAAAAAGTTACCATCTTAGTATTAGGAGAAAAACTCTCCTCATAATCAATCCCTTCCTCTTGTGCATAACCTTTTTCCACAAGTCTGGCCTTATATTTATCCAAGGAACCATATGCCTTACACTTTACTTTATAAATCCATTTACAACCAATGGATTTCTTTTCTAGTGAAAATTCTGCTAGCTCCCAAGTCTTGTTTTTCATCAAGGAATCATATTCCTCTTGCATTGTTGATTCCCACTCAGGCTTACCTTTGGCCTCCAAAAAATAATTAGGCTTAAATCCCTATGAAACTATAGTTGTTAAAGCAAAATTAACATGCCTACCTCTGCTACCAAGCTGCTTTCTTGATCTCAACTTTCTATCTTCCATACCTTGAAGATCTCCTTCCTTTAATGTTTCCATTATGGCAGTGTATGACTTTCATTTATTTGGTTTTTCTTAACATTATTGTGGAACCTCATAATGACTTGCAATAATTCCTTCCCTAAATTGTGATTCTACTGATGAAATAGAATCTTGCATAACTTTTACATCACAACTTATAATAGAATCATTAGAAGGAAACATTGACTCAATATCTGAAACTGTACTAGTTGTTGTGAAGTATGGCATCTGTTCATTTACTATGACATCTCTATTTACCACAAATTTTTTAGTATAAATATCAATAATTTGTAGGCCTTTGATTGCTCATTGTATCCAACCAACATATATGCTTTGCTCTTGGCATCCAAATTACTTCTCTTTTGACTAGGAATAACTGCAAAAGCCACACAACCAAAAATTCAAAAATCCCTTACATCTAGAGTTCTACCTGACCAAGATTCCTTTGGAGTCATACTATCCAATTCTTTTATAGGACTTATATTGAGGATGGACACCGTTGTATTCATTGTTTCTGCCTAATATTTATATGGGACATTTCTTCTTTGAACCATACAGTGAGCGATGTCCATCACTGTCTTATTTCACCTTTCCACAACTCCATTTTGTTATGGAGTGTAAGGAGTAGAATATTGTCTATGTATGCCTTTAGTAGCACAAAACTCCTTAAATCTCTTTGAGGTGAACTCACCCCCATTATCCATTCTGAGAGATTTCACTGGTCATCCTGCTTATTTCTCAACCATTGCTTTCCAAGATATGAAGTTAGAAAAGTAATCAAATTTCTTTACTAGAAAGTATACCCAATTTTTCCTAGAGAAATCATTGAGCAACAACATAAAATAATGGGATCCAACTGAGGTAGGTATCTGCATTGGACCATGCAAATCTACATGGACAAGTTCCAACACTTCATTAGCCCTCTAATATTTACCAACATTAAATGAATGTCTAGCTTGTTTTACCAATTGACATCCAATACATACATGATGACTATCAGAAATAGAAGGAATCCCCTTAACCATCTTAGTTTTTCTCAATGTACTCAAATACTATAAATTCAAATGCCCCTATCTTTCATGCTAGAGTGAACTTGTGATATCAACCACTATAAGTGCACTTTCCTTTGTTCTCTATGCATCTGCAAGCTTAAACAAGCCTTTTTCACCAATCCCAACAACAATAATCTTTTTATCTCTATTCGTGACTAAAGATTGTTGTCCTTGAAAAAATCCAACAAAATGAGAGTTTGTAGTGATCTCATTAATGGAAAGTAAATTTTCATTCATGTCTAGCACATACCTAACATTCTTAAATGTATACCGAATAGTACAATCAAATTTGATTTGAACATTACAATATCCTTTCACAAAGTAAGTTCTACCATCTCCCAAAGATATATATTCACCAATATTGTTATTTTCAACAAAATCCACATACCAGTCCTTATGGCATGTATAATGGTGAGATGCCCCTGAATCAAAGTACCAAGCTCAATCTACCATAGAATTACCACTGGAAGCCATGAAAGTAAAATCAGGTGATAATTCCTCGCCTTCACCTTCAGCTACATTCACACGATGAGATTTATTTCTAGGGTTAGCCATATTCTATTATATTTTCCTAAAATATTTTTTAAGGTGAACAGGTTGCTTACAGTAAAAACATTTCTACTTAGATCTCTTATTAGAACCACTCACTTGTGAAGTTTCTATCAGAGAACTAGTAGTTTTACCAAACTGCTTACCCTTTCCCTTGATGAAGAATGCACTCTCTCTATGAGTAGATGTAGACAACATTGTCTACTCCTGTCGTCTCTCCTTCTGCAATAGCAATGTGGACAACTTTTCAAATTTCAAAGTCTGTGTCTCAATAATCATGTGCAAGGAATCCACAAATGACTCAAATGAATGTGGAAGATTTTGCATAACTAGAGTAATCAAATCTTTCTCATCAACAGGGTTCTGCATAGCCTTCAACTAATCAATGATATCCTTGATCTGCAACAAAAAGTCAAAAATGGAGCCACCTTCCTGCATGTTAGTAGAAAACAACAAATTCTTCAAATATATTACCCTATCAGCTTTAGAAGCCTGATATTTTGAAGTTACATTTTTTTATAGATCTGATGCTATGGTTGCATTTCTGATCTCTGAGATTAGATTATCTACTACTGACAATTTTAACAACATAAGAGCCTCATGATGATGTTTATCATAGTCATCAGTACCTGTGGTAGGCCTTTGCTCTTTACCAAGCACTATTTGATTAAGGTTATGATATTCATGTACTGTCAAAACCTTGTGACTCCACAAATTAAAATGTTTGCTTGTCAAATTTTATGAATCCAACAATAATAGGTGTTGTAAACTAGCTATTTTGACCTAGTTTTTTCAAACAATGAATATACTAAAAAAATTATAATGACTTTACACAAAATTCCTCCTACCCATGGACTCAAATCATAAATTGGTCAATACCTCCAGTTTTTAGCAAAAAACACCACACCGTTTGAGAAATTTTTAATTTTTTGTCTTTAAAAACACAAAAAAATGGACAAAAACAATTATATCTGCAGATCTACAATTTCAATTTATTAAATTCTTTTTTTGCCAATACCCAGATTAAAAACCTAGAAAACGATGAAATGTTCACCTTCCAAAACTTTTCTGAGATAATTAGTCACTAGTAGGTCCCCAATAACCCTTATAAGCTAAAGTTTTTAATTATTTCAACTAAAAAATTAAAATTAATTGAAATAATAACATTTTAGATTAAAATTTTCATAAAAATAATTAGCCAATCAAAAAATCAACCTACCTACAAAACTTTAAATGCAGATTCCATGAGAAATACTCAACCAAATTGAATTCCATCAGTTGCTATCATCTCCTCTTAGAAAATAGAAATTTTTAGACCCCTCACTCACCAAAATTAGTGTTCAAATGAAAATATGATCACTTTTCAAATTGAACTGAAATGGCCATCTGAAAAACATAGAAAAAATAAAAATAAACTTGTGAGCCTCTTTTGTTTCCTCCTACCACTTTTCCTTTGCTGAGATACGTCTCCTGATGCTTTTGTCTTGATTACTGGCTTTCCCATTGGTCACAAGAAAAACAAATTATCTTCACAGCTCTCCACCAGGTAATTCATGCTCTTCCCTGACAAGACAGCTCCTCTCTTGCTCCACAGTCTCCCTCCCAAGCTTCTTACACCGTAAGCTCTAAGACCATATTAGATTCAATAAAGAGATTGAGAAATGTAATTAACCAACCTAATAAATAATACAAGAGAGGCCTACTAAATATTCAAAAGAGCTGTCAAGATCTAGGAGCACAAAGCTCTGATACCACTTGTCAGGATCTAGGGACACAAAGCTCTGATACCACTTGTTAGGATTAAGAGTATAATTGATTACCTTTGTATAAGCAACTAAACACAGAATTTAACTAAAAGTAATATGTAACTAGAATTCAGAAACAACACAGAATATGAGAGATAATACAATCTTGTATTAACACTCTTCCAGAAGGAAATACAATGAAGAAATTACACTCTTCCTCACACCTCTCAGATGTACATATCTCTTTCCCTCAAGAGTTCTCTCTCTCTATCAATTACAATCACAACTCAAACACAGAGTTGTTCCCTCCACCAGTCAGTGAGCAACAAGTAGTATAAAGAAGGGGAATAACGAATTTGAGGCTTACTTACCCTTTCAGTCCTCTATATGGGCGTTTGAGACTCCTTGACAGCTTGTTGTCTGCCCAAAATCTGTTTTAACAGTGACTGATGTCGGTCACCTCTAGCTGACCTCGATCTGCACCCAATCGATGTCGATTCCTCCTGATCACTGATGTCGGTTCCCTAACCGACATTAGTGTCCACCTGCCTGACATCACTAACTTCAGTCTGCACATGACTGACGTCAGTTCTTCTTTGTTCGACATCAGTTCTCACCTGATCGACGTCAATAACTATATTTTCCTGTGAGTGATGATTTTTACCCACAAGCTCATTTTAGATCATAACCTTGTACAAATCAACACTGCCCTGCTCAGAATTATTCAGCCTCTTGAGCTGATCTCTATCCATCATCTTCTCCTTGAAAACCAAGGCTTTCCATTTCTTAACTTTGTCAAAAACATCAGATTTCCTCTTCCTGCAATAAACCCAATCCTTTCTTATAGCATCACACTGCTCATAGAAATCTCAGTCTATGATTTTCAAATATGAAAGCTTACCATTTGAGTTAAGAACATCCATTTCCTTCTCACTCATGTGACCAAGCCTATAGAGCCACATCTTTGCATCTACATCTGAAGTAGATAAAACAGAAGGAGAATTAGTAATACAAGTAGATAGATAAAGAGTACCTACTTTCTTACCACATGTTAATACAAGTGCACCTTTGGAAACTTTCTAAGATTATGTCGTGAGAGTTAATGTGCAACCCTCATCACCCAACTTTCCTACATAAATCAAATTCTGCTTCAGGACTGGGACATCCATGACATCCTTCAACACCTATGTGTTGCCCATCTGCAATTTCAGCCGCACTTTCCCTTTGCCAACAATTCGACAGAGCTCATCAACCCCTAAATAAATCTTTCCAAAGTCTCCATGGACATAATCATGGAAAAATACTCTATTTGGGGTTGCATGGAAAGAGGCAACAAAATCTAAAACCCAAAATTCTACTTTATCCAAGGAACATATAAGAGCATCTCGTGCAACAATACTTGCATCATTTGCTTCTTTATTTCCTTCATGTTGATCTTCTACCAACCAACAATCTTTCTTTACATGCCCTTTCTTTCCACAATTCCATAATTGATAATTCTTGCCATTGAATTTCTCCATTCTTAGCTTACTTTCTTCTACCATTGCTTTACTCCCACTCGAACAGAAACACCTATGAGTGACCTGTAATCAACAAATGCTAACCTGCTCTGAACCAAGCTCTGATGAACTTGCACTCTAGCTTTGATTGACCTGGCTCTGATACCAATTGTCAAGATTAAGAGCATAATTGATTACCTTTGTATAAGCAACTAAACACAAAATTAAACCAAAAGTAATATGTAACTAGAATTCAGAAATAGCACAGAATATGAGAGACAATACAATCTTGTATTAACACTCTTCCAAAAGGAAATACAATGAAGAAATTACACTCTTCTCACACCTCTCAAATGTACAATTATTCTCCCTCAAGAATTCTCTCTCTCAATTACAAACACAATCAACTCAATAATTGAGTTGTTGTTTCCACCAGTCAGTGACAATCAACCCAATGGTTGTTGTTGCCTACTGCCAGTCCACCAAGTACTCAAAGTACTCCAAGTAGATTTCCTTGATCTTGCACACCTGCAGATCAACTGATCTTACTTACCATGTATATCTCTCCTGATCTTGCTACCTGCAGATCAACTGATCTTACACACCTGGAAGAACCCTTGTTCTTGTCCTTGACAAGTCCTTTTGATCCTTCACTGATCCTTCTACAATAAGGATGATTACAATACAGCCCCCATGGGTCTCTTAAATAGAACCCCAAGCAAATAATAAATAGAAACGCAGACTCAAGACTAAAATTAGTCTTTACATGCAAACTAACTATTTGTTTAACTAACTATTCATCAAACTAACAGTTTTGAACCGCACAGGTGATCGACATCAGTTCCTATCTGTCTGGAGATAATCGACGTCAACTGATTCCTGACCGATGTCGGCAGCTTTCAGTCTACTCCTGACCGACGTCGGTTGGCCTCACAAACGTCGGTTACTGTGACACTCAGCAACCTCCTCCATTTGCATAACAGTGAAACTTTTAGCTCCACAACCTAACAAGAGCCACCTGAGAAAATAGGGGGTGGGAGCAACCACAAGCATCAGGTAGCATAAAATAGCTAAGCCCATAAAAACAAACTAACCTATTAACCCAAGTGGTTAAAAAAACTAACCAAGGTGAATAGATAATATACCTTAGTCAATAACCCAAGGTATTTATAATAATATGCTAACACAATGTGGTTTAAATTTTTTCAAAGAGTTCTCTCTAAATTTCAAAAAAAAAATCCTCTGCTAACAAAAGAGAAGAAACAAAATTGTGTCTCCATCGGATCAATGATAACATTCATCAGATCTATTTAGATCTGTGTAACTAATCCATTAATGGCATGATTTAGAGTATAATGGCTATGATTCAAACCATATGGATAAGCAATAGAATGTTTTAGCATTAATGTTCATGACATCTTTGCTAAATATAGGGGAAATTGTCCACATTTCCATGTATTTCCACTATGTTGGTTGTGTTTGTAGATTAAAGAGAGCTCTTAGCACTGAGAAATGTAAATAATAATAATGATGGTACTTACTTGACCATTGACAATAGTTATGGAGGGGAGGGCATCCCATAGAGTGGGCAGAGTGTTATCCTCTCTGAAGTCACCTAGCATCGTGAGGCCCTCTGGATCTTATTTATCAATGATATCAAGTTATCCATGTGACCTGCTGCTATGCTCACCGTGCTTTGTTTCCACTGAGAAATAAAAGCTTTAGAATATGGGGATTTATTCTTCCTTCACCCAAAATAGAGATATTTGAAATACATGAAGGCACGATTTTAGATTTGACATAGGTTTTTGACTATTTGCAAAGGTTAACTAGAAAAGAAACATGTAAAGGATGGAGACCGGATTTGAACTCCTTGTTATGGCGATCACCTTGTTTGTTTTAGGCTCGTCATGTTTTCGCTTACTTGTCATGCATGACTCCCATCTAGAGTGCTAAAAATCTATGCACCACCCTTCTGGACATTAATGACATCCAGACCTAAAATAATTCCTAAAATCACACATTGTCTCGATCTGCCAAAAGCCAAAAATAACATGAAATTATTTTTAGTGACTCAGAATGCTTAAAATAATATTATTCTATGCTATGACTTAAACTCTGCACAATTGACTTAGGAAAAATGTTTACATATTTCCAATACATAAACCAATGTACATTGATTTGTTGAAGGAAGGTGGATTAATAACTAATTAATGTTAAGTGAAGACAATATTTATTCCCTTTGGGACCAATAACAATGTTCCTTAATAGAAATAAATACAAAAAAATCAAGGAACTAATATATTTTTTTCAATGAAGACATTTTCTAAGGTTCCATGGATCACAAGAAACACCACAATAACATCCACTGATCCTTACATAGTTTTTTTATTGTTGACCCTGACAAAAATCAAAATTTAACATACAAAATTAATTCATTTAGTAAATACATGTGTTGGATGCAACCAATTTTATTGAATTTTTTTTTATCCTTTCACAATAAGACATGCTCAACAATTATAAGCAACCAATGACTGTTGAAATGTTAGAATGAATTAAAGATTTCAATTTACACAGTTCTCAATTAAAGGAATTTTTTTTGAAAAATATATTTTTTCAAAAAAAAACAATAAATATTTATTTACATATCTTTTATACCATATTATAATATAGTATGATCACAAAAATAGATACGCAAATATTTGTTACTTTCTCTAGATATTTCTTTGTAAATAATTGTAAACTGCGGAAGCCAAAAATCTCAAGATTTTAAGTTTTTTAACATTGAGAAAGGTTACAAAAATGAACACTTGAGGTGATTAAATAAAATTATCTAGAAAGTGTGAAATTTAAGGAATCATGTTGATCGTTGCATGCACAAGGGAATTACGTAATGGAAACAACGCATTCAACTCTTTGATGAGAATTAAACTCGGGCCTCATGGAAGAATGATCATAAAGTTAAATAATCTCTATATGCATATTTTCACTAATACATAATTATCATTATTATGAGTAACACATTTATCTCAAATATAGAAGTAAATAAGAAAAACTATGACCTTTAAAATATATTCAATTTCTTTGCAGTCAACATCACATTAAAAACTAGGGAAATCACATGATTGTTGACTCCCCAAATAATTTTTCCCACATTCAAAACATTTTTGCTTTTAACACCCACCATGACTACCAATTATTCTTCTTCATTTTAGACATTTACTACTAAAAATGTGTAGAGATAGGAGCATTAAATAGAGCTTCTTAACTAGCCAGTACATTCCAATCTAACTAACATGCCCATGAGTCCCAAAAAATTAGTCAACTATCTTTAGTCATTATTATGCTAACATTCATTAATATTGGTGTGTAATGTTGCCAATTTGTGCATAACTTCTACACAGTAGAATAAGTTCCTCACTTGTTTCTCGACACACAACTTGCACCTTCTATGCAATCATGTGCATTGCTTCACATGTAGTCCTATGCACCTTACTGACACTCACTCACGGACTCACATGCCTACACCTATTCTCATTCTAGCACATTCATGTTTTAGCATGCCTCGATCATGTGGTTTATCAGGTGGTACTCTCCAATTAAGAATCTTGTTAGTTAGACCGTTAGCCACCATTAGTTATCCCTTTATTAATATGTTTTGTTGAGTTTTTAGGAACCTCTGCTAATAATGGTATGGTGAGCGTGGAACTTCTATGTAAAACATGTTGAGATGGCTACATAGGCAAAGAGTTTTGTAAATATTGGTAGATGAAAGAATCTACAAATTTGATAAAGAAGAAGCAAAAAGAATCCTGAAGATTGTGGAAGAGGTTATTTAAGAGCATATATATGGATAAAGTTGTGAATTTTTTTATGCGAATTACTAAGATTGTTAGTTGCATGGTTGTCTAGGTTGGAGAATTACTATTTTTATCCAAGAAGGACAAAGTTTATAGTATGGACAAAGGAAAAGATAGATAGCCTATGAACTCTAGATAATCATTGGACTCATGTGAGAGATCATTGGGATAAGATTACCATCAATAGACATGTTTGTGAGAGGAATCTGATGAAAGTTCCTTTAATGACTACTTCCTTTGATTAAGATGTTGGTTGTTGAAAAGGTCATGGTGCTTACCCCTACCAACATCGAGTAGTCACTTTGGGCATTATGGTGGTGAATGTGATGTAGGAGTGAATGATGCAGAGCTGAGTAGAGGAACTTGAACGTAAACCTTGAATATGGAAAGTGAAAAGAGATAAAGTGAGAAGAACTTTTTGGGATTGGAAAGAGAACTGTGACATCAAATAAGATGGAATAAATAAAATAATCTAGATTTAATTGTAAATAAGTGTAGTAATAAAGTAGAGTGTTTTAAAAAGAGGGGAGCCTAGAGAGAGATGCTACACAAGATACTAGAATTGGAAAATGTGGATATTGTGTAGATCAAGGAAGAGAAGGGCCCAAGAAGGAAGAAGGCAAAAATTGGGATAGTGAGGATATGAAACAGAGTGAAGGGAAAGAGGAAATTAAGATATCAATAAATTAATTAGAAGAAAGGAGTAGATTGTAGTTAAGAGTAAAAATATTATTTGGACCAGCGAAGGAATATTCTCTAGAGGAAGTTATGCACAATTATAGAAGTATCGTAGGTTGAAGATCATATATATAAAAATTTGAAGACATAGATCATTCATTTCAAGAGTACGCATCCCCTGAGTCTAATTTATCATTAGATAGAAGTAAGAAAAGTGCAGAGGAAGGGATTGGTAGAAACCAATTTGAATTCTTTACAAATAAATTTGGTAAACTTAACGTATAAACTAAAAAATCAATGGACAATAATAAGTTAGAAGAGATTAGATTCACTCCCAATACTAGTTTTAAGACACCCATAAAAACTAGTGCACAGAAACCCATAGTAGCAAGTAATAGTGTCGAGAAGGCCATACTAACAGTTACAAGTGCACCAATAATGGAATTTAATGATGAATGTTTATATATTTGACTCCCTATTATGGGTCATCTAACCCTAAAGAATATTTATTACCTTGTGATATGAAATGGCAGGTTAAGGGAGTAACCTCTGAAGATGTAAAGAAGTGTGAGCTCATATGAACTTTAATAGATCAAGCCCTGGAGTTCATTTTTAAAAGGAATGTTAATTCCATAGATATTTAATGAGTTAAAGATCAGCTAATCATATAATTTATGATGAAGTGCTCGAGACAAACCATTTAGTATCTGAAATAGATTCAATAATGAATTGAAGAATTGGTATGGGACTATGATCACATATTTTCAGGCGTGATGAAAAAGATTGATTTTATCATGGAAGACAAAGATAATACCACTTGGTTTGGATAAGGGTTGTGATAAATAATTATATTTTCTATTACAATATCATAATTTTTGAGTAATATTGATGCTTGAGTATCTACTCTCTGGGTGGAATAAATTAAAGATTATGGAGATGCTCCATTAGCTAGTTCTAAAATAGAATTCTATGACGTAAGCAAAGTAGTAGGGCATGCAACTTCAAATTGCCATTTACTACAATAGTTTATTCAAAAACCATAGATCTTGTATTGTAATTTTTTCAAGAAAAATAATCATGATGAGATAATTTATAGTGATATATAGGAACTAAAGGAAGATATCACGAAGAACATCTTCACAATCATAGAACATTAGTTACCTCATACGAAGTAGAGAATTCTAGACCTAGAGGTGGAAATGACTAGTGCAACCCAAAGTGGTCCTAGGTAAATGCCTTTGTCACCTCAATATCAACCCTAGGGTCTAGTTAGATTCATGCCATCATATTGTAGCATCAGTATCAGTCTAAGTGGAACATTGTGAGTCCTCAACATCAATAAGCATTGCAACTACTACAAGACTATCAAGATGTTTTCCCAGCCAACTTATCTAAAATAAAAGGTGTAGATCCATCATTGGGGGAAATGCACATAGAGTTAAAAGAGTGCACTCAACTTGTTAAGAAGTTATTTTATGGGCTAAATCCTAACATGAAAATAAAAGTAAAGGCTGAAGTAGATCAAATGTAGGAAGCCATAATCATTTATCTAGTGGAAAAAGCAGACTGGGAGAGTTCTATAGTAATACATCCAAATAAATATAAAGAGATGTGGGTCTATGGAGACTAATGTGCACTCAATTATGCCTACATCAATGACCCTTTGACTAATACCATTCATAGATGAAGTTATTGGGTCAGTTGTAAGTCATGAATTGTACTCATTTATAAATGGCTTCACTAGGTATCATCAGATCCCAATCGCACCAAACGACCTATCTAAAAATACTTTTACAACTAAATTGGGATCATTCCCATGCAAGGTAATGCATTTTGGGTTGAATAATGTACTAGTAATTTTCTCTATAGTTGTAGTAACTGCATTTAAGGACTTCATTCATGATTTCCTAGAAGTATATTTAGATGACTGGATTGTATTTTCTCTATTTAAAAAGCATCTATCAAAAATAAGATTAATGTTAAAATGATGTCAATATCTATGCATTGCTCTGAATTTGAATACATACTTATTTTTCACACCTTTTAGTGTTCTCTTTGGCCATGTTGTATATAATGGTAACATCTTGGTGGAGTGAGCTAATATTGTTGCAATAGTGGGGATGTCACCCCTGACTAGTTCTATAAAAGTGGGCATATTTCTCAGTCATATGAGATACTAAAAAAAATTTATCAAAGGTTATGCAACCATATTTATGTCAATAAAAAAGCTATTGTGCAAAGATACAAGATTTGAGTGGACATCAAAATGCCAAGCAACATTTATCAAACTCAAACAAATGTTGGTAACAATGCCTATTTTAGTCTTTCCTGACTAGAATAAGCCTTTCGACATGCATGTAGATGCCTCTGGTATTACAGTGGGATCTATCTTAACACAACCAAGTGAGGGTGGGTTGGATCACCCCATACGCTTTGCCAACAAAAAGCTACCAACATGTGAAAATAACTATACCACTACTAAAAGAGAAGATTTTGCTATGGTATTTGCATTGCAAAAGTTTTGACACTATCTATTGGCCACACATTTGAAATTTTCACGTACCACCAGGCACTAGATACCTGGTTAATGAGCGAATTTTGGGAGGATGGATATCTAGGTGGCTTATTATGTTTCAAGAGATTCAATTTCATATCAGTGTAAAGTAAGGATGATAAAATGTCAGACTATATCATTTGAGTAGGATAAAAAATGGTAAAGACCCAAAAGAAATAGAGGATGAGTCCCCAAATAATATAGAAGACATTACAAACTTTCTAGAGTGAGGTACCTGTGCCCTATGCATTATATAGAAAGGGATAAAAATAAAATGGTCACTTGAGCTATCCCATATAATATCATCAATGCCTTTTAGTAAAAGATGGGGAAACATGATGTGTTGCATTAGAGAATAAACATCCACAAATTCTTCAATAAGGACATTAGGTAATTGCATGGCGTCACTTTGCAAGCAAATTCACTACTAGAAAAGTCTTACAGAGTGGCCTGTGGTGGTCAAGTTTATTTCAAGATGTGTATGTAGCCAAACATTACAATGTGTGTGAGTGAATGAGAAAGCCAAACTAGAGAGATGAGATGCCCTCTATACCAATACTCATAAAACAACCATTTAAATAGTGGAGAATAGATTTTTTCAGACCTATAAGTCCCCCAAAAAAATGAAGTCATGTGTGGTACATTATTACTATAATAGATTACTTCAACAAATGGGTAGAAGTTGTTTTAACTCCAAGTTACAGTGTGAAGGACGTTACCAAATTTTTATATGAAAATGTTATTACAAGCTTCATATGCCTAATCAAGTTGGTCAGTGACAGAGAAATGTCATTTATCAATAAAACTATCAAGATTCTCACTGAGGATTTTATGATCTTGTACCACAAGAGCACAATTTATCACCCTCAATCAAATGGAAAAGCTAAATCATTAAACAAAATATTGGGGAAAATATTAACAAAGATATGCAATGTGTAAAGGGATGAGTGGGAAGAAGCACCAACCTAAAAAATCCATAACATGTATAACACAAAAAAAGATAACACAAAAGGATACACAGTAGGAAGCATCATAATTGAAACCTCATATCTCTACCTAGTGGTTGTGGGATGTTCCCACAACATCCACCTGGTACACCTCTTTTGTAATTCTTTTGTCACAACTCACATTGGCTCTATCAATAACCCCTAGGATATCCATTTCCCCTACCATTGCTCCACTTGAAACATCTTTGGATGTTTCCTAGCTACTGTTATCCAAGTAAATTAAAGGTGTAGTTGTGTTCCATGAGTGAATTGCACAGAAGGCCTTGGACTTGGAACAAGATTTTTTTTGGTTGTGAGAGGACAACACATAATTGAGCACCTAGCTTGAAAATACACATCAATTGATCAATATTACTTGCCCCACACTAGTTACATAATTTCTTGGTGACCAGGTGATGTCTTAAGATAAACAACTCATCGTCCTATTAAAGTAACTCAAAAAGGATTATTGGATGCGAAATGATTGTAAACACCACAAACCCAAGGATAGGCTATAATGGTAGAAACATATTCAATCTACAAGTTTATTGAAGACTATGAATAGGTTTTGAATATTGTTGTGCAACAATCCAAACAAATATCTCATGGAATGTTGAATTCGAGAGATCATCTCAATAATTATTTAATAACTGTTAAACCTAAGTTTACAACAACAAATAAAGCCAAAGTTATGATGGATGATCAAACAACCACTATAAAATCAATTTGTAGTGCACTCAAACAATTAATAGATTCGAGGGATAATGCCATGTAAAAACTTTAGGATTGGCATGAAACTATGCACAATATATTTACAGGGCTACAAGCTCAAAAAACTATGGATTGATTAGATGGTCTGGTAATGGATATTTAACTCAATTTCTGAAATGCTAAAGCACTAATCACCATCACAAAATATGATGATGTTCAAAACTTGATGTTGGTTCATATTTTGTTACGTATATGGCTTACCATGGTGTACAAAGTGCTAACTAATTGGAAGATGCTCAAGCAAAACCTCTCTCAGATCGATCCCACTTTACCCAAGTAGTGGATTAGCCTCAATTCATTCCACATGTTGTAGGCTCAATTTTCACCCTTGGAGAGAGTTCTTTAGGCTCCCTCCAATTGGGATACACAATGGCAATAACCCCAAGTTGTGGGTCACCTATGATGGGGTTGGACCTCCAAAGAAGGCTAACTTCCTCTTTGATACTCACTTAAACTAATTTTATCATAGGGAAAAGGGTTAAAAAGAGGGTAAAGGCTCCTAAGAAAGTTAACTAGGAAATCCACCAAATTTAAAAGGGAAACTCCCATAAGCTTGAACCCACACTAGATCTGTAGAAGATAGTACTAGCTTACATAACCTTAAGATCAAGCCAATTGCATAAGTATTTCATAAAATAGGTTCAGAGTAGAACACTAATCCAGGCCTGAAATCAACATTTAAAATTCCCTAAACAAGGTCCGAAAGGAGGATAATGGATGAAGAAGAATCTCCTTCACACATTGCCATCATGCACATCTCACCAAACCAAATCTAAGGTAAGAAATAGGCAAAGAAAGTCTTATATTGCATCAAGAGGTAGTTCTTACAAATGCTTGATAGGGTCAAGCCTAATCAAGCTGAGAATACTTTACAATATCTCAAAGAGTATCCATGTCTCCCAAAAAGATGAAAAAGGTCTAAAGTCTAAGAACCCTTACAAAGGAAAAGAGAATGGGATAATATAGGAGAAGGGGAGAAAGGAGAAGAGGGAGCATGTTTCAAGAATAATTAATGAGCTACCGACTATCAAGGAATGTTCCACCATCCTTTGGACCAAAAATGACTAGTCCATCATCAACAGTTAATCTTGCATTAGCTTCAATAGCCTTTGAACTCTCCTAATTGACCAAGAGGTCCACTATAAGACAAGGACTTATTTAGGATGATGACAAAGTCTATTTAGAATCAATACCCTTAACTACTTCTCCAACTACTAGCTCACCACCTTAGGACCTTAAGCCCACTTGATGTGCTCATGAAGATCAAATCCTTGAATATTGAAAGTGACAGTGTCATGCCATGAATGCTGGTTAGTTCCTGCTTTATTGATGATGGAGCCACATTGACAGATGAGAAACTTTGCATTAAACATATATCTACCCTATTTCATAATGGGATCATAGGTTCATCTATAGATAGAAAACCAATCTAAGATTATTAGTTTTCCTATAGTTTTCCATATTAATATATACATGTAGACTACATAGCCTCTTTTTTAGATCCAAATAGGTCCAAAAATACCTAATCTATCTCTACAGGAACCAGGAGTTCATTATATACACAGATCATTCTTAAAAATGGTGAACACAGTTATAGAAATAACCCTATAGGCTATGAATTTATGAACTAGATGTCTGTATTTAGCCTTAATGGTGGTCCTTTATATTCTTTATCATCTTGGTTGCATTAGTGTGTCCCTTTAATGGTATTGGATCGAGCTTTAATGGTGATAGGATGACCCTAAAAATCATATTTGTTTCCATCAAAAATGGTTTCTTAGATTTTCTTTAAAGTCCTGGGCTCATCTTTATTATAATTTTATGTAATATCCAACCTAGCTTGTTGACATATTAACCTTTGCTTGCATCATTAATATTGATTTGTATGATTGAGTGAGAGCCATCGATCTTGCCCTTAACTTGCTAATCCTATCCAAGCTTATGCCACATGTCAAATGTGTATTAATTTTCAAAATTTGTTATCAGTCTATAGCCTCATGTGCTTATGCCATGTGTCAATCTCTCAAGCTCCTTGACTGTTTGACTCATCTCACATCATTGGATCAAGATGTATGATCGAGTGTGGACTATTAGATCTATTAGGATCCACTATTTGAAAGCCAATGGCTATTTTGTGAGCTTAAAATTGATGTTCGTACTCCTATCAAATGATTTTCACATGATCGTCAAACTTAATCTCAAAAATATTTTTTTTAGCTTAAACTTGATGTTAGCATGAACATCTTATGTTTGAGGTCCAACTTTAGAAGCTTATAACTTGAGATAAAAATCTCAAGCAGGCATAAAAATTTCATAGGATGATCTTGGCCTGTAGAACTACAAATACACATGATTCGTTGGTCATGTGAGGCTTTTTGAGTGGAGATAAAAGAAATGCATAAAATGGCTGGTTCAGTCATTCTCGAATGACATCTTGGTGACAGTTTGGTTCTCTAAGTTTACATAATTCATTATTTGATCATTCTTTCAAAGTGCTGATGATTTTTTATTGCTTTTTTACAACCTATTTCATGCTCTGAATGTCCAAAACAATTGAGAACCTTCATGGCCTTCTTCATTTTGTAATCCTAGACCTATTTTCAAACCTTTGGTTCACTTCTTGGTCAAAGCATGCAAAAGCTTCATATGTGGGCCAAAAATGGCCAACATCTTTGATGACTCACATGGGTTGCATGTTTGTCTATGAAATAAAACCCAAACTATGTTGCCTTGTCCATTCATTAGGCATGGAGTCTCCTGTCTAGTCTAACCATTAACCAGGATCTAAAACTGGCTACCAATCTTGCTCTAACCTCTCTAAACAATTCAAGAACAACAAAACAACCAAGGCAAGTGCATGCAGGCACTTAGAGGAAAGAAAAAATGGATAACCTACTAAACAAAATGTGCATAAAGGCACTTAAATAAAAGGATGAGCCTACTCTAATATATACAAGGTTGTAAAGTAATTCACAAACACCTAGCTCCTAGGTCAAAGGGAAAACTATGAGTATCATTCACTTGTAACAAATCAAGCTAAAAATACCTTGCTTTAGAGGTATCAAAATTGGTGAAGCACATAGCTTGATGGCCAATCCTTTTGATGTGCTCCCCAATGGATGGAATGGAATGAACATGTCTCCAATGTAGACATATTGGTCTAAGTCTTCCAAGCTTGGTTCATGTTGGACTACAGGATCACTTGCTTGATGTTTCTCCCTACCCTAAAAAAAGTCGTGCACGAAGACTGCATTAAGGCTCTTAGAAGCAACTACATTTGGTTCACTTGATGGTTCAAAAATACCATGTTCTTCCACCTTGTCCTTATGTAAATCAGGGCTGATCATGCTTAGATTAGCATGTTTATAGCTTTCTCAAAGGACATGTCCCTAAACCTCCTCAAATTCTTTGGTCATGGCATTGAAATGCTACCATAAATCTTTAATCTCTTCACTGGTATGTTCATCAAATTAAATCACTTGAGCACTTGAGATGTCTTCTTCATCAACCTCACTAAAGACTTGATCTTGTTCTTCAACTGCAAATGAGTTTTTATTTGACCATCCAAAGTCTAAAGTATTACACTGATTTTGCTCAAGATTTCATTTTTTTTCCTCTAGTTCCAACATATATGGGCTATCTTCATTTGGCACCTCATCTTGAAGTGTACCCACCTTAGACATTTGGTCCTAATCCTCTCCTTTATCAATGTAGAATGGACCTTCAGTGGTCCATTCAAAATCTACTCTATTTTCATCTTGAGGGTTGACCTCATCAGGATCCAATTCATTTGTGTCAAAACCATGCCAAGAAGGCTAGCCCAAACTTAAATTTTCCCTTTTTGGATGAAGTGGATTTCCCATCATGATATCTTCATCATAGACACTCGCATTGTCCTTTTCAAGTTCACCTATGACTGCAATCTCCTCCTCTATCCTTTGTAGAACAGGCTCCTCCTTTATAAGGGATATGGTGGGAGGGTGAAGAAGTTCACCTCACTTGCAAGTGAGGAGGGTATCCTTCCAGCTAGGTACTTTTAATGCTCTTTTAGGTGGTTCTTAAACTAAGGAGAGAGAGTCTCAAAAATCTTATACACCAAGCTCATTCAGCTAAGTTATGGTTTCTTGATTCATTTCTTGCACATCTAACCCTTCTTCTACCAGGATTGGTTCTTAGACTGCCTCAACTAAC
The DNA here is from genome assembly GCA_037957365.1 of Torreya grandis. NCBI lineage: Eukaryota > Viridiplantae > Streptophyta > Pinopsida > Cupressales > Taxaceae > Torreya > Torreya grandis. The sequence continues at coordinate 4,586,606 of JARHVA010000212.1, forward strand.
ACCTCCCTTTCCTTATTTATTCCCTCCTTGATTGATTCCCATGAGGATAATGTGAAATACTTGGCCACTTTGTCATTTTCCTGAATGGGTGTGGGAGAGGGTGGTTTCACAAGAGGGGGTATGAAATAGTTAGGGTCCTAAGACAGGATCCAAGATAGAATGGGCATAGGGGTAGGAGAGGGAAAACTAACTAGCTCATGTTTCACATACTCTTTATCCCATTTCTCAAACACTTCTTTAATGGACAATACCCACCCTTTCATCTCTTTCTTCTCAACATGTGGGTAGTCAACTTCTTCAATGGATGCCCATACATTCTAGAACTCTTCCAAGAAGATATTTATCCCTTCTATGGCATGAAAAGAAAATTATTGTTTGATCCTGACCCCTTCCTTGATTTTCATGATTGTTCTTCCTTGGTCTAATATTGCCTCTCTGAGTTTTGACAAAGATGGACTTTGATGTGGTTGACTAGGGGGTGATCCAGGAATCTTGAAGGTTGAGATTGAGGCTCTTAGAGGGGAAAGGGCACATAAGGCTAGTCCAAATGAGCATGTTCCTCTTCATAAGATATTAACATACTATCTGCATTTTGGACCATGTTTCTTATCATTTTTATGTCCTCATTCCTACAAGATGACCATTGTTCTCTTTCACAAACTGACCATCTATTCTTCACTAACTGAAGAACATGCCTTAATTTTTGTAGAGCATAGATAGGGATGACTGGAGAAAACTCTAAACACTTACCAATCTCCCTTATAAACTCAATATAAACTATTAATGCTTGCTTAACTTCTGATAAGGATGTAACATGGTAATCTTGGTCTTGACAAGGGGAAGTAGAGCACTGATTTGAATCCAAAGGAGGCTGACCTTGGTCATATACAGAGGCAAAAGGAGGACAAAGGCCATGATAGGGTTGATAGGTTTTTTGAGGGCCACTTGGGGGTACCACATAAACATTAGTTTCCTAATAAGTGTGATGCTAAAGTAGAGAATAAGCATATTGATCAAAAGATGATTGATTCTACATACCAAATTATGATGATTAGGAACTTAGTTAGGTTGCTTAACTAGATGATAAATGCTCAGAGTCATCATTGATGTTTGTAGAATGCTTCCAAAGGCTAATATGTAGAATAATAACACCAAAAATCCTTCCACTTCTTTGGACCTTAGTCCCATCAGGTGAGCCAAAAAGTATTGTAGGCTCAATTTGCATCCTTGGAGAGAGTTTTTCAAGATCCCTCTAGTTGAGCTACATAGTGGGAACAACCCCAGGTTGTAGGTCACCTATAGTGGAGTTAGACATCTGGAGAAGGCCAGCTTCCTCTTTGATGCTCACATAAAAAAAAATCATAGGGAAAAGGGTTAAAAAGAGGGTAAGGGCTCCTAATAAAGTTAAACTAGTGATGTAACAAATTTAAAAGGGAAACTCCCATAAGCTTGAACCCACACTAGATCTACAAAAGATGGTACTATCTTACACAACCTCGAGATCAAGCTAATTGTATAAGTATTTCATAGAAGAGGTTAAAATTAGAACACTAATCTAGACTTGTAACACTGAAAACTCCCTATACAAGGTCATAAAGGAGGACAATGGACAAGGAAGACTCTCCTTCACACAATGCCATCATGCACAACTCACCAAACAAGATCCAAGGCAAGAGATAGGCAAAGAAATTATTATGTTGCATCAAGTATTGGTTCTTACAAATGCATAATAGAGTCAAGCCTAATCAAGCTAAGGATACTTTACAATATCTCAAAGAGTATCCCTATCTCCCAAAAAGATGAAAAAATCTAAAATCTGAGAACCCTTTCAAAGGATAAGAGATTGGGATAATATAGGAGAAGGGGAGAATAGAGAATATGGAGCATGTTTAGACAATAATTAATGAACTACCAGTTATCAAGGAATGTTCCACCATCCTTTGGTCCAAACATGACCAATCCATCATCAATAGTTAATCCTGCATTAGCTTCAATAGCCTTTGAACTCTCCTCATTGGTCGAGAGGTCCACTAGAAGACAAGGAATTATTTAGCATGATGATAAAGTCTATTCGAAATCAATTCCCTTAACTACTTCTCTAACTACTAATTCACCACCTTGGGACCTTAAGACCACTTGACATGCTCGTGAGGATCAAATCCTCAAATCTTGAAACTAACAGTGCCATGCATGAATGATAGTTAGTACTTGATTTATCGATGATAGAGACACATTGATAGATGAGACCCTTAATATTATACATATATCTGCTCTATTTCATAACAAGATCTTAGGTTCATCTATAAAAAGAAAACCAATCAAAGATTATTGGTTTTCCTAGAGTTGTCCATATTAATGTAGACCTATAGATTGCATAGCCTCTTGTCTAGATCCAAATATGTCCTAAAATACCTAATCTGTCTCTTTAGGAACCAAGAGTTCATTGTATACATGGATCCTTCTTAAAAATGATGAACACAGTCACAAAAATAACCCTACATGCTACAAATTTATGAACTAGAGGTCCATTTTTAGCCTTAATGGTGATCCTGTATATTCTTTATCATCTTGGTTGCATCAATGTGTCCCTTGAATGGCATTTTATCAAGCTTCAATAGTGACAGTACGACCCTACAACACCTATTTAATTCTATAAAGAATGGTTCCTCAGCTTTCATCTAAAGTCCTATGCTCATCTTTTTTTAATTAATTATCGATATTTGACTCATCTTATTGACCTTTTCTCACACCATAGATCTTGATCTATATGATCAAGTGAGAGCCATCAATCTTGCCCTTGAATTATCAATCCTATCCAATCTTGTGCCATGTGTCAAATACACATTGATTCTCAAGATTTATTGTCAGGCTACATCCTCACATACTTACAATGTGTGTCAATCTCTCAAGTTCCTTGATTTTTTGACTCATCTCACACACTTGGATCAAGATGTACAATTGAATGAGGACCATTAGATCTATTGGGACCCACTATTTGAAAACCAATGGATATTTTATGAGTTTGATACTGACATCTACACTCCCATCAAATGTCATTCACATGACCATCATTGATGATCATGTGACAATCAAATTTAATCTCAAAAGGATTTATTTTGCTTGATCTTAAACTTGACATTAATGCGAACATCTTCTGTTATAGGTCCAACTTTAGAAGCTTTTAACTTGAGCTAGAAAGCTCATGTGGGCATGAAAATTTTAGAAGATGATCCTGGCATGTAGAACTACAATTACATGTGATTTTTTGGATGCATGAGGCTTTTTAAGTGAATGACGTCCTAGTGATATTATGGTTCTCGAAGTTTGTATAGTTCATTCTTTGATCATTCTTTCAAAGTGTTGATGCTTTTTGAGGATTTTTTCTAACCTGGTTCATGTTTTGAATGTCAAAAACACTTGAGAACCCATATGGTCTTCTTTATTTTGTAATCTTATATCCCTTTTCAAACTGTTGGTCCACTACTTGATCAAACCATGCAAAAGCTTCATATGTGGGCCAAAAATGGCCAACACCACCACAACAACTTCAATAAATTTTACAACATAAGATGTTGGCTACAAAGTTGCATCTAGAGAAACAACAACCTCTGCCACTAGATATTGCATGATCAAGTGGGTCAAGAGCACAACAAGCATAAAATCCTCTATAAAATCCCCCTATTCAACTTCTTCAAGGATCACCACCACCTACTCAAAAGGTAATGTGCACCTCATTTTTTTAGTTTTACATCTTTTTGCACAATTTTTTTAGATGGATTTAAACATTAAGAGTAGGGTTAGGATGGTTAAAAAATAATAAAGGGTGGCCGCCTAGTCTTGCTAGTCTATCAAAAACCTAATAGGGTGGTAGGCTAGTATGCTACCTAGTTGAAAACCCAAAATGGTGGCTAAGTAATGTGTCTATGGTGAAAATTGATAAAACGACACCTAGAATGATAACTACAACTTTTGTTTATGGCTCATCTCATTAGCTTTAGTTTTGACTCTAGTTTTGCAACTTTGTCTCAAGATGAGATAATGATTTAAGTCCAAAAAAGTATTGGATGAGGAACAAGGTGGACTAAAATTGGAAAGTATAACAGATGGACACTTAAAAATTATATGATTTTGTCTTTTGTATAATTTTTTGTATGTATATGACTTTGTAGTCATAAACAATAGATGGAAGAATGTGAAGAGTTTTGTCTTTTGGCATATCAAAAGGGTAGAATATGAAGATACAACACTTTATAATACTTTGTATATATCAATTAATTGTAATAAACGATGGTTATTGTGTGTGATAGAGATTAATATAATGTATTGTATGATTTTCTTATTTGTCTTTTACTTTTGATTTATGCATAGTGAGTATTGTGGATATCTGATTCGGTATTCATATAGTTATGTCAATTATTTTGTATACACTTTCTTATCATGTCTTCATTAATATGAGTTTGACTTAGTAAATAATGGCATATTTTAGTTTGAATTGCCAAAAATTGCTCTATTTTGTCATTAACTACATAATTTATCCTTGTAATTAACATGTTTTGGAGTTTTCCAAGAACCTCTACTAACACAATCACTGGACAAAAAATAACTGACACTAATGTAGTAGGATTTTTGAGCTTAATGATGCAATTTAAACACTCAAACATCAAACTACTTAGTTAAATTCTAGAGCCATTAAGACTAAATGTAATAGATGAATTCAAAATTCAAAATAACATTATCCTTCTAAATCTAAATGCTATAAACCATGATCAAACAGTATAAAAGACAAAGAGATGAGATTTCTTACCTTAAACTCAGATTGACGTTATGATGTTTGATTATGGATATTGGATTAAGGATGATTGAGATTGGTTTGACATGGAGATAACATAAGAATTCCAGTTAATTTCCATGGAGGAAGAGGTTGGTTTAAATATATTTTGGAGAAAGGGATCAATGGATGAGATTTGAAGATGGTTGGAGGAGATCAAGGGATGGGAATTATTTGAGGAATTTAAAATTCCTTGGAAGCCTCTAGATTTAGAGGCTTCTAGAGAGGAGGGGTGAGAATAGAGAAGGTTCTAGATTTGAAGGGTTCTATAATCATTCTTGGGACTAATGATGATTAGATGAGGGATTAGAAAGGGATTAGGTGAGGTTTGGGAACTAAGGGTGTAGGAGAGCCTAGGAATAGGCTTAACAGGTGGGTAGATGGGTCATAAGAATTAAAACTTCCAAAATAATAGGTTAGTGGAGATTAGATGGGATAATAGGGATTTAGGATAAATTAATGATGAATTGGGATAGACTATGGTTAGTGAATGAAGTAATATTTAAGAAGGGGATATTAGATAAACGACTAGGAGTTGGATAAATTATCAAGATAAATGAGATAAAATGAATTAGTGTCGACTAATAGGATTATTAGTTATGATAATGTAAGTGAAATAATTTAGATGCATATATTTTTCCTCTCTTTGAAAGGGCATTATGAGTGGAGTGAAGTGGAAGGAGTAATGGTCTTTCAAATAAAAATTATTTCATGGATGTTAGTAGATGATGTTAGGGGATATGATGCCCCCTTGAGGGGACATGTGGAGAAGAATGAGATGGATGGCCACCCAAAATAAGAAATGAGGGGTGGGATGCGATGAGTAGACAAGGGGATGGGATTTTAGATGAGATAGATGATGAAGAAGATAAATTCAACTTGAGTAATGAGCTACGTATTGATGATTCCCCTAGAAAAGATATATATGCATGGAGTAAAGATGATGGGTGTCACGGTTGTTAACACATCCCAAGGGGGAATCAACTATAACATGATGATGATAAGATTAAAATTCCACAACCTTAAGACATATCCCAAGCAAGGATGCATGTAAGGGATAGTTATAGGGCAGGATAAAATAGTGATTTGATGAGATTTATGATGGATGTAGCTCAAAGCTAAAGTTGATCAATATGATGTATGTGATGATATAGAGGAAACAATATGATCAAATGACTAAAATATGGGGTAGAAGATATGATGATAGATGATAGATGATGTGGATAAAGGAGATAGTGTCCAAGCCATATTTGAGCACTAAAAAAGTGACCAAGTGTTGTCTACACTAATACCTCAGGCCAATGTAGTTCTGAATAGAGGATGATGATGATGGTGAGTAGTAAATAAAGGTTATGACTCAGATGATGAGATGGAGATAAAATAGTATATGTTTGTCAAGTGCATCAAGAGGATTAGATTAGTGATGGAAAATAAGGATGATTAGATGATTGGATAAATGATAAGGGGGGAGGTGATCAAGCCATCACAACTGTTATAAGGCTGATCATAGTCTAAGTAATTTGATAAAATATAGCACTTGGAAATTTGCCTCATGATATAAGTATGACCAAGGGGATATTGTGAAAAATTACATGGGAAAATAGCAAACTTTGCATCATCAAGGGAACTGAAAAGCATTATTGTGTCTTTTGTTGACCTCATAACATCCTCATTTAGTGCCCAATAGAAATAAAGACATGATGCAGATAAAAGATAAACAATATATATACATGATAAAATCCAAGTCAAGTATCTACATGCAATCTCATAATGTTTGTTCGAATGATGGAATAGGTGATAGGTTGGACTAAGTCGATTTGGGTTTGGGATAAGATGATCATGATTTTAGGATTAGAACTTGGGTAAGGATGTGGGTAGGATAAGAAGGTATTATATATAGGTTGATGAGGGTGATGAGATTTTGTATATTAGGTTGGTCTAGAAGGCAAATATAAAGTGGTTAGATGAGGATGAGGATGAGGATGATGGCTAAGGGTTACTGATAGACAAAACCATATATGAGTCCAATCTAGAAAGAGGATTAAGGGATGATGGGATCAAATACCTTCCATACTAGAAAAATAGTGATTATGTGGGTGCTAGGTATGGAGATGCAATGAAAGGGACAAGTGATGGGATCAAATACCTTTGATACTATCAAAAAAAGTGATTGGATGGGTGTTAGGTATGAATAAGAAATGATAGAGAAGTGATGGGTGCTAGACTAAATTCTTTTACAAGGTTGTGTATGGAGATAATTCCTAGTCAAAAGGGATGATGATAAAGATAAGGATGGGTGAGCACTAAGATTTGGTTATAAGAAAAAATAGATTATCCAAGGAGGATGAATAGGAGATGGACATTAGACGTGTATTGGGGATGATGATATGGATAAAGGGATATATGGGATATGATGGTAAGGTGGATGATAAGATGTGATGGATATAACTAGGGATCATAAGATAAGATATCATGGACAATTTTTGGCTTTTTCAAATTTTATGATTTTTAGGGTTTTTACCATATTTTAATTTTTTTAGGGTTTTTTAGAATATATATGTACACTATACAAATGAGGTTACTAGCAAATGGAATACCAAGCCTAGAAATCAGCACAAAGATGGTCAAAATGATGGATGAGTAATAAAAGGATGAAGGTGAGTTGGGAAAGGGGATAAGGACCAAGGAAGAAGGGACTAGGGATTGCTAGTGACCACATCAAGAAGGAACTAGATGTTTAGTTACTTGACTTTCCATTGGAGGATACACCAAGATGATTTAAGAACCTTTCTCAAGACACCTTCTACTTTCTTTACGAAGGCCAAGACAAGAAGGAATGAGAGATATGATGCATGATATGATGGTAGACGATGGGTAGGAATAATAGACCAAGGGATAAGATGGATGAGGATGGGTGAAAAATAATGGATTATTCCCTCAAGTGGTGAGGTATAATGTGGACAAAAAATTATTTTACCATGATGCCAAAAATCAGTTTTCATCATGGTACTTGCCCAAGGTGTCAGAAGACTGGTTTTCATCATTAGACAAATGAATTTTTTTTTGACTTTTGTGATGGAATTGTTGACAAGTAGATTACACCTTTTGAAAGGAAACTTATCTCCTTTCTTCCACATGACAAAATGGAGACATTCTTCTTGCTGTGGGTAGCAAGTTTAAGGAATGAATCTCTAGATTAAGGGCTAGCTTCCCTTGATGCACCTTGAAGTCCTAAATTTCTACTATTGATAATGGGGGGTGAAAAGAGAGAGAGATACTACAAAATAATAACCTAACTAAAATGGTGATGCACCAAAATAGATTGATATATTCATCTTTTATCCATGCTTTGTACCAAAAAGAGTGAATAGACACTTCATTTGAATAAGAGACTTAGACTACATCAATGTTTTAACAAAGGGTTTGATGGAGGTATAATGAAGAAGAACCTACCATATGTGCTCTAGAAGCACATTGATGGATGGTTGCTCACCTGCACATATACTCTAACCTAGATTCTTCTTGTTAACCTATAGAAGAATATCTTGGATACACTAGATACACTGGTATCGACTTATGAAAGCATTAAAATAAATGACTAAACATAAGGCAATACATAGACATATGCAAAAGTGTAAAGAATTAGATGGAGGTAAAATTCTTATTTTGATTAAAGGAAAATTTTGTCAAGGCTTCACCATACAAAAGTGAGAGATATTCCCTTACAAAGCTAAGAGGTTACAATATATATATAAATTGGAGAAAGACCCTCAACCCTTTCAAGAGCAGGCAACACATACTGCATTAAACACCTCGATAAAAGGAAATCACCCATGTTGCTATCATGTTCTCATAAATTCACCTGAAGGAGACATGTTATAGGTGTCCCAAATATTAACTTTGCTTCCCAAGCTACATTAAACACCTTTGCTAAAACATGGTTCGCTTTGCTCCTCGAATGACAACGCTGCCTCTTACCACGTTCTGGGCCATGCTTTTTCCTTGAATGCTCCCATAACTCCCCTTAATGGCTATTTGTTAATGTCAAACATAAGAAAAACTGGGCCACCTCTTTGAAATCTCATGCAACCCTCTTAATTTTTGTTCATGGATACTATTCCATCTGCAAGCATTTACTTCTTTGGTCGATGCCTCCTGTGCCACCTAGCCTGGGGTACTTTATCCCTGTGTTTGACTTGCCATGACACTTAGAGAATTATAAGTGTATATATTATATGTTTGTGGTCATGTTCTATATTACCTGCTCTACTTTTCTCTTTTCTTACTACTTTTTGTCTTTTTCTTGAAAATACAGGCTCTTAGGGTCTATCTTTCCTGCTTGGGGCTCCTTTCTCAGCGATTTGTTGAATCTTGCTTCGAGCTTCTTGGCCTTTCTAATTTATTTGGGTGAAATGCCTAAAGGAATTCCTTTCATTATGCTCACCACTTTGACTCCCACCTTTGATGACACTTATGGCCCATGCTCTAGAATTCTTTCAAATAAAATGTTTGAAAGAATTCTTTAAGACATTTTATATGAAAGAATTGTTCTTTGGCCTTTCTCAAATGGCTAACCCATCTTCTTAAATTTGGCATTCATGGGCCCATCATTAAACATTTGAAAATCAATGGCTATCTTAGCACCATAAAATTGGCGTGCATGGGCATGTTGCCATTTGAAAACTAATGGCTCTTTCACTACCTTGAATTTGACGTTTGCGGGCTAGTCATTGCCCTCTAACAATTCCTTTGGTTTTTTTGCAAACAAACTTTTTTGAAGGGAAAGTGACCCTTCAAAAAAATGGAAAGGTCCTCTTTTGATGGCTGAGCATCCTCTGAAAGTGCACCTACCCTTCGGGTTTTTGTCTTATCAAATTTCTTTAGACAAAATGTCTGAAGGAATTCCTCCAGACATTTTTTTTGAAAAAATTAGTGCCTTTAGCGTCTTTCCTTGAATTTCCTTTATCAGTGAATTTATTCAAACAAAATGTCCAAAAGAATTCCTTTGGACATTTTTTCTGAAGAAATTCATTTCTTGAGTTTCTCTATGAACATTTTTCAGACACTTTATTTGAAGAAATCCATTTGTTGGCTTGTCACCTTTTCTGGAGGAAATCTTCCCTTTTGGGCTTTTGGGCTTGGCCTTTTGCTTTGACCATCTGCCCTCCACAAAGACACCTTGAGCCCAAAGTTTCCCTTCAAGCTTTTATAAAGGTCCATTTTGTCGATTTCCTACCTCCCACAAGGGCTTCTTAGCCTCTAAGTCACTTTTTGAAAGAATGCAAAGGTCATGTTTGGTACCTAAGTGCCCTCCGCAAGGGTACCTACCCTTTGGAATTTTTAAAAAATACCCCTGGCCCTTTGAACTTGGTCTGTTCTATTGATAACAAGCCCTCTAAATTAACTTGCTTGCTCTGTTAGGCTTTCAAGATCAAAATGGGTTTCAAGTCGAACCTTTACTTGCTGGACCCAAAGCACTTGGCAATCAGAAGGATGAAACACTTGGTTTTTTCATGGAAAGAGACCTATCAAAGAAAATCCCATAAGGTAGTTGTGGGATGAACTTTTCATAACTTGGGATAAAAGACCCCATAAGGAAAAATAAAGAGGGGTGACTAACTTTTGCCTGTAGGACCAAAATTGGTCAACACATTTGGCGATTCACAAGGGAATAATCCTGCTATGCTTGAGAATACTAGTGGCTTAAAGCTCCATTGGTCATGGAGTTAGGGTAAAGCTTGAAAGGCTGGGAATAACTTTGAAAAACTTAAGAACCAATGAATATTTTACCCCAAATGGTAAAGAAAACACACACAAGGCTAAAAAACTACAAATATTCATAAAAGCACTTAGGGAAAACAAGTAAAAAAAATAAGGAAATTATGTACATAACAAGAGAAGGTTAGTGACAATGTTTAAGATATATCCCATTGACTAGGATATGTAGTTCTTCACCATCCAACCTAGAGAGTTGGAATGCATTATGTTGCTTGCATTGGGTGATGACATATGGACCACTCCACAAGGCATCAAACTTCATGTGTTTTCTAGGTTTAGCTCAGTCTTCATCCCATTTCAAGATAATGTCACCTTCTAAGAAGTCATTTGATGAGGATTTCTTGTCAAAATGTCTCTTTATTTACTACTAACGACTGGTCATGGCATATGTGGCTTGGTTTATTACCTCTTGAAGCTCCATTAATTCACAAAATTTGATCTCTATGTTGTCACTCTCTTCCAATTATAGTTGATGGGTAAGATCTAAGGCTAGTAATTCAAGTCAAATAAGAAGTCTAGCTTCCCTTCCATACACAAGTGTGTATGGTGAATTTCCAACTATCCTTTTTGGAGTGATTTTGTCTTCCCATAAGGCTGTCTTCATCTTGGCATGTCAAGTCCTTTGATATTCTTCCATTGTCCTTTTAATGATTTGCTCAGGTTCTTATTGGTGGACTCAACCAGCCTATTTCCCTGTGGGTAGTAGTTGGAGGAAGTACTAAGATGTCGTATCCTAATGCACACTTGTTTATCTTGGTTCCCAAGAAAGCCAATGCATTGTCCAAAATTATTGTAGCTGGGACTCAAAATCTCATCACCATGCCTTAATAAAAGTCTAGGACCGAACTCTCATTGGCCTCCTTCAAAGCGATGGCTTCTACCCATCTCATGAAAAAATTTGTAGCAATCAAGACCCACTTGTGGCCAACAATAGAAGGAGGGTTGATCATCCCTATGAAGTCTAATCCCCATTCTATGAATGGTTGTTCCACTTGAATAAGTTGTCGAGGCATTATAACCAGTCACTCTTTTCCATTAAAGAGAGCACATTTCTGGCATCTCCTCACCCAAGCATGAGTGCCTCTAAACAAAGTGGGCCAAAAGTAGCCATCCCTCACAATCCTTGTAGTTGTGGGCTTAGGATCAAAGTGACCACCAGTTGGTCCATCATGAAATTTGAATATTACCCTATCAACCTAATTTTAATCGATATATCTCAAGAGTACCCCTGAAAAGTCCTTTCTAAATAACACTCTATCAACTAGAACATAAGGCAAAGATTGAAGCCTAAAATATCTCTTCTTATTTCTATCAAGGCCTTCCAAACACTTACCAGTTTGAAGGAAATGAGTCATGTCTTGGGCCCATCTCTTCATGATTGTAGGTACTTCCACTATAGTTTCATCATGGAGTATCAAAATGCCTTCCTTCAGCTCCTTGAGGTCTATAGCGAGGTATTCACATAGCCCTCTTCCCCTTACTAGCTTGGTGGTCTTGATCTCCACATCATACTCCATTACCTTGGTGATCTACCATGCCCTCTTTTCATTCAAGTCATGGCTTAGTAATAAATCCTTTACACTAAGATGTGGCACCATGATGTGAATCTTGATATTAGACAACATACGTCTGAATTTCTTCAAGTTTCATATGACTACAAGTGTTTGCTTTCCAACATATGTGTACCTAACCTCATAGCCCTCTAAGCCCTAGTTAAAAAATGTGAGAAGCTATTCAAAATTTTCACCATTCACTTGAGTGAGCATAGCAGAGATTACCTCTTCATTGCCAAAGGTGTAGAGATTAAAGTCCTTGGAGAAGTTCAGACTAGTCAAGGTGGGAGCCTGGGTGATAGCTTGTTTGATACCTTCAAAGCTATCTCTCCTCCTTATTATCCATGTGAATGTCTCATCCTCCCTCAGCATGGAAGTTAGTGGCTTGACTAATTCAAAAAAATTAGGGATGAATCTCCTAATAAATTTTATTTTGCCAAAGAAGCTTCGCAGGCCCTTCTTGTGTTTAGGCAAGGATAATGCTAAGATGGTGTGCACTCTTTTTATATCAATGGTCAAGCCATTTTTGGAAATGACATGACCCAAGAGTTTGCCTTCATGCACAACAAACACACACTTTTTAGGGTTGAGAGAGATGCCAAACCCTCTACACCTCTCAAAGATTTTCATTAGGTGTTTCAGATGTTGTCCTGCCTCCTTGGAGAAGACTATCACATCATCAAGATAAACTAGCATAATGTCATTTATTAAACCTTGGAAATCCATAGCCATAGCTCCTTGGAAAGTAGTTCTAGAATTTGACAGTCTGAATGGCATCTTCCTATAGGTGAAAGTTCCCCACGTAGTGGTGAAGGCTATCTTGTACTGGTCGAAGTCTTGCACCAGAATTTGATTGTACCCAGAGTACCCATCTAGGAGGGAGAAATGTTCACTGCCTATCACCATCTAGAGAATCTACTCCATACTTGGGAGGGGATAGTGATCTTTTAAAGAGACTTTATTAAGGTCTCTGAAATCAACACATAATCTAATCTTCCCATTCTTCTTTCTAATGGGGATCAAATTTTCCAGCCAAGAAGAGTGTTTGATAGGAAAGATGATCTTGGACTCAATCAACTTGGTGAGTTCCTTCCTCATGAGAAGCTCAATCTTTGGATTGATTAGCCTTTGTTTTTGCTTGATGGGTTTGGCACCTTCTTCCATCTCAATGGTGTGTTGGGCCAAGCTTGGGTTAAACCCCTTCAAATCAACATAATCCCCAGCAAAGACATAGGCAAACTCTTGGCATAATAGAATGAAAGAATGCCTTTCCTCATTTGTACATACCTTCCCAAGTGCAAGTAGCTTATCCTTGAATATCTTTACCCTTTCATAATTCTCTTTCTTGGTTGGCATGCTTGCTTAGTCTCTCTTGAGTTGGTCATCCTCATTAAATATGCTCTCAAGAGTGACCAAACCTTTAGGAAGCCTATTGGTTTTTAGCTGAATGATCTACTCCTCATACTATTTTTGTAGCTTGGATTGATTCCTAGAATTAAACTCAGCTTCCTCTTGTAATAAATGTCCTATTTGTTGGTCAATGTCAAACACTTGATAATTGATGACATTGTCTAGTATGGAGGGTCTTACTATCACTTTTAAATGGTGTTGATTTTTGTCCTAACTTATTCTATTAAAAATGTCAAAGTGAGTAATAACTGATGCTAGTCTATTTGCATGCTTATTTTGTTCTCTTGGGATGTAAATGATGTTGTAAAGCTTTCCATTAGGTCCCACACCCTGTGCTTGTAAGACTTGAGCAAGGAATTTTTTGTCAAGTTTTGACCTCTCACCTGGTTTACAATTAACTCATTGTCTCCAAAAACTTATAATTCTTTGATTCCTCTTTTTCTTGCCCACTCTAAACCATGAACAAGAGATTCATATTCTGTTATGTTGCAAGTGTAGGAGAAATGGAACTTGAAAGTTGAAAAGTATTTTTCCTTTGAAGGTGAAACCAGCATTGATCCACCAACAGCTCCCAACTTGCTTCTAGATCCTTCAAAGAAAAATTACCACAAACCACAACTCTCTTGGTTTGCCTTCATCAAATTTGGCATGAAAGTATTTTTTTCATGCATGTAGTAAACTCCAAGACCTGCCTCATCGATGAACTTGTAAGGATCATGTTCAAAGTTGTATTTTCCCCATTCGTCTAAGATTAGGTTAGCAACTCCTTCAAGAGAAGATGGTGTGGATTGGTCTAGTTGGAGTTCTTCATCAATGGTGGCATAGCTGACATTTGCTACCTTGGGTGAGTATGGCTCTATGTGATCATATTGGATAGGCTCTGACTCAATCTTCACTTTGGTTTCATATTTGGTCCTAAAAACCATGTAAGACCAATTTGCTGCTAAGTGCACACCTATCTTGGATGTGAAATCCCTAGATGAGCAAAGAGCAAAGTAAGGGGGAACGTGCACCACTACCACATCATAGGGAATAGAGAAGGTTAGACAAGCATGTAAGGTTAGATTCAAGCCCCTTACCACTCCTAATGTCTTGGCTAGTGATTTATCCAACTGTAGAACTCACTTGGTTATTTGGTTATATTTGAGTCTTAGCTTGTCAGTAATGTATTTGGGCATTATTGAGGTGCTTGCTCCACTACAAATGATACAATTATGGACCAGGAAATCTCCAATAATCAAGGATAGATATAAAAGAGGGACCTTGTCATCATTCTTTATTTTACCTCCAATGGGAGGAGCCCCATTCATAATCAACACATTTTCAGCCTTTGTTGGGACAACTTGCTCACTCAGCCCATGCAATTCATTTTCAAGTATATCTTTTTGTCTTGGCATTGCTAAGGAATCCCATAATGAGATATTCATGTGGAGCTTCTTCATTTTGTCCACCACATTTATTAGAGGGTTGTTCCCTTTTGATTTCTCCTTGGGGACATTTATAACTTGAGGTGCAACTTGAGGAAATGAAGCTACAACTGGCTATCTGTAATTAGGAAATTGTTGGTTTACTTGTGATGAAAAAAATGTCACAGATGTTTGAGTATCTTCCTGAGGTTCCTCCATATCTCTCTTTTTGGTCTTGGTGTTGGCTACAACAAAATCATCTTTATTATTTTTACTCCCCACATAATTGACTGTGTAGAACTCCCCTTCCAGGTGGTTCATAAGAGTGGAATCAGATTGAGCCTGCCCGTTGTCCATCCTAGGTTGTGTTGATGCCTCAAGACTTAAGAATTAGGCTACCTAATCACCTTGTGTGTGCATACATTGATTTGGTATCTCATTAGCATAAACAACATGTTCTTAATCATACCCTAGGGGTAGATAATTAGGTTCTTCCTATACCAAATTATTTTGAGTGGGGACAAGAGCCTTGGATGATGAAGGCGCACTTGGATTACAACTATGATAAGGTCTGACTTGGGTAATTTGACCCTACCCTTGATTATAATTTTGGAAAGGAAGTTAATTTATCTACCTAAATTTTTGGTACCCTTGATTTGACTTATAGCTTTGAGCTTGTTGCCTATTGAGGGCCACTAATTCATTGGTAACACTTTATAGTAAACTCTTAACCTCATGGAGGTCATTTTTAGGGGTAGTAGCCAACCTTTCTCCACTAGGTAGAGAAGTTAAAGTGGGTGCGATAGGCTGAGCTAAGGGCTATAGATCAGGAAAGAGTGGCATATGGGGTCTATGGGCTATCTTTCCTGCTTGCAACAAATAATTTTTGGCAGACATGGCTATTTCATAAGCAATGGGTAAAACTTGTCCACCCATAGATTGTATCATGACAACAATGTCGTTATTTAAGGCCTTTAAATAGTATAAGAAAGCATAGCCTAGGGTTAGCCTCACTGATATAGGGATTTTATCCCAAGTCTTTTGGAACCTAGTGTTAAAATCTTGCATAAATTCATGTGAAGCTCTTTTCATAGTGGTCAATTGCTCAACTAGAGATAAATGGTCACTTTCTTCTCCAAATCTATTTGTCAGGAAGGTGCCTAATTCATTCCATGAGCCAACTGAATTCATAGGCATGGTCCCATACCAATCCAAAACTTTACCTTTAAAGGACAAGGCCAGTAACTTGATGGCTACATTTTCTTTAGTGACATTATGTATATTGCAGAGGTTGGTTATGTTTCTGATATGCTCAATAGCGGTGATTGGCCCCTCTCCACTAAAGGGAGGAACACTCTTAAGGGTTATCCCTAGGATTGGGTCATACTGTAGAAGGTTCAAAGGACTCTAACCATTGAAGGCCACAAAAGGTAAAGCCATGACTATGATGGGGTTTAACTTAGGTCTTCTTGTGCAGGTGTATTTTATGACAGGTTTGGAAAACTAGTTTGTTGTGTGAGGATGAGTCATCACAAACCTTAGCCTCTTTTTTGAGTTCAAAGGTAGCTCAATAAATTTGAAAGGAACACCCTTAGAAGAAGTTATTATGGTGACCTTAGGCATGTGATACTAGGATGATAACTAACTAGACACTGTGTTCTTAAAATGGAGTCGTCAGATGGTGGATTATAGTTCTTTCTTTGAAATTTTTGTAACAACAAGACCAATACCAATCCTAAAAATCCATAGAACATAAAAAATTGTCCCATCGAGCATGCCAAAAACTATCAATGCAGTGGATTGCACCCTTTGAAAGGAAACTTAGCTCCTTTCTTCTATGTGACACAATGGAGACATTCCTCTTACTGTGGGTAGAAAGTTTGAGGAATGAATCTCTAGATAAAGGGCTAGCTCCTCGTGATGCACCTTGAGGTCCTAAAATTCTATTGCTAACAATGGGGGGGGTGGAAAGAGAGAGATACTACAAAATTAGAACCTAACTAAAATGGTGATGTACCAAAATTGATTGATCTACTCATCTTTTATCCATGCTTTGTACCAAAAAGAGTGAACCGACAATTCATTTGAACAAGAGACTTAGACTGCATCAATGTTTAAACAAGGGGTTTGATGGAGGTATAATGAAGAAGAACCTACCATAGGTGCTCTAGAGGCACACTATTAGATGGTTTCTCACCTGAACATATACTCTAACCTAGACGCTTCTTGTTAACCTACAAAAGAAGATCTTGGATACACTAGATACACTGGCATCGACTTATGAAAGCATTAAAATAAATGACTAAACATAAGGCAATACATAAACATATGCAAAAGGGTAAAGAATCAGATGGAGGTAAAACACCTCATTTGATTAAAAGAAAATTTGGTTAGGGATTCACCATACAAAAGTGAGAGATATCCCCTTACAAATATGAGAGGTTACAATATATATAGAAATTGGAGAAAGACCCTTGACCCTTTCAAGAGTAGGTGGCCCATACTACATTAAACACCTCAATAAAAGGAAATCACCCATGCTATTATAATCTTCCCATAAATGTGCTTGAAGGATCCATGTTGTAGGTGTCCCAGATATTAACTTTGTTACATAAGCTACATTAAACACCTCTGCTAAAGCATGGGTCACTTTGCTCCTCGAACGATAAGGCCACCTCTTCCCATGTTCTGGGCCATGCTTTTTCCTTGAATGCTCCCATAACTCCCCTTAATGGCTATTTGTTAATGTTAAACACAATAAAAATTAGGTCACCTCTTTGAAAGCTTACACAACCCTCTTAATGGTTGTCATGGATACTATTGCATCTACAAGCATTTACTTCTTCGACCGATGCCTCCTGTGCCACCTAGCTTGGTCTACTTTGTCCTTGTGTTTGACTTGCCATGCCATTTAGAGCATACTAAGTGTTTGTCTTATATGTGCATGGTCATGTTCCAAATTACCTACTCTACTTTTCTCTTTTCTTGCTATTTCTTGTCTTTTGCCTAGCAATTCAGGCTCCTGGAGGCTATCTTTCTTACTTGGGGCTCCTTTCTCAATAATTTGTTGAATTTTACTTCAGGCTTCTTGGCCTTTCTAATATCTTTGGGTGAAATGCCCAAAGGAATTCCTTTCATTATGCTCACCACTTTGATGCCTACCTTTGATGACACTTAGGGTCCATGCTTTGGAATTCTTTCAGATAAAATGTCTGAAAGAATTCTTTTAGACATTTTGTCCAAAAGAATTGTTCTTTGGCCTTTCTTCACTGGCTAACCCATCTTCTTAAATTTGACATTCATGGGCTCATCATTAAACATTTGAAAATAAATGGCTATCTTATCACCATAAAATTGACATCCATGGGCCTGTCACCATTTGAAAACTAACGGCTCTTTCGCTACCTTGAATTTGATGTTCGCGGGGCCCGTCACTATCCTCTAGCAATTCCTTCAACTTTTTTACAAATGGACTTTTCTAAAGGGAAAGTGACCCTTCAAAAAAATGGAAAGGTCCTCTTTTGATGGCCAAGCATCCTCTGAAAGGGAAATTACCCTTTGGGTTTTTGTCTTGTCAAATTTCTTCAGACAAAATGTCTGAAGGAATTCCTCAGATATTTTATCCAAAAGAATTCATGCCTTTGGCGGCTTTCCTTGAATTTCCTTACTTGGTGAATTCCTTTAAACATTTTGTCTAAAGAAATTTGTTCCTTGAGTTTCTTCATGGACTTTATTCAGACATTTTGTCTGAAGAAATCCATTTCTTGGCTTGTCACTTTTTTTGAAGGAAATCTTCCCTTTCAAGCTTTCTACCTTAGCCTTTTGCTTCGACCATCTACCCTCCACAAGGACACCTTGAGCCTAAATTTTCCCTTCGAGATTTTATAAAGGTCTATTTTGTTGATTTCTTACCTTATGCAAGGGCTTCCCAGCCTCTACGTCACTTTTTGAAAGAATGTAAAGGTCATGTTTGGCACCTAAGTGCCCTCCACAAGGGTACCTGCCCTTAAAAAAATTTGTAAAAGACCCCTGGCCCTTTGAACTTGGTTTGTTTTGTTGATAAAAGGCCCTCTGAAGTAACTTGTTTGCTCTTTTAGGCTTTCAAGATCAAAATGGGTTTCAAGTTGAACCTTTGCTTGTCAAACCCAAAGTACTTGGAAATCAGAAGGATGAAACACTTGGTTTTTTCATAGAAAGAGACCTATCAAATTAAATCCCATAAGGAAACCATGGGATGAACTTGTCATAACCTGGGCTAAAAGACCCTGCAAGGAAAAAGAAAGAGGGGTGCCTAATTTTGGCCTGTAGGACCAAAATTGGTCAACATGCATCTCAATTTATTAGATGTCGATATGAGATGCAGGATGCAAACATTGTTGTGATATTTAACTACTGCATGTTCTAGAGATATGTGATGTTAGGATCATGTCTTAGTGGCTTTTATTGATTCTTGATTTAGCATCCTCTAGACATTATAACTGTGTGTCTTTGTAACCCCTATGAGGGACAATGCTAGCTAGGGATTGGAGATATGGTTTAGATTGGAGGATGTCATGATTGTGATGATGGGATATAGGATGGGAAGGAGGGATATGATCATGAACTATATGACAGGATGGGGAGTGGAAATGGGGTTTGATAGTTGCATACACCTTTGGATATGGTGGAGATTATTTAGATTGGTGTCATGAGAGTAAGGGATCCAAGACCTTCTAAATTACTAATTTTTTGATCCAAGATTAAGAGGATGATCAGCCCTACAATTATTATTTTATACTTTCTTTCAAATTATTGATTGGATTTGACTTTGATTTCCCCCTAGTGCCTAATTTTGTGCTTCACTAGAGGAGATTGATTGTTCACTTGATATATGATTATTTTTACTTTGAAATGCCCCTAGTACTAAATTTTGGGCTTCACTGGGGGGAGACATTTTTTTATTAGGTCAATGATATGATTTTGCTTTATTTTGATTGATAAGATCAAAGATGATTTAATCATGACTTGTGATTATTGGTTTATGATCTTAGATTTTTTTATTTGCAGCACATGATATGGAATGTAGAGGGGAATCCAATGATACATGTTCATGTTCATTCCCATCATGTAATAGGATGTATGGATTATAGAGGCAAGGTGGATGAGTAATGTTGGGTGATGGATTAAGGGGATAATGGATAGCATAGTCTTCATAAAGGTCACAGGAGCCCTAGCCTCAATGTTGTAGAAAGTGTCCTCAAGAATCTCTAAAGGATCACTAATACATGCATCTAAATTAGGATTAGATCCAATTTGAAAATTAGATAAAGTATTTAAGAAATTAGTTATGATGTCATCATCCTAAGTGGGATCTTCAAAATAATAGGCATTATCATCATTTGTTGTAATATTGATGAGGGATGATGATTCTAATGAGGAATATGATTCATATACTGGTGCAGAACATGATCTTGATGAAGATAAAACTTTTATTAGCATCGATGTTGGCTTTGATGAATAAGACGTGATGCTACAAGTAGAGGAATGATTGCCCATGATTTTCCTCTCAACATGGGGTATTTGATATGATGGGTGAGAAGGAGATGATGGATGAATAATGGGCTGAGCAAATATAGGGCCATAGAAAGATTAATCAGATATAGGGGAACTAGGTTTATGGGGAATGGATTTATGTTTGATGGAGGATTGGTTGATGATGAGGGGATCATGGAAGAGGGATAGGATTTCTTGACCTTGGCTTGGAAGGGGAAGGGCTAGATCATGATCAAGAATGGAATCTTGGCATTTCTCTTCTTTTTGTTCACCTAGGATTGAGATTCATCTAGTTCATCCTCGATTATTATGTCACCACGGTCAATGAGGTCTTAGACATAATAATGGAAAGGTTGACATCAATAAATGGTATACCTCCAAGTTTGATGATATGTATAGTATTGGTTTGATTTATACCAGGAAGGCTTCAGCTTGGTGGGATCAAGATGTTGTATGGGTCGGTAGACAATCATGTTATCAATGATAAGTTATTGGAAAATAATTTCGAAGGATATAGGAAGGAAAGTATAGGGACCCTCTGCACTTCATGTCTTAGATGTGGAAACATTGGAATTTATATTATATGGTCACTGACGTGACTGGGTGGATGGTTTGGTGGTAGATAAGGTGGCCAAGATTGGATTCCCTTTGCTAGTGTAGGAATGGGTAGATGATGGGCTATAATGAGTAGATGGAGGATTGAAATTGGACTCACATGAAGGGGTTTAGACTGGGGGTGCAATGAGTTAAAGGAGATCAATGCCTTTAACAAGTGGTACACCCATCATAAGGAAATACAAAAGGATCTCATCCTTGTTGACAAAGATGTATTAGTTTATGAGAGTGGGGTCTAACTTCATGGTGGTGGGTGATAAAGGATGGGTGACTTGTTGGGCTTGAGAGTTAGATTTGGAAGTGTTGGAATTGGAAGAAGGTGAAGGTGATGGTGATGTCATATTATTGGTAGATTATGAGGTTGACAAGTTAGGTATTCTTTTGCTAGTAGGATAAGGGAGTGGTGATGGATTATGAATGGTAGATGGAGGATTTGACTGTGGACAAGTATGAATTGGGGCTAAGAGGATTTAGATAGGGCTAATAGATGGTGAAATAGAATGGGATAAGGGATGATGGTGGACTTGTTTGGGAGGTAATTTGAGGCTCATGGGGTCAAAATCATCAAGAAAGTGAGCACCCATATTCCATAGCCAAAAGAGCAACTCATCTTTATTCTCTGTGATGTATTGATTGATTAGGGTGACCGTATCAAGGAAGGATGAGACTAATTTCATAGGGCTAGGTGATGGTTTGGGTGAATGGGATCACGGTCAGAAGGTTGGTGATCACCCATCTCTAATTCTCATAAAAGGATAACATCTTTGTTGGCCAAGATGTGTCAGTCTACAAAAATTGGGTCCAAACCCATGGATGTTAAAATATGGATGATTAAGGGGGAACAATGTAGAGGTAGACTAAGGATTGGATAAAGATTGTTGGAATAAAGTAGATCTAAAGGATCGAGCTAGTTTAATAGGTGATGTTGAAGATGGGGTAAACCAATGAATTAAAGACTATGATCAAACTTCAGACTGATATTATAATAGGTGCTAATGACTTATCAATAATGCCTAGTACTCAATCTATCAAAAGGATTAAGGATCGTGATGGGTGCCTAGATTCAAACTAGCAAGATGATAATATGATGGGTGTTAGTTATGAATAGGCAAGGATGATAGAGACTAAATTGATGATGATGAGTTTGTTAGATTGAGATCAACAAAGTGATTAGATGCTAATAGTATATTGACTAGGTATGATACCTGACCAAGTGATGAGTGATAGTTTGAGTATGATGATAACCGATATGGATAGGATAAAAGGACTAGCTTAAGCCTTGGACTAATTTGCTTAAGATGGGATGGAATAGGATTATGTGATGAAGATGATAAGGCTAACGGGGGTAAGGAAAAATTTAGATATGTGGTGATGAAATGATCAAGGACAAGATGAATGCGATGTGGATGGTATGGACACGAGTGTGACCTAGAAATCCAACTAGGATAAGACAGGATGAGGTTAGACTAGATGGGTGATGGAGACAAAATCAAGACAAATGATTAGACATGGACTTAGGACAAGATGTGGATGAGATGAAATGTGGTTAGGATATAAGAGTTATGGGGTGATGACTAATGGTGGGTGAATATGGTTAGTCTAGGATGAGAGTAAGGCAAGGACAATATGTACAAGATGATGTCAAAGATGTACAAGATAAGATGTTGGTGATGGGGGTGTGACTAATGATGAAATAGGCTAATACGGGATGACTAGATTAAGATGGGGTGTAGACAAAATGGATATATAAGGATAATATTGATAAGAAGATGATGATGATGAGCATAAGTGTTTTGACTAGGAGGGAGTTAGGATAAGATGGGAATTGGGATAGGCCAATAAAAAGGATACAATGGGATGATGACAAGGAGATACAAGATGAAAGAATATACAAGAGGGTAAGGATATATAAGACAAGATAAGGATATACAAGATGGCTTGTGCAAAGACTTAGATATGTGTGTACAGGTTTAGGTGAAGGCTGACTCGGTTCACAAATAACATGAGTTTAGCACAACACACACCCAAGCAAGCAAACCACACAACCTATGATTAGTAAAATCAAGAGTGTAACCCAATACTCACACCATCAAATGGATTCATGGGTGAGGTTTTAGGTTGGTGACCTATTATATAGTCAACCAAACATTCTTGACCCCATTTGCATATGATGGCTACTTAAGAACTGATACTGACTCTAATAGCAAGGCACCTATTACGATCAAAGGATCCTATGCTAGGTTTGCACAAGTTTTATAGATGCATCCCCTATATACATGAAGGTACAGTGGGGTCCAAATCCATATAGGATGTTGTCTAACTATCTTGTATCTTGGAGCTTAACCACCCCTCACTCGATGGAACCCTTTATCAGAAATTTTGATTTGGCACTGAATGATAGCTCTCCTAATTTTTAGACTCCACCAGAACACATGACACCACGTCACCATCCCCTAGGAAAATAAAAATGGAAGGAATTTATAAGTGGTTTTTTATCCTCTAGGAATCTCCATAAGGATGCAAGGAGGATAGCATACATAAATCGTAGCCCCAAGAGACAAACATGAAGACCAAAAATATTAATTAACTAATTTAAGATTAAGTGTGTGATATATCTACAAGATGAAAGATGAGAATATACAAGACAAATAGATATATACGTGATATATATAAGACAAGGAGATGAAAATGATTCAAAATGAGTTTTAAAGTGCCATAAGGATTTTTTGGCAAGCGGCTTACAAACACACGATTAGTAGTTTGACTTTAGCACTCGAAAAGAAGGTACCCTGCAAGACAATGATTAGTAGTTTTTATTAACAATCTTGAGGGTCAGTAAAGACAATATGTTAGACCAAAATACGACCTAAAAAAGATGATGTATAAAGATAAAATGACTTCTAGACTTACCCCTAGAACCAAAATATGTTATTCTAATATGCCTTAATAAAATGCCCTAAAAAAATCATGATTTGGCTCGATAAATTTTTTTCAGTGAGCGGGTCAAAATATTGACGTCTAGGGGTGATAACCCCTAGCACCCCTTGTAGGGTCAAGGGGTAGATTCCCTTACAGGGTGCGGGAGCATCACCCTGAGATGGATAGGACAGGGTCAAGGGGTGGAGCCCCCAATGCCAAAGGTAATTTTGGCCTTGTAGGAGGCCCATAATGACTCAAATTCACAAAAATGACTTTAAAAATGCACTCAAAAAGGACAAAATCAAATGTAAAATCATAACTTCATAATGCAAAATCATAACCAAAAAGTACAAAACCATAACTCCAAGGCAAAAGCATAGATTGTGAGTTGTGATTTTGCAGCAGTTAGCTTAACAGTGACAACCATACTACAAAATTATGATAGTTAGACAAAATCGCAACTTACAATGGTAAAATCACTACTATGGGAATTTTAAGATTAGCAATTTTGTGTAAGAGCATAAAATTTCAAAATTTGGATATTTGATCAAAACAGATGTTTCGATAGGTCTAGACTAGTTACTTATATGTCTAAAGATGTTTATTTACAGGTAATTATGATACATTTGGGATTGTTAATGATGCATCAAAATTTTATGAATGGAGATTCCAATATTTATCAAAATGAAATAGAATCCTAAATTATCTAAAGGATATAATGACTATTTTAGTTAGATAATTATCCTATATCTACTTTTATAGATCTAAAGATGATAAACAATAGACAAAATAGGAATAAAAATAGGCAAAATTTACAAAATCGCTACTAAAAGTTCAATACCATGAATTCCTAGGGCAAAGTCATGACTCCCAAAAGTTCATGATCTGTGATTTTATGGCTTGAGTTTTTTTAATTGGATTGCTTCCTAATGCTTTTTCTCTGCATAAATCCTACACACAAAAAGTGAGAACCCTGATTTGTAACACAAAACACACCAGATGAGCACACACAGGTGCGAAAAAGAGTAAATTAAAGTGATTTTATGCTTGTTTTCAGAGCTTGCAAAACTACGAGTTAAAAATACAAAACCATAATTTACAAGGTAAAATTGTGACTTTTGAAGTTGTTTTGCAATAAAGTTGCAAAATAGACCATTAGTGGTTAGACAAAGTCACAACTTTATATGCAAAATCATAATTCTCTATGCAAAGTCACAATTTTCAAGTTGCAGTATTGTCAAAGGGCTAAAACCTATCAAGGTTATATAAATGGTTAGTGGTCAAGTCATGTGGTTAAGATAAAATCACAACTCTTAAGACAAAATCATGATTTCAAGGACACAAATACCACTAAAAAGTTGCAACTTCCACCTATGCGTGCAAAAATTCTAAAATCCAAGATTTTTTTTCCACCAATTGATCTTGCAAGCTGCCAAATAGATTTTTAAGAAGAAAAATTATTAAATTGGGATTAAGGTCCCACTATGGTCACCAAAATGTAGTAGGATTTTTGAGCTTAATGATTTAAACTATGCAATTTAAACACTCAAACATCAAACTACTTAGTTAAAGTCTAGAGACATTAAGACTAAATGCAATATATGAATTCACAATTCAAAATAACATTATCCTCCTAAAGTTAAATTCTCTAAACCATGATCAAATGGAATAAAAAGACAAAGAGATGAAATTGATTACCTTAAACTCAGATTGACGTTATGATGTTTGATTATGGATGTTGGATGAAGGATGCTTGAGATTGGTTTGACATGGAGATGGCATGAGAATTCAAGTTAATTTACATGGAGGAAGAGGTTGGTTTAAATATATTTTTGAGGGATGGATGAATGGATGAGATTTGAAGTTGGTTGGAGGAGATCAAGTGATGGGAATTATCAAAGGAATTTAAAATTCCTTGGAAGCCCCTAGATTTAGAGGCTTCTAGAGAGGAGGCATGAGAATAGAGAAGGTTCTAGATTTGGAGGGTTCTAGAATCCTTTTTAGGACTAATGATTGTTAGATGAGAGATTAGATAGGGATTAGGTGGGGATTAAGAACTAGGGGTGTAGAAGAGCCTAGGAATAGGCTAAGTAGGTGGGTAGGTGGGTCATGGAAAGTTAAAATTCGCAAATAATAGGTAAGTGGGTATTAGAATGGGATAATAAGGATTAAGGATAAATTAATGATAAAGTGGGATAGACTGTGGTTAGTGAATAAAGCAATATTTAAGAAGGGGATATTAAATAAATGACTAAGAGTTAGAAAAATTAGCATGATAAATGAGATAAGCAGAATTAGTGTCGACTAATAGGATTATTAGTGATGATAATGTAGGTGAGCGAATTTAGATATATAAAACCATAGACAACAAAATATCTCTTTACAAAAAAGAGATTGTCACTGATGTCAAAAGTGCAAAAGATTTCACCAAACTGAATTTGATCAACTACCTAAAATAGAAGATGTAGTGCACTAAGGATTAACAATAGACATGACACCAAGAAGTAGGATCTATTGATTGGGTAAAGTGTTGTAAAATATATATATGAGTGATATGAATCCAACTAATGAAACACATAAATGTTGACAATATCTAATATAAACTCGGATATCTCTCATAATATGAAGACAATCATGTTATCAATGGAGGTGTTAAAGATACAAATAAAATATCTCTCAATAATATGGCCTTAGTGGTGATAAGAGAGTCAAGCAACTAAAGTAGAGAAAAAAATGCTCATAATGGAGTACACGTGCATGAAGGTAAAATATTTTGAGACATTAAACCATCCATGGCTCTGCAAACTCAATGCGACTACAAAATGATATCATAAACAACAAACCCAGGCCATGTGACTTTCTAAAACTTGCTATTGAATCTACAAAGTGTTGAGTTTAAATTTGAAGACTAAAATTTATTAATGTCTTAAATATACAACTATTTATCTTCTAAATAAAAACTCTCCATTCATTTACTGACTCACTTATATGTAACAAATAAATTGACTTCAACACATTACAAAGAAATGTTGAAATCATTAAACATGTTGATTGCATGGAACAACATAAAATGTACCAAGGAAAGGAATTATAGGGATCCAAATGATAAGCAATAAGATACCAAAATTCTTGTATCAAAAAGAAAATAAAATTATGCTTACATTCAATTTATAGGTTGAGTCTGGCTTGATTAATGGTGCTCTTGGTGAAATTCATGCTATAATTTATAAACTAGGACCCTGAATTGCCAATGTTTGTGATTGTGGACATAAAAAAAAAATATACCCCTAGCATGGGATCAAAATGCACTTATCCCTATTATAACTTGATTCAACCTTAAACAACTTCTTATTGAAAAAGCCCCTGGCTTTAACAATACATAAATTATAAGGCCTACTATTAGAAAAGACAATGATTGATATTAGTAATAGTGAATATCAAGGTCTAAATTTTATTGCACTATCAAGAGTGTGATCTTTGCAAGACCTTCATATTTCATCTTTTTTCTCTTTTGATTGATATGCAAGAATGTAAGATAGTGTGTACATGGTAATATTTGTGCCAAAACTCCCTCTTCATTGAAAAAGGTTTCATTTTCCTCGCTCTATCAACTATTCACATACACTTCTTTTGTACAATTGTTAATTTTTTTTTTTTTGATAATATTGGTTTTGATGGGAACCATACCCTATATTACTAAAGATATTATCAAAAAAACTAGGCTAAAACTCCATAGCCAATACAAACCACTTACACCAAACAACCATAAGGTTAAAAGCAACCAAACAACAAACATCTCTTCCACCCAACAGTCAGTATCAAAAATCAGCTTGTGGGAAAGTAATCTAAAAGATTAGCTATCTTGTCTTTTTTACATTTTTGATTCATTACCTGGTGTCACATTCCTTGCTCAAAATTTACCATAACTAATTGTTTATCTTATAAATTTCTATTTTTAGATAATTCCTTATCCGAGTCTGAGTTTTCAGACTCATGGCCTCTCTACACTCCCCCTATTGACTAATTCAAAGGGAAATTATGAACAATTTATGTTACCCCTTCATTGGGCACTATTTCTTTAGTAGAAGCAGCTTTTTCTTCTCTCTTACTATCTCCCAAATCTGTATTTTCTTGTGTTTTTTAGTCTTTAAAACAGTCTTCAGCTACTAACGATGAATCTGGTATACTCCATTTATTTGTTTTGGACTTTTATCCCTTATTTCTAAACACTTTCAAATGCACCTAAGGACAATATGCATGGAGATGACCTTAGACATTATAGTTGTGGCATCTAAAATCAGTATTCTCATAGTCTAGAGCTTGAACATGCTGAACTTTTCCATGTTTTAAAATGATTTTTTTTGGAACCCCTTTGTTTAAATCAATCTCTACATAAATTATGGCATAAGTACACAAGCCTGTAACAACTCTCTCATGATCATTATTACCCCAAAGCATTAGCTATTTCCTTATACGCATTCCAAAAATGCAGAGGTAGATTACGAAGATGAACCCATACTGGCATCTTAGTCATTGAGAGAGTGAGAGGGATAAAATTTAAAAACCAGGGAGTGATAAACAAGCATGCATTGCCCCAAAACCAAAGGCCTTCCAAAATACATTTCTAATAATCTTGTTGACTACATAAGTGGACAACAAAAAACCTTTAAAACATAAAGAAATTTCACATTTAGTTGACCATGTCTCATGAACCCATTTATACCAAGCAGTCAAAGAAGGTCATAAACCATTCAATATACAAATAATTGCATCATTAACTAGAGAATGAAAATAATCATTCACATCGTCATTCAAAATCTCCATAGAAGGAACCTCCTTGTCTTGATAAAAAATATAGGCTTGAGGAGGAGGAGAATAATTTACCAAATTTGGATTGGAAGCAACATTTTTGACAGCATCTTTAAAGGATGCAAGTTTGAGGTTAGATGTTTATTCTAACCCAATCATCCCTCTCTACAATCTATAAGCCATGGAGATGACCAAGTCTTTTCCTAAAGTATAGCAAGACAATGGTAAAAAAAATTGTAGTTTCTTGTGTTGATATACTATTGTCTCCAAATCTTGCACCCTAGAAGAGAGTGTTCAATCCTCTTCTAGATTTGGGATATGTGGGGACATTTTTAGGCATGTGGGTATACCTATGTAGGAAATGAACCTCTAGATTTAAATGGGCTAGCTCCCTAAATTTACCTCTATAAAATAATCTCTATTTGAACTAGCTTAATTGAAAGGAAAAGGGTTATAAATTGCATAAGTGAAACCTACTCTAATAATGGTGATACACCAAGATAATCTTCCACATAAATATCATATTCTAGTGCACGATACAACAAAACTCACAGACCATTCCCAAGCTCTACGGATTCTAACACAAGTATTTCACCACAAAGGTGAGATGTGTAAAATGACATAAGGCAAATGAACTGAAAGGCAAACTTTGCACATTTCAAAATAGTAATACACATGCAAAAATTCAATACACTTAAACACACTCTGTATGACCAGTTAGATCCAAAACTCTTTCTCATGCATGAAGGACAAAGGACAAAAGGATGAAAACCATCACTTGTTGCCACTATACATCTCTTACACACTCAGACAATTGCTCAAAACTTGAAAGAAAAATAGACTAGTACTTAATTCTTAAAGGAAAAATGTGATATCATTCAAGTAGGGCTTCACCATACACTGTATGGGTGTCTTTTTACTAGCCCCTGGGTTGTATATGTAGCAGAGAGGAAGTGAGAGGGGGAGACCTTTGGTGCCAAAAAGAAGAATCATTATGTTAGGAGTCTCCATCTATAGCTACAATTGTCTTTGAAAAGGATGCTCATTCAGGCCATCTGATTGATCCATGCCATTTCAAGTTGTTCTACAACAAGTTGGCTCTCCCAAATATGCTTCTCTAATGGTTGTGCTAATAGAAATAGGATATTCCTAGGTTGAGTCATGGCATCAAACTGGTTATCCACCTATTGCAAATTTAATATTTTCATTCCATTGGCCTTGTCATCCTCCTTTGATTGGTCATTACAAAATGACAAGGATCCTCATTAAATCAATGGTGATATGGGCCCTCTCACTACTTTGGCAGATGAAGGACATGAGCCTTTAGATCTTCCTATGAATCCTTGAGCATTTGATTGAAGACCATTAAGTTGCCTAGGGATCCACTATTTTGAATGCCAATGGCTACTTGCTAAGGTAGAAGTTTGACGTTCATGCAACCATCTTTCTATGGACTCCCTTCTATTCTTTTCGGACTCATCTTTATACAAACTTTTTAGGATGTCTATACCCTTTGGACTTCTCAAACATGCCTTTTGGAAATTCTTCTATGGACTCTGCAAGAGTGTCTATACCCTTTAGACTTCTCCCAAGTGTCCCTTCAGACCTTTGGAAGTGGACCAATTACACTTTTTTGAAGGACATTTTTGAAGACAAAAGACCTTTCAGACTTTTGTGTAGGGCAATTTGCTAGTGAAAAGATCCTATCAAAACTTGAAGTACCCTTCGGAAAAATGGAATTTCCATTTTGGACTTTTTACAAGTGACCACTTTCTTGAAAGAGATACCCTTCAAAAACTTTGAACTATACCCTTCCTTGGAAGATACCCTTTATAAGAATGAAAGTTGACCTTTCTTTGAGGAAAAGGCCCTTTGGGATTTTTGAAAGTGTCCCTTCAGACTTTTTTTGAAGGAGAATTTGAAGAAAAAGACCCTTTGGCAATTTGTAATGTAACCTTCAAAAATAATGCTTTGGAAAATAAGTTCAAAATAATTCCTTTAGAAAAGTTTCAAAGATTAATTCCTTCAGACTTGTTGCCTGAAATAAAAAGTCTAAAAGAATTCCTTTGGAGAGTTACAAATGAGAATTCTTTCAGAAAAGCTACAAAGGAGAATTCTTTCAAACTTTTTGACCAAAAAAAAAAGTTTGAAAGAAAGAACAATCCCTTTGAAAACTCAAAATTGCCCTTCGAAAGAATGGAATTGCCCCTCAAAAAAGTGGAATGATTCTTTAGAAAAGTGCAAAGTGTCCCTTCAGAAAATTTTAAGTGGACCAATCCTCCCAAAGAACAAACCCTTCAGAAAATTGTTTCATACAAAAAGTCTGAAACATTTCCTTCGAAAAACCTGCAAGAGACAATTCTTTTGAAAAGATGTAAGGGACATTTATTTTGGAGATCTGTAAAGTACCCTTCGAAAAACCTACAAGAGATAATTTTAAAGAGAAATGATCATTCGAGAAGATTGAAAGTGACCCTTTAGAAAAGTGTAAAGGACTCAATAAAGGCTTCCTCTAATAGAAAAAATCCAAATGCTACACTTAGCCAAAATGAAATATGTAAAACCTGGGAGTGAAAAATGGCTAACATTCTTGGCAATTCTAAGGGGAGGCATGCCTACTATGCCTAGGACCAATCACATAAATCCTTTCATTAGGCATGGAGTCACGCATATAGGCACTCAAAATGACTTGAATAGACTTTAGCTCAAAAAACACAAATTGGATTGATCACACGCATAAGGTAGAGACACACACCAAACAAAAGGAAGGAAACACAACTGTGCTACAAATCACTTAGGGAACCCAACATCAAACTAAAGGAAATGCACACCTAAACTACTCTTAACAAAATAGACTTGCAGAGACTAATAGAAGACTTTATATGTATCCCATTCATAGGGATAGGCAATTCTTCTCCATTCATCTTGGTCAACTTGAAAGAGTTTCTCTACTTGTACCTTCTAATGATGTAAGGGCCACTCCACAAAGTGTCAAACTTTGAATGTCTGCTTGGTTTTACTCTATCCTCATCCCATTTTAGAACCAAGTCACCCTCATTGCACACTCTTACACTTACTCTTTTGTCAAAAGACTTCTTCATGAGTACTTGGTGGTATTCTATGGACTTATGGGCATTGTCTCTTGATTCTTGCAATTGCATTAGTTATGTCAATCTGACCTCCATTGGAGTATTTTAAAGTAGTTCCAGTTGTTGTCCAAGTTCTAGAGTAGAGAGTTCTTGAGATATGGAAAACCTATCTTCTCTCCCATAAACAAGCACAAAGGCAAAATTACCAATTGACTTCTTAGGAGTAATCCTATCAGCCCATAATACTGTCTTCAACTTGTTGTGTCGTGTTCTTTGATTGTTCTCCAATGTCCTCTTGATGATCTTGATGAGGTTCTTGTTAGCAGACTCAGTCAATCCATTAACTTGAGGGTATAATTAGATGAGGTGCTCAAGTAAACTTCATTCTTATTTGCTCAATCAAAAGTTTTAGCACTTATGAAAGCAAGTGCAATATCAGAAATGATAACATGGGGAACTCCAAACCTTGTTATAATGTTCTCATAGAACTCCTAGAAAGCATTTTCATTTTCCTCCATCAAAGCAATAACCTCTACTCACCTTAAGAAGTAATCAGTAGCAGTTAATATCCATTTATGTCCAGCACTTGATGGAGGGTTGATCATACCAATGAAATCAAGGCCCCATTGATTGAAAGGTTGGTCTACTTACATAGGATTTAATGGATGGGCTGCAAGCTTCTATTTGCCTACAAAGAAGGCAAATTGAGGGCACTTTTTAGCCCAGTGGTAATAGTCCTAAAAAAGACTAGGCCAATAGTAAATAGCCCTCATTATCTTTGCAATTATTGTCTTAAGAGATAAATGACCTCCATCTATACCATTGTGAAACTTTTCTAGTAGCATATTAAACTTATCACTATTAACACACCTTAGCAGCACGCCATTCATGTCTTTTCTAAAGAGAACACCATCTACAAGGTAGTAGGTAATGGTTTGTAATCTAAAATACCTCCTTTGAGACTTGTTCAAAGCATTAGGGCACTCACCATTTTGAAGAAAACTAATGATGTCTTGTGTCTAGCTTTGAACTTGTATGTGATCAGCTACCTGGGGTTAAACCTAGTTGGTCAAGACTTCCTCCTTTGGCTCTTCAAAATTTGAAGCTAAATGCTCACATAACTGTTGACACAGGAAAATGCACCCAGTGGCAAGAAAACAAGTTCCTGCCCTCTCCTCGCAACATGGAAACTCCTCTCTCACCTGTGGGACAGCGAAGATGGAGAGGGGAGTCTCTAGATAAGGGCTAGCTCCCTTTGATGTATCATTGTTTGTTCCATCAAGTGAAAAATACAAGGATAGATATATAGACAACTATATAATAAAAAAGGGGGGGGATGAAAAGGGAAAAGAGAATGCAGGAAACAAGCCTACTCTAAGGAGGTGATACACCAAAACAAGATGACCTTCCCACACCCACTCTAAAAATCAAACAAACACATGTATACGCTTCACCCTTGGCAGAAGAAGTAGTCTGCAAAACTTGATAGGGAGGTTTAAATGAAAAATGCAGAAAAGGAGGTTCACCAAAGGCGCTGTAAGAGGCACTCTGTAGATAATCCCTTCTGTTCTGCACGCCAAAATAGAACTCTTCTCCTGTCAACTGTAGATGGCACCTTGTAGATAGATAGTCTGTTGGTGTTGAACCTGTGAGAGCATCAAAGGACAATGACTGAACACAAATCAAACACTCAGGACATACATAGAATATGTATCCAAGAAGAGGTAAAAAAACCTGCTTTGATTGATTCAGGTGGAAATTTTAACAGGGCTGTGCCTTGTAAAATTCGTGAAAAGATGATTACAAAATGACCAAGTTCATAATATTATATGGAAAAAGATAAGAGGCTCATTGGCACCTTTTGCTTAGAAGTGGGCATGTTGCATCTTCATTGGGAAGAAGAAAACACTATTACCGACGTCATCCTTCTGCTGGAACCATGCTTTTTGCTTTGTCTTTTCTTTATTTTGTCCTATTTGGTTTACTTGGCCCCTAGGGCAAACTTCCTAGCAGGTTGCTGCAATTTTTTGGCTCCTTTCGGTCAGGGCTCCCTTTTGTTTTTTAAAACAAACGGCTACCTCAATTTGTTAACTTTGACCTCCTTAGGGACGTCATCAGGTCTTGTTGGCTCCTTTGCTTATTTCCTTCCCTGTGGGCACCTTTATTTTGTTATCTTTGATAGGTCCCTTGTTTACTTGCGTAGACTACTGACGGGCCTTTATGCTTCCCGTGGACTTGCCTTAGTCTCTTCGCAGCTTGCCTAATTTCTTAACACCTTGGCGGGCACTTTGGTTGCTTCGTGGACTGTCTGCGTGGACTTTTAAATGTTCTGCGGGCTTTTGAAAGTTTCACAAACTTTATGTCGAGCTCCTACAGGCTTTTATTTGTAGACATTTTCCCACAGACAAAAAGTCTACGAAAATGTTAACTGCCGCTTGCCTTTACTTTTTTGTGTTAAGTTGTGGGCCTTTGTCTTGGAATGCACCCGGCTTAAGATTGGAGCCGATCCCGAACTTCCTTTGCATTTGTATTTTCCCCACAGGTTTTAAACTTACCAGATTTGAATTGACCTAAATACTTACCTTTTATTTTGGAGCACCTGCCCTACATAAGGGCATTGGATATTGGATTAAGCTGATGAACCAAGGCTGACGGGCCACGTGGAGAAATAAATGACTGAACCGACCGAAGAACCAAGGTTGAACTAATGAACCTGGCGTAGAACTGAACTTGAAGAAAGACGAACCGAGTGTCGATGAAACAAGGGGCCTGAATATTGAACCGAGACTTGAACTAGGCCGAAGAAAACATGCTATGAACCTGAGCAACTTGAAAAGATTGGCTTTGAATAGCAAGGGGAGAAGGTGAACGATTTTGGCCTGTGAGCAAAAATTGGTCAACAATAACCTTTTTATTCTTACCAAGTTTGTAACCTTAATATCTACATCATACTCCATCACCTTTGTAATCCACCCAACTCTCTTTTCAATAAGGTCTTTCCTTAGGAGAAACTCCTTGATGCTAGGATGAGAAACCATGACATTTATCTTGTTGTTTGAGAACATGTGTCTGATTTTTTTCAATCCTCTTATCATAGCTAAAGCTTATTTCTCAATAAATAAATACCTGCCCTCATAATCTTCTAATCCTTCACAGAAGAATGCAATTGGTTGCTCTACCTCTTCATCATTCTTTTATGTGAGCATAGCTAAGATTATATCAAGGTTAGCAAAGGTATAGAGTATGAAATCCTTGGAAAAGTTTAGGTTCAAGAGAGTAGGAGATTTCTCAATTGCTTGATTGATTTCCTTGAAACTACTTTTACCTTCCTTTGTCCAACCAAAATCTTGGTTCTTCTTGAGCATGGTTGTGATAGGATTTACCACAACTACAAAACCTAGGATAAACCCTCTTACAAAGTTTATTTTCCCAAAGAAGCTTTGAAGTCTTTTCTTGTGTTGAGGCAAAGACAAGCCTAGAATAGACTCAATCCTCTCGAAGTCACTTGACAATCCATCATTGGAAATAATATGACTCAATAACTTGCCCTCATAGACAACAAAGATGCACTTTTTTGGATTAAGGGATATTCTAAACTCCCTACATTTCTCAAATACCTACCTTAGATGTTCCATATGATCAGCAACATCTTTTGAAAAAATATTTATATCATCAAGGTACATAAGCAGAAACTTATGGATCAAACCCTTAAAATCCATGTCCATTGCCCTTTGAAATGTAGCTCCAACATTGGATAAACTAAATGGCATCTTATTGTAGGCAATGGTTCCCCATTTTGTGGTGAAAGTTATCTTGAACCGATCTTCTTCATTCACTAGTATCTGATTGTAACCTGAATAACCATCAAGAAGTGAGAAATGTTAAGAACCTAAAACCACTTCCAAAATTTATTTCATAGTAATAATCCTTGAGAGACACTTTGTTAAGATCTCAAAGATCCACACAAAGCCTGATCTCTCCATTCTTCTTTAAAATAGGTATAATATTAGTCACCCAAGTTGAGTGTTTGATAGGAAAGATAATCATAGACTCAATCAGCTTGGTCAACTCTTTCTTCATGAGTTCCTCTATCTTGGGATTGATAGGCCTTTGCTTCTGTCTGACTGGTTTCACTCCAAGTTATAACTCAATGGTGTGTTGAGCTAAACATGGATCAAACCCTTTCAAATATTTGCATTCCCAAGCAAAGATGTCATGGAACTCTTTACATAATTCAATAAAGGCTTGCCTCTCAGATAAAGGACATACCTTACCAATTTTCAAGAGTTTGTCCTTGTAAATCATGAATCTCTCATAGTTTTCCTCTTTTCTTGATGTTCTCACTCTTTCTTTCTTCTTTTGATCATCTTCATTGAAAACACTCTCCAAGGTGATCAGCCCCTTAGGTATCTTGTTTATCTTTAGCTAAACAAATTTTTATTCATATTGATCATGCAGTCTCTTTTGATTCCTTGAGGAGCATCCTACCTCATTTTGCAAGAAGTGTGTAATGTGTTCATCACTTTCAAACACTTGCCATGATACTTCATTGTCTAGAATAGAAGGCCTCACAATGATCTTTATATGATACTGATCCTTCTCATTCCCTACATCAATAGTTATGTCAAATTGCGCTCCTATGCCAGCCGATCTATCAGCACGTTTATTTGAACCACTTAATATGGGTTATATGTTGAAGGCATCAAAGTGTTCAATTAGGTCCCACACCCTTTGCTTGTAGGATTTAAGCAAGGGATTCTTATTTGTAGTTTGACTTCTCACTTGATGGATGACCAATTCACTATCTACATAAACCTTCAGATTATTGATTCCTCTCTTTATTAGGAATTAAGTGAATGTAAATCAGATTTCTTAACCACCATAAAATCATGAAACTAGATTTAAATATGTGAAAATCAAATTTAATTTTGCATAAATAATTCCTAATAATTGGTATCAGAGTTTTGGCAGTATTTTAGCTAAAGTGGTAAAACATAAGAAAGGTTATTAGATTGAATGGGAGATATGGGAAAAGAAATAAGATTCAGAGTTGAGAAGTTTGATGGTAAGAATTTTGGTTTGTGGAAAATGTATATGGACGATTACTTGTATCATAAGGAACTTCAAATCACCTTAGACAGGAAAGGAGGATAACTTGTAAGTATGAGTGATGCAGATTGGACATTGCTTGATAGAAAGGCATTGGGAGCCATTCCGTTATGCTTTGTATCTTCTATTGCATTTAACATTGTAGATCAGACATCTATAAAGGATCTCATGGATAAAATTGGAAAGTCAAAAGGTAGATCTAAATCAATATCTAAAGCCAAGATGATATGATGGCATTGTGGGAAGAGTGGACACTCAAAGAAGGATTGTTGGTCACTTCGGGATAAGAAGGGAAACAAGGAAGAAACAAATGAGGTAAATGTGACATCAGGTAAAACTAGTCAAGATGCCTTAATTATTTCTTTAGATAATTCGCTTATTTAAAAATCTAAGTTACATTCACTTAATTCCTAAAAATTGGTATCAGATCTTTGGTGGTGTTTCAACTGAAGTGGTAAATCACAGGAAAGGTTATTAGCTTGAGTGGGAGCTATGGGAGAAGAAATCTGATTTAAAGTTGAAAAGTTTGATGGTAAGAATTTTGGTTTATGGAAAATGCAGATGGAGGATTACTTGTATCAGAAGGAATTTTAACTCCCCTTGGAGGGAAAATGAGGATAACATGTAAGTATGAGTGATATAGATTGGACATTGCTTGATAGGAAGGCATTGAGAGCCATTCGGTTATGTTTTGCATCTTTTGTTGTATTTAACATTGTAGATCAAACATCTACAAAGGATCTCATGGATAAACATGAAAATTCAAAAGGTATATCTAAATCAAGATCTAAAGCCAAGATGATATGCTAGAATTGTGGGAAGAATGGACACTCAAAGAAGGATTGTTGGTCACTTCGGGATAAGAAGGGAAACAACGAGGAAATGAATGAGGAAAATGTGACATCAAGTAAAACTAGTCAATATGCCTTATTTCTTTCTTTAGATAATTTTAATGAGTCTTGGGTATTAGATTCAAGGGCTTCTTTTCATGCCACCCCACATAGGCATTATTTTTCTGACTATGTTCAAGAGAATCTAGGACATGTATATCTTGGTGATGATGAACCATGTCAAATAGTAGGGAAAGGTTATATTCAGGTGAAAATGCAGAATGAAAACTCATGGCTACTTAGGGATGTCAGACATGCACCTTGTTGAGATGGAATATGGTTTCAG
The DNA here is from genome assembly GCA_037957365.1 of Torreya grandis. NCBI lineage: Eukaryota > Viridiplantae > Streptophyta > Pinopsida > Cupressales > Taxaceae > Torreya > Torreya grandis. The sequence continues at coordinate 4,624,830 of JARHVA010000212.1, forward strand.
TGGGGAAATTAGGCATTGAAGGATGTTCTGTTATGTTTACTACAAATTCTTGGAAAGTTACCAAAGGATCTCTTATGATTTTGAGAGGTAATAAATTTTGTACTTTATATTTGACTAGTAGTGTTGATTCTTGTGATTTAGTTACTTCAAATAGAAATGCAATTATGTGGCACTACAAGCTTGGTCATATGAGCCATAAGGGCATGGAGATCTTAAAAGATAAGTTGTTTGAATTGAAATATCTAGATCTAGACTTCTATGAGAATTGTGAGTATGGGAAATAGCAATAGGTTAAGTTCCTGAAATTTAGACCCATAGAGAAAGAGCACAAGTTAGAGTTGGTACATTCAGATGTATGGGGACCAACTCAGGTATCTTCTATTGGTGGTTCTAATTATTATGTCACTTTGATTGATGATGCAACTTGAAAAGTTTGGGTTTATTGTATTAAAAATAAATCTGATGTATTTGACACTTTTAAGAAGTGGAAAGCCTTGGTTGAGAATCAAACATGTCTCAAATTGAAATGTCTCAGATCAGATAATGGAGGTGAGTATTCTAGTAATGTTTTTTTTTATTATTATTCTAACAATGGAATTCGTAAGCAAAATATGGTTCCAAGAACTCCACAGTAGAATGGGGTGTCTAAAAGGATGAACAGAATAATAATGGAATGTGCTAGGAGCATGAGGTTACATGTTGGGTCACCTTTATAGTTTTGTGTAGAAGCAATTAGCACAATAGTATATCTGATTAACAAAGGACCTTCTATGCCTTTGGATGGAGGCATTCCTGAATAAGCTTGGTTTGGTAAGAATGTTGATTATTATTTTCTTAGAGTCTTTGGATGTGAGGCTTTTGCCCTCATCAAGAAAGAGAATCAGACCAATTTAGAGGCTAAATCAGAAAAAATCACCTTTGTTGGATATGGTGAGGATGGCATTGGTTTCCATTTATGGAGCATTGAAGATAAGAAAATATTTTGGTCTAGAGATGTAGTCTTTAATGAAAAAGTCATGTATAAGGATCAGTTGCAGGAACAGGAAAAGAAACAAAAAGAGTACACAGTATTGGATGACATTGCAGATGGCAAAGTATCTAATGAGTCAATTCAAGAATCTTCTACACAAGGATCCTAAAAAATTATGGTACAAAGATATTCTAGGGTAAGAAAAGCACCTAAATGTTTTTCTCCTTCTTTGAATTATTTGTTATTCACTGACAATGGAGAACCAAAGTGTTATGAGGAAGTAATGCAGGTTGATGCCATGTTGAAATGGGAACAAGCCATGGTTGAAGATCATAGATCTCTCATGGAGAACCAAACATGGGATTTGGTAAGGCTACCCAAGGGAAAGTGTGCATTGCCAAACAAGTGGATCTTTAGAATAAAAGAAGAGGATCAAGGGATGAAAAGGTATAAGGCTAGGATGGTGATCAAGGGGTTTACACAAAAATGAGGTATTGATTTTGATGATATTTTCTCTCCTATTGTAAAAATGACTTCTATTAGGATTGTTCTTGGTTTAGTTGCAGATGAGGATTCACACTTAGAACAGTTAGATGTGAAAATTGCTTTTCTTCATGGTGATTTGGACAAAGAGTTGTATATGAAGTAGCCACATGGATATGAGGTCAAAGAGAAGGAGAACTATGTGTGCAAATTAAAGAAGAGCTTGTATGGCCTTAAACAAGCTCCATGACAATGGTATAAGAAATTTGATTATTTTATGTTGAAAAAAGAATATCAAAGTTGTAATTATGACCATTGTGTGTACATCAAATATTTTCATGATGGTAACTTTATTATTTTATGCTTGTATGTGGATGACATGTTAGTTGCAGGAAAGAACATGTAGCATATTCATATGCTCAAGAAAACATCTTAGTGACTCCTTTGCTATGAAGGATTTGGGTACTGCAAAGTAAATCCTTGGTATGAGGATTACTCATGATAGGAAGGAGAGGAAGTTGGTTTTATCCCAATCAGAGTATGTGAATAAAGTCTTGGAAAGCTTTAGTATGTTGGATGCTAAATCTGTTGGTACTCCTTTGACAGGCCACTTTAGATTATCAAAGGAGCAGTGTCCCAAAATGGAAGCTGAAAAGGTTAAGATGTCCAAGGTACCTTGTGCTTTAGTAGTTGGTAGCTTTATGTCTGTCATGGTTTGTACTAGGTTGGATATTTCCCATGCAATGGGAGTTGAGAGTAGGTATATGAGTGATCCAAGTTACGAGCATTGGCAGGCAGTGAAATGGATTCTTCAATACTTGAGAGGAACTATTGATGTTGCATTATGTTATGGTGGATCAAATACCACTTTACGTGGTTATGTGGACTCAAATATGGTAGAGGATATTGATAGTAGGAGGAGTATGACAGGATATATATTTATTGTTGGATCTACAATGGTTAGTTGTATTTCTAGGATAAAGAAGGTTGTGGCTTTGTCAACCATAGAGGTAGAGTATGTTGCTACCATAGAGGCTAACAAGGAGATGATGTGGTTATAGGAGTTGTTTTGAGAGTTGGGGTATGAACGGGAAGTTGAGAGACTACACAATGATAGTCAAAGTGTTATTCATTTGGCAAAGAACTTTGCTTTCCACTCGAGGATGAAACATATTCAGTTATGTTATCACTTCATCAAAACAACTTTGGAGGAGAACTTGGTGAAGTTGGAGAAGATTCATACTAGTAAGAATCATGCAGATATGATGACCAAGGTGGTCACATTGGACAAATTGAGACTATGTTTAGATTTGGTTGGTCTTAGTGGTCATAGAGCAGTCATAGATTATGTTCAAGAGAAAAGGTCTCCAAGTGGGAGATTGTTGAGTGTGGAGCCCTTTGGGGCTATCACATGACCATTTTGGTGTACTTTAGGGGACTAGAGATCTCCAAGGATGTGGGGAGCACATTTTTTCTGTTGTTCCTCATGTGGGTGAATGCTATTAAATGTTTATTTAATAATTGTCATGTATTCTTCCATATTTGTTGGAAGTGGGATTGATTTCCTTATTCTAGGGAATTAATTGTTTATTTAATATTTTTGTAATGGATTAGGAGAAAATTATTAAGTGATGTATTTAATAATTTTCATGATGCATTAGGAAAAATTATTAAATGATGTATTTACTTATTTCTATGATGCATTAGGGGGAGAAAAAATTATTAAATGGTGCATTTAATAATTCCTTGATGTATTATGGAAATGTGTTGGACTTCCATATGGGAAGTTGTGCCATTTGGTAGAGAATGGCATGTTCGTCTTGGAAGGGCCTTTTGCTATGCATTGGAAGGTGGAAAATTGATGTGTCACCTTGTGGATAAGGCCTCCTTAGGTGAGGATGGAAATTTTTCTCTTGGGAGGATGTTTTCCATACCATTTGTTATTTATATAGGGTGTGGTGTGACCTATGAGAGGTTGTTGATAATTCTTATTTATAGGTGTGGATTTTGAGAGATAGAGTCAAAGTGCAAGTGTTTTTCAAAGTGCAAGTGTTCATTTACAGGGTGTAGTTTAGCTTCTTGTGAGGTACAAGAATCTGTCAGTGCAGGTGAAAGTGTAGCTTTTGTGTAGCATTTTCTATAGGAGATTTTTCTATCTCTGTGAGAATTCATTGTAATCTTGTTTCAGGTTACTAATTTATTTGAGGACTTTCTTGGTGGATGTAGCCCACATTAGGTGAACCATGATATATCTGTGTTATTTGTTATTGTTGGTTTTATTCTCTCCTTTTATGCTTTCATTAAATTATGGTTTGAAGGAATTATTTCCGAATAATTAAATCTAATTTTCACATATTTAAAATCTGGTTTTGTGATTTTATGGTGGTTAAGAAATCTGATTTACATTCACTTAATTTCTAACACTCTTCTTTGCCCATTGGAGGCCATGAACCAGGCCTTCATATTTTGCCACATTGCAGGTGAAACTGAAATAAAATCTATATGAGGAGTAGTATTTATTTTTTGATGGAGAAACTAACATAACACCAGGCCTACACCTACTTTGCTTCTTGAGCCATCAAAGAACTTTTCCCATATCTCGTCAAGTTCATGATCTTCATTGGTGAGTGAAGGAATAGAATCATCTTTTTTGTGCATACTATAAACTCCCAAATCAGTCTCTTTTATGAAAGTATATGGATCAAGTCCAAGCATTTTAGTGTTGTACTTATCAAGGAAAAGATCAAAAATGCCTTCAAGAGGGAAGGAGGTTTCACCATCCATGACACCTTCTTCTTTGCTAATTAGACAATTATGATTTGAGTTTATCTCCATGTATGGCTCAATATGAATCCTTGCTAAGGTTTTAGTCATTATAGTCACCTTGCTTCCATATCTTGTTTTAAAAGCTAGAAAATACCAATCAATAGAAAGGTACCCTCCTATTTTAGCCGTGAAGTCCCCTGACAAGTAGATAGCAAAATGAGCTAGAAGGTCTACCACCACATCTTGTAAAATGGGAAAAATTAGGAAATCATGTAGGAAAAATTTCAGACCTATGACCAATCCCACTATCTTGGTTGGATTCCCATCAAACTACAACACACCTTTACTATGCAGTTCATACTTATATCCCAATTTATCAGCCACCACCTTAGGCATGACAGTGGTACTAGCTTCACTATTTACAATACAATTGTAAACCAATTTGTCTCCCATAATGAGTGTGAGGTAGAAGGGTGGAGGCTTTTCAGATTTGGTGGAGGGCTCTAAGACATGACTTGGAGAATTGGTAAGGGCCACACTATTGTGCTTTGAGGTTTGAGGGGCTACATGAATGTTTTCAGTCTGTTCTTGTAACAACTCCTTTTGACCAGGCATATGTAAGACTTCCCAAAGAGATATGCTTGTCTTGGCATTCTTCAAATAATCAACAATGTTTAGAGGGTAAGTATTCACATTTTATTGCATTCTTGAAGGAAGTGGGGAAGTCTGAACCTGTTGTGCTGTAAGTTTGACAATCCTACTTGCATTTTGATTTTTTTGAGGAGCATGACTTGTAGCAGGAACTGTATTAGGAGTCACACCTTATGGCATTAGAGAGGCATCACTCGGAGTTACATGTACTCCTAAAACATCTCCCAAAGCTCTCTTCTTGGTTCTTGTGTTGGCTATAATCGACGTGCTTTGATTCAACACGTAGTCATCATTTGCTTGAAAGGTCATCATACCTACACTTTGGATGCTACCTTCTCCATGAATATCCCTTTGACTAGGATTCACTTCTTCTGATGTCATGTAAGGAGTAGTTTCTTCTTATGCCAGCAAATCTTGGCTATCTTCTCCAACATCATGCATAAACTAACCTTGAAGTTGTCCCCATTGGTCTAAATGATTCTCCCCTTAGACCAGATTAGCATTTACCAGAACTATAGCCTTCATGGAAGGAGTGGGATTAGGATTATAGGCATTGGGCTACCTATTGAAACCTTGATGACCCTGTCCTCTTCTTTGGTAGTTATATTGGGGTGGAGCTCTATAGCCTTGTTGAGGATAGTATTAATGGTTAGGTGGAGCACTTGTCTGGAACTAAGTTTGCTTGAGTTGAGCTCGTAATGACCAAATCTCTTCATCTTTATCCACAACATTATCCATCTTCTTGGGAAAGGCTCTCCACTTGACATTGGCATTAGGAACTTGTGTTACGCTCAGAGCTTCAACTGAGCTATGAAACAACAAAGGCATAGAAACTTTTGGAGGTAGTTTTCTAGCCTATATTAAGCTATTCTCAACTTCAATAACTATCTCATATGCATCTAGTAGAGTGAATCCTCCCATTGATTGTAACATCACTGCCACATCAGTACCAATCCCCTTGAGATAAGTGGGGAATACAAAGCTAGGAGGAGGTCTCATGACAGGCGACAACCTATGCCAAGTCCTTTGAAACCTTTAATTAAAATCTCCCATGGATTTTTTAGGACCTCTTTTTATCACATTTAGGACCTCTAAGACATGACTTGGAGAATTGGTAAGGGCCACACTATTGTGCTTTGAGGTTTGAGGGGCTACATGAATGTTTTCAATCTATTCTTGTGACAACTCCTTTTGACCAGGCATATGTAAGACTTCCCAAAGAGATATGCTTGTCTTGGCATTCTTCAAAGAATCAACAATGGTTAGAGGGTAAGTATTCAACTTTTATTGCATTCTTGAAGGTAGTGGGGAAGTCTGAACCTGTTGTGCTGTAAGTTTGACAATCCTACTTACATTTTGATTTTTTTGAGGAGCATGACTTGTAGCAAGAATTGTATTAGGAGTCACACCTTATGGCATTAAAGAGGCATCACTTGGAGTTACATGTACTCCTAAAACATCTCCCAAAGCTCTCTTCTTGGCTCTTGTGTTGGCTGCAATCGACGTGCTTCGATTCAACACGTAGTCATCATTTGCTTGAAAGGTCATCATACCTACACTTTGGTTGCTACCTTCTCCATGAATATCCCTTTGACTGGGATTCACTTCTTCTGATGTCATGTAAGGAGTAGTTTCTTCTTGTGCCACCAAATCTTGGCTATCTTCTCCAACATCATGCATAAACTAACCTTGAAGTTGTCCCCATTGGTCCAAATGATTCTCTCCTTAGACCAGATTAGCATGTACCAGAACTATAGCCTTCATGGAAGGAGTGGGATTAGGATTATAGGCATATGGCTACCTATTGAAACCTTGATGACCCTGTCCTCTTCCTTGGTAGTTATATAGGGGTGGAGCTCTATAGCCTTGTTGAGGATAGTATTGATGGTTAGGTGGAGCACTTGTCTGGAACTAAGCTTGCTTGAGTTGAGCTCATAATGACTGAATCTCTTCATCTTTATCCACAACATTATCCATCTTCTTGGGAAAGGCTCTCAACTTGACATTAGCATTAGGAACTTGTGTTACGCTCAAAACTTCAACTAAGTTATGAGACAACAAAGGCATAGAAACTCTTGGAGGTAGTTTTCTAGCCTATATTAAGCTATTCTTAACTTCAATAACTATCTCATATGCATCTGGCAGAGTGAATCCTCCCATTGATTGTAACATCACTGCCACATCAGTACCAATCCCCTTGAGATAAGTGGGGAATACAAAGCTAGGAGGAGGTCTCATGATAGGCAACAACCTATGCCCAGTCCTTTGAAACCTTTAATTAAAATCTCCCATGGATTTGTTAGGACCTCTTTTTATCACATTTAGCTGATGGATCAGTGAAGTGTGGTCACTCATTCTCAAATCTAGTCACCAGCAATTCCTCAAAGCCATCCCAACTTGTAATGCAACCACAGTCCAAATTCCTATACCAGTCAAGTGCTTTGCCTTTTAGAGACATAGCAAACAATCTAATGGTTATGTTGGCTTGGGTGACATTATGAAAGTTACAGAAATTTGAAATGTCCCTACTATGCTCAAATGGGGTAATAAGACCCTCTCCAATAAAACCAAGGAGACTCTTAGTAGCATTGGGAGGAATAGGGTCATATGCAAGAAGGTCAATGGGATTTTGGGTGTTAAAGGATGGGAAAGGTTGTTCAAGAAGAGCTTCAGTGAGAGGGGCTTGATCGGAAGTCCTAGATGACCAAATGAGGGCCATGAACTATAATGTGGGAAACTTGATCTACAACTAGAGATTCTCATGTTTTGGAGTTATTAAATGCTGGATTAAGGATATTTCTATAATCCTAAGCTTGTCAAGACCAGCATTCACCTTGACATGTACATAATTGGTCCCATTGGGTGTGCTAGAATTGTTGTCTCCAAATCTTAGATCTTAAAAGAGAGTGTTCGATCCTCTTCTAGTCAAGCCATCTTTTTGTCTAGTCATGGGAACAAACAACTATTTATAAGTAATCATGATGCCAATGGTAGGTCAATGCTAGGATGGTTTTAATTGAGTCAGATCTCAAACCTTGTAGTTTTGACAGTAATTAAATTGAAACCATCTCATAGATTTTGTTGTCTTCCACCGTTAAATCTTTACCAACTATGTTAGGTGGTGTCCTTCACAACTAATTGGTTAATTATTGGTCCTTTTTAATCTCAAGGCATGTGCCCATAGCCTTGCCCCTTACCTTCATGCTTCTCTGCTATAGATGTTGATTTATCTTGTGTGCTTGTTTACTTTACAAATCTCCTCAGGACTCAACTATTTTTTTATTTATTACGCATGCCTTAATTTCCTTGCGCACTCATTGTAAGTTCCTTTGGTGCCCATTTCTTGCTTATTTCCACACTTCAAAACTTAGTGACACATGATAATTGATTCACCTAAGATGTTATTGCATCAAGTTATCATTCTATTTCAATTATAGAAAGCTCAAAACTCTGTTTTATTTAACAATGAAGAATCATCTTGTCATATCTCTAATAATGACAAGGTATTTTTATTATCTTTGGCCTACATGCAAATTTAATCCCAAGTGGAGAAAGTTGTCATGGAAGTCAGGAATTCATAGGAGTGCCTTGACCACTAGAGGAACACTCCTTGTCTCATGAGCCATGTCCCCCCAAATCATCCAACATAGGGAACACCACCTCTAGTGCCCAAACATTGAAGAAATCATTCTTGTAATCACAACCACTTGTCCACCCCTCCCCCTTGATATGGGGGATGGAGTCTAGCACCACCACGTGAGAAATCCATCGTTGGTCTTACTCGGTGGAGATCTTCAGCTAGTCTAACCCTAGTTGGTAGTGTGGTGCATCCTCCTCTTTGGTGGGACATTATTATTTTTTTGGCTCCTCTGTACCTCATGGATGGATGGTCAGCTCAAGATCATCCCTTGGTTAAGCCTTCATCTTAGAATGCTCAACCGCCGAAGGATGATCCTCCACCTCCTCCTTTTAGTGTGACAGCCTATGCCCTATTTCATAATGCACTTATTTTAGTTACTTTGGTGTTGCTTTGTTTGTCATCCTTCATCGATGTTAAAACTTATTTCGGTCTATTTTGAGCTAGTATTTTTCTCTAGTAGAAAATTTGAGCTATGAATACCAACCGACTGCATTACTTTATAAGCTTTTGTAAATTTCTATTTTTATTAATAATAGTCTTACTAAAGCATTCCAAACATAAAAACTTTAAGACTACCTATGTAAGCCTAGCATTCAAAGAGTACTTTATTAAATTATAGAAACAATTTTTTTTAAATCTTAATGTTTTATTCTATATGATAAAAAAATGGTAAGCCACTCTATATAAGGTTAACAAAGTTATGTCATTGTTTTTCCATTAAAATTGCACATATAAATGTATACCATGTTTAAAATATACGAAAAAATGAAAAAGAGTGAGAGTTCCTCATACATGATATGGCATGAAATAAATAGGTTTTAAAACATGCATAAAATGGAGTAATTAGTTTATTATTAAACTTTTATTAACACATTGGTCTATGTCTGACTTGGTTGTGACAAAGCATTTTTTGTGCACCACTCTGCACCACATGTAACATAATTGACATTCCAAATAATAAGTGCATGAATGTACATTGTATCGCATATACCATCAACCATGGCCATTTGTTGAAGGCTTAAATGGCAAATGAGTTAGGTTTTGTATGGAGGAAAGATTGACATTTCATTCCCTCTAGCCATTCCACATGTGGCACTAAAAAATGGGCATCTAGTTATATTTAATTTCTATTCTCACGTGTTTTTGGATGTGATTTGCGCATCTTGCACCCATTTCATCTCATAAAAGTATCTTGCATTTGTTGCTTCCAATGTTTCTGTTCTATAATGAGAGTCAACACTTCCTTACTAGGCAACCTTGGAGATTATGCTCCACTCAAAACTATGTTGGTGGGGATTGTAATTTTACGTGTGAGGACTTCCCATAATGGCTCAACAAGTGGATATTGAATTTCAGGGCCACCAATTTAACCTAAAACACATCATATCCAATCAAATATTTTATGTTTCCACAATCCATAAAATAACAAGAGATTTTCAAAAACAGACACAATTTCTTCCAGAAAAAATCTCTTGTTATAATACCCAATATTCTGTGTTTCTATATGACTGTCATATTTGAGTATGGAATGAAAAAATCACGAGATTTTTTCTTATATTACTATCAATGTGACCATGGATTGAATCCAATAAGCCAACCCCTTTACTTGGAATGTAGCCCCTTGTGGCATGGTCTTTTAAGAGTACATGGCATAATGTGGCCCTCACAAACTAGGAGATATGCCTCAACAAGTTTCATGAGTCTAATGTTAATGTAAATGTTGGTTTATAAGAAATATCTTAGAATTTGTTTTCATCTATTTTTAGCCAAAAAATTATATTTTTGTTTTGAAATTAGTTTTTTTAGTGTACTATTAAATAGTGTGCTTCTGGAATCAACTACGTAATAAAGTTATGTAATAAAATTATTACTTTTTGGAAATGCAAGTATATAGTAGATGAATATATATAGAATACTAATGAAATTATTCCCTTCCTGGCATGTTTGGTCCTGAGCTTCACCCATATGCCTAACAATGCCCTCACTAGTAGCTTTCACTTGTATTCAAAACCATGTCTAACTCTTCCATTTGCTATAGTACAATAACAATGTTTAAATTCAAGAACTTTGCTATGAGTGCCACAGACATGTATTCCTCATCTTTTTAGTCATTTTAGATGAGCAATACCTCAGGGTTTCCTTTACTAAGACGTGCCATGTTGACTGCAACTCCAGTTTAGACCTAACCTCCTAAATCAAGGCATACTCTTTCTCGAACTCCTCCACATTAGTTAATGTAATATTTTACCCACTTAGGTGTGTAATAAAGGTCATTGGGGAAGATAATCCCACATTCATGAGAATGTGAGGATATATTTATCTTCCACCTATATAATGAACATTCCTATGTACTTTTGGCTAATGAATGAATGAATGTTAATATAACTTTTTGCTGATAAGATAAGCTTCTTCTATTTTGATTTGTTATTTAGATTTCACTGCTCCATATAGATTCAAACTTGTGCATTCAATCCTATCTATTTTGATCCTTGATTATGGCCTACTCCGAACTAGTATAAGAGATATGCTGAAAAACAAATCCATCAACTCTGTCGTGAGATCTTGATTCTTATTTGTTCAGATTTTTTCATTGATTTTGGTTTTCTAGGGTTTAGTGAGGTTTCTCAAAAATCTATGTAAATCTACATACCTAGAGTTTCTAAGTGAAAAACAAACAACACTATTAGATTTATATGGTAGAAAAACCTTAGGAATGGCTATAAACACGACCTAGTTTCTTGATAGTCCATTTTCATTGCTTTTTAAAGGGTTTCAAGGCCATTTTTTGAGTTCTACAAATGTATGTAGTTTTAATAACTTTGAGGAAAAAGCATTTCTAATTTTTTCTAGGTTTATAAAAAATCCAAGTGGGTCTTTCCTATTTTTAGAGTAAACCTCATATAGTTTGTACATCTAGAGGTTTTGTGAGCAGGTTTTGTCATTTCAGCAAGTTTTGTAACCCAGGCAGACATTTTAATCCCCACATACATCGAGCAGTGGTCAGACATATGATAGACTCTGAGCCTTGCTTAGATAGGCCATAGAGATTGACTCATGCTCAAACATACCAGGGATTTTGACCCTTGCTCAGATAGAGTGCAGGTTATGAGTTATGCCATGACCATCATTAGGTTTTGCAAAAGCACCCTAAGCAGGATTTGATTCCTTGCACACATAAGTGTTGGACCCTAACACAGTTACAAGTACTATGCCATACCTTGATACAGTTTCAAGCACTACATCATGTTAGGTTGTGGAGCTAAAAGCTTCACTGATGCAGACTTGGAGGAGGTTGCTGAGGTTGTGGAGGATTGCTAAGTTGCAGAATGAGTTGCAAGGTAACCGACATCGGTCTGATCAACCGACATCGGTCATATTACAGTGCAGAAGAAACTGACGTTGGTTATGAGTCGACCGACATCGATCAGGAAGGAGCCAATGTCGGCAACCTGTGTGTGCATGCAGTTTGCATACAGGTTCTAGACAGGTCTATTTTCAGACTGTCAGTTTGCATGTTAAAGGCTAATTATAGTCTTGGAGTTGTGTGTCTAATTATTGTAATTAAGAAAGTCTAATTATTGTATGCATCAGATCTATATAATAGACTCATGGGCTGTATTATAAAAGTGTGCTAGAGAGTAAGAGAGCAGAAATTAGCTCCTTTAGAGGGAAGAGAGCATGGTGTGTTCCTCCTAGTTCCAAAGGGGTGCTGAGTGTGTATGATCTTGGAGAGTTGCAGGTGTGCAAGTTTGGGTAGAAGATCCACTAGGGTACTGGTTGAAGAATCATAAGGACTTGGTGAGGCAAGGACAAGGGTTCTTCAGGGTGTAGAGATATCTACAGGGTAAGTAAGGTCTGTTGATTTGCAGGTGGCAACAAGGAAAGGGAGATCTACTTGGAGTACAGTTGTGTACTTGGTGTACTGGCAGCGTTGTTACTGACTGGTGGAGGTGAACAACAACTCTGTATTGGAGTTGATTGTTGTGACTATCATGAGAGAGTGAAGTGAAGAAGGAGAATTACAGGTGAACCCTAGAAGTGTGGGAGCTCTAGAGGTGTGGGAAGAAGAAGAAGTGTGGCATCTTCTTTATTGTATTTTCTTCTAAGTGATTATTAATACAGTTGTGTATTGTCTCTCATATCTTGTGTTGTTTCATATTTCTAGTTACTTATTCATTCTGGTTAAATTTTGTGTTTAGTTGCTTATACAAAGGTAATCATATTATGCTCTAATTGAGGAGCAAGATCTTTACAAATTGGCATCAGAACATGTTTGTTGTTTTGGGTGCCTATCAAGTGGTATCAGAGCTTTAAGTTGGGTTACTAACAGGTGGTTTTAGATCTGGTTAGTGTTTTTTGATTACAGGGTACTCACAGGGGTTTTTGATTGAGTGGGAGTATAGCAATGGTAGAAGAAAGTGAGCTACGAATGGAGAAACTGAATAGCACGAATGGTCTGATTGATGGAAAGAAAGAGCAGGTAGAGGAAGATTGTTGGTCGGTAGAAGATCAGTGTGTAGAAGTAGATGTTGCAGGTGTTGTTGCACAAGTTGCTCTGGATAAAGTAGAATCTTGGTCTATAGATTTTGTTGCCTCCTTTATGCAGCCTGAAATAGAGCATCTTTTCATAGGTATGTCTTTGGAGACTTTGGAGAAATTTATTTAGGGGTTGGTGAGCCTTGTCAAATTTTTGGCAAAGGGGAAGTGAAGCTGAAATTGCAAACAGATAACACATGGGTGTTGAAGGAGGTCATGCAGGTACCAGTCTTGGAGATGAGTCTAATTTCTTCTAGAAAGTTGGGTGATGAGAGATGCACAGTAACTCTCACAGTGGATGCACTTGAATTAGACGGTGGTAGGAAAGTAGGTATCCTTTATCTATCTACGTATATTACTGATTCACCTTCTATTGCAGAGATGTGTCTTTGTAGGCTTGGTCACATATGTAAGAGGGGAATGTATGTTCTTAAGTGGAAGACAGATGTTTTTGACAAACTTAAGAACTGGAAAGCCTTGGTGTTCATGGAGGAGATGACGAACAGAGATTGGCTATGGGGATTGAATTATTCTAAGCAGGGATGTGTTAATTTGAGCAGGGTTTTGACCCAAAAAGAGCTCGTGGGTAAAAAGTCATCACTCATAGGCGAACATAAGTACCGACGTTGGTCAGGAGGAATCGATGTCGAACAGACAGGCACTGACGTCGGTCATGTGCAGATCAACAGAGTCGATGGTGTCGGGTAGCAGGAACTGACGTTGGTCATACAAGAACTGATGTCGATAGAAGGTACACCAGCATCAATTAGGGAACCGATGTCAGCAGACAGGGTCAGTCACAGGGAATCGATGTCGGTCGGGTGTAAATTGGGAAATGGCTGAGATCGATCACTGAAATGGATGTTGGGCAGACAGTAAGTTGTCAAGGAGTCTCAAACACCCATATGGAGGACTGAAAGGGTAATTGGACCTCATATTCATTGTTCACCTTCTTACTAGTTGCTTACTGATGGTTGAGAACCAGGAAGATGTGAAGAGGCAATGCAGGTAGAATCCAAAAACAGTGGGAGCTTGGCATGGATAAGGAGTGTGAGTCTTTGGAGAAGAACCAAACAGGAGTTTGTTGGTGGAGTTCTCAGCTGGAAGAAAGCACTGAAAGATGGATGGATTCCCAAGTTAAAGAAGAGAGTGGATGGATACGTGAGACGGAAGGCCAAGGTATATGGTCTTGAAGAAGCTGTAGGATAGTGGTATAGGTTTTGACAGGTGGATGACAAAGCAGGGCTTTAGTCAATGTCAGTGTAACTATTGTGCTTGTCTTACAAGGTGGATGATAGTTGCAACATTATCCTATTACTGTATGTGGATGGTATGCTTGGAGTAGGTTTGTACATACAGGGTTTTACTAAGCTAAAGGTAAGGTTAGTTCAGAGGTATGTCATGAAGAATTTGGGAGCAGCAAAATTCTTTGGCATAAGAGACATGGAAGATCACAGGTTGATCTCCAGTGGGAGCTGATGTGAAGAAGGTGTTGGCAAGGTTCAAGATGCAGGATGCAGAATCGGTAAGCACACCAAGGGCTGGACAGTTTAATCTGAGCTTAGAACAGGGTTTGAAATCATATGAGGTCTAGTGTAGACCTGAGTTTTCCCAAGCAGTGGGAGTTGTCAGAGAGTTTGGAGCCAATTCGGGGAAGGTAGATTCTCAGGTATCTGAGAGGGATCATCAGCAGGGATTCATGTTATGCAAGGTCAAGGTCTTCACTACATGGAGTTTTAGGTTCGGATGTGGCAGGTTACTTGGATGACAGGGGGTGCACCACAGGGTGTGTGGTGGTTAGTCTTCAGGTTTGAGCTTGAAGAGGGATACAAGCCAGGAAACAAATTAGATGGTGTATAGGTACTGGTACAGTGCAGTTGTTTATCTCCAAGTGGGAGATTGTTAGGTTATGGAGCTAAAAGCTTCACTGATGCAGACACGGAGGAGGTTACTGAGGTTGTAGAGGATTGTTGAGTTGCAAAATGAGTTGCAAGGCAACCGACGTCAGTCTGATCAATCGACATCAGTCATATTACAGTGCAAAAGAAACTGACATCGGTTATGAGTTGGCCGACATCGATCAGGAAGGAGCCGATGTCGACAACCTGTGTGTGCATGCAGTTTGCATGCGGGTTTTGGACAGGTCTATTTTTAGACTGTCAATTTGCATGTTAAAGGCTAATTATAGTCTTGGAGTTGCGTGTCTAATTATTGTAATTAAGAAAGACTAATTATTGTATGCATGAGATCTATATAATAGACTCATGGGTTGTATTGTAAAAGTGTGCTAGAGAGTAAGAGAGCAGAAATTAGCTCCTTCAGAGGGAAGAGAGCATGGTGTGTTCCTCCTAGTTCCAAAGGGGTGCTGAGTGTGTATGATCTTGGAGAGTTGTAGGTGTGCAGTTCAGGTAGAAGATCCACCAGGGTACTGGTTGAAGAATCATAAGGACTTGGTGAGGCAAGGACAAGGGTTCTTCAGGGTGTAGAGATATCTATAGGGTAAGTAAGGTCTGTTGATTTGCAGGTGGTAGCAAAGAAAGGGAGATCTACTTGGAGTACGGTTGTGTACTTGGTGTACTGGGAGAATTGTTATTGACTGGTGGAGGTGAACAACAACTCTGTATTGGAGTTGATTGTTGTGACCGTGATGAGAGAGTGAAGTGAAGAAGGAGAATTATAGGTGAACCCTAGAAGTGTGGGAGCTCTAGAGGTGTGGGAAGAAGAAGAAGTGTGGCATCTTCTTTATTGTATTTTCTTTTGAGTGATTATTAATATAGTTGTGTATTGTCTCTCATATCCTGTGTTGTTTCATATTTATAGTTATTCATTTTGGTTAAATTTCGTGTTTAGTTGCTTATACAGAGGTAATCATATTATGCTCTAATTGAGGAGCAAGATCCTGACAAATTGGCATTAGAGCATGTTTGTTGTTCTGGGTGCCTATCACATCAAACATTGACACTTGTTCAGAAATTTAATAGACTATATCACCTACTCAAACAAGCTTTGGACTCCAACCTCTTGCACATATAGTCAGCTAACTCCAACCCTTGTAAAAACACACTACAAGTTCTGCCCAACCTCATTGCACGTCGACGTTCAAAAATCATCAAAATTAGCCAGGGCTCTTGATGCACTATTCATGGAGTAAATAGAGGCCATTTGGGGGTGATGTCACTCCCCCATTAATCAAATCAATCAAGGGGGAACATCCATTCTAGGTCTTAGCCTTTGGTCGTATGAGAGTTGAGCCCTTGGTCACTTCCAACCCAAAAGTGCTCAACTTTTAATCCAAGAGGGCTAAAATTTTTCTTGGGGAAGTTGTTTCTAATTTTTGTTTCAACTCAAGTTCTTTTCAAAATTTTCAAAATGGAGATTGTCCTTACCATTTAGAACTTTCATAAATTTCAACCGATACCTCCTTTTCAGGCATTATTTTTTTAGAAGTGCGAGTTTTTTTGAGCTCTACATATTGGTGATATTATTATGCCTTGTAAAATTAAATTTCTATAAATTTAATGGGGTTACATTTCTTCTTCTCTTTTGCATACTTGTGTTGTTTTTTTTATATGTGTTAATCATATATGTACTTAAATGTGATGATTATATACCCACTCAATTATAAAGTGCCAACATATATAATATCGAGGAGAACCTAGTAGTTATTGCATTGATTACATTTTTTGCTAAGTCTGACGTCGATCACATTGAGCATGCATGGTTACTCGTGGTCATGTTGACTCATTTTGAGAGATGCCAGATAAGAATAGTTGATTATACTCCTATGATTCTTATTGGAAAGGCCAATTATGTTTTATGATAGATGTACAAGGAATGTTTGTTGGGGGATCAATCCAACAATAGATTACAACTATGATAGCAATAAACACGGAATTAAACCAGATTGACAAGTAATTAGAATGATAATATCAAGAACAAGAGATACAAGAAAACACCCTGAAAACTTGTATAAACAAAACTCTTTACAAAGGAATACAATTGAAGAAAGCTTCTTTCTTCCACACCTCTCCTAGATGTATAGATCTCTCAAAATAGATCTCAATTCCTCAAGAGCTCTCTCTTAAGAACAATCAACTCCAACAAGCCTGGATTGATTCAATTCTGTACTGTTCTTCACACACAATGAATTCCAATAATTCACTACAAATTACTTACACATTCTTACTAAGCTAAGAAGATCTAATTCTACATATAGAATTAGGAGACTTGAGCATGTACAACCAACAAGCAGTTAAGCCTCTTGAACAAGGGCTCCAAAAATAGTAATGCTAACAATAGAGACGTGTGCTTGAGTTCACAACTCAAACTTATCATGCAAACACTCGCTTCTTGTCCACAGAAATAGCTTTCCGAACACGCAGGTAACCGACGTCGGTTCCTGCTGCTTGTCTGTGACCGCCGTCGGCCGACCCTTCTGCCGACGTCGGCGTCTCTCCCACTGCCTGTGACCGACGTCGGTCACTCCTCACCGACATCGGCGTCTGTGTAGACTTGAACCTAATTTGTATGCTCCTTGGTCAAGCTTTTAGCTCCACACCCTAACAATCTCCCACTTGGAGATAAACCAGCTGCACCAGTACCTGTACAGCAACATCTTCTAGCTCCTCCATCTTCAACTCAATCATGAAGACCAATAGAAGTTGAGTGAAAATTCAACTTCTCCTTAGTAATCGGCTTTGTTAGCATATCAGCAGGATTCCTATCTGTGTGGATTTTCTCCAGCTTCAACTCACCATCTTCCAATACCTGTCGTATGAAGTGATACCTTAGCTGTATGTGCTTGGTCCTTGAGTGAAACGCTGAGTTCTTAGCCAAATGGATTGCACTCTGACTGTCACTATACAATCTGCAACTTCCATGCTCCCTTCCAAGCTCTTCCATGAACCGTGTCATCCATATCATCTCCTTGCTAGCTTCTGTAGCTGCAATATATTCTGCTTCTGTAGTTGACAAGGCTACAACCTTCTGCAACTTAGATATCCAACTAACCGATGTTCCACCTACAGTAAAAACATAACCTGTGGTGCTTCTCCTACCATCCAAATCCCCTGCCATATCTAAATCTACATAGCCATGTAGAGAAGTATCTGAACCTCCATAGCACAAGTGTCTACCGCTGGTTCCTCTCAGATATCTAAGGATCCATTGAACTGCTTTCCAATGTTCCTTACCTGGATTGGCCATATACTTACTTACCACTCCCACTGCTTGGGCAATATCCGGTCTAGTACATACCATTGCATACATCAAACTTCCTACCGCGGAAGAATATGGAACCTTACTCATGTACTCTACCTCTTCATATGAATTGGGACATTGTTCTTTACTTAACTTGAAATGTCCAGCCAAAGGTGTACTTACCGGTTTAGCATCCTGCATATTGAACCGTTTCAACACCTTGTCTACATAATCTTCTTGAGACAATATCAACCTGTGATTTTTCCTGTCTCTCCTAATGCTCATGCCAAGAATCTTCTTCGCTGCTCCCAAATCCTTCATAGCAAACGTTTGAGCTAATTTTACCTTAAGCTCTGAGATGTCCTGCATGTGAGACCCTGCAACCAGCATGTCATCTACATACAACAATAGAATAATATATCTACCGTTATCAAATCTCTTGAAATACACACAATGGTCTGATTGACACCTACTGTAGCCGTGCTCAGTCATAAACCTGTCAAATTTTAAGTACCATTACCTAGGAGCTTGCTTGAGGCCATACAAGCTTTTCTTCAACCTGCACACAAACTTCTCCTTACCCTTGACCTCGAATCCTTCTGGTTGTTCCATATAAATTTCCTCATCCAAATCTCCATGAAGAAATGTAGTCTTAACATCTAGCTGCTCAAGATGCAAATCCTCAAAAGCAACCAAAGACAATACAACCCTTATTGAAGTCATTTTTACAACTGGAGAAAAAATCTCGCCAAAGTCAATACCTGGCTTTTGTGCGAATCCTTTTACCACTAATCTGGCCTTGTATCTCATCTGTCCATTCTCGCCTTCCTTCAACCTGTAGGTCCATCTGTTCTTAAGTGTTCTCTTACCAGCTGGCAATTCAACCAAATCCCATGTTTGGTTTTCTCTTAAGGACTCCAACTCCTCAACCATGCGACGCTCCCACTCACTCTTGGACTCCACCTGTATTGCTTCTTCAAAACTCTCTGGTTCTCCACCATCAGTTAGCAATAAATAATATAAGGAAGGAGAATATCTAATTGGAGGCTTACTCACCCTTTCTGACCTCCTGATGGGTGTCTTGGACTCATTCTCAGCACGCTGTCCACCCAAATTTTTTGACAGTGACTGATCTCGGCCACCTGTAGACCTGTTACTGGCCGACGTCGATTCTGCCTGACCGACCTCGGTACCTGTACGGCCGACGTCGGTCTCTGTATTGCCGACGCCGGTTTCTGTGCTGCCGACGCCTGTTCCTAACCTGTCGACGTCGGTCTCTGTGTTTTCCTGTAAGTGATTATTTCTTTTTCCCGCGAGCTCACCTTGGACTTTCACCTCATCCAATTCACTATTGCTCTGCTCAGGCTGATTCAACTTCCTTAGCTGATCACAATACATCACTCTTTTGTTGAAAACAACATCACGGCTCCTGATTACCTTGTTAGTTTCTAGATTCCACAATCTGTAACCAAAATCATCTGAGCCATAGCCAATAAACGTGCATCTCATAGACTTAGCATCAAGCTTCTTTCTATTTTCCTTATCTATATGCACAAAGGCTTCACAACCAAAAACTTTGAGATATGAAAGATCAACCTTTTTACCTGTCCATGCCTCTTCTGGAATACCACCATCCAGAGCTGTAGAAGGTCCTCTATTAATCAGGTACACTGCAGTGTCAACAGCTTGTGCCCAGAACTGTAAGGGCAAACCGGCATGCAATCTCATACATCTTGCACGCTCCATTATTGTCCTGTTCATCCTTTCAGCAATACCATTCTGCTGAAGTGTCCTTGGAACCGTCCTTTGCCTACGGATTCCATGCATGTAACAATAATCTCTGAACTTATGACTGCAGAACTCACCACCGTTGTCTGATCTCAGGCACTTTAATCTTTTACCTGTTTCATTCTCAACCATAGCTTTCCAAACTTTAAAAGTATTGAATACATCAAATTTTCTTCTAATACAGTAGATCCATACCTTCCTTGTGACATCATCTATGAATGATACATAGTACTGTGATCCTCCAATGGAAGCAACCTGAGCCGGTCCCCACACGTCTGTGTGAACAAGCTCCAACTTGTGCCTCTTCTTAGTAGACCCAGTTTTGAGAAAACTAACCCTTTTCTGTTTTCCAAATACACAGTGCTCACAAAACTCTAGATCTATGCCTTTTAAATTTGAAAGCATACCTTTAGACTTAAGAATAGACATCCCCTTCTCACTCATGTGGCCAAGCCTTGAGTGCCACAATTTAGCGTCCACATCTGAAGTAGATAAAACTGAAGGAGATTTGTTAGTAACACAATTACACAAATAGAGAGTACCTTCTCTCTTACCTCTGGCCATAACAAGTGCACCCTTGGTTACCTTCCAAGATTCTACTGTGAGAGTTACTGTACAACCCTCATCACCTAGCTTACTTGCAGAGATCAAATTTCTCTTCAAACTAGGAACATGCATCACATCTCTCAACACCCATGTGTTGCTATTCTGCATCTTCAACTGCACTTTGCCTTTGCCAATTATTTTACAGGGCTCATCATCCCCTAAGTACACTATTCCAAAATCTCCTTGGATATAGTCACTGAAATATTCCCTGTTAGGAGTAGCATGAAAAGACGCACCAAAATCTAGTACCCAAGATTCTATATTATTATGCAGAGAGAAAATTAAAGCATCCTGTGCAATACCTGCAATCTTGGCTTCTTTCTTTCCTTCGTGCTGGTTGTCCTCCTTAGGCTTTGACCAACAATCTCTGCTTCTGTGCCCCATCTTTCCACAATTCCAGCATTGTGGCTTCCTGCCATTTCTGGATTTAGATCTGCCTTTCCCCTTTGACTTGGATCTTGCTCTGCCTTTCTTGCTCTTCTCTTTTTGCCTTCCCCTGCTCTCAAAACTTAAAGCATTCCCAGATGCCTCTTCTGTGCTTTTCCTGCGTATTTCCTCATTCAAGATAACACTAACAACATCCTCTACTTTCAAAATATTTGATGCAGATGCAGTATTACTTACTGCCATTACTAAGCCATGCCAACTTTCAGGCAAAGAACATAATATCAAAAGAGCCTTTATCTCATCATCAAACACTATATTCACTGAACTTAATTGATTCACAATACCATTGAAATCATTCAGATGAGTAGACACAGATCCACCTTCATTCATATGCAAATTAAATAATTGCTTCATTAAATATACCTTATTTGAAGCTGAGGGTTTTTCATACAGATTAGCTAACGTAGTCATCAACTCTATCGTAGACTTTGCCTGTGATAAATTGGATATCACAGTGGATGCTAGACTCAGTCTTATAGACCCCTGAGCCTTTCTGTCAAGAACTTCCCATTCTTCATCCTCCATGTCTTTGGGCTTCTTTGCAATACCTCCTAACGGTAAGTAGAGATCTTTCTGATACAGATAATCCTCTATCTGCATTCTCCAGTGTTGGTAATTTTTGCCATTGAACTTTTCCATTCTCAATTTACTTTCATCTGCCATTGCTTCTCCCACTCAAACAGAAATCCCTGTGAGCAACCTGTAATCCAAACACACTACACAGATCTGAACAACCTGTTAGTGAACCTGAGCTCTGATACCACTTGTTGGGGGATCAATCCAACAATAGATTACAACTATGATAGCAATAAACACGGAATTAAACTAGATTGACAAGTAATTAGAATGATAATATCAAGAACAAGAGATACAAGAAAACACCCTGAAAACTTGTATAAACAAAACTCTTTACAAAGGAATACAATTGAAGAAAGCTTCTTTCTTCCACACCTCTCCTAGATGTATAGATCTCTCAAAATAGATCTCAATTCCTCAAGAGCTCTGTCTTAAGAACAATCAACTCCAACAAGCCTAGATTGATTCAATTCTGTACTGTTCTTCACACACAATGAATTTCAATAATTCACTACAAATTACTTACACATTCTTACTAAGCTAAGAAGATCTAATTCTACATATAGAATTAGGAGACTTGAGCATGTACAACCAACAAGCAGTTAAGCCTCTTGAACAAGGGCTCCAAAAATAGTAATGCTAACAATAGAGACGCGTGCTTGAGTTCACAACTCAAACTTATCATGCAAACACTTGCTTTTTGTCCACGGAAATAGCTTTCTGGACACGCAGGTAACCGACATCGGTTCCTGCTGCTTGTCTGTGACCGCCGTCGGCCGACCCTTCTACCAATGTCGGCGTCTCTCCCACTGCCTGTGACCGACTTCGGTCACTCCTGACCGACGCCGGCGTCTGTGTAGACCCGAACCTGATTTGTATGCTCCTTGGTGAAGCTTTTAGCTCCACACCCTAACAATGTTTGTTCACAGTACAAGACTTTATTCTATTTCTATGTGGATAAGTCCTTCTTCCACTGACCTAAGTAAATACAATGATCGGGCCAACTCTTGTGACTGTGTCTATGGTCATTTATTGGTGCATGTTTCATGGGATCTAAACCACCATGTGGAACACATAGAGTGTCCTTCCACTATTTGGATCACTCCTTAGACTTTTTTCAGAGATCATGTTGAGATTTATAACCCTCCTACCCATATTTATATTGTCTCTTCAGAGATTGTTGTACTCTCTCCTCTTATTTTTATGATGACACATTCTTGATGGATAGAGCCCTTTCTTCTATCGAGCCACCACTAGTGGACGAGATTCTAATCGACCTTAGTTGTAATCTTACATAATCTACATTAGTTCTTATTCAATATTTTTCTCTTCCAGAACCATCGCATGTTTGTTCTTCGAAGGATCATCTCATCTTCATTGATAGTGTGAGTACACCTATTGAGAGCATCAATGACTCATCTCTTCATGTGGATACTCATTTTGCAGATCCGCATGCTTCATATATAGTATCTTCTTTAGTTTTGAGAGTTTTTGATCCATGCTCCACACTTCACATGTACATTCTTTCACATATGTTCCATGCCCTTCTTCTGAAAGGTCTACTTCAATGGAATTACATTAATTTATTATGCATGATCTTGCCAGACCTATGTCACACTTCTATTTTGGACCATATTCATAGATATGTATACTAATACCTTCATCTTCCATTGTGGATTGGGCAAATTTTCAGTACAACTATTATATTATTCCTTATGCAAAGGTAAAAAACATTATTCGATGCAGATAAAACTTCTTCAGTCTTCAGGTAGAGGATCTCATCATCAACCTTAGTCATTTTATGTGTTCTACTACATGTAGCTTCAATATATTTTATAGGGACTTATTAGTTTTATATTTGTTATGTACCTTGGTATCTCATCAGGCCTTCGTGTTGGAACCCAATTATTCTACCCACCTAAGCTACGCTTAAGGGGTATGTGTTAGTGCAGGCTTTTTCCCACTACGTGGTTTTACCAACACGATATTGTTAGTCTGCTTAGGTTTCTTTTAGGTGTGTAATAGAGGTCACTGGGGAAGATAATCCCCATTCATAAGGATGTGAGAACATATTTATCTTCTACCTATATAGTGAGCCTTCATATGTACTTTTATCTAATGAATGAATGAATGTTAATGCAACTTTTTGTTGTGAATACAAGCTTATTCCATTTTGAGTTATTCTTTAGATTTCACTACCCCATATAATTTCAACCTCATGCATTTGACCCTATCCAGTTTGATCATCAATTGTGGCCCACTCCAAAACATTTTATACCACATTAATAATGGATATGTTTGAATTCAAGAACTTAGCAATGAGTGCCAAGGACACATATTCCTCATCTTTGTATCCATTATACAAGAGCAATTACTTAGGGTTTTTTTTACTAAAACAAATCATCTTGAGCTGCAACTCCAGCTTATAATTGACGTCTAAGTCAATGGCATAGTATTTCTATAAGTCCTCCATGTTTTACACCACATTACTAATGGGTATGTTTAGTATTGTGGCATGCCTCGATCATGACATTTTTAAAACTATAACAATTAGAACAATCTAAAAATATTTTCCAAGTTCAACATATTATGACTAATAATTGGGAGTAGTTATTAAGATGGGGTGGAGTGTAATGTAGAAGATGAATATTGTTGTGTGGATCCATTAGATGGAATTATAAACACACTAGTTACATATGACGGTAAAAGATAAAAGGAAGAGTAGGGTATAGTGAAATAAATCCATTTAGTACTTAATGAGAAAATGGAATATAATAAATAAAGCAGGGAAAATATAGTCCATCCCTCCTTAAAATATAAGCTCAAAGAAAAGGTAAGTATATGTAAATATTTAACGATGTCTAACCGTAGTGCAATTCCAATTTTCATAAACATGAAATGTTGTGTAACATATAAGCAAGAAAAAACTAGTATCGAGGATAATTAAATCTTATATAAAAATTTTGAGGAGCCAATCTCATGAAGTTTTGAAATAATCTATATCTCCAATAGAGAAAACATTGGCCCTAACTGGTAGCTTCCAACTCACAATCAACACCACATGTAACTCTTCCATTTGATCTAGTACAATAACACTATTTAAATTCAAACACTTGAATATGAGTGTAAGGGACATGTATTCATCATATTTGTAGCTATTTTAGATGAGAAATGCCTTAGATTTTCCTTTGTTAAGATGCACCATGTTGAGCTACAACTTTGGCTTGGACCCAACCACTAAGCCAAAGATGTACTCTTTCCTGAACTCCTCCACATTGTTGCAAACTGTCATTGATGTCAAAATAAACCTAAGGATGAGGTTGACTATTTGATCCTGATAGTGTAAGGTATGGTTATTTAATAGAATATCTTATGAAGCATGGTAAGCTAAGACTTGTGAGTTGTTCTTGGCTTTAGTTGAGTGTATGTGAGTGAAAATGAAGAAAGGAGCACTTTGAGGTGAAGAATAAGGTCATGGAGACCTTAAGAGGGAAGTAAAATATTATACATGAACATCTAATAAGAGTTTTGAGTGTATTGAGCAAGGTCATATGACCTAATCAATCCATATGAAGGTTATTTGAGCAAAGAAGCCTATAAGGTATGTTTTGAGCTAGTTGAAGAGATGAGAGTATAAGTGAGTAAGAGTAGAGAATAAGAGGGTGTGTGTGATAAATAAAAAGATGTAAATCATGTTGAAGACATTTAGATAACATTATAGGTTCATCCATGAGAATCGAATATCATATTTGTACTTGAGATCAAGGGTTTTAGACCTAATACGAGCAAATAAGGGCTAGTTAACAAGAATGAGTGCAAACAAGTAAGAGAACATCTTGAGGTGAATAAGGGGGTATTGAGGACTATCATTAGAGGTTAAATAAACTATGATAAACATCTAACATAGTTTTTGAAGGTGAATGACAAGGTCAATTGACCTAATGAGCCTAGTAGGAGGAATATTGAGTGAGAGAGCCTAAGACGCTGTTTGAGAGGGCTAAAAGATTGAAGAGATGAATGAGTTGATTGGATGTTGAGATACCATAAGATATTCATCAGATATGTATTCTAGGTGTGTGAAAAAGAGTTTAAATTAGAGAGAGAAGATTGAGAGCTGAGAAGACATCATCATTTGTTGGTTGAGCAACAAGTTGTTAAGGTGATCTAGTTATCTTGGTTGAGTTGGTGCTTAAGTTAAGAAGTTAGTTAGAGCTGCCTTGAAGGATGGTCATTGAATAAGTGTCCTTGAAGTGGATATATTTGTGCCATGTCACTTAGGGGGTTGGAGTCCCTTGGATGTTGGAGCTTGCTAAAGACTAGTTGAGTGGGTGCTTGACTAGTTAGGGGTTGGAGCTCCTTCTGGGGTTGGTGCCTTACTAAATGTTGATCTATTGCTTATAAGAAATTAATCCAAGTGGTATGTCAATGTTTTTACTATCCATGAGGGTTTCCCACATATCTCTTATGTTCATATGTTGATATCTTACTTCTTGACTATGTGATTGCTTCCCTATGCATTGCTTGATTACTATTTTGATTTGAATGGTTAAAGAATGATGAATGGAATTGAAAGTAGTTAAGGACCACTAATTTACCCCATCCCCCTCTCAATGAATAAGATTTTAACAATTGGTATCAGAGTAGATCCTTTGGAGGAGGTTTGATAGCCTACAGGTGATATTAAGAAGCACAAAGTGTGTTGAGGATAATGTTCATCTTGTTTGCAGTGATGGTCTATCAAATAATGATGGTACTTACAGAGTTGTCTAAGGAGAAGAAGGATGTCAAGATGACGCATGATAAACACTAAAACCAAGGTGAGTTATGTGTTGTTTTAAGACATCAATCAAAGTTAAAAGAATGTCAAAGGTACCATTTGGTAGCTCAGAAGGACTATATAGAAGCTAAGTCAAAGATCAAACCTAAGATTGACAATCTAAAAGGACTCTGAAGACATGTTGAGAGAAAGGTATAGGTCAAGGCATTAAGATGTCTTATAGAATATTTATTTCAGATTTATAAATAAGGTATGTTTAAACCTTGTATTTACATGAAGATACTATGAGTTGATCATCAAGCTAGATGAGCTAAGTTGAGTCTAAGAAGCAGTCATAAATAAGCAGTGTGCTTATTAGAAGCCTGAGTATGCTGATGAGAGCTTTTTGAGGCATTAAGAGCCAATAGAGGAATTATTTTGAATCATGAGTGCACATGTTGTTGAAAGACCTGAGAAGATGTTCGTATCTTATAAACATGATAAACAATGGAATGAGGTACTTAATAATCTGTGTCATGACTATTTGATATAGATCTACAATAGAGAATGAGGTCTCACAAACCTATCTAGCAGGTTGCCTCTTAAAAGTTTTTATGAGCTAGTCAAAGCCATGATGACTTCAAATACATAAGGAAGAATTCATATTGATCACAAGTTTCAAAGAATAATATATGATTCATAGATTGGTTTGCTAGACCAATGAAATTGTGAAGACCATTGGAAGTGTTCTTCAATAGATTTTAAGTTGGTTGAGCCCTAAAGGAGAGGAAAAAAGTTTTGAAGATAATCATTCCTATAGCATGGCACGAAGATGTTCCAAAGTAAACGTTCTGTGTTATTCTTTACAAGATATTGACTATATGTTTCCAAAAAGGTGCCCTATAGTGGTTTAAGCTATGATGGATTGTGATGCCTAAAGGGAAGTTGTATGATGTCATGAGGTATACATATAATTGTTCATGCCTATCTGAGATGGTTTTGTTGGTCCAAAAAGTTAGTTTTGTAGCTAACAAAGTATCACAAACCTAGTAAACAAAATATGGCAACATTGTTGTGATGAGATGACTTGAAGAAAGTGTTGAGACCTATGAAATATGAGGATCATTATGGAGCTAACCTAAAGATAAATAGTACTCCATAAGGCTTATTGGTTAACAAATAAGGGTAAGAGGTTGATTCAAAATCTCATATCAGTCAAAGATAAGGAGTATAAGAAAGCATGGTATTAAGGGGAGCCTTTGTTGTATTATGATTAAGAAGTTGTCTACTTCATTAGATATGAACCTAAGGTGAGAATCTATTTGGATTGGTCAAAAGGAGATCAATAATGTGCACATAGTATGAGATCAAAGGGGGAGATTCTGATCTTGTTTTAGAAGAAGTCTAAATCAAGTAACATTTGGGGTGTTAAGTTGTGGAACTAAAAGCTTCACTGATGCAAATGGAGGAGGTTGTTGAGTGTCAGAGCAATCGATGTCGATCTAATCAACTAACATTGGTCATATTTAGTGTACGCAGTAATGGACATCGTTTAGAGGTCGGTTGGCATCGGTCAGACAGGAACCGACATTGGCAACTTGTGTGTGCATGCGTTTGCATGCGCTTCTAGAATTGGTCTAATTTTAGACATATAGTTAGTTTGCATGTAAAAGACTAATTTTAGTCTTGAGTCTGCGTTTCTAATTATTGTAATTAGGAAGTCTAATTATTGTTTGTATGGGATCTATTTAAGAGACCCATGGGGTTGTATTGTAATCAAGGACAAGGAAGAGATCCTTCCAAATGTAAGATTAGGTTGATCTGCAGGGTGTGCAAGATCAGGTAGAAGATCTACATGGTAAGTAAGATCAATTGATCTATAGGTGTGTGTGTGCAAGGTCAAAGGAGATCTTTGGGGTGGCAAGATCAAGGAGATCAGCAACATAACAGGAAGCAAGATCAAGGAGATCTACTTGGAGTATGTGGTGTACTCGATGGTGGTACTGGCAATATTGTTACTGACTGGTGGAAACAACAACTCGGTGTTGAGTTGATTGTTGTTTGTAATTGTGAGAGAGAGAAATCTTGAGGGAGAATTACTGGTATGCCTAAGAGGTGTGGGAAGAGTGTGATTTCTTCATTGTATTTCCTTCTGGAAGAGTGTTAATACAAGATTGTATTATCTCTCATATTCTGTGTTGTTTTTGAATTCTAGTTACATATTACTTCTGGTTTAATTCC
This sequence comes from Torreya grandis, assembly GCA_037957365.1. Taxonomy (NCBI): domain Eukaryota; kingdom Viridiplantae; phylum Streptophyta; class Pinopsida; order Cupressales; family Taxaceae; genus Torreya; species Torreya grandis. Next base: position 4,653,489 of record JARHVA010000212.1, read on the forward strand.
ATGTTTAGTTTCTTATACAAAGGTAATCAATTGTGCTCCTAGATCCTAACAAGTGGTATCAGAGCCTGGTTAAAGGTTCATCAGAGCCTGGTTCAGAGCAGGGTAGTGTTTGTTGATTACAGGTCACTCACAGGGGTTTCTGTTCGCGTGGGAGTAAAGCAATGGTAGAAGAAAGTACACTAAGAATGGAGAAATTCAACGACAAGAATGATCAATTACTATATTATGAAAATAAAGGGTAGGTAAAGAAAGATTGTTGGTTGGTAGAAGATCAGCATGAAGGAAATAAAGAAGGAAATGATGCAGGGATTGTTGCACGGGTTACTCTTATATGTTCCTTGGATAAAGTAGAATCTTGGGTTTTAGATTTTGTTGCCCCTTTCCATGCAATCCCAAATAGAGTATTTTTCCATGATTATGTCCATGGAGACTTTGGAAATATTTATTTAGGGGTTGGTGAGCCTTGTCAAATTGTTGGCAAAGGGAAAGTGCAGCTAAAATTGCAGACGGGCAACACATGGGTGTTGAAGCATGTCATGCATGTCCCAGTCCTGATGAGGAGTCTAATTTTTGTAAGAGTGATGAGGGTTGCACATTAACTCTCACAGCGAAATCTTGAAAAGTTTCCAAGGGTGCACTTGAATTAGCATGTGGTAAGAAATTAGGTACTCTTTATCTATCTACTTGTTTTACTGATTCTCCTTCTGTTTTATCTACTTCAAATGTAGATGCAAAGATGTGGCTCTGTAGGCTTGGTCACATGAGTGAGAAGGGAAAGGATGTTCTTAAGTCAAATGGTAAGCTTTCAGATTTGATAGACTGAGATTTTTGTGAGTAGTGTGATGCTACAAGAAAGGATTGGGTTTATTACAGGAAGAGGAAATTGGAAAGCCTTGGTTTTCATGGAGAAGATGATGGACAAAGATCATCTCAAGGGGATGAATAATTCTGATCAGGGCAGTTTGGACAAGGTTATGATCCAAAGTGAGCTAGCAGGTAAAAATCATCACTCACAGGAAAACACAGTTATCGACGTCAGTCAGGTGAGAACTGACGTCGAACAGGTTCAAACCAACATCGATCATGTGCAAACCGAAGTCAGTGATGTCAGGTAGGTGGACATTGACGTCGGTTAGGGAACCAACATCGATGATCAGGTGGAATTGACATCGATCGGGTGCAGACCAAGGTCGACTAGAGAACAAATTTTAGGCAGACAGCAAGCTGTCAAGGAGTCTCAAACGCCCATGTAGAGGACTGAAAGGGTAAGTAAGCCTCAAATTCATTATTCCCCTTGTTTACACTACTTGTTGCTCACTGATGGTTAAGAACTAGGAAGTTTTAAAGAGGCAGAGCAAGTAAAATCCAAGAAATAGTGGGAGCATGGCATGAATGAGAAAATTGATTCCTTGGAAGAGAACCAAATGGGAGATTTGGTAGAGTTGTCAGCCGAAAAGAAAGCATTGAAAAATAAATGGTTTTACAGGTTGAAGGAAGGAGAGGATGGACAAATGAGACATAAGGCCAGGTTGGTAGTAAAGGGATTTGCACAAAAACCAGGTATTGATTTTGGTGAAATTTTTTCTCCTGTAGTAAAAATGACTTCTATTCGGACTGTATTGTCTTTAGTTGCTATTGAGGATTTGCATCTTGAGCAGCTTGATGTTAAGACAACATTTATTCATGGAGATTTGGATGAAGAAATATATATAGATCAGCCGAAAGGTTTTGAGGTCAAAGGTAAAGAGAAACTTGTGTGCAGGTTGAAGAAAAGCTTATATGGTCTTAAGAAAGCTCCTAGACAATGGTATTTGAGGTTTGACAGGTTTATGACAGAGCATGGCTTTAGTAGATGTCAATCTAACCATTATGTTTATTTTAAGAGATTGGATAATGGTAGATATATTACCCTATTACTGTATGTAGATGATATGCTTGTTGTAGGTTCACACATGCAGGATATTAATGAGCTTAAGGTAAAATTAGCTCACACATTTGACATGAAGGATTTGGGAGCAGTAAAGAAAATCTTTGGCATGAGTATTAAGAGAGACAGGAAAAATCATAGTTTGATTTTGTCTCAAGAGAATTATGTGAATAAGGTGTTGGAGAGGTTCAATATGTAGAATGCAAAACCGATCAGCACACCTATGGATAGACAGTTCACAGAACAGTGTCCCAAATCACATGATGAGGTTGAGTACATGTGTACTAGACCTCATATTGCCCAAGCAGTGGGAGTTTTTAGCAAGTTTGTGGCCAATTTGAGAAAGGAGCACTGAAAAGCAATTCAGTGGATTCTTAGAGATCTGAGAGGGACCAGCAGTAGGTATACATGTTATGCAGGGTCAAGCACTTCTCTACATGGGTATGTAGATTCGGATATGGTAGGTGACTTGGATGACAGGAGTAGCACCACAGGATATGTGGTGGTTGGCCTTCAAGATTGAACTTGAAGAGGGATACAAGCCAGGAAACAAAATTAGACGATGTAAAGGTACAGGTACAGGTGCAGTTGTTTATCTCCAAGTGGGAGATTGTTAAGTTGTGGAGCTAAAAGCTTCACTAATGCAAATGGAGGAGGTTGATGAGTGTCCGAGCAACTGACATTGGTCTGATCAACTCACGTCAGTCATATTTAATGTACACAGTAACTGACATCGGTTAGAGGTCGATCGGCATCGATCAGACAGGAACCGACGTTGGCAACCTATGTGTGCATGTGTTCGCATGCGCTTTCAGAACTGGTCTAATTTTAGACGGACAGTTAGTTTGCATGTAAAAGACTAATTTTAGTCTTGAGTCTGTGTTTCTAATTATTGTAATTAGGAAGTTGAATTATTGTTTGTATGGGATCTATTTAAGAGACCCATGGGGCTATATTGTAATCAAGGATAAGGAATAGATCCTTCCAAATGTAAGATCAGGTTGATCTGCAGGGTGTGCAAGATCAGGTAGAAGATCTACATGGTAAGTAAGATCAGTTGATCTGAAGGTGTGTGTGTGCAAGGTCAAAGGAGATCTACGGGGTAGCAAGATCAAGGAGATTAGCAACACAATAGGTAGCAAGATTAGGGAGATCTACTTGGAGTACGTGGTGTACTCGGTGGTGGTACTGGCAGTATTATTACTGACTGGTGGAAATAACTCAGTATTGAGTTGATTGTTGTTTGTAATTGTGAGAGAGAGAACTCTTGAGGGAGAATTACTGGTACACCCAAGAGGTGTGGGAAGAGTGTGATTTCTTCATTGTATTTCCTTTTGGAAGAGTGTTAATACAAGATTGTATTGTCTCTCATATTCTGTGTTGTTTCTAAATTCTAGTTACATATTACTTCTAGTTTAATTATGTGTTTAGTTGCTTATACAAAGGTAATCAATTGTGCTCCTAGATCCTAACATGGGGCATCCTACTAAAAAGTAGCGGACAAAAGTGTAGTGATTAAAAACGTAGCATGAAAAACATAGCGAGGATAAAACATAGTAAGGAAAAAATGTAGTGAAGATAAAACATCATAGGAACAAAACATAGTAAAGGATGCGCTCACACAGAAGATGACACAACTTTTAATTAAAGGTCCAAACTCATGAAATCATATTTTTCTATGTTATTTTGCTTGTAAATTTAGTGCATTACTTTTCCACCATGAAATGTTAACTACTATCACCAAAATGAACTAGATAACAAATAAACAATGTGATAATCACTAAAATGTCCCAAATGTGCTCTTTGTGACATTTTTATGAAATTACCAATACTGTTACATTTTTCCTCTCTATGTTTTATTGTTGTAATGTTTTTGTCATGCTACTTTTTTATCATATTACATTTATACTGCGACATTTTTTACCATTACATTTTTGTCTACTACATTATCACATAGAGCCACATCTGGTGTTGACATGTGTTCAAAATCAAACAAGGGCAAAATGTTGAGGATCTATGAGTAATCAAGAAAAGAGCTTTGAGATACAGGTCTGCCTATCAAAGTCTAGGGCTTGTGATGAGAATGAAGTCAAAGGAACCTCACGCATGTCTTCAAAATATCTCTAAGTAATTAGTCATCAAGTTCAATTCCAAGGATCAGGTAGCAAGGAAGGTTTGTGAAGTCATGACAGTCATATGTCAAGTTGATAAGACATAGGTCAAGTTGAGAGACAAAATTTCAATCACTCTAAGGTAAGAATTTGATTAGTTTTCTTTATAGCATTTTTCAAGTTGGAGTGAAATGATAAGGTGGTAGATGTGAGACCCTTTGTCATTAATGTCAAAGGGGGAGAGAGATTAGATTGATGGAGAAGTTGTTTGGATCAGTTCATTTGTGGTTTGCCATTAATGACAAAGGGGAAGATTGTTGTAAATTGTCATTGATGTCAAAAGAAACCTAAGGATGAGGTTGATTATTTGAGCCTGCTATTGTAAGGTATGGTGATTCAATGGAATGTCTTATGAATCATAGTAAGCCAAGAATTGTGAGTTGTTATTGGCTTTAGTTGAGTGTATGTGAGTGAAAATGAATAAAGGAGCACCTTGAGGAGCAAAATAAGGTCATGGAGACCTTTAGAGGGAAGTAGAGGATCAAACATAAACATCTAATAGGAGGTATGAGGGTGTTGAGCAAGGTCATATGACCCAATCAAGCCATATGAGGGTTGTTTGAGCAAGGAAGCCTAGAAGGTATGTTTTAAGCTAGTTGAAGAGATGAGAATATAAGCAAATAATAGTAGAGCAAAAGAGGATGTGTGTGAGCAAGAAAATTATGCAAATCATGTTTAAGACATTCAGATAACATCAAAGGTTCATTTATGAGAAGTGAAGAGCATAGTTGTACTTGAGATCAAGGGTTCTAGACCTAGTATGAGCAAATAAGGGCTAGTTAACAAGAATGAGTGCAAACGAGTAAGAAAGCATCTTGAGGAGAAGAAGGGGGGTCTTGAAGACTATCAATAGAGGTTAAATAAACTTGATAAAGATGTTGATGCAAGTGAATGATAAGGTTAATTGACCTAATGAGCCTAGTAAGAGGCATATTGAGTGAGAGAACCTAAGAAGATGTTTGAGAGGGATAAAAGATTGAAGAGCTGGATGAGTTGATTGGATGTTGAGAGAGCATCATATCTTCATCAAAGATGTTGATTGGATGTTAAAGACTAGTTGTTTGGGTACTTGACTAGGTAGGGGTTGGAGCTCTGTGTGGGGTTGGTGTCTCACTAAATGTTGATCCATTGCTTATAAGACAGTAGTCCAAGTGATGTATTAGTGGGTTTTATTCTACATAAGGGCTTCCCACATATTTCGTGTTCATATGTTGATATCTTGCTTTTGGATTATGTGATTGGTTCTCTATGCATTGCTTGATTACTAGATTAGTTTGAATGGTTAAAGAGTGATGAATGGAATTGAATGCATCTGAAAGTAATTAAGGACCACTGATTCACCCCCTCCCCCTCTCATTGGTTGTGCTTCCAACACACATTTTCCACCACATTATCAATGGGTATGTTTAACATGGTGACATTACCAATGGGTATGTTTAAATTCAAGAAATTGGTTATGAGTGTCAGGGACACATATTCCTCATCTTTGTATCCATTGTAGATGATAAATGCCTTAAGGTTTCTTTTACTAAGACACACCATGTTGAGTTGCAAGTTTGGCTTGGAATCAACCTCTAAGCTAAATGCATACTCTTTCAAGAACTCCTCCACATTTTCCACCACATTACCAACAGGTATGTTTAGTATTATGGCATACCTCATTCATGACACTTTCCAACCTATAACAATTAGAACAATCTACAAATATTGTCCAAGTTCAACATATTATGAGTGATAATTGGGAGTGGTTATTCGGATGGGGTGGATTAAAAAATGTAGACACTCTTTTTTTGCCACTTCTACGTCTAAACGGACTTCAAACCGATTTCTAGCAAATAATGCACAATTAAACCTATAAATTACTGAACAACTGAAATTCATCTGCACATTGGACATAAATGCTCAAAATTGCATCAAGGGTTACCTATTTGGGGTGACACCCTATACGCAAGGATAACCTCTCATATATTCATCTTCAGTCAGCTTGTAAACTAGCAAACTGATATTTTTGACTAATTAAGCGAGGTACTTAACCCGATTCTTGAAATTACCAAAAGACAAGTCCCATGACCATTTTTCAATAAGCTTTTGTGTGCAAATAAATAATGCTAAATTATTAATGGAAAGCTTCATAGCCAACATAAGCCAAGAGCCAATTGCCAAGTGAACAAGAGGAGGTGTTGTGCATAAAGCATTAGCATCGATAAAGATCATTTGTTCCCAAAATCAAGCATAAGCCTTCTCTCATGCCAATTGTAAATTAAAGTTATTCTAGGAAGGTAAAAAGTGTTCTTATCTTCAATTTGTAGATTTCTTTGTCTTGTTATTAAGGCTCACTTTAATACTTAAACTTAGAATGTTAGTTGTTGTTGAGTTGTTTCGATTTATCCATTAACAGGATAGACTATTCATTGTCTTCGTAATTTCACGTTACAAAATGTAGAGAATAAATATTATTATATGGATCCATAAAATGGAATCATAAACATATTAACCGTAAATTATGGTAAAAGGTAAAAAAGAAGACTGAGGTGTAGTGGAAGAAATCTATTTAGTACCTAACCAAAAAAATGGATCATGAGAGAGAGGAAGGAAAATAGAGTTTGTCCCTCTTTAAAATACAAGCTCACAAAAATGGCAGGTGCATGTAAATATTTAACTATGACCGATCCATATGGAAAATTTTGAGGAGCTAATTTCATGAAGTTTTGGAAGAATCAATATGAAGATGAAATGTTTGTGAGAATCGTGAGGGCAAAGCAACCATGACAATAAGGGGCCACTCATGAGTCATACCATTGAGTCATACCACTGCAAAGGGACGTGTCATGGACCAACGTTGCTTGTGATGTCATCAACCAATTTCTTTAACTACATTAACCAATTTCAATTATAAATCAATAAATTTCTTCAACTACACTAACTTCTAATAAGGATATAAATTAAAATTATTAAAGATGTTTAAATTAAATTTGTTATTATGAATTTCTACGAATACTTATAAATGTTAACATAATCAAAGATAAAGTCTAATATAATCAATCTAAAAAGGGTATATTACTTTTGTTATTTGAAAAACTAATAAACTAAAATAATATAACCAAATAGTTTATTACATTAATTATTTTTTCTACTATATTCGACTCGCGATTTGGAGTTTACTTTGAGATTTGGGTTAGCTTTATCTCATGAATTGTTTAAGGCCTTTCTTAACATCGAAGATCAATTATCATATTTCCAATCCAAACTTTCAAAATAGTGATCAAAAAACATAAGTATCACGTTTTGTTATTTTAAAAGTTTAAATTAAGTCGTATACAATATATTATTGAAGAATAACAAGCAACTTAAATATCAAAGAAACAAATTTGATTATAGAAAGCTCATTGTGTTTTGATGTTACACTTAAAATTATGATTGTTATTATGCTTAAAATTATTATTGATAATATATTTGAGATTATTTTTCTAAACACTATAAGAAAACGTGTGTAAGGTTGTCATTTGAAAATTACTTTAATAAATTATAGAAACAAAAAAAATTGAATGTCTCAATGTTTTATTTTATATGATAAAAAATTATAATCCACTCTATACATGGTTACACAAACTTATGTCATTTTGCAATTTAAAGTACACATAAAAATGTGTACCATGTTTGAAATATATGGAAAAAAAGAGTGGGAGTTCCTCCATACATTATATGGTGTGAGATTGATAGGTTTTGAAACATGCATTAAACATAATTATTAGTTTATTATTAAACCTTTATTAACATATTGGCCTAAGATTGCCATGTGTTTGACGAAGCAATGGGGCACACTACTTTGCACCATGTGTACCAAAATTGGCATCCCAAATGATAGGTTTATGAACGTATACCAAGTCACAATCACTATTGACCGTGCCCATCTATTGAAGGCCTCGATGGCAAATGAGCTTGGTTCTGCATGGAGGATGGATTGACATTTCCTTCGCTCTAGCCATTCCACGTGTAGAATTTGACAATGGGCATCTAATTATATTTAGTTCCTACTCTCATGCATGCTTGGATGTGGTTTGCTCATATTATACCCATTTTGTCTCATAAAAAAATATTGCATTTGTTGCTTCCAATGTTTCTATTCCACAATGAGATTCAACACTTCCTTACTAGGAAACCTTGGACATTATGCTCCACTCACATCTATGTTGGTGGGGATTCTAATTTCACATGGAAGGACTTCTCATAATGGCTCACAAATTGGATACCAACTTCCACGGCCATCAATTGGACTACAACACAATATTACTCCCAATGCTTTGTGTTCCTTTACAACTATCATATTTTATTAGGAAACCACACATTCTACAACAACATAATAAAATGCAATAGCAAAGATAATCAAACTGACAAAATACTCAACATGCATAATATAAAATACAAGATTTGCATGGTAAAACTTTAGCAAGCTAAGGAAACATTCACAATGCAAGATATCATGTTTTATTAATTCTAAGATGAATATATTACATGCAAACTCATTGTGTAGATTACATATGACTCCACAAAGATAAATACCCCTGATTGATAAAGTACTATTAGGATTCATTCTAAAAATAGAGTGAAAAAATGCCACTAGGACTTTCCTTCTAAAAATAAAATCAGATGGAATTTGTCTTCTTAGAAATAGGGGTTTGACTCTTTGGAATTTTTTGCTACAAAGGTGTTGCCTCTAAACCCTTGTTAAGGGGGCTCTATAGGACCTAGACCCCCTACGACAATAATGTTGGAGAGTTTCAATGATGTCATAGAGGTGCCCTAGTGAGTGGATGAAGTGCCTTGATAGTCTATGTGACAATGACAAAGTGTGCAATGTGCTTGTCCTAGTATGCTTGGTTGATCTTCTGTTTTGGCATGGTTAGAGATGTTCAGGGATGAGTATGATGATTTGAGGATGTGCAAGAGATTCCTAATATGTTTTTTATGCTTGTGTGCATAAGTGAAATTCATCTGATTGTCCATAGTTTTCATCTAGACACTTTGGGTCCAATGGCAGAAAATCTAAGTAGGCAGTTTGATGACATCGCCATTGCCATGTGTGGAAGAGTTAGGAGGAAATGGTCACATGGGTTTGTTCACTATTGTGCCTAGTTCTTATGTGCTAAATCTCAGGTCATGCACCTAAGCGCGTCAAAATATATTCAAGTGCAAAGTTGGGATCTTAGGCATATTGACAATATTTTCTCATACTCAACCAAATTTGCATGAGGCAAGAAAGAACTGAGTAGGCAGTTTGATGGTGCCATATCTCACACGTATGGATATTTCAGGAAATGGTGATCATATGGGTTTGTTAATTTTTGAGCTTAGTTTATTTGTGTTAAATTTTGGATTATGTGATGAAGCACATCAAAAGATATGGATGAGCAATGTTGGCCTCTAGACATTTCTAGGTATAGTTGGCTCTGTAGAAGAAAATTGTAAGTGAACATGTTGATGATGGCATATCTTGCACGTGTGTGGTTTCCAAGAGAAAATTATTATATGGATGGATTCTCCTATGTGGGGAGATCATATGGTCCAAATTACGGGTCATGCATCTAAGTGCAATAAAAGATACAACTTTGTAAAGTTGGTCGTCCAGGTAGATAAGTAAGGTTCCCATACTTAGTGAAATTTGTACAAGTTAAAGTTTGAGCAACATTGATGGTGCGCATAGCTCCAAAAAGTCAAGAAGTAATGAGATGAGGATAAGGACATGATGTTTAACACTGAGCAGAGATAAAGATTGAGCTTCTTCCAAGGATCAACAATGAGTGAGTGATCGTACAGACAGAGATCAACAGTGTGAGTGGAGTCAAAGTGGTCAAAGTGATAGTTGTTTAACGACATTAAAGATTGAGCTATGTACAAGAGATCGACAGAGTGCATTGAGTCAAAATATCTAGATTACACAAGATGAGGTCAACTGTTAGATGTTTAATGTTTTGCTTTGGCAGACTATGTGTTAAAGATCAAATAAGATCGATGGTACATGTTTAATCTGAGCAGTGAGGACATGAGATGCGAGCATGATGTTCAAGGTTTAACTGTGATTGTTGGCATTTGAATATTTGAATTGATAAAGGAAAAACTAATGCTCTGTATTTTGGCTATAACTTTTGATCCATGTAGAATTTACCCATGATGTAAAAAATGAACTTGTAGAGGACTCCAGGTGCATCTGACAATATTGATTTGAAGATCTGAAAGTGTGTACAAACATAACTGTGAAGGTTCAATGTTGATTGTGTGTTCGTGCATAGACTGTAAATGACCCGAGAAGATTGTTCGAGCTTGTTTTGATATGTTTTAATATCTCTTGATGAATTGGCTATTGGGGAGTGTTGTAGACTCCATGAGGATACTCTTTGTATACTTTTAAGGTTTGACCCATTATATACAGTATGAACAAAGGATTAAATGTCGACTGTATATTCATTCATGGTGATTGTGTGCATAAAATGTTGTTTGAGCGAATTATGCTTTAAAAAAAGGGATCTATGTTGGTTGTTGGCCCTTAAGGGGGACCTATAGATCATATAGAATGGGTCCATGCTTTTGATAGTCATTATGTGTTCTTGCTTTTGTTTGATGAAGTACTAAAGGAGTGAATGGGTTCACATGAGACCTATAAGAGCTACAAGGGCCTTATTAGAAGGTGTAGTTGCTTAAGGGTGACCCATAGATGCTATGGCCGACCTATGAAGATTGTATTGAGCTTGTGTCTTTGTATGATAGATGTCTTAAGGGTTAAGACATGCCTAATGGCCAACCAAGATGATGATCAAATGTGTTGGTTTCTAGACTTGAGTGAGTGACCAAGGAGAGACTTGAGAGAGGCTTGTGTGTGTGATTTGTGGAGCAAAGGAGGGGTAAAGTACCCTACGTATGAAATGAAGAGCATAATAGATATATGACTATATGTATAACCTATTGGTCATAATTTTGTTGGTAGAATAGTGCTCTTATAGATTTAGTATGAGCGAAGGTGAAGAGTGATAATCAAAGGTCCATCATCAGGTGTTGAAGACACCAGTTCATAGGTGGGTGTGTTCATAGGTATTGTTGTGGCAGCACGACATCTAAGGTGGTTGCAACTTCCTTGCAAGGTGAAACTTGCTAAAAGTCTAGTTGTTGCAGCTCAGTTAGACAGGTGTTGTAGCACCTTGTGGGATTGTAGTCTCACTAAATAGAGATTATAGTTCCTTGATCAGTTGCAGCTGGTCTAAATTGGTTCTTGTTATTATAGGACAATAGTCCAATTGCAAGTTCTAGTGGGTTTTCTCCATCAAGAGGGTTTCTCACATATGTCATGTGTTATGTGATTGATCTTACATAGTCTCTCTTGCTCATTGTTATAAATGTTTTGTATGCTTCATGAATGCTTATGGTAATTGATTAAGAATTTGAAAGAGTTGAAATTGAAGTTAGATAATTTGGGCTCATTGATTCACCTCCCACTCTCAGTGATTGTACCTTTAACAAATAGTGGGGCCGTTGCCCCCCACGCCCCTCCTTGTCGAGAAGTGGCCTATAAATCGCACTGTAAAAGGATCCAAAATTTAACTTTATTGTCATTTATCTAACATATTTAAACTTCAAATGAGAAAATCACAAAGTTTTTTGTTCATGTTACTATCAATGCCACCATCAATTAAATTCAACAAGCCCACACCTTAAATTTGAATGTAGCCCCCAGACATGACCTTTTAACAACACATGATATAATGTGGCCTTCACAAATTACGAGACATGCCTCCACGTCTAATTTTAATGTAAAGGTTGGCTTACAAAAAATATCTCGGAAATTATTTTCATATAGTTTTAACCAATTTTTTTTTGGAAATGTAGGTCTGTAGTAGATGAAGATATTAAATAGTAATGAAAATATTTTCCTTCATATATATTTGATTTTGAGTTTCACTTATATGATTACCGATGCCTTCAATAACACTTTCGAACTCACATTCAATATCATATCTAACTCTTTCATTTATTTAAAAATATAAATTGAAAATCTTTAATATTCTAACCCAAAAAAATACAATTTTTTGAATTGAAAAACTTATTTTTATAGATAAAAACTATATTATAATGTTAACCATATAAAAAAGACACATTAAAAAGTCTCGCCTCAAAATCTAAAGAGGGATGAGAAGGGAAAAATATAAACATATATAATAATAATAATAATTTTTTTAAATTAAATTATATTTAAGAGCCAGGTTGTAGGGCCCGCCGCTTTTTCTTGCGAACGGCGCAGCCGACGCTGCTGTTGCGGCGAAAGGTTGTGGGACCCACTGCGGTGATAACACGCGGAGGATTTTTATGACAGTTAACGGCGGTACAGGTCGTCCTCGGTTTCGTATAATCGTTATTTTATTAAACGAAGCATGTTTTCAGTTGATAACTTTGGTGCGGCTAAAGCAACCGTGAGAAGAGGGACCGACGGTACACTTTTCACGGCAATGGTTGGCCACCGAACCGGCACCTGGTATCTCCTCATGACTCATATCAATGCAATGGTGAGGTGTCATGGCCCCACGTTGCATGTGACGTCATTGGGTGTTTTGGTTGGTGATGGTGGGGTTTGGGACAAAAGGCTATTTATTTATGTGTTGGGGGCCAACCATGCAAGGAATGATAGAAGAATATGTAGACCTTTTCCCACTCGCAATTCTACCAGTTTTTAATATGATGTTCCCTACATTTCGAGGGCCGGCCCAAAAATAAAAATAAAAAATGATGATGGATGGATATTTGTCATTCAATTCTATGAATATCTAAGATTTATTTATTTTTATTTTTTTTCAATTTGTTGCTAGGGCACTAAATTAGCAATTGTGATTGACTAAAAATAGATTAATTTAGGGGAGCGTTGGCAAGAATGGAAAACTTTAAGCGAAGTGGTGCAACTTTGAAGAATAGATCTAAGACAGTGGTAAGTCTGGTTTCTATCATTTGAGAGGAGAACAATGTTGGAAAATCTGCTAATATTGTGAAGGTAGATTCCCCTGTCGATTATGAGGAGAATGAGGTCGTTTCATTAGTCAAGGAGAGACAATTTGCTATTGAAACATGGGTGATTATTTATGCGACAACAGAGGACAAAGCTTCAAAAGGGGAGGCAAGCTGGGTGACAGAGGAGGATGCGTCGGGGCCGCAATATGGATATACGCTCATAGTTGTTGCAACCATGGGGAATCAAGATAGTAAGGCTTACATGGGACCACGACTTATTTTGTTTGGTGGTGATACTTGTGTCAGAATCCTTATAGCTTGGAAATGGTCTGTGCGTTTCGCTGTATTATGCACTAAAATATGGTATTCATGTGGAAGATAATCTTGGTGTATCACCATTATTAGAGTAGGTTTCCCTTATGCAATTTCTAACCCTTTTCCTTTCAATTAAATTGGTTCAAAAATAACCAACTAAAAAAATTGTTAATCACTGTTAATTATTACTACTATAAAATATCAAACACTAATAATAATATATAATATTACTATGAAAAAGACTGAAAACTAAAATTCAAAATTATCAAAAATAACTTTCATTTTCTTAACTCCATCAACATTCACATACACTTCTTTCTTACAATTCCTAATTTATTACTCTAGCAATAAATTTAAAAAAAAAAAAAAAAAAACTTGGATATTCATAAAATTGAATGGCACATCTGTATCCATCATCCAATTTTTATTTTTATTTTTATTTTTGCGAGTGGGAAAAGGTCTACATATTCTTCTATCATTCCTTGCATGGTTGGCCCCCAAGACATAAATAAGTAGCCTTTTGTCCCAAAGCCCACCATCACCAACAAAAACACCCAATGACGTCACATGCAACGTGGGGCCATGACACGTCACCGTTGCATTGCTATGAGTCATGAGGAAATGCCAGGTGCCGGTCCGGTGGCCAGCCATTGCCGTGAAAAGCGTACGTGGGTCCCTCTTCTCACGGTCGCTTTGGCCGCACGAATTTAACAACTGAAAACGAAATTGATGACGCCCTGTGCCACAGTTAACTGTCAGAAAAATCCTCCGCAGTGTTATCTCCGCAGTGGGTCCCACAACCTTTCGGCGCAACTGCAGCTTTGGCTGCGCGGTTCGTAAGAAAAAGCGGCGGGCCCTACAGCCTGACTCTTAAATATAATTTAATTATATATATATTTATATTGTTTTTTAATGGTGGTGGCAGAACCCATTTTGAGCAATGGTCAGCCGTTCGATCACATCATATATATCCTTAATTTACTCGCAATGATTCCAAGAATACGTCCAATATCTCTTTCAATTATTTTAATAATTAAATTAGTCGTGCATCTATCGATGCGGTTTAGCTTTTGCGATCTGATTTTTCCAGTGTCTTTTTTGTATGGTTAATGTTGTACTATATTTTTTATCAATAAAAGTGTATTTTTTCAATCAATAACAGTGTATTTTTTTTTAGTGAGACATCATCTTCAATTAAATTAAAATATTGTTATTGTACTTTTAGCAAATAGAAGAGCTAAACATGGTTTTGAATGTGAGTAGGAAACTACCGCTGAGAGTGTTGGTAGGCATATGGGTGAAGCTCAAAATCAAACATTCTAGAAGAAGGATATTTTCAGTACTATTCTCCATCTTCAACTATTGAAGCCCTCCATTTCCAAAAAAAAAATTGGGTTAAAAATAAATGAAAACAATCTCTAAGATATTTCTTGTAAGCCAACCTTTATGTTAACATTAGACATTGAGAAATCCCTCCATACATTATACGGTGTGAGATTGATAGGTATTGAATCATGCATTAAACATAGTTATTAGTTATGTTTTGAAACATGCATTAAACATAGTTATTAGTTTATTATTAAACCTTTATTAACACATTGGTCTAAGATTGACTTGGGTTTGACGAAGCAGTGGGGCACATTACTTTGTATCACATGTACCAAAATTGGCATCCCAAACGACAGGTTCATGAATGTACACCATGTCACAATCACTATTGATTGTGCCCATCTATTGAAGGCCTTGATGGCAGATGAGTTTGGTTTTGCATGGAGGATGGATTGGCATTTTCTTCCCTCTAGCCATTCCACGTGTAGATTTTGACAATGGGCATCTAGTTATATTTAGTTTCTACTCTCATGCATGCTTGAATGCAATTTGCTCATCTTGCACCCATTTTGTCTCATAAAAAAGTCTTACATTTGTTGCTTCCAGTGTTTTTATTCCACAATAAAATTCAACACTTACCAAAAAACTTTAGACATTATGCTCCACTTGCGACTATGTCAATGGGGATTATAATTTCACATGGGAGGACTTCCCACAATGACTCAGAAAGTGGATACCAAATTCCAAGGCCATCAATTGACCTATAACATAACATTATTCCCAATGCTTTGTGTTACGCATTTATTACAATTATTAAAGTTGAATCATTGAAGAGCCCTCACATCTTCCCTTCTTTTTCTTTCCAACAATATGTTAAATGCAAAATAGCGTACATATTGAAATCAACAAATAAGAAGAAAACCAACTTCACTTCATATTGACGATAACAAGAAGCATCCCTTCCTTCTAATAAAATTTCCACGAAATTTGCTTCCTCCATTCTCTCCACATCTTTATTGGCATGACCATTATATCTTCAATTAAAATTATTAATATAAAACATTCACAATTTTTTTTTTTTAAATTCTTTAAAATATTATTAATTATGAAAGCTTTATTTTTTCAATTACAAAATTCTTTTATAATAAAAATCCCTTGGTATAAGATTTTCATAGACACTCTTTCCCTCTATCACACCTCCTAAACAGAAAAGATACCACAACAATATTCCCATGAGTGAAATGAAATGAAATGAGTTTTAATAACGTCCACGAGACCAAACAGTGTATGGGACCAAGTGTCAAGACCATTAAAGATTCTTCATATTCCTTTCGAAGTCGTTTTGCCTCCTATGAATCTTTACCAGTGACAACTCTCAACTCAAGGGAAACACTTTCCGTAAATTGACTATTTGGTGCACCTACTACTATTTATTGTAGCAACAAATTGACAGCTCTGACTTTAAATTTAAAATTAAAAAATCTTCATGGAACGCAATGACACCTTGTCATCCATTAAATTTATTTATTTATTTCCCAGCCTTGGAAATCCTCGGAACATTATAATAAATTGGTAGAATTGCAATTGTAAAAAGGACTAGATATTCTTTTATCGTTCCTTGCACGGTTGGTCCAATATTGGAAAACCGACTTAGCAAACCATTACCAACAAAAATGCACGATGACGTCACGTGCAACGTTGGTCCATGACTTTCATGAACGAGGTATGCCACAATAGTAAACATACCCATTGGTAATGTGGTGGAAAATGTGGAGGAGTTCTAGAAAGAGTATGCCTTCGATTTGGAGGTCGAGTCCAATCCAGAGTCGCAGTTTAAGATGGTGTGTTTTAACAAAGAAACTGTGATTCTATGACGATTAAAAAAATGAGGAATACATGTTTTTGGTGTTCATAGCCAAGTTCTTGAATTAAAACACACTCATTGGTAATGTGGTAGAAAACGTAGAGGAGTTAAGGAAAGAGTATGCCTTGAGTTAGGAGGTTGGATCCAAACCGGAGTTGCAGTTCAATATGGTGTGTCTTAGCAAAGGAAACCCTAAGGTGTTGCTCGTCTATAATGGTTACAAAGATGAGGAATATGTCCTCCTGGCACTCATAATCAAGTTCTTGAATTTAAACACGATTATAATACTATAGCAAATGTTAGATATGTGACAACAAAGTTAAATATTGGATCCCTTTGCAACACAGTTTATAGCCCACTTCATGAAGTTGCCACCGCTCCCCCCCCCGACTATTGTCACATAGAGGTCCAAGGAGCAGTCAAGGAGTCAAACTGTTGTTTCTAGGTAGATGAATTCCATCTATTTCTATTTATAGGAAGGAAAGTCCTAATGGCATTTCTCCACTCTATTTTTAGGAGGAGAAACCCTAATGGAACTTTGTCAATTAGGTGTATTTACCTTTGTGGAGTTCACATGTAATCTATTCATCTTGGAGTTAATAAACTCTGATATCTTACACCGCAGATATTTCCTTAGCTTTGCTAAGGGTTTACCATGTAAATTTGGGGTTTTGTCTCATACATGTTTATTTTGTCTATTTGAATTATCTTTATTATTGCAAATTTGTATATTATTAATGATTATTTGTTGTTGCAATGTGTCTAATTTCTTAACAACAAATGGAAGAATTAGACCCAGTTTTCAATATAAGTTAGAAGCTACTAGTGAGGGTGTTGGTAGGCATATGGGCGAACCTCATGTCCAAACATGCCAAAAAGAAAATATTTTCATTAGTATTCTAGATATCTTCGTCTAATATAGACTTACATTTCTAAAAAAATATAATTTTAATATAAAACTTTATTAGATAGATGATTTTGGAAAAACACTATTTAATATTACACTAAAAAAAAACTAATTTCAAAATAAAAATATATTTTTTAGTCAAAAATAGATTAAAACAAATTCTAAGATATTTCTTGTAACCCAACCTTTACATTAACATTAGATGCCTAAAACTTGTTGAGGCATATCTCCCAGTTTGTGAGGGCCACATTCTGCCATGTATTCATAAAAGGCCATGCCACAGGAGGCTACATTCAAAGTCAAGGTGTGGGCTTATTGGATTCAATCCATGGTCACACTTGTTGTGGTGTGGAGCTAAAAGCTTCAACTGTTTGCAAACACTAGAAGGAAGGATGTTGAAGAACCAGAGCCACCGGCGTCGGCAGTATGACCGACGTCGGTCAAGTGCAGTGGAGAAGGAGACCGGCGACGGTAGGAAGTCGACCGAAGTTGGCAGCACCAGACCATCAGGGACCGGTGTCGGTCGCCTGTGTATTTTCGAAACTGCTGTTGACGAACAGTCAGTTAGTTGAACCGAGTGTTTGCATGCTAAGGGGCTAATTTAAGTCACAAGCTGTGTGTCTAATTTTAGTAGTTAGAGTTCTATTTTTGTAAGCATGGGATCTTATTTATAGACCCATAAGGCATGTATTGTAATTAATTCTAAGGCAAGTAAAGGCATTGAAGCTAGCAAGGTCAAGGAGATCTACAGGTGTAAGGTCAAGGAGATCAGCTGAAGCATTCAAGGAGGGATAGCAACTCAGGCTTTAGAGTTGTTGTGTTGAGCAAGAGAGAGAGGGAAGAAGGTCTTGAGGTGTGGCAAGCCTTTGAGGTGGAGGAAGAAGTGGCATCTTCTTTATTGTATTTTCTTCTAGTAGTATTTAATACAAGAGTGTGTATTGTCTCTCAAATTCTTTGCTGTCTCAAGTTTCTAGCTACTTTATCATTCTGGTATAATTTCGTGTTTAATTGCATATAAGAAAGTAATCAATTGTGCTCTAATTGGTAGAGCTACAGATCCCCTGACAAGTGGTATCAGAGCTACGGTTTGCAGGAAGCAGGGTATTGTTTTTTATTACAGGTCATTCACAGGGTTTTCTGATTGAGTGGGAGTTCAGCAATGGCAGAAGAAAGTAGACTACGAATGGAGAAGTTTAATGGCAAGAATTATCAACATTGAAGGATGCAGATTGAGGACTATCTGTATCAGAAGGATCTGTACTTACCGTTTGGTGGGGTTGCATGCAAGCCCACAGATATGAAGGATGAAGAATGGAACGTTCTTGATCGAAAGGCTCTCGGTACCATAAGGTTGAGCCTTGCATCGTCTGTGATTTCCAACTCATCACAGTGCAAGACAACGGAAGAGTTGATAAAGTCCTTGGCGAATTTATATGAAAAGCCCTCGGCTTCTAACAAGGTATACCTTATGAAGCAGCTATTTACTTTGCAAATGCAGGAAGGTGGATCGGTACATACTCATCTCAGTGATTTCCATGGTTTGGTAAACCAACTAGCTTCAGTCAATATTGTTTTTGATGATGAGGTAAAGGCTCTCTTGATTTTATGTTCTTTGCCTGAAAGTTGGGACGGTATGGTTATGGCAGTAAGTAACTCTGCATCTGCTTCTAAAATCTTAAAAGTTGATGATGTTGTGAGTGTGATCTTGAATGAAGAAATACGCAGGAGAAGCACAGGTGAATCATCAGGGAATGCTCTAAGTGCAGAAAGCAGGGAAAGGCAAAGGGAGAAGGTTGAGCAAGGGAAATCAAGGTCGGGAAGGAAATCCGAGTCCAAAGGTATTACCTGCTGGTTTTGTGGAAAGAAAGGACATACAAAGAAGGAGTGTTGGTTGAGAGATAAAGAGAATCAACATGCAGGTATTGAAGAAGCAAAGGATGCAAATATTGTGATGCAGGATGCTCTCATACTTTCTTCGGATAGTCAGGTAGGATCATGGATTTTAGATTCTGGTTCATCTTTTCATGCATCCCCAAACAGAGATTTGTTCATGAGTATGAACAGGGAGACTTTGGAGTTCTTTATTTAGGGGATGGTACGCCTTGTCAGATAGTTGGCAAAGGGAAAGTGCAGCTGAGATTGCAGATTGACAACACGTGGGTGTTGAAAGAGGTCATGCATGTTCCAATTCTGAAGCAGAGTCTGATTTCTGTAGGAAGGTTGGGAGATGAGGGATGCACAATAACCCTCACAACGGATTCTTGGAAGGTTACCAAGGGAGCACTTGTTCTAGCAAGAGGTAAGAAAGTAGATACTCTTTATCTGTCTACTTGTATTATTGATTCCACTTCTGGTATAGATTCGAAGATGTGGCCTAATAGGCTTGGTCACAAGAATAGGAAGGGAATGGAAGTTCTTGATTCAAAAGGTATGTGTTCAAATTTGCAAAGCACAGATACAGTTCATTGCAGAAAGAGGAAATTTGATGCTTTTGACAGGAACAAAGAAGCCTTGGTGTTTATGGAGATGAAGGACAGAGATCAGTCACAGGGTCTGAATAAGTCTGAGCAAGGCAGCATGGACAGAGGTTTGATCCAAGAAGAGCTCGCGGATGAAAATTTCATCACTTACAGGAACACACATACACCGATGTCGGTAGCTTGGCACCGACGTCAGTCATCCAGATACCGACATCGGTCATGTGCAGACCAGCAGGGTCGGTAGGTTGGACAGGAGAAGTTCGACGTCGGTCATAAGGACCGACGTCGGCAGGATGGACACCGGCGTCGGCCAGGGAAACGACGTCGGTAGTCAGGATCAGTGCAAGGAACCGACATCGGTCGGGAGCAGACTGGGAGATGGCCTAGATCGGTCACTGGAACGGATGTTGGGTGAATTACTAAGTCTCAAACACCCATGTGGAGGTCAGGAAAGGTATGTGAACCTCATATTCGTTGTTCACCTTCTTTATATTGCTTACTGATAGTCACGAACTAGGAAGATTGAAGAAGCAATGCAGGTAGAATCCAGAAACAGTGGGAGCTTGGCATGGATGAGGAGTGTGAGTCCTTGGAGAACCAAACAGGTATTTGTTGGTAGTGTTGTCAGCTGGAAGGAAGCACTGGATAGAGGGATGGATTCCCGTTTTAGAGAAGAGAGTGGATGGATACATGAGACAGAAGGCTATGGTATATGGTCTTGATTATGCTGCAGAACAATGGAGGTTTGACCATTGTATTTTATCTTTACCAGGTTGGATAATATTAGCTACATTATCCTGTTACTGTATTGTGTTACTTGTTGCAGGGTTTCATATACAGGGATTTTTTTGAGCTAAGGGTAGAGTTGGTTCAGAAGTATGTCATGGAGAATTTGGGAGCAGCAAAATTCTTGTGGCATAAGATACAGGTATTGCATCACAGGTTTACGTGGTGGTTGGTCTTCAAGAGTGACATTGAAGAGGGATACAGAGCCTAAGGAACAAAATAGATGGTGTACAGGTACAGGTACAAGTTGCAGCTGTTTATCTCCAAGTGGGAGATTGTTGTGGTGTGGAGCTAAAAGCATCAATTGTTTGTAGACACTAGAAGGAAGGATGCTGAAGAACCAGAGCCACCGACGTCAGCAGTATGACTGACATCGGTCAAGTGCAGTGGAGAAGGAGACCGGCGACGGCAGGAAGTCGGCTGACGTCGGCAGCACCAGACCAGCAGGGACCGGCGTCGGTCGCCTGTGTATTTTCGAAACTGCTGTTGACGAACAGTCAGTTAGTTGAACTGAGTGTTTGCATGCTAAGGGGCTAATTTAAGTCACGAGCTATGTGTCTAATTTTAGTAGTTAGAGTTCTATTTTTGTAAGCATGGGATCTTATTTATAGACCCATAAGGCATGTATTGTAATTAATTCTAAGGCAAGTAAAGGCATTGAAGCTAGCAAGGTCAAGGAGATCTACAGGTGTAAGGTCAAGGAGATCAGCTGAAGCATTTAAGGAGGGATAGCAACTCAGGCTTTAGAGTTGTTGTGTTGAGCAAGAGAGAGAGGGAAGAAGGTCTTGAGGTGTGGCAAGCCTTTGAGGTGGAGGAAGAAGTGGCATCTTCCTTATTGTATTTTCTTCTAGTAGTATTTAATACAAGAGTGTGTATTGTCTCTCAAATTCTTTGCTATCTCAAGTTTCTAGCTACTTTATCATTCTGGTATAATTCCATGTTTAATTGCATATAAGAAAGTAATCAATTGTGCTCTAATTGGTAGAGCTACAGA
The DNA here is from genome assembly GCA_037957365.1 of Torreya grandis. Classification (NCBI taxonomy): domain Eukaryota; kingdom Viridiplantae; phylum Streptophyta; class Pinopsida; order Cupressales; family Taxaceae; genus Torreya; species Torreya grandis. The sequence goes on from JARHVA010000212.1 coordinate 4,675,247, forward strand.
TCCCCTGACAACACTGATAGTAATATGAGAAAAAACCATGTTTTCTTGTTCCATGCTTAAATATGATAGTTGTATAGAAATATAGGGCATTGGGTATAATGTTATGTTTTAGGTTAAATTGCCATTGTGGGAAGTCCTCCCATGTGAAATTACAATCCCCACCAACATAGTTGTGAGTGGAGCATAATCTCCAAGGTTGCTTAGTAAAGAAGTGTTGAATTTCGTTATGGAACAGAAACATTGGAAGTAACAAATGTAAGATATTTTTATGAGACAAAATGGGTGCAAGATGTGCAAATCACATCCATTAATGCATGAGAATGTAAATTAAATATTATTAGATGCCCACATGTGGAATAGATAGAAGGAAGGAAATGCCAATCTTTCCTCCATGCAAAACCTAACTCATCTACCATTTAGGCCTTCAACAAATGGTCGTGGTTGATGGTGTCTATAATACAGTGTAAAATCATGCAACTGTTGTTTGGAATGTTGATTGTGTTACACATGGTAAATAGTAGTGCCCAAAAATGCTTTGTCACAATCAAGTCAGACTTAGACCATTGTGCTAATAAAGGTTTAATAATAAACTAATTACTCTATTGTATGCATGTTTTAAAACCTATCAATTTCACACCATATAATGTATGAGGAACTCCCACTCTTTTTTATTTTTCCATGTCTTTTAAACATGGCATACATTTATATGTGTAATTTTAATGGAGAAACAATGACATAAGTTTGTGTGACCTTGTACAAAGTGGCTTACCATTCTTATCATATATAATAAAACATTAAGACATTAAAAAAAATTGTGTCTATAATTTAATAAGTACTTTTCAAATGCTAGCCTTGCATAGATCTTCTTAAAGTTTTACATTTGGAATGCTTCAATAAGACTATTATTCCTAAAAATAAAAATTTACAAAAGGTTACAAAGTAATGTAGTCGGTTGGTATTCACAGCTCAGACTCCATGCCTAAGGAAAATACTGGCTCAAAACAAACCACATCAAGTTTCAACACTAACAAAGCAAAAATAAATAAAGCAACAACAAAGCAACTAAAACAATTGCAGTATGAAATTAGGCATAGGCTGCCACACCAGAAGGAGGAAGTGTAGGATCATCCTTCAGCAGTTGAGTGTTCCAAGATGAAGGCTCGACCAAGGGAGGATCCAGAGCCGACCATCCATCCATGGGGTTTGAAAGAGTCAAAGAAATAATAAGTCCCCACCAAAGAGGAGGCTACACCACATTACTAGCCATGCCTAGACCTGCGGGTGATCCCCACCGAGAAGGACCAGTAGTGGATTTACCACATGGTGGCAATAGACATCATCCCCCACATTGAGGGGGAGGGGTGGAGAAGTGGTTGTGACTGCAAGAATGAATCCTTAGATGTTTGGGCACTAAAGGTGGCAAGCCTTGTGGTGGATGATTCAAGGGGACATGGCTCATGAGATAATGAGTGCTCCCCCAATGGTCAAGTAACTCCTATAAATGCCTGACTTTTATGGTAACTTTCTCCACTCGGGATTAAATATGCATGCAAGCCGAAGATAATACAAATACCTTGTCATTAACAGAGATAAGATAAGATGATTCCTCATTGTTAAATAAAGTAGATTGTTGAGCTTTCTATAATTGAAACATAATGATAACTTGATGTAAGAGCATCCCAGGTGAATTAGCTATCATGTGCCACCAAATTTTGAAGTATGCAGATAGGCAGGAAATGGGCACCATAGGAGCTTACAATCAATGCATAAGGAAACTAAGGCATGTAGAATAAAAACAAAATGGTTAAGTCTTGAGGAGCTTTGTAAAGTAAACAAACACACAAAATAAATCAACATCTATAGCATAGAAGGCAAGGCACAAGGCCTTGGACACATGTCCTAAGATTAGAAAGGACCAACAATTAATCAGTTAGTTGTCAAGGACACCACCTAGCAAAGCTGGTAAAGATTTGATGGTATAAGATAACAAGATATATGAGGTGGTTTAGATTTAACTACTATCAAAACTACAAGGCTTGATATCTGACTCAATCAAGACCATCCTAGCAGTGACCTACCATTGGCACCATGATTACTTAGAGAAAATTATTCATTCCCTTGAGTGGACAAGATAGTGACTGTATCATGACAAATATAAATATAAGTATCAAGCCAATCGATAGGGTTGTTGATGGTGGTTAGTTATTGCTAATATAAGTTGTCAAGGGCTAATAATGGCATATAATGATATTGTAGGGAAAAGGACCAAGGACTAAGGATCAAGATTGTTAAAATCCCAAGATGGAGAGAGAGAGAGAGAGAGAGAGAGAGAGAGAGAGAGAGAGAGAGAGAGAGAGAGAGAGAGAGAGAGAGAGAGAGAGAGAGAGAGAGAGAGAGAGAGAGAGAGAGAGAGAGAGAGAGAGAGAGAGAGAGAGAGAGAGAGAGAGAGAGCTAAATCCTGAATGTAGAAAAAGAGATGAGAGACTGAGGCTTGAAGCCTTAGAGAGTGAGTGTGTGTGTGGAAATCCAAAAAAACTCAACTAATGTAAGTAACGAGACTACAGGCCCTATGTAAGGCCATGAGGCCAATAATATAATGTAATTACTAATTAAGTTAATGAAACATTTTATAAGAATCCATTATATGACTCTAAAGGTTGCATAATGAGGCATCCCTTCATTGAGAACCCCCACCGTGACTGCATCGAGTGATATCAAAGCGGTTCAAACCTTGGGAATGCATGAGGAGAAGAGTATACAAACTGAAATGTGATAGGATGATGCATAAGAGATGGATAACATATTGTTGTTCAGTGAGGTATCTACCAAAAGAGGAGATGATGAAATAACACTGGTAGACCATCGAACATGAGGCAACCAATGAGCAAAGTGATGTGCGGTGTAGACTAGTAGATCATCGACCTTTGAGGTAGTTAGTCGAGAATGTTGAGGATAGATTAGTATATTGATAAAAGAATGAGTCAACTAGTAGAGAGCATAACATTCTCCAATATAAAGAGGTGGGTAGAGAACAACAAGTGAGAGAAGGAGACTCAAAGGATAAGTTGCATAGGATTGCAACATAAATTTGTAACATCTCAAGGAGTCCAAGAACACTTATGTATGATTTCATCAGTGGGTAGCCCAAAAGAATAACATAGATAAAAATGTTATTTTGAGGTAATCCAGGTGCATAATGAAAAGGTGAGAGCGTGATTGAATCACCCATTTGAGGTAGCCAACATAAAATTAAATCGTGAATAAAACATCGATAAAAACACTGATCAAAAGCAGTCAAGCACAAAAAGTAGAAGCACGGTAGAATTGTCAATAAATTATAACTAGATCAAGATGAGGTGAAGAGACAAGGGATGTTGATAGAACTATTGATCTGAGGTAGTAAAGGTGTGACAAACATATTTTAATTAGAGTGTTGTGTAAAAGGTGCTAAAGAAAACATTCTATATCAAGCACAAATGGCTAGAGAACAAAGAGTGCAAAACATGAATCAGGCACTATAAAGTAGGACAATATAGAGAGAAGAAAACCCAAAAATCAAAATAAAGAGGGTCATGGATGAAGAGCGTAATTTTGTTATAAATAGTGTAGAGGACTTTGCAGGGGTGTGGAGTGCATGGAGAAAGATGCGGAGTAGTGCACCAAAGAAATGGAGATACCTCAAGGAGAAGAATAGATGGTAAGGCAAGGAGGAAACATGTGTTTTATGTGGTATTGTGCCAAGTAGTGCATGCATAGACTTGCCTCGAGATAAGAGGAAATCTCTAGGGCACCCAACTAATGTTAGGAATATAGAACGTAGATAAATATTAATGAAATAAAGATGGAAATAAAATGCAAAAAACACAACATAAGAGAAACACAGATTTAATGTGGTTCGCCCAAAATGGGCTACATCCACACAGAAACGACCATTTCTTCTCTTATTCAGGCCAAAAATGAAGGTAAAAACATGCAATACATCCATTGCAATATCCTTTTCACTCACACACTGTGTCCCATCATGATTACAATGCCTTCATATCAAAAGAGGCTTACATATTAAGTCAAAAATGCACCAACATAATTTCTACCATTATATTTGTGACCTAATAGTTAACAATCCAGATATACTATGAAATTATAATATTTTACAATGCATTATTCATAAAAAATTGCTTCGAGGGTGTTACCTCAAACCCATGGTAGAGGGGATCCAAAGTAGGTCGCGCCCCCCTAGACCCCCACGGTGACCAGAGTGGGGGGGGGTGTTCCCCCCCACACATCCCTGTCAATAACTGGGCATTCTAATAAGATAAAGCTCCACCATCCAACAACTAAGGGAGGTGACAAAAAGATCACAACATGAAGTAGTGGATCCAACCTTGAAAAGATACCTTGAGGCAATAGGGAGGTCAATGCCAAAGATGAAGGGATTCCAAACAAAGGCAATGTGAAAAAGGCACACATGCCAAGGTGGATAAGGAGACCCATTTGCAATAAAGTGCAACGAGTGAAGGAAAGATGGATATAATCCCACCAAATTTGAATTAATAGTGAAGAATGTGTTGATCACAGTGAAGTGATCCACATAGGAGACAAAGAAACATGAAAAAGGAAAGAAACACAAGTGTTCCTATGTATGGTGTGAGGGATGCACTAATGAAGAGTGTCCAAGAGTGTAATAGAGAGTTGTGAAGCACAAAAAAGAGTAGGGTGAAATGTATACAAAGTGGGACAAGGAGCTAAAGATGAGGAGGATGAGGTGAAGAGATCAAATTGCAATTGGAACTAAGTTGTCTCGATGACAAAAAAAAGAGTGCAAAAAGAAGGCGAGTCAATAAAGAGGGATATTCAAAATAAACGAGTATCCAAACACGTAGATGAGGTGCATCATAGTAGGGGACAAACCCAAAATCTATTGGAGGAGAAGCCATGGAATTTACATGCAAGTATAATTACATATTGTGAAAGGAAGACAACATATGTGCTTAGAAATAAATGAAATACAAGGCAGATGGAGTAGACAGGTGTTGCAAAAGAGAATGTTGAGAATGAGAGTTATCTAAGCACAACTAAGGGTTGGAAAATTACCAAATTGTTAAGGTAGCTAGCAGAAAAGAGGAAGAAATGAAAGATTGTGATGAGTGTAACTAAAGCTAGAAGAATGTCAATCTTAGAGGCAACTAGTAGAAAAACAAAGAGTAAATAGAGTCATATTTTGTGCAACTAAGGCTAATAATACATTGAGCATTGAAGCAACTAGAAAGAGGCATAAATGTCAGAAGGTGCAAAGAGAAATTGAAAAAAATTGTTGTGTGAAAGGCAACTAAAGGTTGGTAAGGGCACTAAACATGAGGCGATCAAGAAAATATACAAGTCTAGAGATGTGCAAAGGAATAAGAGGAAGTTGGAAGTGCAAGGCATAAGAGGCATCCTCAAAGAGGACAAGTGGAAAAAAATAGGGCATCATCCCAAAACTGACCCAAAGATAAGAAGAGAGTAATTGAAGAATCACACCAAGAATTATAAGCATGCAAAAAAAGAATGGAAGACCAATGCTAAGGAGACTAGGCAGAGTCGACATAACTAAGATATGTATAAGAAAGGAAGTACATGGGGTGTAAAAAGTGCGTGATAAAGATATAGAAAAGAGTAACCATGCTGGAAGAAGTCCAACTCAAGGACACAAAGGCATGTGACACATAGTGAAATTAATTCACAGAGAAGGTGGAAGGAGGAGGAAAAAGAGGGATGGAAAGACAAGTCTATCACATAACTTAAGATTGTTGCATATAAGCAACAATGGGGAAGGAGAAAATATAGGTCCCTTATAGTAGTGCACAAGGGATAAAAAGATGAGGAAAAGATGAGATTTGCTGAAGGAGCAAATGATGAAGATGCATGTAAGGAGAGGGAAGGAAGCAAGAGTTCAATAAGTGTGTGATGGAAAAGGTGGAAAGGAGTTGGCCTAAAGCCTACCATAAGGCACAATAAATTTATGCATAATGTTAGGAGTCATTGGTGTTGGGATAAATAATGGAAGCACACAATTGATTACCAAATACAAGCAACTTAATATGCGAAATTAACCAGAATCAACAAGTAACTAGAATTCAAAAATAACACATGATATGAGAGACAATACACAACTTGTATTAAAACTCTTTTAGAAGGAAATACAACAAAGAAGGCTGCCACAGTTCTTCTTCCTTACACACCTCTAGGGCTCTCACACCTCTAGGGCATAAACAGTAAATCTTCCCTCAAAGCTCTCTCTCTTAGGTCCCAACACCCAACTCAAACATAGAGTTGGTGTTCACCTCCAACCAACCAGTATCCACTACTTCCAGTACTCCTATGCTCCACGCACACCACAAGTGCTCCACGCACTCTACAAGTACACAATCATACTTCAAGTAGATCTCCCCTAAACTGCAACAACCTGCAACCCAAATCTGATCTTACTTATGGAAGGAACTCCCTTGCCTTCCTCTTTGCTCTAACTAAGTAAACACCTGTACTCTAAGTAGATCCTACCTGATCCTACTCCCTGTTGTGTTGTTGTCCTATCTGATCTTGCACACCTGCAGATCAATCTAGTTTTGCACACCTGTGAACCTTGACCTTGCACACACATACACCTGCAGATCAATGATCTTACTTACCATGTAGATCTCCTATCGTAGCCATGCTCACCTGATGACCAAGATCATACATACATGAAGAACCCTGCTGATTCTCCAATCCAGCACCCACCTTGGCACTGATGTGGAACTAGGAGGAACACCCTTGCTCACCTCGCACATAGAAGAAGCAAACTTTGCTCAACTCAAACTAGAACAACTTACAATACAATCCATGAGTCTATTAAATAGATCTCATCCAAATAATAATTAGACACCTAATTACAATAATTAGATCTGCAGCTCTTAGTCTAAAATTGGCTCTTGACATGCAAACACTTGGTTCGTTAGCTAACTGCTCGTAACATTTGCAGTCCGAACCACACAGGTGACCGACGTCGGTCCCTGTTTGCCTGGGGGGTGCCGACGTCGGCCGACTTTTGATCGACGTCAGTTGCCTTCTGTCTCTTCCCTATTGACATCGGTTGGCCTAACCGACGCCGGCGTCTTTGACACTCATCAAACTCTCTGCAACCTCCTCCTCTATTTGCATCAGTGAAGCTTTTAGCTCCATAACCTAACAATGTCCCACTTGGAGATAAACAGCTGCACTGTACCTGTACCTGTACCCCATCTAATCTGTTTCCTGGCTTGTATCCCTCTTCAAGATCAATCCTGAAGACAACCCACCACACAACCTATGGTGCACCTCCTATCATCCGAGTAACCTGCCACATCTGAACCTATGAACCCATGTAGTGAAGTCCTGACCCTGCATAGCACGAATCCCTGCTGTTGGGCCCTCTAAAGTCCCTGAGAACTCACTCCTTCAAATTGGCTCCTAACTCTCTGACAACACCCACTGCTTGGGCAAACTCAGGTCTATACCAGACCTCATGTGATTTTAGATGCTGAACTGTCCAGCCCTTAGTGTGCTCTGGTTCTGCATCCTGCGTAATGAACCTCGCCAACACCTGATTCACATCAGCTCCCACTGGAGACAAAATCAACCTGTGATCCTCCATGTTTCCCATGCCAAAGAATTTCACTGCTCCAAATTTCTCATGACATGGCACTGAACTAACCTTACCCTTAGCTCAACAAAACCATGTATGTACAAACCTGCTAGCTAGCATACCATCCACATACAACAATAGAATGATGTCGCGACTCATCATCCACCTGGTAAGACAAACCACAGTAGTTACCCTGACATTGACTGAAGCCATGCTTCGTCATCCACTTGTCAAACCTGTACCACTGCTCTGTAGCTTCCTCAAGACCATATGACCTGGCCTTCCGTCTCACGTGTCCGTTCTCTCTATTCTTTAACTAAGGTATCCATTCGTCTCTGTGTTTTCATACCGGTTGACAACCCTACCAAATCTCTCGTTTGGTTCTGCATCCTGTTCCTGCCATGCTCCCACTGTTTCCTGGATCCTTCCTGCTCTGCAGTCAGCAACTAGTATAAAGAAGAGGAACAATGAATTTGAGGCTTACTTACCACTTTAGTCCTCCATATGGGCGTTTGAGACTCCTTGACAGCTTGATGTCTGCCCAAAATTCGTTACTGTGATCGACCTCGATCACCACACAATCTGCATTCGACCGACGTCGGTTCCATGCACCTGTCCCTGACTACCGACCCTACCGACGTCGGTGTCCCCTACTACCGACGTCGGTCCTCCTGACCTACGTCAGTCTTACCTATTGCCGACGTCGGTCCTCCTTACCGATGTCGGTCTTACTCTGCCTGACATCACCGGCTTTGGTCTGCACATGACCGACATCGGCACCTGTCTGTTCGACGCTGGTTCGTCCTGACTGACGCCGGTACTTGTGTTCACCTGTGAGTGATGACTTTTTACCCACGAGCTCCTTTGAATCAAAACCCATGCCCAAACTGCCCTGCTCAGAAGTATCCAGCCTCATCCATTGAACTCTGTCTGTCATCTCCTCCAAGAACACCAAGGCTTTTTCCAGTTCTTAAGCCTATCAAACACATCTGACTTCCTCTTAAGAACATGCATCTCCTTCTTGCTCATGTGATCAAGCCTACAAAGCCACGTCTCCGCAACAGAAGAAGAATCAGTAATATAAACAAGTAGATAAAGAGTACCTATTTTCTTACCACCAACTAATTCAAGTGCATCTGTTGTGAGAGTTCTTGTGCATCTCTCATCACCCAACCTTTCTGAAGAAATTAGCCACATCTCCAAACCTGGGACCTGCATGACCTCCTTCAACACCCTTGTGTTGGCCGCCTGCAATTTCAGCTTCACTTCCCCTTTGCCAATTCTTTGGCAAGGCTCACCAGCTCCTCTCCCTGGGGCTGCATGGAAAGAGGCAACAAAATCTATAAAACAAGATTCAACTTTATCCAAGAAACCTCCTAGAGCATCCTGTGCCACATCACCTACAACATCTACTTCTTCAGTTCCTTCGTGCTGATTTTCCACAAACCAACAGTTTTCTTTTACCTGCTCTTTCTTTTCATAGGACCGTAAGTGACCATCTGTGCTTTTCAACTCCTCCATTCTTAGCTTACTTTCTTTTGCCATTGCTCTACTCCCACTCAATCAGAAACCCTTGAGAGTGACCTGTAACCAAACACAAAACTGCTCCCTGCAACCTTAGCTCTGATACCACTTGTTGGTATCAGACTCTTGAACCTACAACCAGACTCTGATACCACTTGTTGGGAAATAAATACCGGAAGCACACAATTGATTACCAAATACAAGCAACTTAATATGCAGAATTAACTAGAATCAACAAGCAACTAGAATTCAGAAATAACACATGATATGAGAGACAATACACAACTTGTATTAAAACTCTTTCAGAAAGAAATACAACAAAGAAGGCTGCCACAGTTATTCTTCCTTACACACCTCTAGGGCTCCCACACCTCTAGGGCATAAACAGTAAATCTTCCCTCAAAGCTCTCTCTCTTAGGTCCCAACACCCAACTCAAACACAGAGTTGGTGTTCACCTCCAACCAGCCAGTATCCACTACTGCCAGTACTCCTATGCTCCACGCACACCACAAGTGCTCCACGCACTCCACAAGTACACAATCGTACTTCAAGTAGATCTCCCTTGAACTGCAACAACCTGCAACCCAAATCTAATCTTACTTATGGAAGGAGCTCCCTTGCCTTTCTCTTTGGTCTAACTGAGTACACCCCTGTACTCTAAGTAGATCATACTCCCTATTGTGTTGCTATCCTATCTGATCTTGCACACCTGCAAATCAATCTGGTTCTGCACACCTGTGAACCTTGACCTTGCACACACATACACCTGCAGATCAATGATCTTACTTACCATGTAGATCTCCTATCGTAGCCATGCTCACCTGATGACCAAGATCATACATACATGAAGAACCCTGTTGATTCTCCAATCCAGCACCCACCTTGGCACTGCTGTGGAACTAGGAGGAACACCCTTGCTCACCTCACACACAGAAGAAGCAAACTTTGCTCAACTCAAACTAGAACAACTTACAATACAATCCATGAGTCTATTAAATAGATCTCATCCAAACAATAATTAGACACCTAATTACAATAATTAGATCTGCAGCTCTTAGTCTAAAATTGGCTCTTGACATGCAAACACTTGGTTCGTTAGCTAACTGCCTGTAACATTCGCAGTCTGAACCACACAAGTGACCGACGTCGGTCCCTGTCTACCTGGGGGGTGTCGACGCCGACCGACTTCTAACCGACGTCGGTTGCCTTCTGTCTCTTCCCTGCCGACGTCGATTGGCCTGACCGACGTCGGCATCTCTGACACTCAGCAAACTCTCTGCAACCTCCTCCTCTGTTTGCATCAGTGAAGCTTTTAGCTCCACAACCTAACAATTGGAGGAAGGCATAAAGGTATATCAAAATTAGTCAGAAGCTGATAGGGTGCATAATTCTATTTGCGCATAACCTAGAGGAGTTAAAGAGAAGTAGTGACGTTAGCCTATAACCAATGAGAGTGAAATCTTGATTATGCAAGGCATGAATAAGTTTTCCAAAGAATAGAATAATCAGTGACCATAATGAATTTAAAAGTAAGGATAACAAGGATAAGTGATGGATTTTATCATTTATCTAGATGCATGAAGCTAAGCATGCAACAATTGAGAAGTGAGTGAAGGAAACCTGAGGGATGGATGTTGATTAACCCATAAATTATTTTGAAAAGCACCAAAGCAATTGGGGAGGGGAACATATGAGTTTAGATCTAGAGTGAAAAGAGAAGAAGATGAATAAAGTGCACAAAAGAGCCATGTAAGGCCTGCAAATGAAGAAGAAATAGGAAGAGAGAGGAGAACATGATGGACACAGACCTATGAAAGGAAGGAAAAGAGAAAAGCGGAGGTGAATAAGGAGAAGAGGGTAGAGATCTAGAAGAAAATTGGAACAAGCTTGCTAAGGCAAACATATCATTTAAATGAGAGTATTTGATGTAGTGGGATTCTCACAAGTTATCTTTATTGTATGTGACCATGAAACAAACATCCTCTCTTACCTCTACAAATATCCACTTATTTGGCACTTTGACTTGTCTTCTTGATTTCATGCACAAAATAATATTTATTTTTACCCTGATTTATTATCTACCTTTGTCTACACATGGACTCTATCTTTATCTGCAATTATCCTGCATACATCTTATGTCCACTTTGTCATCTCATTTATTACCACTGGCTTCATTTTTATCAATTACACTTGCCTTGGCATGATCCTACACCTTGTTTGAAACAAGATATAGATTTATTTTCTCCTTATGAAATATCAGGATTTCAATATTGCATTCAATGGAGTCTTTCCACAATTCTCTTATATAATTCACTATCTACTTGCTACAACACTCCTCAAATCAGGAACTACAATAGTTATGCATACCCTCCTTGTTATCTTCATGTCCAAGGTTCAAACCCCCTGAAGCAGCCTTTTTGCCTAACAACATTAACGTTATTGTCATATCAAGTTCTGTTCTTTTCTTCCTTTAACTCAGCCCAAGAGCTACACTGCACCCATTCTTTTTATCTCAGCTATTTTAACTCAATTGGAACTGCATTCCATTTTTGTCAAGGATTTCAACAGACTTAGAAAACCACTTTGCACTTTTAATAGACTACAAATATGTGTTTATCTCCATGTCTGGATAGGACATATATATAATGTATATGTACTATAGTCATGTTTCTTTGTGGGAGCCATCTCACCATTCTTTACCTCGACTTGTTATTCAAACATAGTTTTGCGCTAACCACAATTACTGAAGCAATTAGTAGATTTAGCTTCTTTCAAAAAAATAACTAAATCACAACAGATACTCCTGCACAATATTCATACACGTTATTTGATTTCACATATCTCTATTGCATGATTTCTAAACTTATAATTTTGCAGCGAGTTCTACTCGACTGTATGTAGTGACAAGAAATAAATGCTTTATCTTAATCCTTCGAAACTAATTGTTAAACTCTTTCATGGGATTGATATCCCACTACACTCGCCTCTTTGAGTCACAGATCACCCATTAAGATGGATTTGTTAGACTATTGCTAAGTTCGGTCTATTATTGACTGTGCATGCCTTTTTTTATAGGCCCGTATAATTCTTAATGTAAAGCAATAATGAACGAATCATAGGAAAAACTCAAGTAAGTTCAAAATCTTACAATTTCGTAATTCCACTCCTAAGACTTGTTACATCCCATCTCTTTTGTATCGGATTTTTTTTTATCACAAACTTCTGCAATTCTATTCATAATTATGTATATGAGGCACCAAAACATATAATAAGCTCATAACCAAAAAGAAATACCTAACCACATTAATCAAGAACAACAACTTTCTTTTCATCAATAGAAATCCTCTTCTGTATTGATCTGAAAACAATTATAATACTGTCTTGAATATCATTAAACCACACTTGAAAATGTCTCTTCTACTCGAATACCTTACTCTATGACAACAATAAATACATATATTACTCCAATCTTCCACATTAGAAAAGGTCTAATTTTGAGTCCTAGAATCTCTCACTCCAACAACTCTAACCACTCCTAAAAACTAGCTCTAACTCCCTATCTAAATGCTATATTCAACTTCTAAGTTGAAATCCAATTTTGACCAACTCAAAATGAGGCTATAAAGCCTATTTACTCTCCAAATGACTCTATTTACTTATTCAACTCAACCTTTTGACTCTTTACCACACTTATCCATTTTTAAACCACATTTCAAGGTGGTTTTACAATATGAATGAATATAAATATACTTAATGAAGCTTCAAGTCCAACTTGATTCTTTGACACCCTTGAGATTCATGTTTGATCCTATGCTCTTGCATCAGTCTCATGGTTAGATGAGCTGACCAGAAAGGTGATTCTATCACTCACTTCCAGATGTAAGAAAGGGATTACATTTTAGTTACCTAAAGATTTTGATATAGGAACATCCTAGGCAAATCAAAATCCTTGCATCACCAAGTTTGAAATGTGTGAATATACAAGAAATGGGCACTAGAGGATAACACAAGAGGAGCTTACAATTAACAATTAAGTAAACTGAGGTCCGCACAGATGATGCATAGAATAAAAACAAAATAGTTGAGTCACAATGAGCTATGTAAAGTAAACAAGTGCATGAGAGAAATCAACATAGATAATAGAGAAATATAGAGGCAAAGCACAAGGCCACAAGAACAGGCCCTGAGATCGAAAAGGACCATTGGTCAATCAACTAGTTGTCAAGGATGCCACCTGGTAGAACTAAGAAAGATTTAATGGCAAGAGACAACATGATCTATGAGGTGGCTCTGATCTAATTTCTATTAGAATTACAAGGCTCAAGGTCTGACTCAACCAAGACCATCCTAGTATAAACCTACTATTGGTGCCATGATTACTTGGAGATAGCTATCCATTCCATTGATTAAATAAGATGGTGACCTGACCATAACAACTCTAAATAGAAGAGTCAAGCCAGGCTAGAAGGTTATTGATGGCAGTTAGTTGTTACTACTAGAAGTTATCAAGGGTCGATAATGGTGTAGAACGTTATTGTAGGGAGAAGGACCGAGGCTTAAGGGATGAGATTGTCAAAATGCCATGCTAAGAGAGATAGAAGGGGGGAAGGAGACCTAAAGCCTTAAAGAATGTGTGTGTGTGAAATCCAAGAGATCTCCATTTGTGTAAGCAAAGGAACTGCAAGCCCTATGTAAGGCTGCAGGGCAAATAAAATCATGTAATTTATGATTAGGTTAATGAAATATTTTATAGGAATATGTTATGTGACTCTAAAGGTTGTGCAGTGAGTCATCCCTTCATTAGGATCCCCTGTTGTGACTGCATCATAGTTCTGAAGAAATTTCATAATAAAGCTATAGATGCTAACTAATTAGCAAAATCCTTAAAGAGGGCTTAATGCGATGTGAAAGGTTTGGGATGGTAGCGCTGAAATATACTGTGTATCCACTACCAAGTGGTGCTAAGCATACTGGGATTTGGGACATGTCTAAAATATGTGCTTGAATGACCCAAGATTGGAACATGTAGGGTATTTGGGTTAACCAATTCGATGGTGAGAAAGATGCTCCCCAAGTGAAAGGCTTTGATAAACTAGACACCAAAATAAATGAGCCAACTTGGGTTTAATCTTGGCATTCCGTATTTGGTTAAGTTAGGCAAACCACGTTTTGGGTGAGGAATTAAGGTTTCAGTGCCTATTGAGCTTATCGATCGCTGGCAACAAGGGGTTCATGACATGATAAAGGAGGCTTGGAGAATAGTTCTTGAAGTGAGTATCACAATTTCTCCAATATTTCTATCACACATGTGGAGGTTACAGACCCAGTTTATAAAACATGTATGAAATTAACTCATAAATGTGGAGAGTAATTGGTAAGTTATAATAAGTCTTAGGGTAAACTCAAAATTGCGAGTTAAATGTTGTAGTAGAAACAATTGATGTAATGAATTATTTGGTAGATTAGTTTCTTTAAAATTAAAAAAAAGGATAATGTGCCATCTTTTTTGACTTATTATATTGGATTTTATCTTTGTTTTTATTAACATAAATGATTATTTGTGGAATCTAGTAATAATAATGTTAATTTAATATCTTCAATAATTTTAATTATATATTCTTACTAGAAGCTAAGGTAACTGAAGAAATTTGTTGATGTACAGTTGTACTATTGCAGGAGAGCCTTTAATTGTCCAACATAAGATTCAAGCTATCTCATGTATGTACCAAATACATTTGTAATGCGTGTAACCCATGTGTATTACAAATAATATCACCTCAAAATGCTACAAGATGTAACAATACATAGATCATTGAGGCATTGCATTACATAAGACAACAATACATATTGGTAATATTGCTCAACATGCCTACATATTTATTACAATCTTCAAAGTTGGATCGTTGAATGACCCTCACATCTCCCCTATGTTTTCTTTCCAACAATATGTAAAATACAAGATAACCCATGTATTCAAATCAAAAAGCAAGAGGAAAACTAATTTCATTCCATATCAACAATAACAAATGACATTCCTTATTTCTAATAAAGCTTCCGTGCAATTTACTCCCTCCATTGTCTCCACATCCTTATTAATGCAAACATTATACCTTCGATTACAATCAATAATATAAACCATTCATAGTTTTATGTATTTTTTTAGAAAACTCTCTTTATAACATTATTGATTTGAGAAACTTAATTTCTTTTTAATAATAATATTCTTTACAAAAAGACTTCCATATATCTTAATTCGTATAAGATCTTTCTAAATATTCTTTCCCTCTAGTGTTGCACTAATAAGAAGATATCACAAAATGTCTATTAATGAGAGAGACAACGACTTTAACTCTCTACTCAGAAAGACACTTTCTATTGTCACATCAAAGAAAAGATACCACAACAATATACCTACTAATCAGTGTAACTTTTTACTTAGGGAGACACTTTTTATTATCGTGCCAAAGAGAAAATACCAAAAAAAATGGCACATTAATAACAATGACTCTGACTCTGACTATCTACTTAGAAAGACACTTTCTACCTAACTAGTTTGGTGCACCTAATATATATTGTAGCAACAAATTGACATCTCAAGACATTAAATTGAAAATTAAAAAAACCTTCATAGAGTGCAATGACACCTTGTTATTCACCATTAATTTAAAAATTGAAGTATAAATTTAACCTCAAAAACACTTTGGAAAATTATAATAGACTGTTAGAATTGCAAGTGGGAAAAGGTCGAGATATCCTTCTATCATTCCTTGCACGGTTGGCCCAAAATTAAAAAAATCAACTTTCGCCGGAAAGCCGACCATCGCCAACAAAAACGCACGATGACGTCACGTGCAACGTTGGGCCATAACACGTCACCATTGGATTGGTATGACTTATAAGTAGGTGCCAGGTGGAGGTTCCTTGGCCAACCATTGGTCCCTGTTTGCCCGGGAATTGGAATGTTCCGCTGCGTCAAAAAAAAAGGTGAGGTGGGACCCTCTTGTGACGGTCGCTTCGCCCGCACGAATCTGTCAACTGAAAATTAACTTTTTGTTTATTAAAATTAATTAATTTACGAAAATGACGATGACGTGGACGGGCAGTTAACTGTCAGAACAAAACTCCACGTACATTCCTGCCGTGGGTCCCACAAAACTTTCGCCGAAACGGCATGCGCTGCGCCGTTCGTCGGACGGCGGGCCCCACAACCTGGCTCTTACATATTATTTAAATTTTTTTTTTTTTGGTGACTGTTTTATAATGGGGCAAGCCCAATCCAGGCAATGTCTTCGAAATTAATTGTCTTTTTTGTTTTCTTTCTTTTTTTTAAAACATGTAAACGTTTTTCAAATTGGAGTTATGATTTGGAAAATACTAGTGATCGAAGGTATGAATCGGTGTTGAGTTATAAAGAGGGGTTTAATCTTTGATAAAATGAAAATACAAAGAATAACGAATAAAGGAACGTTTCAAATGACAAAGAAACTTAGTGATAATAGGCGAAAGTCAATTACAAGAAAATGTAAAGCAAGGTAGTTGTCAAACCTCTACCAATAAGTAAAGACGAAGTTCTTCAACAATATTTCAACGAATACAACTAGCATAAGGAAAGAAAATCGTGATAGAAGCAGAAGCTAGTCCGGAAGAGCAAGGCCAAAAATAATACAACGCTCAACTGCAACCTCGGGCGTCTTTTCGCATGCCTTGAAAGGAGGTTCTTCATTGTCCATCCGGAACCTTCTCTCACCAAATCTTCTACATTTGACCCCAGCTTTTCTATCTCAGAACGTCTACCCTTCCTTTTAGTGATGGTACCTACCTTTGCTTTTTGTCTTCCAAGGCACATGGGGTGCATGGGTGGGGAAACAAGGATGAGAGGGATGGGGGAAGGAACAAGATGAGAAGAGGGCAACGAGGAGCGCTCAACACGAGGGGGTGGGGTAGGGATTAATTGTCTTTTTTTAACAATAGAACAACTAGCAATTGTTTTCAAAGGTGTAAGTTTAAGTTTTTTTTTTTTTTTTTTTTTTTTTTTTTTAAATTATTAATTTATTTAGATATATAGAATGGCTAATAAAACCTTGTCTAATTAAATACTATTATGATATATTATTTATTGTAGTGAGATTGCTTATAGATATAATTGAGAAACAATCTCATTACATTGAATATGGATTGTAAGAATATTATTATGTTTATTTTTTCTCTCTTTTAAGCTTTTTTAATATTGTTTGTTTTTATTTTTTTATTTTTTTTAATATTGTTTATTTTTTCCTTCTCTCTTTTAAAATACCTTCTAATTGTTTCGAGGCTTAAAAAATTGTATAAATAAAAAGGCAGTCCTCCTTCCCAATAAAAATACTTTCTAATTATTGTAGTCCTAAAAGATTAAAAAATCTCAAACAAAATTAAAAGTCAATATATATGTTTTCATATTTTAAATCTTTATTAATAAAATTTAATTATTTAATATATAAAAATTATTATTAAGAATGTATTGAATCAATGTAATATGAGTGTTATAGATTCCATTTTAAAACTAAATTTTTGGACATAAATACTAAGTTTAGAAATAATAATTTGAAAATATGTAGTCTAATTATTTTAATATTTTTCCTTTATTTTTTAAAGGTTTTTGCAATGGGCATGATTGGCAACCCTTTGTTTGTACAGTGATTTGTTTTTAATAAGTCTTTTTAATTTTTTAAAAATAAAATAAAAATAATGCCTCAAATTGATTTTATATTAAATATATCAATAATATTTTATATTTAATTTAATTTTTTTTTTAAATTATAATTTACAATATTAAAAATAATTTGTATGTTTTATTTTTATTTTTAAAAATTGTTCCTAATATTACAACATATTTAATTAAAATTGTTATTAAAACCCTTTGATTTAATATTAAAAATATATGATTGGATTGTAATTCGGTTAATTTATATTTGGTAATAATTGTGATATAAGGATGATTTATTCAGCACTATAATCACCAAAAATGTTGTCAATGGAAAAAGAAAATAGAAGGTGAGAAGTCTAAAGTGGTGAATTACATTCACCATTTACTCGTACTATGCTCTATATATATTTATCTTACTCAATTTCAATGAGATATACAACCTTGACCAATAATTTGAACTTATATTTCCACTATGAATTACACATCTTCAATAAACGATACACATAAAGATAACTCATATTTCATTATACTCTCCACAACAGCTTATATGGTGGATGAAGGTCCAACACTCATAAAAGTAACACTTATTTTTTCAATGTGCTTTTCGTAATAACTCATTATCTCATCATGCCTTCTATAACAACTCATATGGTGCGTGTGGGTCCTACTCTCGTAAAGATTATTTTTATTTTAGTTTCTATAACAATTCATATAATAATTATGGCCCACATGAACTATATTTGACAGTTGACTTTACATTTTTGCTCGTTATGGCCCACATTAAATAAATTTGATAGTCAACTTTATATTTTTGACGGTCTGTCCAAAATTTCACCTTAATCTCATATGATCTACCAAAAAAATTAACTATATTTTATAAATAAAAAATATAAATACAATTATACGACCATCAAATTTAGTCCTAAATGTGATCCATAATACAAAATAAACCACTATTTTAAATTCAAACTTTTATCTTACAATATTGTTCAACAAGAATCACGTAATGGCTAATCCCTGCCTTTATATCGAGTAGTATGTTTTAATTGATATTTGTTCCATAGAAATCAAAGTATTAACATGAGATAAATGAAAATAATTTTTTAACATTGACTATCACAAAATATGAAAGACAATTTTATTTGTTGACAAATATAGGATAGTTTAAACAATTGAACAAACAATCTTTAATTTTATCCATATTATAGTGCATGGCTTGTCATTTGAAATTGATATTAATACTAAAACATATGTTAAGGATGTTGGAAGTACTTTGTAAGATTATATCTATGATGCAGTAATATATAGTGTTAAAAACCATAAAAATGTATCAGATTGTAGCAAAAAGGTATTGTGTGAAGATTGTAATTGAGAATGAAATATGAATAAAGACAAAGTGATGGTAACATAGAATATATATAGGAGAAATAAATGTAAAGTATATAAAGTTGTAGTATGATATATAAGTAAACATTTTTTGATAAAGCAAAGCGTGTTGAAGTTTAGGTGAACTTTATAGAAGTCATTGACATTTGTATATACATTGACAAAAGAAGAAAAACATAGTATAACTTTGAGATGCAAGTCCTCCATAGGCACTAATGCTAGTAATTGTTTGTGGATTAGTTCTTTGCCTTGTCTGTGTAGGTCAAAGAGTCATTTATCCCTATGAGTTAGACAAGAAATAAAAACTAGTTAGAGGTGCGTAATTTGAAATTTGGAAGAAAAAAAGTTTAAAAGTGGATTACATACCTAAGCTAATTTTCATTATGTCAAGAGTGTGGAAAGAGTTTTTGTTCGTTAAGAGTAAATTTTCCTTGTAGTGAAATTCGTTGGAGCAAGTAGATAGTGCTAGCCTTGTCTACCTCGTAGTTATTGTGTGAAATTTTTGTCAATGCAAGGAGGACTGTCTTCAATGGTAGCCCTGAAAGATTGCATTGAATATTAGTATTTTTCATAGTTTTTAGATTGTAAGTGAGATGATGGCAATATGCACATGATTTTTGTTCGCGACATGAAGGACAATGAAAACTTGTGGCTTGGATAGGTTGCATGGATTCAATTATGACACTACACTTGTTGCAAGTGAGTTGAAATGACTTCGAATATATATTGGTAATTGTCAATGTTCCTTCTACTTGCAAAAGATAAAATTGAAAGTGTTAAAATTTAATATCTCGAAATTAATTGTATCCTGAATGGATCCAAGCCAAAATTGCCAATAACAAAATGCATAGAAAAGCTAATATACTAGAATTCAATAGATAATTTGATGTTCCATATATGCATGAAGTTTCATTTGTTGACAATTTCAAGGTTGTTGATATGTTCATTGTAATAATAGGTGTAATTATTGACTATATTCTGTATGGAAGAAGGGGTTAAACAAGTAAATAATTTGCAAGAAGATGAATTGGAACACAATGTAATGTAAATAATTTGTTGTTAGTGACAAGCATGGATGGTCCATGTGTATAAATCTAGATAATTTTATGAGTCTATTAATTGCTCTGATCTTTGGAAATCCCCAAAAAAATGCCTTGAGAGATAATTAAACTTCAGCATGGAAATTGATATCCTCTTTAAGAATGTAGAAAGATATTGCCTTGAAATATTCAATAAGGGAAAGTCCAACACATTAGATAGTCTTTAAAAAAGGAAAAAAATCTGCATTAACACTATGTTAAATGTTTTGTGGAAAAAATACAAAAGGTAATTATTTAGGCCAACGAGGCATCTTTTTAGACTTCAAGGACCAAATATCATTAAAGAAATTTCCTTAGCATAAGGCATTTTTTTTTTGAGTGTAGTGTATCAACATAGCACTGAGCTTTTCATGCAAATCAACAGGTGTCCCTATTTTGGCTAAGTTCGCCTTCTAATGTGTCCTTTAACCTACAAAACTTGAAATGACTTGAAGAGAAGGATTTATCTTAGATTATAGTATTTATGTATATATTTAAAAATAAGAGAATGCTAAATTTGAGCCAAGACGAGGAAAACAAAAATAAATCACTATAATCCTTAAAATTAAGAGAATGTCAAATTTGGGCCAAGACGAGGAATATAAAAATAAATCACTATAATCCTTAAACATGTATTCTCTATTTCTTGTTCCAGCTCTAACATTGGAAGTAAAAAAAAAGTTCACTCTTAATACAGATCTACACATATGATATCTTTGTGCATCTATTAGTCTTTTCAATACATTAGCATCCAAGCACTTGATCTATCTTCCATCCCTGTGTATTCTGTAACAACGTACAAGCTCGTGCATCTATTAGTCTTTTCAATATAGATCTACACATTTGATATCTCTGTGCATCTATTAGTCTTTTCAATACATTAACATCCAAGCACTTGATCTATCTTCCATCCCTGTGTATTTTGTAACAACGTACAAGCTCATGAATCATTTATTGCTTTCGAAATCTTCCATGTTTAGAGGTCATACATGGTGGCACACTAATTCCATAAGAGTAGGCCACATCTCTAGCGTCCACATAGCCGTTCCCCCTTTTATTTAGGGAGGGAATATATCGAGTTAAAAAGAATCATAACAACAACAACATAAATTTTAACGTCCACGAGACTAAAAATAGCCTATGGGACAGCAAGACAACTTAAGCAGATTTACGCAGCACTGTTCGCTTCTTGTGTACGTTGATGATGAGCCCCGCCAATTGCTCAATGTACTCTTTGTTGAATAGGTTATGCCAAGAACTGTCACATATAGTATCCGCAAATTTATCTCTGCTATCCTTGTAGGCCTCACATTCTAGAATAAAGTGCTGTTAGTTTCCACTTTCCCAGAATTGCAAAACTTGCAAATTCTCTCTTCCCAAGCCTCCTTTGGCCTCTTCCAACGCTCGGTCTCACAACGAAGTTGGTGAGAGTTGGTTCTCAGTTGAGCAATAAGAATTTTAGCCCTCCAAGAAATGTTGGCTCCTATGTACGCTTTTTGGAGTTGATCACAAGTGGGGTTGAACTCATTTATATAATATAGTTTCTTCCTCCCGATCTCGCTTCCCCTATTTCTCTTGTAAAATTTCTCCATAACAAAGACTTTTATTTCTTTATTATTTGTAGGGCACATATTGAATTGAATATTCCATTTACTCATATATAATTGACTGCCCTCCCAAAATCTCAGCGGGCGGTCGCATCGGGAGCGCTTCAGCCCTTCCTGCATCAGCGGAACGCTGCCACCCAAATTCAAAATAAACAGTAGCGGACCGGAAAAAAAAAAAAAAGGGTTTAGTTATTTGACATTTTTAGATTTCCTTGGATTTATTATTTAACTCTAACTGGAACCTCGGGACCTGTACTGTTTTAACATCTTCTGAACCCGCCGTTGAAGACATAAATACATTCAATCCCCTCATTTTCCGCAATTTTTTATGCAGAGGCGTGAGAATAGGTAGCTGAGCAGCTACCGTCATGGAGGCGCCGAGATCTGGTTAGCTCTGCAAGCTTTGAAGACAGGATTCCTCTTCTGTTTCTTCCCACCCTCTTCCAGTCTCAAGAGGCGAGTTCATTAAACGACATTTCCTGTCATTTTATGAATCGGATAACACATTTTCATTTTACTTTCAGATTGCGTAGGGCTTAAGCATTGGTTGGGGATTTTAATTAAATTGTTTTTTTGCTTTCTTTTGTTTATGTGGGCATTTCTGGTTGAGGATTTAGTGAAGTGGGTATGGACTAATTTGGTTTTGGGGATTCATGGTGGGCCAAACACGATCTGGGTTGCAACACACAGGGTTTTGTGATTAATATTTTTGTGGGTGTTTGTCCATTGATCAAAACGGCTAAAGGTCGATCGGTTTCTTAATCCAGCTGTCTCTATAAGTTTTACTGCCAGCAGATTGAGCTGAAACCGATCGATGTTTAAGGGTAGCAGTTTAGGTCTGGACTCTAGGGTATTGAGGGATTCTGTTGTAGGTCAGTTGATTGAGGGGCTCTGCATAACGAGTGTGCTTCTTTGTCTCAGGAAACTGTCTGTTCATGGCCTTTTTCAGGAACAGCGGTGGGAAGCCGTTGATTTCTGTGCTGCCGGAGGGTTTTTACACGGGGTCGTTGTCTAACTCCATTTTGGGAATTGAACAGAGGCACAGGTTGCACGATAGATATGAGTTGGGCGATGAATTGGGCTTGGGGCAGTTTGGTAAAATCAGGTCTTGCACAGATAAAGTGACAGGGGAGGTTCTGGCCTGTAAATCTATTGCTAAGAATAGGTTGGTGACTACAGAGGATGTGAGGAGTGTGAAATTGGAGATTGAGATCATGACAAGGCTATCTGGGCACCCTAATATTGTGGCACTCAAGGCGGTCTTTGAGGAAGATGCATATGTGCATTTGGTTATGGAGCTCTGTGCCGGCGGGGAACTTTTTGATCGGTTGCAGAATCATGGCAGATATTCTGAGCCTGATGCTGCGCAATTGTTTAAGCATCTGATGAAAGTGGTCAAGTATTGCCATGACAATGGTGTAGTGCACAGGGATTTGAAGCCAGAAAACATCCTTTTGGCTACCAAGTCTCATTCTTCTCCGATCAAGCTTGCTGACTTTGGATTGGCCACGTATTTCAAACCAGGTATGCATTGATTAATTGATGGTATTTGTCTGATATCTGTTAATGGGCTTATAATACTTGTCTGGATTATTGGTCTTTGTTTGATTTAGGATTGTTTAGGATTTTTGTTTTCAGGTTTTGTCGCTCACAAAGTCAAGAAATCTGCCTAATTGTTTAGGATATCGCCCAACTATAAAATTATTTTTAGTCTTCCACCGATCAACATTTGTGATACAGATTTTGAGAATACCATTGTGTAATTTCTAGCAGAAAAACAGTTTGGGTTGCAACTTCTCAACCCATCATTAGTTGTAGGTGGTGATAGAATTGAATTTTTTCAACCCACGATCATTAAAGAAAATCAGTTCTACCCCTTTAAACTAATGATGGGTTGAAAAGCTGCAACCGGAAACATCTTACCTTTGAAAACTGAACACAGATATTTGAGCTACCTGTACTACCATTTTGTTACATCAGATCTAGGCTATCTGAGCATGAAACAGGGTGGGCAGGAAATTAAATAAGTTTTTGTTAATTTGAAAATTGCATTGCATTTACAAATGAGCTATCTGAAATTGATTCAAAGAATTTTGTTTTCTTAATCTTAGATTGTGTATTGCTATAACGAGCTTTCTATATGAAACAGGGCAGAGCCTCCATGGCACAGTAGGCAGCCCCTTCTACATAGCACCAGAAGTTTTATCAGGAGGATACAATCAAGCAGCAGATGTTTGGAGTGCTGGTGTGATTCTCTATATTCTTTTGAGCGGGGTTCCACCCTTCTGGGGCCAGACAAAATCGAGGATTTTTGATGCAGTCAGACATGCCAAGTTGGAATTTCCGAAGGATCCATGGAGGGGTATATCGGCTTCTGCTATGGATTTGATCTCCAAAATGCTTTGCACAGACCCAAAGAAGAGGCTCACCTCTGTTCAAGTATTAGGTAGCTTTCTTTAATGAAATTTTGGTATTTTCTACATTTTTTCAAGCTGTTGGTTCTATACGATGTACCTTTTTTTTACATATGAAATCAACCTTGCTTTAACTTTGCAGACCATCCCTGGATCAACAGTCAAATAGAGTTGTCAAGGCATACTCCAATTGGCGAGAACAGGAAAGAGGGTAGCCTCTCGAGCTCAATGAGGTTATTAGAACCAGAGACAATTACTTCATTTCATTCACTGGTTCATGGCAACCCCGAAATAGCAATTCAGCCATCTTTCTGTGGCCAATCGTCATTTTCAGGGTTCTTGCCGAGCAATCAAGCCTCTCAAGGGTCTGGAAGCTTTGCTTTTCATAACTGCCCTAAAGCAAATGGATCAGAATGTTCGCCAGTAAACCCAACTGTGTTGAATTTTTCATTTGTAAATGTTGATGGTGCATTTGCCTCGGAACATTCATCATATCCACTTGACAAAAAAATGCAGGATCATTGTTCTCAGAGGGGTATAAACGTCTTTTATTTTATTAGTTGATGCCTCCTTTAGTGCATTACTAATAGCTTGTGACTAGGTTGAGATCGAACATAATTGTTTTTGCTGAACCTGCAGAGTCAAGCTTTGGGCATCTCTTTGCGGCAGCAGTCTCTAGCAGTTTAAGGAGTGTATCTCAGTATGTGATGTCAGTGGAAGAACGGGCATTTGAAACAAGAAAGGTGGAGACATCTACTTCTAGATACCTTAATTCACACAGAGGGAATCGAACGATAGGCTTGGGAGAGCTCGAGCAATTGGATCTCAAGGTTTCAGACTCCATAATTCGATGGGCTTCATGTACGCGATTGTCTGGTGCCACCTCATTTCAATCTTCATTAGTCTGCTGACAGTGTCTATGATAATTACCAGTGTACTATTACAGACTAATTATAACCTAAAAAACCCAATGATATTTTTATCTTTTAGATGGGCTGTTTGAAGGAGTTTTTAGCTGTGCCTTTGGCAGTCAGAGGGATTGTGTTTTTGCAAAATTTAACATACAGGAGGTACTGAAGAACTGGTTTATAACTTTATTGTATTTTTATGGGCTGTATATTACAAAACAAAGTAAGATTCTATTGTTAGCTGAAGAAGATTTCTTGATTTGATTTGTGTAAAATAATGTTTATTCTAATGAGTGGATTCTATAATGATGATATCGTGTGAAGCAAACCATTATTGTAATGGTACAAGATTCAGATTCTTGTTTTTCTTTTTTGTTCAATTGGACTTTTTTCTGATGGCTTGGCAAGTGATATCGTTTGTATGTTTCCGAGGACAGGCTTGAAGAGATCATTTTATTTGAAGTGGTTATTAATGCATTTTCTGTTATCTAATGTGGCTTCTTATTTTCACAAATGTGACATCTCTCCCTCTCTCTCAGACATAATGATAGTATTTAAAAGTTTTTGGTCTCTTGCATCATCTGTATCTTTTGCAACTGACAATCATCTCAGCTACATATTAGAGATGACACCGATTTGAGTGAAAGCAAAAATACCACTGAAATGTGTTAGAATATTTGATTATGATTTATTGAGTCAATGACTAGGATGCCTTGTTTCCCAAGAATGGTACAAATCTGTTAGAAGTATAATCTGAAGACAGGGACATTTAAGGTGAGATAATGGTTATGCTAAATCACCAGATTTCCACAACAAAATATTGGATTAATCACAGCCCTATTTCAAATCGGAATATATTATATGGAGCTATCCTTGGATATCCAAAAGTATTCTGACGAAGAATGTTGGGTTAAAGTAAATGTTCAAATTTATCAGTACTTTGTTAATCATGACTTCAAATTGGCATATTTCTAACATTGATGACCAGTACTTCTAATTTAATATATTGAGAACTTGCATTGGGAGGTTGCAGAAAATCAATTTTAAGAGAAAAACATTCTTTGGTGAGTTTGGATAAGTGCTATCATTTTGGCAGTTTTGGTGGAATGGGAAACATGCTCATTCAACCAAACAATTCAAGGTGCAGTATTTTGTTAATCATGACCTCAAATTGGCATATTTCTGACGTTAATGACTGGTACATCTAATTTAATATATTGAGAACTTGCATTGTGAGGTTGCAGAAATTCAATTTGAAGAGAAAAACATTCTTTGGTGAGGTTGGATAAGTGTTATCATTTTGGGAGTTTTGGTGGTCTGGGAAACATGCTCATTCAACCAAACGATCAAGGTGCATGATTGTAGATGTATTAATTTCAGGGTTACAATTTGAAAACTTTAGTAAATATCCAATTGTCTAATTATTTTAATGATTCTGCACATTAATTTGCTAAATTGGAATCATAAGAGCCTTGTAGTAATGTAATATGGTAGGGATCAAATTTTCATGTTTTGATATTCAATTTTGAATGTTGAAGCCAATTAGTTAATTAAAAGACATAAAGACATCTCATATGTATTATTATTATTTTTATCATGCTTAACATCTTCACATTTTTGTTGCAATGAAATACTGAGCGCTCTAGTCTTTGGGGATAGGTTGATTGGTAGTGGCTGAGTGTTTTTTCATTTGGCGATTTAGGATTGATTCTCTTGGGGACCAGTGGTACACCTCCAGTGTTGTTTAGTGAGAGAGAGGAGGGTTTATAAGGACAGCAATTCAAAAAGCATACTTATATCTAGAATAATTGACAGTAGATTTGTTATAAATTCTCCTTTATAACGAAGAAAAAAGATGATAATTAAAGAAAAATATTTATTAATTAATAATAAACCTTAGATTTGACACCCATTTGTGATAGATTCTAATGCATGCATTACACTGGGTGATGTTTTCCTAAATAGCACTCTTGCTCTCTGGATAAATGCACTTCAACAATACCTATTTGTCATTATTGTCCTTTCAAACATTACATTGTATATGTTAGAAGTCTCATCTTTTACCTAAAAGTATACACCTACCCTTAAATCACACCTAAAAATTGTTTTGACTTTTGCCCTTAAAAATCCGTATATTGTCAACCTTGATAATAACTTCCCAAGGAATAAAAAGAGTGAAGTCCTCCCCCATGTGTTGATTATGGCTTTTAGTCTGTAGGCTAGGAAAAGACATTCTACTTTGATTTTGATTTTTCCTCAACTTTGGGTAGACCCTGACAGCTGAATTTTCGCATGGGTCCATGATTACTTTTTGTAACATGATTCTACTTGTAGGTTTCTCCTCCTTTATGTCCGAATCCAACATTCCCCCAATTTTATATCAAATTAATATAATTACAGTGAATCGATCATGACTGCTTGTAAGCTTTTCACTATAATATGATACTATGTGAATTTTAGGTATTCCTTAATACAAATTACTTGACTACAAATGAAATTAAAACTTAAATTAACAAATATCATTGGAGAAATTTGAGTTTTAATGAGGGTTTTATGTTAAGTTTATCTGTTTTGTTAGTTCACCAAGATTTTTTAGGCCTTCGTTATATTAAATTTAACATAATCTTAGTTTAATACATGGGTGTTTGAGTTATCACTTATTGAAGATGTTTCCCAAGGTAAGACACTCTCTAGAGTAGGTTTTGTAAGATCTATTATTGTTACCCTGTATTATATAGGAAATCTACCTCCGACTTAGTAAAAAATTGCACCGATACAGAGGTATAACCTTCAAATTGAAACTGGGGAGTTGGAGATTTTGTTATTATTGGCTTATTAAGAGACTCCTTTGTTGTCTAAATTTGTATGCTTTGCTCCAGCTATGGGTTAAAAAATTGACATTCCGCAACTCGAAGATCATTTCTCTATGTATCTGTGTTGACTGTGAACTAATTGTTATCACCATAGGGATACAATGACTCTGGTTCCTTTGGAATCATATAAGGCTTTGCCCCCAATTTATTGAAAGGGATGATAACTATCTTGTCTCCTTGATGAGCCTTTAGTTGATTATACACTGTACTAATAGTCATTTGACCATCGTAATCCCATTTCTTACCAATCAAGACAGGGTAATGGGTCTCGTCTATCTTCATGTCAGTGACTTCAAAATCACCTTGAAGACTTAGTTCAACAACTCTAATCTCCACATCTTTGAGGTGACCAATTGGTTCGACCCTCCTATAATCTACAAGACTGAGGGTGACATGATTGTAGCTCAAGTGTGACATACCAATAGCCTCCCACGTAGATCTAGGAATCATATTAATAATACTCTGAAAGTCAAATAATGCATAAGGGATTTCATATCCTATGAGCTCAATGTTTATTCGTAAATCCACATCCCATGATTTCTTAATTTTAACATACCATACCACATTATCGGTACGTTGTTGTCCCCGTTGTGCACATTCGAGAATATTATGCAAGAGATTTGTAGTATTTTGGGAGATATCTTCATTGCATAGAGCGCTGAACAATTGTAACAAATATGTCAGTGCTGTCACAACACCTTATTTCATAATCCACACAAGTTGCCCATACATTTCTGCATCAATAGCTGTAGCGTCTCCTTATAACGCACTCTATTGTTGTATGCCCTGAAGGACCTATACAACGTGATACATCAAGCCCTTCTCTATCATATGATCAAGATATTTGTCTCATTGAACCTTCTTGATTCCCTAATCCTATGACATTTCTAATGCAAGTAGTCCTTGATCTACACATTGTTGCCTAGTAACTACTTGCATAAATGCATTTTCTTTAGGTTGTGCATTAATCGTATTCACATTGTGCACTAGCTTTTCTTTTATTTGCTTCTCCAATACTGGACAATCTTCTATTTAATGATGGCCTTTCACTCTACAATACACATAATATATTTGTCTCTGAGGATTAATGGGATAAATTTATGCAAAATAATTATACTCACCACACAAATATAATTAAATGGGCTGGCAAGCTTGTTGATTATCGTTTTTATGACCACACTTATATTCTCCTTCGTATCCTCCTTTGTATCCCCCTTTATATCCTCCTCTATTATGTTGATAGCCCCAATCATGCGACTGATGTCTAGCAAATCCTCTTTGTTGTTGTTGCTACGCATTGTATCTACCATACTGGTGTTGAGATAATGTTGGAGCCCAATTTGATTTTTGTTGTTGTGGGCTCACACTATTCCATGAAGATTGATACTGGTATTGCAGTGATGATGGTGTATAGCTATCCAGATCCTGGGGTTGATATTGATAATGAGGTGACGAAGGTATCCATTTGGGACTACCCTATGTCACACTTGTCATTTCTACCTTTGGGCTTGGAAGTCTTTGCTTTGTAGTGGGTAACTGTTGCACTACAACTGTGAAGACATTCTTGGTAATATCTTCCTTTAATTCCTGCAAGACTCGACAACTCTTTTCATCATGGTTTGTCAATTTAAAAATTGTAGTACAAACTCTAATATTTTTTAATGTATTGTTGTAGTAGATGACATTTTATAGTTCTGTGCTCTACTACTCTACAGAGTTCATAGAATTTTAGATTGAGTTAAGGACAATCATTCCTATGATGTCATTTTTAACCACACTCTATGCACCATAAACCTAGTTTAGGTTTATCACTTTCATGCATTTCATCTATCCTCTTCATGAAAGCATCTATCTTTGCTTTTACTTTGAATCCAATGACTGGAACATCTCCATAATCTTTAATTTGTTCCTCTCGTAGGGTAGTTGAACAAGCATTAGCGTTCATTAAGAACTAAGATTGTGTAATAGCAATATGATTCTTGATCGTAGTCCTTCTACAAGCCAAACAAATTTATCCTTATTCTCCATGATCAAATCAATTTTATTTATCGCATCTGAAAATCTATGATCATAGTCCCAGACAAATTCTCCACTCCATTGTCGGATCTCCTTCAAGTCCTACATAGTCTGGCTTGCACACTTTTTCATTATAAATTATGCCACTAGTTGCACTTTAACTTGTTGGAGATTTAGAACATTAACATCTCTCTTGCAAATAAATTTCAAAGTGTGACCTGCTAAAGCTCTTATGAGCTTGCACTTATTTACATCATTGAAAGTTATTCCCCTAACCTACCATTGCATGTTGTAGTTTAACATATATTGCTTAGTGTCTGTAGACACATCATATTGTGTCAACACAACAAAAGGCATGGATTGAATTGTATATTTGGGGTACTTACAATGGCTAATACTAGATGATGCACACTAGCGACTGTGACTATAGGTTATTTCTCACTAGTCACTATGAATATAGGTTTCTACGCACTAATTTTTACTGTTGTTTTGAAACTGGCCTCAAAATCATATCCGACCTCTTCTAGCTTCTTATTTATGGACTTCTTTGTCTCTGCACTAATTTTTACAAACATATCTGTAAATGACTCAAACCAACTTCTCTCCATCCCTTTGCACATAGTGTCTTTACTAAATTAAAACTGGGATGGGGGATGCGTACTCAAGAAATAAATGATCTATGTCCTTGATTTCTTTTAACTGTGATCTTGAAACTGTCATACTTTTGTGCTTCTGCATAATCTCTTCTCATGAATATTCTTTCACTCGTTCAAACACTTTTTTCCTAGACTGCGAACTTTTTATATCTTTTAACTGATCTACTTTTATTCTACTTTCTTCTTTTTTTTCCCTCTACTCCATCTCCTCGCTACTCAGAACTTTGTCTTCTTCCTCCTAAAACTCTTCTATTTCCTGCTCTGCATCTACTCTGCTTTCACCTTGTGAAGCCTCTCTCTGAGATCCCCTTTCTTCAATATCTTCTACCTTATTCCTACTCCCACTCACATTTAAGTTTGGATTATTCAATTTGTTTCATTTTCTATGTTGTCACAATTCTCTTTTTCATCCTAGAATCTTTTTAACTCTAGCTCTTTTCATCCTCCATATTTTGGGTTCAAGTTCAATTTTATCTACTCAACTTTGCATCATTCATTCCTACATTGCATGCATCTCCAAAATCCCTGAAATGACTACTCCATGCTGACATGAGTAGGTACCATGGCATTGTCTACAACCAATTTCTTAATTAAAGTAGGTAGTTACTAAAAGAACTTCCTATAGATTCTCCTAACAAACTAGTCCTATGCAGTTTCAAAAGCTAAATAGCCTTGTACAACAAATTTGGTGATATACCCATCAATGGTAGTCTTAGTTCAGTAGTCTACTGCGTGGGTCCAATCAGTGTCTAAGTTTTGAAGGTTTTCTAGATTTTCCTCCAACCAAGTTATGAGTTTCATCCTTCATGGTTGAAAATAATAGTACTCTAATCTAGATAACCTAGTAGTTAATAGCTTAGATAATTCACATCAAAAGATTTCATAAATTTCATCGTAGATATGCTCCTCAATAATATCTTTTGCAGTTTTCCCTATTCTTCTTGATTCCTCTTTGGCAAATTTTGAATTCTTTCATCAAGTCATCTCTCTATATCTCTTTGTCCTAGCAACCATCTCAACATGTTTTAACCAAAGTACACACTCTCCGCACCATTGTTAGCAGAGGTTCTTGAAAACCCTTTAGAACATACTAATTCAAGGATATCTTGCACATGGAGTAACAAAAGTAAACATTTGATAGCATATTCAGATGAAATATATTTATTGACCAGACAAAACATATAGATGCACATATGGACATAGGTTTATTAGAATCTTAACAGTTGACATAAACTCATATAATTAATAGATTAAAGCAATAAGTACTCACTGCAAACAGAGCAATGATAAAAGATACATAAAAAAATGATGTCAAAACAATGTGTATTAATCTCTATAACATCAGAACCATATACAAATACACTTGAGTGCTATATATAGAGTTTTACCCAACATTGTCTCTTCATATTCCAACCTTTTGATATGCCCAAAATGAGTGACTCTTCACATTCTATCATCTATCATTATGATTGCATGGGTTGAATACATACAACAAGATTATAAAAAATAAAAAATGAGTGTAAATCATGCATGTGTCCATCATATATACTCTGTGATTTTACTAGCCCTATTCTGCACTCAACAAAACCCATCTTGATCGACCTGGTATGCCCTGTATCTATGGTCATGTGGATTTGTTGCAAGATATTTGTCTCAAAATGAACTCTCTAGAATTGGATCGGGTAGTAGCCATATCAGTAATGTGCCTCCTGTAGCTAAGGGAATAAGCTACTCTATTTTTCTTTCCTTTAATGTAATTGATGACAAACTCATAATCTGATAAAAAATCCAACTGATGTCATTGATGAGCATTCAAGTTTGATTAGGTGAAGGTGAACTTAAGCCCCAAGTGGTTTATTCAAAGATCAAATGACTTACCTAACAATAAATGTCTCTAAATCTACAATGTGTGCACAATGGATACAAGATCTAAGTCATGCAATGCATGATTCAATTCATAAGGTTTGAGCTTTTATGATTCATATGACACAATTTGGCTTACATGTATTAGCACTCCTTCGAACCCATCTCTTGAAACATCTGTAATGATGATAATATTTCCATTTGGGTCTGGGTTTTTTAGCACTAGGGATGAAGTTGTATTTTCCTTGAGAATATGAAAATCTTCCTCGCACTGTTCTAAGCATTCAAATTTCATGTTTTTCTCTACAAAGAGGTAGTGGGATTGGCTATCTTGGAAAAGTTCAGAACAAACTTCTTATAATGGCCATCCAAACCCATAAAACTATGAACCTCTTGAACATTTCAAGGTGCTATCCAATCCATGATTCCCTGAATCTTAGTTGGATCAACTAAAATACCATCAATTGATATGATATGGCCCAAATAGTGTACCTTTCTTTGGAAAAAAACACACATGGACAACTTACCATACAATTTATGTTGTCTTAACCACTGTAGAACCAACTATAAATGTTAGAAGTGTTCTTCCTCATTCTTGCAATATAACATGATGTCATCCATAAAAATGAGTACAAACTTATCTAGGATATCCCTGGACACCTAGTTCAAAAGATTCATGAACGCAGATGTTTCTTATGAGTTCAAATGGTAAAACCCTGAACTCATCTTGTCCATAGTGAGTTCTAAATGTTATTTTTAGAATTTCCTTCTCCTTAATAACAAATTAGTGATATTTGGCCCTTAGATCAATTTTTGAGAAGACCATTGTTATATGCATTTGATGAAAAATATCATCAATGCAAGGCAAAGGATATCTATTTTTAACTTTTGATTTGTTTAACATCTTGTAATCAATGCAAAGGCAAAAGGTCCCATCCTTATTTTTGAGAAACAATACTGGTGCACCCCATGGTGATGCACTAAGGCCAATTATCCCTTTCACTAGCATCTCTTTTAGCTAAGCTTTAAATTTTACAAGTTCAATGGTTGCCATCTTATATGATGCTTTTGACATTGTTTTCGATCCTGAGACTATATCAATAGAGAAATCAAACTCTCTCCAAGAGGGGAATCCAAGTAATTCACCGGGAAAAATATCCCAAAATTCATGCAAGAATGGATGATCTTTGAAGGTTGGTTCTTTTGAGTCATTCACATCCTCAACATTCACATCATAAAAAATGCGCCCTTTTCTTCACACTTTCTTAAGCTACATGGCTAAATCCACCACACGATAACACCTCTTTTTACCCCTTAGATATTGACTAAATTGACCAAGTCATCCAGACACTACAATTTTGTCAAAGCAATCCACCTTTTCCTAGTGTCGCTAAAGCCAATTTACTCCTAGAATTACATCTTATGAACTCAAGGGTTGTACAAAAAAATTAACATTGGTAGAAAATAAAAGTAGCCCCAATTTGAATTCAAATAAACACTCCTCTACCTTTTTTACATCCTGGTTATCATATTGTACAATCCATGAGCTAGCTATAAATCCTGCTTCCCTAGGAATTTTCTTCAAAATTTAAGGGAACACAAAACATTTTGTAGTTCTTGTATCAATTAAAATAGTAACTAGATATCTAAAAAGTGTACTTGAGGCCTCAATATGCATTATTGGGTGGTCAGCTTAGAGGTTATCTACCATTGCATGAATGTGCTACTGGAAATCATGTTGTTGAGTAGGCAGGGGAAGATTCCTAGGATTCTTCCTTTGATCTTTACGAGGGTAGTTGTTGGCATGGTGATCATCTCCACAAATGAAACATCTCCTTGAAGGTCCTTTCTGCTCTACTGACTTTCCTCCATTGTTACCATTTCCCTTATGGTCTCAGTTTCCACCATCCTATTTCTTGAACCTAGAAGTATTCTTAGTCTCGATGTTCTTATTATTTAATCGGTTCTTAAAACTCTCATTCTTTTTCCATGGGCTCTCCTTGAAGGGATTTGATGAATGTTGAGGCACTTTTAAAATTTTCCTCTGTTCTTCTCTAGCTACAACATGGGATTGGAGTGTTTGCTCTTGCCTAATAGCTTTCTCAAACACCTAGTCCATGGATGTGGTTTCATGAACATCCACCTTGCCTCCAATCTGGGGTTTTAGTCTTAGAATGAAATTCTTGATACAAAAACATTCATCCTTATGGTATTGGGTTACATACTTGAGAAGTCTAGTAAAATATTCGCAATTGATATAGGAGCATCTAGGGCCATTGAGTAGGTGCATGTAAAGAACAACACTATGCAAGTGAGAGGGAGAGTATCATCTGAACGTTTTATCCTTCAACCATAGATCAATGGGTCCCCCGCATATCTCTAGAACTAGGAGTGGCCCTTCCCTTCAATAAGAAAGACAGACAAAACATTCAATTTTGAACATAATCATCAAGAGCTATATGTAAGAAAGTACAACCAATATCACATAAAATCAATCAAATAAGACTAGATAACTCTACTAACTACTAACTCAACTAACCAATATACAAACTAGAAAATACAATGAACAAAAAATGGATAAAATAGTCGCTTTAATTTGATCAAAACATTTCACATTCCACATTAAAAAAATAACAATAATCACAAGCAAAAAAAATTGTGAAACTCATACTCATAATAAAAACACAAAAATTAGAAACATAAGCCTCAATAAGGATATGCCGAGAAAACTTATAAGGTAGGATTTTTCTTATAAGTTTTGATGTCATGTCTATACATGAATTCTAAGGCTAACCAAGGCTTTTCTTGTTTTTCATTAAAACATATGAAGTTTATCATGGCTACAGTTAAACCAACAAAATGAACTTGCTGAGTCAACGCCTATACCAACAATAACGCCTTTCGAAACCCTACAAGCAATAATGCCTTAGTTTTCATCATAGCTATTTTTTTCAAAGGCCAAAAGACTATGTCAAAGGCCAAAAGACTATGTCAAAGGCCCCTCAAACCATGTTATAGACAGATTTAATTTATAAACAGAGGTACACACAAAGTCAAATAGTCATAACCATAATACTAAAGATATTACGAGTAAAGCTTGACTAAAGTTTTTATAAGCCTGAATCAAAGTAAGTTATTACGATAGTGCTACAATCATTGGTATAGTGATGTTTCTTTCACTAATAATGTTGTTTGTTAATCGAGATATTGTAAATGGTTAATGTCTCTTAGAGTATTTTAAGTAGCATTTATTACTTTAGTACTCATAAATATTTAGAATTAGGGATAGCAAATGGTTAAAAGTAAATATATAAGAAAAACAAAAGTAAAGAAATCAATTTGAGTAATAATTATAATATCACAACTCAAACAATATCGATATATAAGTTAATGAGGAGAGTGAATTGATCGAGGGGTAATAAGGTTGTGCACGTGTGGTATTTTCTAAGATTTTATTCTGGAAATGTCCACTTTGATCTGCGTTCCTCTCCTCTATGATGTCCTCCCTCTGAATACAACTACTATGAGGGAATAAATCTTATCTTGCATCCACCTCAAGCCAATAGAGAGTAGTTAGTCCGAGACAAATATATATGATAGTATGTAGTGGTAACATAATTTAAATGGATGCCACTACATCAACATAACATAAGAATTAATGCTAAGATGTTCACTAAAATAATGCTATGGTAAATGTGCTTATACAACATTAATTATATACCATTGTATGTCAAAACAAAATCAAAGCTTGTCATAATTAAAACAATTATTCCACTGAATTTGATAATGCATAACTAAATTAAGCCTTTTTATCTAGATTCTAAAGTTTTTATGGATAAACCGAAAATGGGATGTGACATTTTTGGTATTAGAAATAGAGACGAAGGTTTGAAGGGCACAGGGGATGGATGATGGAAGAATATGCATCCAACTTCAACATTTGCCCAAAGAGAATTGTTATTATTCCCATCTTCCATTGTGCTCAATATCCCATGAATCAATGGTATAGGGAAAATTCATTCACCAACATTTTCTTCTCAAGCTCAACAAGCTTGTATAATTTTGGTTAGATCAAAAAATTTGTAAGAGTGTTCACAAGTGATTGGGGGAATTTCTCCTGGTAGCATTCTAACCATTTTGGTAGACTTTAATGACCATCTTGTAGATGAGGGCATTTCCTCTAATAGCATTTTGGGCATAAGTGGAAGAGCACATTTCCTCTCATGAAGGTGAATGACCTCTTTGGTGGTTCATTTCATATTCCCTAACTTCTAAAGGAAGTAATTATAAGTAGCCATTGATACAATGCATATTTCAATATAATAAAATGAGAGTGTTAATTGTATATAAATTTGTCTTATTTTGTAATGTTATGATTCAAAAAATGAAGTTTAATATATAAGATTATAATAAATGTAGATATAATTCCAATAAACATATGAATATATAATATTTTAATAAATTATATCAACAATGTATCCACATCTTTTATTAATTTGAATGAATATATGATATGTCATTTTTATGCACTCAAATAACCATGAGTTACAATAAATTATAATGTATAATACGAAGAAATTAAAATCACACTTACACAAACACATACATATATCGCGTTCATAAATAAAAAATTATTATATTCATGATGAAGGTTATCTTGAACTTCCTCTTCCATAAATGCACTAACTACAAGGTTCTCATTGATATAATTTCTATCCATATAGTTGTGATTGAATGGAAGTGTTATAGTCCATTGTTGCAAATGAAAGCATCCCTAAGAAATGAAGTAATATCTTCATCGTCCTCCTCCACAATCTGATCCTCACATTCACTCAATATCTAAGTTAGAGGCATGCCTTCTCTAACTCAGTTATGGAAGGAAACAAACCCCAACCCCTTAGTCAAGATTGAATTTCTTTTTCCTCTGTATCATTTTGTGTAGTAATTTGAGAACATCTACAACCTTCCAATAATAATGAAATATAGAGTTTAACCATGGGCCACTAACAAAGAAGGATTCAATTTTTTTATGTCTTAACATACATTCCATGTCCTTCTATTTTTATTGACACGGAACAATAACAAAACTACCATGATACATTCCAAGTGATTAGTTTCTTTAGCCTTACCTAGGATAACAAATATCAGAAAAATAATACTATGTAAATCATAAAATCTTCCATCATATTTCATAGATAAGTACACCTCAATAATCCTACCATGCATTCCCTTCAATAACAACCCAGTTCATATGTACGAAGGCATCAGAATAGTTAAGTTCAAAATTTTAGGCAATAATACACGCTGTAACAAGGATACCCAAATACGTGATTTAGAGTTTACCATCAGATAACCATGATAAACCCAGATCCTATTACAAGATAAAATAACACACATCCAAGCAAATATGTTAGTTATGTATTAATTTAATTAGTTATTCTGAACTTTCAAGATATAAATAGAATCAAGTATGTCTAAAGAGTAGTTAAGTTCAAAATTTTAGGCAATAATACACGCTGTAACAAGGATACCCAAATACGTGATTTAGAGTTTACCATCAGATAACCATGATAAACCCAGATCCTACTACAAGATAAAATAACACACATCCAAGCAAATGTGTTAGTTATGTATTAATTTAATTATTTATTTTGAACTTTCAAGATATAAATAGAATCAAGTATGTCTAACCATTGGGCAATTTAATTTTTCTAAATCAAAGTGATATCATGTGAGGTTACACAATGTGGGTTTCGATGACATTATTTTAGAGGTCCTATTTATTGTTATGATTTAGATATCCTGTGAAGATATGCTATGAGGTTTCTCAAGCAGTAGCTTTAGGATACACATCTGATGTAATTTGGTTTCCTCGAGTTTGAATTTTAAGATCCACCTCTTTTACTTGTAGACATAATTCCACCTTGATGGCCTTATGGCCTTTATCTCCTCCTGTAATTGATTGACCTTTTGTGTGTATTCATATAGTTACATTTAGAGTGAACTAATTTATTATTCTAAATGGATTTTTATATTTTAGTATATCCTCTAACTTGGCTTTAACATCATATTTTACTACAATAGATCTAAGGTATTCATCACTGAGTGTCTGATTCTTCTTTTTCAGGTTGGTGATAATGTGTTTGATCTGTGTTTGCAAGCCCAACAACTCTTAAGCTCAAATCATTACTTCTAAAGATAATTTTGTATTTATTGATTGGAATTTAACCAATAACATTTTGATCATCATTGTGTTGAGTTGAATCAATAGGAGTTTGTTGTTGTTCTCTGTGGTTCTGTTGTTTTCAATATATTGATGCCTTGGTCCATGTGTGTGTAATATTGTTATAACTGAATTCCCCACAAACTTAATCATATCCATAATGCTTTGTAAAATTCTCCGCACACTCCAACTAAATGTAAATATAATCAACAACAAATTAGTAGAGGTGAGCTATGTAAAAGAAGACCATGTTTGATTTACATATTTGAAATTTGTTCCACTTGGATTGTGTTATTAAAGATTTTGTATCTATGCCAATTTTAATTTCTCAGAGATCACCAAGGATTTTTTGGCAGGGCTGTTTTGGTTGGTGTTCACTTTTATTGTTTCCTAGGGGGATCTGGGCCTCCCATTTTATGTCCCACATTGGTTCGATAGCTCTAGTCAAAAGCTATTTTACTTTCGATTCATAGTTTTAGACTTTTTAAAAGTGTTATCCAGTTCATAACACCAGTTTCAAAAGCATTTACCAATAATAAAAAATAATATAAATTATATATTGGTAGTCTTGCCCCACTACCCCATAAAACCAATACCAAACACACACACACAAAAATAAAAAATACCATGTAAGGATTCACACTCTTAAGCAACATATAAGTCATTGTATGCACCTAATTTTTACACGGTGTGATATTCTTGACATGATAGGTCTGATGATGATATAATGACCTAATAATGCTCAAAAGGAAACTCTCTAACACTTTCTCCTCTTTTGATTCCCTCTCTCTCAAGTCTCACAAAACCCCCTTTTTCTTGACCCTTGCAGCTTCTCTCAGATTGTTTTCACCTCTTTCTCATTGGTAACAAAACCACCCCTTTAGGTAATGGAAATGCCCTATTAGGTTATGAAACCATCACCTTTCTGATAGGTTCATCATAATGGTTGTGTAAAATACCATGGTGGTCATGTCCTAATAGGGTAGTTTCATGTTAAAATAGGGGTGGTTCTATGATTTATAGTGGCAATTCCATCCCAAGAAGCGGCGGTTATGTAACTACCCCTACAAGTAGTGCGATACCATCATCATTGTTATGTATTCCAAATTTAACTCTGTGAGTCATTATTTGACATGTTTTTCATGTTTGTTGTCATGTTTCTTGCTTTATCTATCCTAATTTCACCTCTAATCATTCTTATCTCACTCCCTATTTAATTTTCAATCATCTTGAGTCCCTCCCAAGTTCAACTCAGTTAAACTCCTTTATGTAAGCTCCATTATCTTCTACAAGTAAGCCAATTTTGGATTTATTTTAGATCCATAAATTTGCATTCGAAGCTTAATAATTTTTAGGCCTTTACAGTGATAGCCTGCTACAATTGCTTTGGAGCTTTGCTTTGATTGCTTTCATGTTTGACTACACAATTCTATATTGAAAGAGCCATTGTTCTTACAACCCAGTCTTTGTAAGCAGTGTCTTCAACTAGTCATAGTAAGATGTTCCATGTTTGGAGTTGTGTCTCTTCTCTTATTATCCCATTTACAACATACATTTATTTATCCTCTTTGTTGGAGAGTCCCTGACATATTCATTTGAGAAAAAGGAGCCAACATATAAGGACCACTATGCAACAAATTTCTTACTTTCAGTTGGTCTACATCAAAATCAAGTTGGAGCTTCTTGCTTAGATTTATTTATTTTATTCCAGTAGATTAGATTAGATTAGTTTAGATTAATATTCATTATTTTATTATCTTAAATATTTACTTTTGAAAAAAGGTGAATTTGATAGGAGAAAGAACTCTATTCCTTTTCCCATCTTCCATCTTAGCTATTAAAAAAATAGTAGATAGATTCTTTTGTTTGCATCTCTAGTAGATTTATTTTCATTATCACACAATTTTGAAATTAAGCTTTAGAAATATTTTAGGAAAATTTTCATACACTTTTAGCCAACATAATAGTTAGTTTTCGTATTTAAAACAAACTTCATTTCTCTCCAAATGATCAACCAATAAGTAACAAAACCCTAGACAAACTTTAGGTAAACAAGAGTCTTTCATATTTATGATTTTTCTCATTGTTTTAGATCAATTTGAATTTTTTTATTATTAAAATCAATATAAAAATTATAATTCTTATTTCTTACTTCTTTTCAAACAAATCATTCAAAACTTGCATGCAACAACTAGGAAAGTTGGAAAGATAACTTAGTTTGTTGGTGTACAAGGAAATTGTAAAAGAATTAGAGTGTTGTTGTTTTAGGCTAGGTTATTTATTGCATTATTTGCATATCTATAAACCATAATTCATATTATATACATATCCATAATCAACAAACAAAATAAAACTATAAAAAACACCCTCGTTTAGATTGCATTTACACAAAGCTAGGAAAATTCAACATCTTGTACAATAGGGTAGATATCTTCTTGTCTCTTTGCATGCATTGTCTAATCATTGGAAAAGGATTAAAAAAAGTATTTTTTCCACTAAATTTTAGTTTTGTCATTTCTTTACTTTCAGCATTTAAATTTCAGTAAGCAAGCATTTTACTTTCAAGTCAAAAACAATAAAAACATTGCCAAAAGGATTATCCAACTATACAAGCCAAAAATAAAAAAATTGCTTCCAACAACACAAAAAGTCCTTAAAAATATATATATAGACAAGCTCATATGCTTACACATTGTCTAATCCCTATTGTATGGCACTTCTTGAAACACCTAGTCTTATTAGAGAAGGTCTTTTCCCTAGGGTTAGAGCACCTGGCCCCATAGTTGGCATACATTCTGATATTAACACCAAGCTTAGGAGAGAGGTTTTCTAATCTACCCCAATCCCTCACTTAATTTTAGACTCTCTTAATTCATTACAATAACTAAAATGAATTCTTGATCCATTGATCATTGTCCTCCCTCAAAATAGGGGTCATCATTACCATGTTATCTAGGCCTAGTTTCTATCCCCCTTCCTTCTTCTCCTCAGGGTTTAGCCTCATTTTCTATCATTTGAATTTGTGGATGACATTAGCTGGGCATAAACAACCTAATATAGTTGATCTCATTTAATAAGGAATTCAGTCTAATATCCCCCATATCCCTAGTCCTAACATTGACTAGGAGCTTTAGCTTCATGTGATTTTAGAGACCAAAGGACCTTAAAGCTCTGTTTCTGCACAACTTGATGCTCTCAATGAACATCAAGATGCTATTAAGGTATTTTATTTACATCATGAGAACCCATTGCCACTACTTATTCCAAATCCCATTCCACCCAACAACCAACCCAATCCATAGCCCATCCATTATGTTGGTTGCCTTGGCCTGACCTCAGGGAGTCGAGTGCATAGTTTATCATGTGATATTTGTGTGTACACAAATTGGTGAACTAGATGTGAAGGAATTATATGCTTTGAATTTTTCTTTTTCTTCCTCTTCTCCTTCCTCCTTCCTCCCTTCTTGATTTTGCTTCCTCCTTCTATTTATTCTGTGGGTATTCAGATACCCCTAGAATATGTCTAGATAAGACATAGGTGAATCTCTTAGCCTAGAGGAAAATAGGAGACATTGATGATTTGGAACAACCTAGCCTTTGACACCAATGTAGACTACCAACTCTATGATTTCTCTCATCCTAACACCCAAACCAAGAGTGGGGTCTCCATTCAAGAAATACAAAATGTATTCAAAATTATAAGTAACCACCTGACTCCAAATCTATGACCCTTACTAGGGGAGGCATAATTACTCCTCGCATGACCACTAGGCCATCAATCAGTTTACAAAGCCCAAACATATAAATCATTGATAAATATGATTATTACCTACGAAGGATCTGCCATTTGAAAGATGAACTTAATTGTATGCAAGTGGTCACACATCCTCTTAGTAGGAGTCAAGATGCCTCAAACCCATTAGTATAAATCATATCCACTACTCCTGGGGATCTCACCCCAAACCAACCTCATAATAATAAGTCATTTCATATCTCTACCCCTCTCGTACAAGAGACTCTTGGGCCTAACATCAAAGCAAGCCCAAACCAACTTATCAACACCTTGGTGGATTGTATTTGTGACCTAGAGAATAACCAACAAACTCTAAGTTGGGGTATGGGCTCAAATTCTCTTACACATGCTCATCCCTCTCCTTCTTTCATCTAAATGGTGATGCATCAAACACCATAGTAATAAGCTTACATGCTTCCACCATAGCAAAAACATGTGCTCCCACCAAACCATGCCCCTCACCAACCCCTTGGATATATCCTTACTCATGGGGTCCCCAACCCAAATGCTTCCAAAGCCCATTCATCCTGTCAAGCTCCTATTCAAACCCTAGTGGGAAACATATACATTTACACTCCACCTTTACAATAACATACACTCCCCTAGGTGAACAAGC
Source organism: Torreya grandis (assembly GCA_037957365.1). Taxonomy (NCBI): domain Eukaryota; kingdom Viridiplantae; phylum Streptophyta; class Pinopsida; order Cupressales; family Taxaceae; genus Torreya; species Torreya grandis. Next base: position 4,718,528 of record JARHVA010000212.1, read on the forward strand.
TATATCCCACCTTACATAACATCAAGTTACATACAAACCACATACACCCCATTGTAGAAAACCACCACACCTCCTACATCTAATAATCTTCCTCCTTACTTTCATATGTACTCTAAATCCACTTAGCCAGATAATTAGTTTCTAGTTTATTTCATTTCACCTTATCAAGCTTCTTATATCCCTTCTAGTGGTTATTAAACTAACCCCTATATGATCCCACCTTTCCATTCTAGTCCCACCATGACAAAAATGGACTTTATCAACATGGGGACTTATGTTGACTACCTTAAGGAGCCTCTTGACTCCAACATATAAGGGGTTATTCTCTTACATCCCCTACTTGACCTTCCCAAGTTCAAAGGGGAGGAGGGTCCCAATGCATGTGTCAAATCTTATGCTACAACTGTTAGGGAGATCCTACCTCGGGATGGGGTTGTTGCAAAAACAATTCCCAAAACCTTAGAGGGAATAGCATGCAATTGGTATTATCACCTCCCTGAGGGGTCTATACATTCTTTTTGCCAACTCATGGTTGAGTTTTTCAAATCTTTCAATATGAACAAACTCCTAAAGACTAACATATAGGATTTCTTGCACATTAAACAAGAACATAATGAATTGGTTTTTGATTTCATCACAAGATGGTGGCTGGTATTATACTCCTATGTTAGTGCACCTAACATGGATCAATGAGAATTATATAATCTCTTCCTCCACTCTCTTAATAAGGAGATAAGGGAGGATGTCCATAAATTCCCATATCAATCATATGAAGAAGCTCTTGAGAGGACCTTGCAAATCGATCAAGTGGCTATTGATAAAGATTAATGAACTTACGGGACCAATTGGTGAATTATCACCCTAAACAAAAATAATGAGGGATTTAAAAGTGCAAGTCCAAATAATATCAATAACCAAGGCCCCAAGGTCCTAAATTGAAATAGGAATGCCACTATCGATGCCATCACTGACCAAAATAAGAAGCCAAACCTAGTGAATAATAATCAATATCAACATGTAAACAACACCAATGTTGCTAACAACGTGGGTGATAGGATCCAAAATCCCCCTCTTTCCATTCATATGGCTGACTTTAACTGACCACCACCACACAATGTAAAACACCATAACCATAATTAAAATAAATACCAAACTTTCGAGTAATTCCCCTAGTTTCATAACCAAACCTATTATCAAATAAATAATCAATAAGGGTTTGGGTAACAAGGATAAAACATGATACCTAAGAAATATGATCCCAATGTCTATTACCTCTTCCACTGAGTTATTAGTCGTAACACTCAAAACTGTAAGGTGTACAATAAATTTATACAAAGGCTCTTATAAGATCAAAGTTAGACATTTGACGTGTTCCTAGGGAACACTAGTACAAACTCCCAGACCTTTCAAAATGGCCATGTCTCCCCTCATAATAAGAATCTCCAAATCTACCAAAACCCCTTTCCTAACTACTAAACATGTGTTACCCAAAGTCACAAAAAAGGGTCCCACAGAACCACCCAATTGAACATAATCAAACCATGATGACATGCACTCATGATGTCAAGGCCTCCACCATTGGGAATGTAAACATTGATGTTGCTCCTCAATTGGGAGTGAAAGGTAAAACTAGGATGATAGGAGTCATGGAATTAAAAGTTGAAGAAGAGGCAAACAATGTTACTCTCACTAGAGAGTACCAACTTATGACTCTTTATCCCTCAAACATTATGGAAACTGGGACAATTCATAAACTTATGTGGAACTATTATTTGATTTTTGATTTAACTAGATGTTCTACAACATTTTGTTCCTTGACTTACTCAATAACTCCCCTACTCATCAGTTAACCTTGATTAATGCCCTAGGTGTAGGGAATCTATCCAGTGTTACTCCTCCTCCACAAGCTCATATCAACCACATTAATCTAGACAGGTTTTCACCTAGTCAAAAATCATAGGATACTAGCTATGTTTTTAATTTATGAACTCTACCTCCTAAACCTGAAATGGCAGACAGGGGAGATCCAACCCTATTTCTATAGGTTTGGATTTATAATAATTATGTGAAGAGAGTCATGGTTGACGATGGAGTGACCGTCAATAATGTCCCTTTTTCCTTCCTACAAAAACTTTTATAGAGAAACCAATTGTTTTACAATGTCTAACACCCTATGAGGATATGATAGCCTCAAATATACTTTCATAGGGACCATTATCCTCCAAGTCACTATGGGCCTCAAGATGGTGCTAACTGAGTTATATGTCATAGACAAAGATATTAACTACAATATGATCTTGTGAAAACCTTGGATACATGGAATGAAGGCATCCTTTCGACCTTTTCCAGCAAATCTGATTCCTATATATAGTGAAGGTCTTCATGGCCTAAGGAGATCTTAAATATTTTAATATGCTACAAGAAACCATGCATAAGTAACTTGTGTTACAAATTGATTACCACCTACCTACCAATAGGGTCACAAAACCCATGTAATTGGTCAATGTTGTTGAACCCACGAAGCCTAAAGTGGTTATCTTAAAGAAGTAGGTTGAAATACCCCAAACTTTTTTAAATGTCAAGTCAGAAGTGAAAGACATAATGACAACCAAAAATACCACTAATCCAAAACTAGTCACCAGTCTGACAATCTTCACCTTGTCTACAAGAATATCATCAATATCTTAAAAAATGGTACTCCTGTCATCCTCCCATTTGACCCCAAAGGGGTGGGGACTTAGGAGTTATCTTATCCTCAAAATCAGTAGCCCCAAAAAGGGTTGGCTATTCTACCAGACCTTTGTATGATAAGGGTATCAGGGAATGAAGAAGTCCCCTTTCATAACAACCATCTCGGTGACTACCAACATTATTTCCCATCACTCAACTACATAAGGGAAAGCTACACTTCACATTTTACTCTTGTCACTTCTAATCCTCGTTAGAGTATGCTCTTGGATCATGCTATGACAAGGCCATGCCAATTTTATAGATTTTTTGACCCATTGAGTTTGCTTCCTACTGAGATGTTAGTTGTTATAATTTGGCTTATGCTAGTTTTACTTCTCATCATGTTTCATGTACCCAAGAAGGCAACCTGACCATTCCTTCTCCCTTGGTCATCCTAACGATTAAAAAAAGGATTCATATTATTATAGTAGGTACTATATAAATCACTATTAGAACCCACAATTATCCATAAATTCCTAAAGGGGGACCCCTCTTCCCCTCATAAGGAGGGATGACCCCAAAAAGTCACTCACTAAGTTCTTGTAGGCTTCACACATATAACAACGGGAAAATAAGTACTACCCATGTCTTATCAACAATACTACAAGTTGCATAACTATGTCTATGCACCTCCTACACTGAAACAAGATCCTAACTATGTTGGCATTCTTCCCATGCCATAAAAAAGGTCTACTAAGAAACCTTTTGAATTTCAAGAAGTTCCCATAATTGCTTCATTTCTTTCATCCTGACCATAAGAGTAGACCTTTTGAGTTTTCACAAAACGTTCCATTCACCCTATGAAGGTGATATGTTTATTATTCTTCAGAGTCTTGGGACCAAGAACCTCAAGAGGGATTGCCTAACATTTTTGATATCCATGTGTTGGGATATCATAAGACCAAGAAACCTCACCAAATGATTGTCTCCTTATATGCATATCAGTGGGTCCTTTAGTATGATGGGTCTATGTGCCACCTAGGCATTGGGGTAGGAGTCATTCTTAGTTCTCCTAAAGGGCGAGTCATGCCTTTTAGTTTAAATATAAACTTTAAATGTATGAACAATGGGGATACATATGAGGTCTTACTACTTGGCTTGTTCACTGTGAAATTTTTGGGCATTCAAAACTTAAGGATCCAAGGTGACTCACAATTGGTTGTAAACCAAGTTTTTGAGGTCTATCAAACTAAGGTCGAGCATATTCATTTATACAATACCATTATGCATAAGATCACTATAGAATTTGAATTAGTTTTTATAAAATTGATCCCTAAGAAAGGCAACTAACTTGTTGACTTCAAGGTTGTTTCATCTTCATGCATTGACCCTCATCTTGCCATACAAGAGTCTGATTTCACAATTTTAATAAGGAAAAAACCTCTTGTCCATAAAACTAATGATCAAATCGTCACCCATATCAAGAAAAATAATGGTCTGTTAGTCCTTGATTTAGCCAAGAATGATGAAGCTATTCTTGAGCTCTTATGAGCTTATGATGACCTCCCATTGGTCCACCACATGATGGGTTTCTCACTTACATGTTATCCCACATCATCCTTTGGGACCAAATACCATGATTCTTACTTCCAAACTGAGGTTTACCTATCCTATGATGATGAACACAATGTTTTTAATATGGAGGGTGAAGATCTTGATCTTCCTCTAGCCCTCGATGTATTTGAAGAGGGAAATGCCTCCCTCATTGAATAACCCATTAACATTAACATCAAAATGGAGAGTGCTGGACTTCTCAAGTAGGGTCCTCACTTTCTAAACAAGAGGTGGAAGGCCATAAGTAGATCTTCATAAAACTCTCAAAAGCTTTTGCTTTCTCTTACATTGACATGATAGGCATCAACCTTGATGTGGTTGTCCATAACCTAGTTACAATTTTTGACGCAAAACTAGTTAAACAAAAGCTCATGTCCATCAAGCCTAAGGTCACATTAATGGTAAAATAGGAAGTCATCAAACTTTTAAAATTCAAATTTATTAATCCATTGGAATATTTTAAGTGGATGTCCAACATTGTCCCCATCCTTAATAATAATGATACAATCAGGATATGTATAGACTTTCAAGATATCAACAAAAGATGTCCAAAAGATGAATTCACTCTCCCATCTATTGACATCATTTTTTATGATGTCATGGGATATGAGTTACTATCACTCATGATGGCTTCTCAGGATACAATCAAATTGCATTTCTAATGAGGATCAGAGCAAGACCTCCTTTATTACACCACGGGGGACATTTTGTTATGTCATGATGCCTTTCAGTCTCAAAAAACCAAGGGCAACATATCAAAGGGCCATGACCCACATATTCCATGATATTATTCATAAGATAGTGGAGGTCTATGTAGATGACCTTCTAGGGAAAACATGATGATGAATAGACCATTTAAATTTGTTATGTACCATCTTAACATGCTTCATCAAATACGGTGTTACTCTTAACTCGTAAACAAGTGTTTTTGGAGTCATCGGTGAAAAACTCCTAGGGTATATCATCTCCTACTGTGGGATTATATTGACCCTACTAAGATCCAAACAATTTTGGAAATTTTCCCTCCCATAGATGAATCAGGTATCAAAACCTTCCAAGGTAAGTTGGGAACCATTCGATGTTTCATTCCTAATCTTTCCTACACTATTCATCCTATCAATAACTTGATTATAAATGCAAGTGGAAAAAAATTGGACAAATTTTTGTCAGGAGGCATTCAAAATAGTAGAATGCTTCCTTATGTCTCTCCCCATGCTTAAAGAACCTAAATTAGATAATCCCTTGATAGTTTACATTAGAGTGACCAAGGTGTCCCTCACCTACATGTTGGCTCAAGAGGATGATACCAATAAAGAATGTGCCATTTATTTCATTAGTTACACCCTTGTCAATTATGAGACATGATACACTCAAGCAAAAAAGGAATGCTTAGTTATAGTGTTCGTGACCAAATGATTGCAACACTATATGCTCAATTAAGAAACAAGGGTTATCATGAGGTCCTAAGCCCTACATACTTTTTAAACCCAACCAACTCTATCTATGAAGGTTGGGCACTTCATTACGTTCCTAAATGAGTTTGATTTAGCTTATGTCAACCAAAATTTTGTTAAAGAACAGATCATTTTTTATGGGTTGGTTGATTCTCCCTTGGAAGTTAATAACCTCATTGACACCAAATTTTTAGATGAAATAATCTACTACGTGGAAAAAACTGCTATTAACTCCCCACCTTGGTACACAAATACCATCAATTACTTGATTGATCACACTTATCTTGAAGATACCAACTCATGATAAAAGAGATGTCTTTGTATCATCATGTCTAAGTACATTATTCTAGATATTATCCTTTATCATAAGGTATTTGATGGCATGTTGCTCTGATGTGTTGATTAAGAGGAGTTATAAAGAGTCATCTTTCATTATCATAGTGGTGTTTGTGGTGGGCACTTCAATGGCCATGCGAATGCTAAAAAAATACACAGGTTGGGGTATTTTTGACCCACTCTAGACCATGATGCTATCAAATATGTACGTAAATGCAAGAAATGTCAACATTTCTCATGCGAGATACATATTACCACTAGGGCCTTGTATCCCATTATCACTCTTTGGCCCTTTTCCACTTGGGGTTTGGATTTAGTGAGTAAGCTCTCCCCTACTTCTTCAGATGGTTGTCACTTCATTATCAAATTAAATATTATAAAATGTGGGTAGATTATATGCCATTGATAACTATTATGGGATTGATCATCATAGAGTTTATCCTAAACAAAATCATTTGTCAGTTTGGGGTCCTATGGGTCATCATTACTAACAACATGTCCCATTTCAAAAACCATGAAATTTGTGAGCTATGTAAGAGGTTTTCTATATCACACCACTTGGCCTCCTTATACTACTTATAGACTATTGGTTATGTTGAAGCTACTAACAAAACCTTGAAGTCAATTTAGATCAAAATTATCAAGGATTCTAAACAAGATTAGTGCTTACAGCTCTATCCAACACTATAGACTTACAAAACAACTATTAAGACACCCACGGGAGTAAATCTCTACTCACTTGTGTTTGGATATGAAGCTATTCTACCTGTAGAAGTATAAATACCTAGCCTTCACATTTTCTTCTAAGGCCTTTTTGATCATGAAGAGTATAGAGAGGCATGACTAGTAGAATTAAATTTTTTAGATGAAACGTCACATCACCATCATAAATAATAATATTGCTTATGTTGATCATATGATAAGAGAGTACAATAAAAATGTCTATGAGCAACCAATCCATATAGGAGACCTTATCCTTAGCCTCGATAGTCATTTTGACAAGAAGAAAGGGGAAGGTTGAAAGTTTAGGCCTAATTGATTAGGCCCTTAACTAGTGACAAAAGCCTTTAAAAATAGAACCTATCAGTTATGCACTCTAGAGGGTAAGGAGTTTGGTGAATCTATGAACTCTTTGCACCTAAACTACTTCTATATATAATACTTGCATATCACACCATTTTGATTTGCATTGGATTCTCAGAGTTTATATGTTCATCTACATATCAGATGTGTTGTTCAATGGTTATTTGGATGTTAGTGCACATAGCTTTAAAAAAATTAGAATGTGGCATATTGCATCATCGCATTCTCACATTACCTTATTACCCCATGGAAAACATTCTCAAAAACAACATAACATTGGTTTTTTCCCTAGATCTTATGAGCAAAGTACATTTATTTTCCCTATATCTTCTTTCACAACTTAGAAAATGCTAGCCTACAGTCTAGTCTAGAGGCTTGTCCAACATAGGGTCTCTTCTTATGGTACCTTATAATACAAAAAACTAGCATGCTTAAAAATAGGTGACCTTACTCACATATCTTGGTCCTCGGTGATGAGCCCTTGCATCACATTAGTTGCATGGGACCAAGATTTAGGGGTAAAGGCTTGAAAATATAAAAGTAGACACTCCTATGAAAAAAAAAAGTTTATGCAAATAAAAAATACATATTACACATTTCTCGCCCCTTACTAACTCTTGGTGTTGAGCCATTGCATCATACTAGTTGCATGGGTTAGTATTGGGAAGATATGCCCTTACTCGCCTACATCTAGCCTTTGATGATGAGCCCATGTGTCTTCCTGGTCACATGAGACTAAGTTTAGGGGGTCAAAAAGAGAATATAATTCAAATGCAAAAGCAATATTAAATGAAAAAGTGTCTAATTAAAAATATATTTAAAAAGCTGTTCTATATTCCTATTTTGGAAAGGGTAATTTTATCACATTTACTTATTTTGTCAAGATTAGTTATCTCTAGGTGAAATCAATTAAGTTAGTGTTTTTTAAGTCTATTAAGAAGTACGTTTTCCCCTTTGCTCATAAGGATTAGGTCATCTTACTTTTCCCTATGAAATTTTGATCTATGGCTTTCATTCTTTATCGCCTTACATTTATCCTGCTCTCATTTTCATCCCTTGTTGTAAATTAAAATTCATAGGTTGTGTAAACAAAATAACTAGGTAGTCACCTAAAAAATAAATGTTAACATATTTATAGTTTCATATATTTATCCATCACACTACATCATTTGCCTACATTTTGCTTTCCCATTTATATAAGCAGTTTCCATAGCATTATATCAAAAGCAAAGAGATACATTATCACATGCCTCGTTGTTTAGAGCGCATAAACTAAAAATCAAAACACATAAGTTAAAGCCAAAACACATGAATGACAAGTCACTAAGATAAGACTAAAACATCTCTATATATATCATAATAATTATCAAGTTTGTACAAAAATGATGCCCAATACAAACACCTCCGTGTAAGGCCAATGTGCCTCAAGGCATCTAAAAAAGAATCAACATATATAATGGTATGGAAAAAACATATATATCAAGTCTCAGGATCTTGTCCTCTTCCTATGTGAAGGGCCTGATGCAAAAGAATGTTGGGGGTTGTCTCTCCAGTGACATCTCCTACTACTACCTCCCTTGGATTCCACCTCACCCTATCCAATCTAAAGGCCAACATGGTGACCATGCTAGTACCTCCCTCTAAAGTCATCCTCCATGTCCTTTGTTTAGAAGCTCTACCTCCTCCTCCACCCAACATTATCTCTACTAGGGCCTCTACTCTCCTCGCACTAGATAACACAGTCATCTTCTCCATCCACAACACTACCACCATCATAGAAGCATGGTATACTAGAGCTAAGACAACCATGTGTCGACCAATCCATACAACAAGTCTAGGATCTACCAAAATTTGGTCTCCAAGGCCAATACTCAGTTGGAAAAGGTTGATCTGGGTGTCCCTGATCATTGGTCTCCACCCATGCACAGTATCTACAATCATAGAATGCAAAATCAACATCATATCTAGCTAATATAAAAATTCAACACATGTAAAATCATTTGAACAACTAAAAATCAAAGTACATGTTATAATAAAAATGTGTAAATTAACATTTGACTTGGATCTACCTCACACCAGTTAAGGTCAAAATCATCTTCTATGACCTCCTCCTCATTTACGTCCAAATCCTCCTCTAGCTTGGCATACTCTAGAGCCTCACCATCTCCACCTCCTAGATGTTGTTATTGAGCAGGGTCTTCTTGTGGTGGTGGTGGTGGTGGTGGAACCATCTATTGTTACCCTACTACACCATGTCCTCATTCTCCCCTAACTGCTTGTAGGTGAGGTCCTTGTGCCACTCCTGGATGAACTAGTTGAGTGATGGACACCCCTCTCACAAGCGGGGGTGATGTCAATTGCCACAATCTCATTAATCTTGCCTCCTATATGCCCCTTTAGATAGCCCCATGGATGGGAAGGTTGCCTACATAGGGCATACCAAACTATTGTGGTACCCTATTTATAAGGTCTACCTTAACCTGTGAAAGCCTATCTTAAACTTGAGTGGCCTTGATGGCTATTGCAAGATAGGCCCCCTCATTAGCCCATTACCCAATGATGTTTTGGTAAGGTAGGGAAATTAGTTCGATCGCAATCATAATCCTCTCTAATAGGGGGAAAGCACATGAAGGTGCCACATCCATCTACTTGGTGTCCTTAATGTCCCTCATCACTCCAATCAATACTCCCCTCTGATAAAGGATGATCTACTCATAAATCCATGTTTTGACAACTATTGGGTGGCTGATCAAAAGGCCCCTTAGATGAGCCACATGATAAAGATCCTTGTAGGTCTGAGCTAATAACTCTTGGCTTCAAGAGAAATGTGTTCATGTCTCTTTAATGCATCATACAATCCGTAACCAACTGAATAACAACCTATCAATACCCTTGTCTCCCACTAGTTGAGAAGCAATGATACCAATGATGACCTTCTGTAGGTTAGGGATCATTGATCCCTTGACCTGAGAAAGCCTCATGCCACACTTCGCACCCATGTCAAGTGTGTTGTCATCTATAAAATGTTCTACCTAACTTTGATGCTCATGACTACTATCAATAACACATGTAGATACTAATTGGTCAGTCATGGGAAGACCTATGATCTGGTAGATGTTAATGAGAGGCCACTCCTTAGGGCCTAATAGGCTAGGGCCTAAGAGAACACAAACATGTTTTGGTTAGGGTCCTAATAGGTTATAATGTCACAAAGTAGTCAGTTAGAGGTTGGAATGAACCCCACCTACATAACCCACAAAATCTAGATATGATCAAGGATGATAACCTTATCGACTGTCAAAAGTACCAAGACTCATATGAGCCACTCCTACTCCCAAGTTCTAATCCATAATATGCAAGGCCCCTAAAATAGACAAAAGACTCTAAGTCAGCTCAAAAACTAAATTTGCCTATGGAACAAGAAAAATTACAAGTTTTGGAGTTGGGTTCCAACAAGCAAAACCACCTTATTTATAGGAAGTGGTTACACAACCATCTTCTTGCCCCAAGTGATTGTGTAACTGCCCCCTATGGTGGTTATCCAACTACCTCCCTGGAGATTATAGTAATTATGTCACTATTGACGTACAAAGGTTGGTGATTCAATTCCTGAATAGTGGTTTTATCCATTGGCTGTGTACCCTCCAACCCCCCTAAAAAATCCCCATAATTTACTAAAAATGACAAATTTTTCACATTTTCCTAATCTACCCTTTTCCACCAACATTTTAAAACTATTTTTTATAAAATTGATTGGATTTGTAGAAATATTTGATCAAAAAATTACAAAAATAGGGCAAAGGGGAAATGGGTACAAAACTTACCTCATCCTATCCCGTAGCTCCTCCCACTGGTAGATTTACAATCCTCTCATCATCTTTTTCTTGTTGATTGCTTTCTCGCTCAGAATGGTAATGGGCGATCCAGAGCTCAATAAATATAAAAAATTATTGGCACAAATGAATTAGTTTTTGGTGAGTTTTTGAATATATTAGCACTCAAACCAATTGTTTTAGTTTAAAAAACTTTCTAATTGTGGCATATGTTCATATTTTATGCATATTTTTAAAATTAAAAATCATGTGCTTGTTAAATTCTATTCTAAAATTAACATTCTAATGACTTTTCTATCATTCATAACACATTTATAATTTTACAAGTTTTTGACCAATTGGCATTGGATTCAGTCCCCTGATGGGATGATTCAGGTAGTATGATTTTCTTTGTGCATACCATTCATATTCTTATCCATGGTTTGATTACGGAGTTTGATTTTCACTTTTTCATCACATTGCCCTTGATTCTCATCTTCTATTTTTAGGTTGTATAGAGTCTTGACTAGTTTCACTATACCACCAAGGTAAGGTAGGTGTTTATAACTTCCTTTTTCCATTACATATGCCATTTCTCGAGACTACGCCCTTATTGATCCATGACAAGGCATCCTCTCGAGGGGATATATGTGTGCAACCAATTTTTACATAGTGCGCTATTCTTGATTAGACAGGTCTAATGATAATATAATAACCTCCTAATAATGCTCAAATAAAAAATCTCTTAACACTTTCTCCTCTTTTACTTCCCTCTCTCTCAAATTTTCCAAAACCCCCCTTTTTGTTGGCCCTTGCAACTTCCCTTAGCCTATTTTAACCTCTTTCTCATTGGTGACAAAACCACCCCTTTAGGTGACAGAACCACTCTATTAGGTTAGAATACCGTAACCTTCGTGATGGGTTCATCATGGTAGTTATGTAAATCATCACGGTGGTTTCATCCTAACAAGGTGGTTTCATATTAAAATCCGGGTGATTCTATAATGCATAGTGGTGGTTTTCCCCATAAGAGATGGTTATGTAATTGCCCCTACATATAGGGGCAATTCCATCACCATTATTCTGTCTTCTAAATTTATCTCCTGTGAATCATTATTTATTGTGTTTTGCATGATTATTATCGCATTTATTATTACTTCCATACTAAGTTCAGCTCCAACTAGGCCCAACTCACTCCCTCTTATATTTTTAGTCATTTTGAGCCCCTCCCAAGTTCAACTCCCAGTTCAACTCAGTTAAACTCCTTCATGAAAGATCCATTTATTTTCTATAAGTAAACTAATTTTGGCTTGATTTTGGATATGAAAATTTGCATTATAAGCTTAATAATTTTGAATCCTTTACAACCTTAACCTATTATAATTTATTTGGAGTTTTGTTTTGATTTATTTTGTGTTTGACTACACAGTTCTAGATAGGGAGAGCCATTATTATTACAACTCGATCTTTGAAAATGGTGTCTTCAACCAACCATAATTAGTTGTACCTTGTTTGAAGATGTGTCTCTTCTCTTCTCCCATTTTTAATAGCCATCTATTCGTCTTCTTTGTTAGAGAGTCCTAACATCTTCATTTGAGCAAATGGAACTAGCATACCAAGGATCATAGTGCAACAAATTTCTTGCTTCAAGTTGGTATACATCATGATCAAGTTGGAAGTTCTTAGATTAGATTTATTTATTTTATTTCAATATATTATATTAGATTAATATTCATTATTGTATTATCTAAAATCTTTACTTTGCAAAAAAGGTGAATTTGACAAGGGAAATAATTCTCTTCCTTTTCCCATCTTTGCTATAAAAAAAACTAATAAATAGATTCTTTTGTTTGTATCTCAATATTTTAGGAAATATTTCATAAACTTTCAAACAACACAGTAGTTATTTTTTAGATTTAAAACAAACTTCATTGCTCTCAAAACAATCAACTACCATCGTGCAACAATTTTTTTGCTTCTAGCTGGTCTACTCAGGATCAAGTTGGATGTTCTTAAATTAGATTTCTTTGTTTTATTTCAATAGATTAGATTAGATTAATATTAATTATTGTATTAGCTCAAATCTTTACTTTTCAAAAAAGGTGAATTTGACAAGGGAAATAATTCTCTTCCTTTTCCCATCTTTGCTATAAAGAAACTAATAGATAGATTCTTTTGTTTGAATCTCTCTCAAAAGATTTATTTTTACTAGCATACAATCTTGCAATCAAAATTGAAGAATATTTTAGGAAACATTTCATACACTTTCAGCCAACATAGTAGTTAGTTTTCAGATTTAAAACAAACTTCATTGCTATCAAAACATTCAACTAAAGTAACAAAACCTTAGACAAACTCTAAGTAAATAAGAGGCTTTCAAATTTATAATTTTTATCATTATTTTAGATGAATTTGAATGATATTATTATTTAGATCAAGAGAAAATTATAATTCATATTTATTGTTTCTTTTTAAACAAATCATTCAAAATTTGCATGCAATAACTAGAAAAGTCGGAAAGCCAACATAGTTTGTTGGTGTGCAAAGAAATTGTAAAAATATTAGAATGTTGTTGTTTTAGGCTATGTTATTTCTTGCATTGTTTGCATATCTAGAAAACATAACTCATGTTAGATCCATCTCTAAAATCAATAAACAAAAGGAAAATACAAAAAGAAAACCTCACTTAGATTGCATTTAGACAAAGCTAGAAAAATTCAGCATCTTGCACAATAGTGTAGATCTCTTTTTCTCTCTTTGCATGCATTATCAAATCATTGGAAAAGGATTTTTTTTTTTTTGGTTTCCACTCACTTTCAGTTTTGTCATTTGTTTAATTTCATCAAGCAAGCATTTTTATTTCAAGTAAAAAACAAGTCCAAAAAACTAAAAACACTACCAAAAGGTTTGTCCAACCATACAAGCCAAAAACAAAAACCTTACTTATAACAAAACAAGAAGTCCTTACAAAATATATACAAATAAGCTCATATACTTACACATTGCCTAATCCCTTTTGGCTGACACTTTTTGAAATACTCATTTTTGTTAGAGAAGGTATTTTATCTAGGGTTAGAGCACCCAACACCACAATTGGCATACAATCTAATATTCATACCAAGATAAGGAGAGAGTTTTTCCATTCTACCCCAATCCCTCACCTCATTATAGACTCTCGTAATGCCTTACAAGAATAATAACAAAATTTTGATCCATCGATCATTATCCTCACTCAGAACATGGGTTGTCATTACAATGTTATTTAGGCCTAATTTCATATCCCCCTTCCTTCTTCTCCTAGAGTCTAGCTTCATCTTATATCATTCACATTTGTGGATGAAATTGATTGGGCATAGCCAACCTAATAAGATTGATATCATTATGTGGGTCATTTAGTGTAATCTCCATCATTTCCCTAGTCCTAGTATTGATCAATAACTTTAACTCCTTATGATCTTAGATACCAAAATAGCTTGGAACTATGTTTCTGCATAACTTGACACTCTTAATGAGCACCAAGACACTATTGGGGTATTTTGGTTCCATCACGAGGACCACTACCACCACCTATTCCAAATCCCATTCCACCCAACAACCAACCCAATCCATAGTCCATCAAATACATCAATTATGTTGACCTACCCTTAAGGAGTCAAGTGCATAGTTTAGCATGTGCTATTAATGTGTACATAGTCACATGGTCAAAAAGGGATATGATCTTAATTTATCAAAAAATTAAATATAGTAATAAGAAAATGTATAGGTACTTACCCAATAACAATAACAACAACAACAACAACAACAACAACAATAATAATAATAATAATAATAATAATAATAATAATAATAATAATAATAATAATAATAAGATCATGCCAGAGTACCAATGAGCATTGGTGGTGAAGGAACAACTAGCTTGTCACCCAACCCCCAATGAATTCTAACAAGTAGGTCCACATAATAAAGTACAGGCACCTAGACATTATTTGTTGTCTTTATTTTCTTCCTCAGTAAGATCATGCTGACTAGGAGAAATAGTGAGGACCAGGGGAAGGAATTTTTCTATTAAGCCCCCCAACTAGTAGGGATTATGTTATAACCGCTCTAGTGGTACTTAGGATAATGCAATGTTTTTTTTAAACTAATACTTAACATACATTCTACTTAACCACATATCTACAAATAAATTTTACCAATCAACCAAACAACTCAGAATAAAAGTACTTATAAAATCAAATACTAAAAACAATATATATATATATATACCATTCCAAAGAAAGTAAATATATTAGGACACAACTATAGTTGGTCCATTAATACATAAACTATTGTTCAACATATACAAAAGAAATACAATTACATTTCTCTTAGGCCTTCAACCTTAATATAATAAATAGATATCAAGCCCTCTAGAGCTTGTCTTGTATCAAATCATGTATCTCTGATCAACTCAAATGAAGTCTCTAGGTAAGTAATATTATTGTAGTGAGGGAGAGCATCATACGAGCACTTTTTCACATCAACCATGAACGAACAATCCCTCACATAATTCCCTATCAGAGAATGGCCCTCCCTTCAAGGATAGATAGATATAACGGTGAAAGAATCCAAAAAATAAGCTAGTAGCCATGTGTATATGATAAAACTAAATATGCAGTGTATCATAGAAAAACTATTCAATTTCAAGATATCGCACTGCCATGAAAATCATACATATCAAGACAATGTTTCACTATACATTATTTAACCACAAGATTCATACTAAACACATTCTCCTAGTAATCATATCACACCACATGATAAACAAAGAAGTAAGAAAAGTATACTTTTATTCCAACCATGCATGAATGAATCATACAATATTATTTAACTCATACATGGAATAAAACCTACAGTTCATACCACCTGAGTATATTTCATATTCATAATAAATTGTAGTTTTCTAGCTACTATTATTAGATATAAACAATTAAACTCCATGATATCCCATATTATCATAGTCTACTGTTTTAAGGCATACCTACTAGTTTACCCACAAACAATCATACAAAGTAGTCATAGATATATGGAAGAATAAATTTTTAATCAAGCAATTACATATAACAAGTAATTTATATAAACACATAAAAGTCTTATCTATCATTCATTTCCACTCTCGAGGTTGTATGCACACACAAATGATATCCTACCAAATGTTACAATACATACTATTCAAGTAACAACAACACATATATATTTATGTATTTGTGGATTAAGATATATCAAATATAGTATGTACTATTCAGGTACTTTTTATACTGTAAACTCTATGATATCCCATAATATCATAAGTTATTGTGCTTGAGCACCCTAATCAAACACCAACAAACAATATTACACCCAAACATAATAATAAAACAAGTAGATGATTATACCACCCGAGTATACCTTGGATTATACTGCACAATAATAATCAGATGAAAATATATCTCTAAACACACATCATGAGACATCATTTTACTCATTAAATGTCTAATCATTTTCACACATTGATACTTCTCGCAATATAAGTTGCACTTAAGTTTTAATCACTAATAGTTATCATAATATCATATAACCCTAAATCAAGTTAAACTTTGATAATAAAATAAACAACTCAACTTCCAATATGCATTCTTCTCAACATGCAAAAATTTAAACAATACTATTACCTATTAATTTATAGTCATAACACACCTCATACAAATGTATTCGAATGTACTATCATGCAAGAAATATGTGTTTGTATAAAAAGGTTAAGTTATATTTACTTACAAAGTTTTTAGCCACATCTTTGGATTAGTTTCAATATAACTATAAAGGAAGCCATTGTCTCTACTAGAAATACCACATGAAAATCCTCCTCTTTTACCATTCTCTTAGCTTCCTATATTTCGTTCTTTCATAATATTTAAAGTTATATTCTAAGAATTAGGTGAATCTCAATGATATTCTTGATATTTAATGCATATTTAAAATAATAGATTTTCCAAATCAAAATGTCATACTCGGTTAATCAAGAATTGGTTCATAGATGTCTTACAAAAACCGCTACAAGGAAATTTGAGCATAGTAAAGTTCCAATCATAAATAACTCATTCAATCATGAATACATGTAGCACTTTATATTGTATTAAATCAACATTATATTTCTAGACTCATTATTTTATCAAAAAACTTATTGTTTTAAATCTAGAGTTAGTGTTTAATACTTCACTGATATAATATGCACTACACTCTAATTAATATAGATATTTGTCTAATAACATACATAGTGGTCTATTTATTAGCCCAATGTTTAATTTTAATTCATGTTTAAATTATTTACTCAGCATTTCATTCATTTGACTCAGCAATACAAAAATACTAAGCAATCTATTTGAACTTAATGTACCATTTAGTGTAAATTTATTGTGCTCTTTTTAATTACACAACCATTTATATCTTAAGCTCGGTGTTTCAAACTAATACTTGACGCTTTACACTTGACATTTAGACATACAATAAGGCGTTTTGATATACAACAAAGCGTATCAAAATACAACGTGATGTTTAGATAATATGACATGGCAATATAATAAAATAGGACCAACATTCCATTTAATAATAATATTTGTGCTGACTTTCAGTGAATTGGCATTCTAGTTTAAGGATTGGGAGTTTGATATAGTAAACTCGGTGTTCTAATTTTTATACTGCTTCATATTATAACACAATGTATTGCTTAACTTATAGATTTCATTATAGCTTTGCATTTCATGCTAGAGGTTTGGCATTTCAATTATATGACTTGATGTTGCATTAATTTAACTTAGCCTTTAAATTTTTTAACTCAACGTCTAACTTAAGAAATCCAGCCTAGCATTAAAGACTTCAACATCTACAATTTTATACTCAACGTTAATTTCCTATAGTTTTAGTAGAATATAAATATATATGTATACATCATTTCAATTAAGCGTAATATATGCTCAACATTTAATTAGTATCTTTGAGTTTCAAGATAGCATCCTGACAGCCAAAATAAAGTCTCAATGATTTAATAAATAAAATCGACAGGTTAAAAATATAACAACTCTCATTTGTGACTTATATCCCTTACATATATTTATTATGTTCCAGACGACCAGTGTGTGAGTCTTCTCTTTCAGGAACTTATTATCAAAACAACTCAATGCTTGGATGTAACTCAAAGCTCTTATAATATTTAGGCAGTTCTTATTCTTGAATAAGGTACCTTCTGTGGCAGTTACTACATCTTTAACATGAATGGTTAGGAGGATCTGCATGTGAATATTTTGACTGATCTTATTTGACACCATGTTTCAATTTATATTACATAGTTTTAAAATGCAGCCAAACAATTAATCCACTGGCTATTTAAAATGTAGGCTAATATTTACAACTAGACCAATTAAGATAGGATGCAGGTTTATTTAGTGATTTTCTACCAATTTTACTAAAATTCAATCCATTTATACAATGTTTTCACATATTTTATTTGTAGGTTATGGATTTAAACGTAACCAAAATAAACATAGTGAGACATAGTCAGAGATTAATAAACATTGGCTATTTTAAATTTCTTGTTATCTAAAAAGGGTACGATGCAAATCAATTAACAAAGCACTACCCACAATAAATTTAAAATAGAACCAACCTAGAAGGAATATACCTGGCTATCTCTTGATTTTTCCAACTCTCTAAATCCTCCTACCTGCTCCTCTCTCCATCTCTCTCCATGTCTTTGTCTCTTTTCTAATACTTATCTTCCTCTATTTATAAATCTCTTTTCCCTTCATATGCTATGTCACCTACTTTTGCATGCATTCTCTCTTCCACTTTGCTATCCATGTGTAGTCTTCTTTAATTTCCTTAATTTTTACTTAAGTTACTCATTTAATAAATTTTAAATTAATGTTTTATATGTATCAAGAAGGCTAATTTAAATCAATAAATAATTATATCTATTTTCCTAATTTTTATGTAACTTCATGCATGCATTTCACCACTAAGTTTAATTTGTCATAACTCAAGGTTTTTGTTGACGTTGTGGATTGCACCCTTGAAAGAAGGCTAAGCTTCTCTCTTCCACATGGTACAATGGAGACTCCCCTCTTGCTGTGGGTTTGGCAAAACTAAGGGGAGAATCTCTAGATAAGGGCTAGCTCCCTTTGATGCATCTCTGAAGTATTTTACTACTACTGCTAACAATGGGGGGGGTGAAAAGGGAGAAAGATACAACCAAAACAAAAACTGATCTAAGTGGTGATGCACCAAATAATTTTGATCTACTTAGCTATTCACACTTCAAACTAGAAAGGGGTGAACATATACTTTATCTGTCAAAAAGACCAAATTGCAAGGGTGTTTTAATAGGGGGCTTAATGGAGACACAAGGAAAATGAACTTACCACAGGCGTTGTAGAAAACACACTATCTGATAGCTACTCTTCTATCTCTATGCTCCAGATGAAGCACTTCCAGTTGACCTGCATAAATGGCTTTGGCTATACTAGGTATGTTGGTGTCAATCTTGTGAAAGCATCAAGCTAAAATGACTGAACACAAAATTGATACACAGACACACACAAAAGCATAACCAGTGAGATTGAGGTAAAACACATTCTTATTGATTAAAGGTGAAATTTTGTAGGGCTTCCCCTTACAAAATGAGAGATATTCTTCTCAACTGAGAGGTTACAATATATATATATATATATATATATATATATATATATATATATAATGAAGGAAAAGACTTTGGTGATTTCTTGAATAAGCCAGCCATGCTGCGTTGAATACATTGGAAAGAGGAAATTTGCTCATGTTGGTGTCATCCTTCTAGAAATGCTCTGAAATAACCATGTTGTAGATGTCCCAGGTCTTGACTTTGATGCTTAAAGCGTATTAAATGTCACTGCAAAAGCATGGGTCATATTAATGTCACTACAAAAGAATGGGTCACTATGAATAACTTCCTATGCTGACGCTTTTTGTGCCACCTGGACTGCTTAATTTATGTTTGTGCTTTGCTGGGTGCATCTCTTAGAAAATTCATAATGTTGTCATATGTATGCATGGCCGTATTCTGGATTGTATATTTTGTTCCCTCTTTCCTTGCTATTTCTTGTCTCTTTCTGGCAATTTTAAGCTCTCAGGTTATCTTTTATCTCCTCCTAGCTCTTTGGGCTCCTTTCTCAGTTAATGCATCCCATCAAAATTGACATCTATGAGCCTGTACTATTCAAAAACCAATAGCTATTTTGTTGTCTCAAATTTGATGCCCACGAGGATGTTACCAGATGTTTAAATTGCCAACAACTAGTTCATCATGCTAAATTTGACGTCTTCAAGCCTGTCATCATCTTTGGTAATTCCTTTAGCCTTTGCAAAATGAACCTTCGACCTTGTGCAATTGAACCTTCCCAAAGGGAAGGTGTCCCTTCAAAAAATGGAAAAGGTTCCCTTTTGGGTCGTTGGGAGTCCCTCGCAAGGGCACTTGCCCTTCGGGCTTCTTCAGGCTACCTTGTCTTCTCAATTTCTTCATACAAAATGTCTAAAGGAATTCCTTTAGACATTTTACCTGAAGGAAGTCTTTTATTCAAAGTTGATGCTCTTTCTTTTGGTCTTTTCCTTTGAATTTCCTTAGGATAAAAGTTTGAAGGAATTCTTTTAGCCTTTTTGTCTGAAGGAATTCACCCTTTGGTTCCTTTTCTCAAATTTCCTTCAGACAAAAGTCTGAAGGAATTCTTTGCCTTTTGCCTTGGTCTTTCTCTGATTAAAACTTACCTTTCAACCTTCTTCGAAGAAAAACTCTGCCCCTTTTCTTTAGATTTCATTTAGATAAAAAATCCAAAGGAATCCTTTGATTTTTTGCCTTGTTCACTTTCCCGAAGGTGCTCACTGCCCTTCGCAAGGGCACTTTGAGTCTTGAAATGCCCCTTCAAAACTTTTGATTTGGTCCTGCCACCGATCAAGGTGCCCTTCGTAAGGGCACATACCCTTCAATTTTTTTGCAAACATCCTTCAAGCCGTCAAAATGTCCTTCGAAGGAAATCTATTTCCTTTTTGTGAACTACTTAGACCATTTCAGGTTCTTCAATCACTTCTACTTATAAAAGTAGACAAGTAATGTACCTACACAAACCTAATTTGCACGAGACTAAGCAAAATGACAAAACACTTGGATTTTCCATGGAACAGGTCTGACAGGGGGTATTTTGCATAAGGCAGCTGAGGGATGACTTAGCCAAATCATGGATGTGAAAGACTCTTTATAAATAAAAAGGAGGGGGTGCCCAATTTTGGCCTACATGACCAAAAATTGGTCAACAAATTTGGTGACTCACAGGGGGAGCATGCCTGCTATGCCAAAGAAGACTGGTAGCCTCTAAGTCCATTGGGCATGGAGTCAAGATGCAACTTGGAAATTTTAACAACAACCATCTAAGGACCTATGAACCAAAAAATCTTTACCTCAAGCAATAGGGAAAAAATAACACACAACAAGACTAAAAAACACCACACCTATGCAAACAACACTTAGGGAAAATAAAGACAACCAAAAGCAAACTACTATGTATAACTAACTAGGTATATTTTACTCCCTCTTGGATCAAAGGGAAAACCTCTCAAGTCTCCATGGAAATAAAAATTATGGTGGCAGACAAGTGACTGAATGGAATGGAGACTTGGTGACTTGCCCTTCTTTCCTGCCACCTTGATTGGCTTGTATCCAAGTGGATCAGGGTTAAACATGTCTCCAACATCTGTGTATTCACTTTGCCCTTTGAAACCTGATTCATATTGGCCCCTCATGCTAGTGTATTTTATCAAGAAAATGATGGCTGCTAGCTTATCACTATAAGCCTCATTCAGCTCATAACCCCCTTGACATGCATCATGGATTGACTTGTTCCCTTTTACCTCATTGAAGAGCTTGTTAAACTGATCTTCTACTTCCTCATGGCATTATTAAAGAAGGGTGACTATTGTGATGTCTGAAATGAGATCACAAACTACTTGCTCATCCTACAAAACATCACCTTCTTGCTCAAGGCTATCTTCTTCAAAGCTTTCATCAAGATGGACAAGCCTCTCCTTTTATTACTAAAAAACTAGAGTCTCTAGTTGTTCAAAAACATCCTCTTAATCCTCATCTAACTCGGGTTCCATGGCATGGTCATTCTCTTCATCAAAGCAACAAGGAAGTTCATCAAATAAGGGAGGAGAGAGCTCACCATGTTTACTTTCCTCATCATCTATTGTTGACAAATAAAGTTTTTCAACCTCTTCTTCATATTGCTGGAACATCCACATGTATGCATAACCTGTGTCTTCTCCATTTTTGGTGATGTCTTCAAAGGGAGCATCCATGATGATCTCATCCTCATTGTTACTCATGATAGCCTCTTGGGCAACTACAAATTGGATCCTCTCTTCTTCACTTGCCTCTTTAATAATAGGTTCCTCTTTGAGAAAGAATGGAGTGGAAGGTTGATGGATAGACTTATGTGGAAGATGAGGCAATCCTTGAGCTAGAATCAAATGATTATCTTCCTTCCATTTGGCCATCACTTCATCTACATCAGATGTGGCTTGATAGATCTCTTGAGGAGTGTAGATGGGGCGTGTTCAGACATGAAGTCTACCATTTGGTCTAAGCCATCCATCACACCATGGCTGAGGAATCTCATTCTAGACTCCAACTCTATAATTTGCCTAGCTATATTCTCTTGGGAGAGCCTTTCTTGGAGATCATGAGGATCACCATGATTAGGAGCAACTTCATCATTTTCAAGGCCCTGAGCTAGTTCGTAGTATTCCCTCCTCCAACTTGGAATCTTGACATCATGTTGAAAGACTTGAGGAGGTTGAGGAAGACTAAGAAGAGGTTGTTGATGCACATGAAGAATTTCTTTCAGAGGTACATGATATTTTTTGAAATACATAGGATGATTCCCTTCAAAGGAGGATTCACAATCTAGGGAATTGAGAAGGTTCATTTCCATGGGAGGCCACCCTAATGCCCTTTGGTATTGAAAAGCTAGGTGCAAGGGATTAAGAGCAGGAATGATTAATGCATCAGATGAGCTAGAGTGAGCAAGTGTTATATAGTAGAAAGGAATTGGTGCATAAGAGGGGGCTTTTTTTAGAATAGGAGGGGGCTACTTTAGAATGGGAGAAGGCACACAAGGCTAACTGCCTTGAATGAATGAACTCTTCCATTTTGCTACTTCCTCCTTCATGGATTACATAAGCTCTTATTGATATCTATCCTACTCCTCCAATCTATTTATCTCTATCACTTGCTTCTCAAACTCCAACATTACTTCCTTTACACTAGGTGAAGGGCAACCAGGAGAGCTGCTTGAGGTGATGCTATGAACAACCTGAGCTCGATCAAAGTTATATGAAGGAAAACAAAGTCCATGCTACTAAGCAATGGGATTATACATACCAAAATGTGATTTCTTGATGGCACTAGGATTACTTAACCAGTTGATTCATCTCAGAGTTGCCATTGGTGTTGGTTAAAATGGCTCCAAAGGCTGATTGGTTGAAGAACACACCACAAATCCCTTAACTCCTTGGACAAACTATCCCACTAGGTGTGCCAAAAACTATTGACACTATGGATTGCACCCTTGAAAGAAGGTTGAGCTTCTCTCTTCCACGCAGCACAATGAAGACTCCCTTCTTGCCGTGGGTTTGGAAAAACTAAGGGGAAAATTTCTAGATAAGGGCTAGCTCCCTTTGATGCATCTCTGAAGTCTTTTACTACTACTACTAACAATGGGGGGGGGTGAAAAGGGAGAAGGATACAACCAAAATAGAAACTAATCTAAGTGGTGATGCACCAAATGATTTTGATCTACTCAACTATTCACACTTTAAACTAGAAATGGGTGAACATACACTTTATCTGGCAAAAGGACCAGACTACAGGGGTATTTTAATAGGGGGCTTAATAAAGACACAAGGAAAAGGAACTTACCACAGGCGTTGTAGAAAACACACTATCTGATAGCTACTCTTCTGTATCTATGCTCCAGATGAAGCACTTCTAGTTAACCTACAAAAATGGCTTTGGTTATACTAGGTATGTTGGTGTCAATCTTGTGAAAACATCAAGCTAAAATGACTGAACACATAATTGATACACAGACACACTCAAAAGCATAACCAGCCATATAGAGGTAAAACACATTATTATTGATTAAAGGTGAAATTTGGCAGGGCTTCACCTTACAAAATGAGAGATATCCTTCTTAACTGAGAGGTTATAATTTATATATCATGAAGGAAAAGACTTTGGCACTTTCTTAAATAATCTGTCCATGCTGCATTGAATACATTGGAAAGAGAAAATTTGCTCATGCTTGTGTCATCCTTCTAGAAATGCTTTGAACTAACCATGTTGTAGATGTCGCAGATCTTGAATTTGATGCTTAAAGCGTATTAAATATCACTATGAAAGCATGGGTCGTATTAAAGTCATTGTGAAAGCATGGGTTGCTATGAATAACATCTTATGCCAATGCTTTTTGTGCCACTTGGACTACTTAATTTATGTATGTGCTTCACTGGGTGCATCTTTTAGAACATTCTAAATGTTGTCATATGTGTAAGTGGCTGTGTTCTAGATTCTCTATTTTGTTCCCTCTTTCCTTGCTATTTCTTGTCCTTTCTAGCAATTTTGAGCTCTTGATCTATCTTTCATCTCCTCCTAGCTCTTTGGGCTCCTTTCTCAACTAACACATCCCATCAAAATTGATGTCTACAGGCCCATCACTATTTGAAAACTAACCACTATTTTGCTGCCTCAAATTTGATGCCCACGAGGATGTCACCAGACATTTAAACTGCCAACAACTAGTTTATCATGTTAAATTTGATATCTTCAATCCCATCATCATCTGTGGTAATTCCTTCAACCTTTGAAAAATGAACCTTCAGCCTTGTGCAATTGAACCTTCTCGAAGGGAAGGTGTCCCTTTGAAAAATGGAAAAGGTCCCCTTTTGGGTCACTGAGAGTCCCTAACAAGGGCACTTGCCCTTCGGGCTGCCTTGTCTTCTCAATTTCTTTGGACAAAATGTCTGAAGGAATTCCTTCAAACATTTTTCCCAAAGGAAGTCTTTCCTTCAAAGTTGACACTCTTTCTTTTGGTCTTTTCCTTTGAATTTCCTTCAGACAAAAGTCTGAAGGAATTCCTTCAAGCTTTTTGTTCAAAGGAATTCACCCTTTGGTTCCTTTTCTTGGATTTCCTTCAAATTTCCTTTAGACAAAAGTCCAAAATAATTATTTGCATTTTGCCTTGGTCTTTCTCTAATTAAAACTTGCCTTTCGGCCTTCTTCTTTCTTTGAAGAAAAACTCTGCCCCTTTTCTTTGGATTTCCTTTGGACAAAAAATTCAAAAGAATCCTTTGCTTTTTTGCCTTGTTCACTTTCCTGAAGGTGCTCACTGCCCTCCGCAAGGGCACTTTGGGTCTTGAAATGCCCTTTAAGAACTTTTGATTTGGTCCTGCCACTGACCAAGGTGCCCTCCATAAGGGCGCATACCCTTCAGACTTTTTACAAACGTCCTTCAAGCTGTCAAAATGCCCTCTGAAGGAAATATGTTACCTTTTTTCAAACTACTTAGACCATTTCAAGTTCTTCAATCTCTTCTACTTATAAAAGTAGATAAGTAATGTACCTACACAAATCTAATTTGTACTAGACTATGAAAAATGACAAAACACTTGGCTTTTTCATGGAATAGGTCTGATAGGGGGTATTTTGCACAAGGCAGGTGAGGGATGACTTAGCCAAATCATGGATGTGAAAGACTCTTTGTAAAGAAAAAGGAGGGGGTGCCCAATTTTGGCCTACAGGACCAAAAATTGGTCAACAATTTTATAAGTTAAGATAACTTAATCTCTTAAAAATAATGGCAATTGTTTATTAACAAAAGGATAACTAGTTTTCTAATAGTTTCAAAAATAAGACAATTGAATAATTTCATGTAGCAATGAATTATCTATTGTCCTAATTTATTTTCCAAAAATTAAGATAATTAAATTAAAATAATTTAATGCATATTAAAAACTAAATCTACCTAGAAATATAATCACGGCAATATTTTCTTAATTACTCACAATCATCTAACACATGTTACGTATATAAAATTTAAAATCTAATGTACGTTTGTGTTGGGTCACTAGCATTTTTATCTGATTTTCTCCCAATTATCCCATCTAGCCAATCCTCTTTGATGATGTTCTCCCTCGTCAAGTCTTGAGGGTAGGTCCTATCTTGCATCCACCTCACAACAAATAGGTAGTTAGTCTAAATCATTATCTAATCAACCAATGAAGTAATAATAACAAATATACATTCATAATGTACATAATAATTAAAATACAATTATTATATCATTTATGCTAATCAACAATATCACTATCCCATACTAGTATATGTCAAAAAGATCAAATCAAAGTAATGATAATCAGATAATAACCATATTAATCTACAGATTTAAAGGTTATTAGTTAAAGGGTGAAATTAAGATGTGACATCCTCCCCACCTAAAATTGGTCATCACCCTGATGACTCTTATTTAAACAAAAAATTTGATTAACATAAAAAGTTTAACAACATAAAACATAGTATCAAGTATCATATCACTTAAAAAATGTAAATTTTACTTGAAGAACTCCTCAAAGTTGTCTCATTTAACACTATTCTTAAAGCATTGGTCCCACAAGACCCTAGTCAGTGACATTTCATATTATACAAACAAGTTTTGTGAATGTCACTTATGCTAATTGGTTCTATCATGACCACCCTAGGGTCCAAAATCGTAAGACAAACCCATAACAACCTAATAAAAGTCTTACTGAGTTTTCAAAAGCACATGAGTTCATCACAATAGTCAAAATAATTTACTAAGAAGAGTTCCACAAAACCTTCCAGCCCTTACACACATCTCTCTAACCTAGAGAGTGTATTTCTCATATCAGAGAAAAGTATTTAGGAAACCTGGCAAGAATGATGTGTCTATGTTAATACTATCACTACATTGCGTAGTTTTAGATAAGTATAATATGTCAATACTATCATTAATTAATCATAGATCTGGATAAATATGATGATGAATAAGAATGGTAAATATAATGTATACAAAATCATGGAATACCCATCCACATGGAATACATGTCCACAATATACATGCATATAGCCATAGGACCAAATTTGACAAGTTTCGCCTATCAAATCCTGGATTCAAAAAATTTGTCTGTCGATCCAACTCAATACCAATAATCTAAGTTAAATTCAAGGCTAAGTAAGATACTGTCTTAGTGCTTAGAACTCACATTCCCAAGTCATGACTCTTCCCTCAGGTCTCCGTGACCTGACAATTTTCAAAAAGTGCACAAGTTCAATGAAACACAAATCTATGATAACAGATCATAGAAAATAATACTATATGCTAAATGATTCCATACATACTAACATACATATAATAGAAATCACATAATCATTTCAAGATTGCATTAAGTTGCTACTAATCAAACATAACTAGTATCATATTTTGCAACTTAACTTAAAGTGTTATATTCATAGTTAAGAAGAAATAATATCATATTTAACATAACATACAAAGGCCAAGGATTATACCGTCCTTACAACCTTATAAATGAACAATGTCTCCTTACTTGTACAACTAACACACAACAAGTTAAAAAGTTTATCTCAACCTTTTTGAACTACCCAAATGTTTTGCATATGTTATACCTTACTCCCAAAAAAAGGTACATATATAACTCTTCAAAACAACATGCTTCAAAAAGAGAATAATATCAATCTAATAAAAAATATACAATAATATAATAATTGTAATCAACTCTAATTAATATCAATTCAATGTTTGTAACTCCTTGAGGTCAAGTACATAAATTAGTTGAAATAATAACTCTACAATGTCACAAGTGGAAAGTAGAGAGATAAAATCTCAAAAACAAATTTCCTACATATGTTCATATGGTAAAAGGAAACACCACAATCCACGTTGTCAACCACTAGTTACTTACCAAACTGGTAAGTGTAGAATCATAACCTAATCCCACAACTGGAAAGGAAAAATACTAACCTCAAAGATGCATTAATCTATCCAATCTTACAATTTCTCTCAACAAGAAGTAGAAAATACTATCCCACTAACTCAAGGGAATAAGATCAAAATAACAACACAAAATCAACATCTTGAAAATATGAATCTTCTTAGAAGCTTAAAATGATGTAAGAGGAGAGTGAAATAATACCAACTCACCTCTAAGCTAACTAAGAGATATGACACTTCTCCCAAGTCCCTATAAATAAAAAGGCACTAGTCCTCAAACTCCTAACACAAAGAAATTCACAATTAAGACATCTACATTCAACTATAAGAAAATTTCCATCGCACTAGGTGGTGACAAATTAGAATGGTCTTATCAGATTCTCACTCCTAGGATATGTGTAAATAAGATACAAAACTAAGCATAATTACTTAAATGAGAAGCATTCCATGCTTTTAAAACACTCACAACACAAAACACAAATGGTGAAGGTGATTCAAGAAAGACATAATCACACTGGATGTGTTTGATCTAAAAGATCAAGAATATGGTAGGAACTCATGTTCACAACTCATGAACTAAGCTATGCATATACCTACCAAACACCTTATAAAACTATCACCAATGAGACACTCGATAAACTAACCCTTTAACAACTCTAAGGAGGTATAAATACTCTAACATACACACTCAATGTACCATACATACTTTTTCAATTCTCTTTTATGATAAGGAGAAAGATACAAAAATGCTAATGGACTCATTAGGTCCTAGAGTTTGAGCCACAACTCTGATACCACATGTTACAACCCCTCAAGTTGTACTTAGAATAATGTAGTATTTATTTTATTTTTAAACTATTACTTAACATACATTCTACTTAACCACATATCTACAAATAAGATTAGTAAATCAACCAAACAACTCAGAATATAAGTACTTCTAAAATCAAATACTAAAAATAATATAAATATATATATAATACCTTTGTAAGGAAAGTAAATATATTAGGACATAACTACAGTTGATCTACTAATACAATAACTATTGTTCAACATATACAAATGAAATATAATTACATTTCTCTTAGGCCTTCAACCTTAATATAATAAATAGATATCAATCCCTCTTGAGTTCATCTCGTACTAACTTATGTATCATTTGATCAATTCCAAGGCAATCTTCAGGTAATTAATACTAATGTGGGGATGGAGAGCATCATCTAAGTGCTTTTTCAAACCAACTATGGACCAAAAATCTTTTGCATAATTCCCTATGAGGGAATGACCCTCTCTTCATGGATAGGTATATAGAACGGTATGAAAATCCAAAGAATAAACTAGTACTCATGTGTGTATGATAAAACTAAACATGTAGTGTATCATAGAAAACTTATTTTATTTCAAGATATCGTACTAACATGAAAATCATACATACCAAAATAATGTTTCAATATACATTATTTAACTACAAGATTAATACTAAGCACATTCTCCTAGTAATCATATCACACCACATGCTAAACATAGAAGTAAGTAAAATATACTTTTATTTCAACCACGCATGAATGAATCATACAATATTATTTAACTCATATAGAGAATAAAGCCTATAGTTCATACTACCTAAGTATGTTTCATATTCATAATAATCTATAATTTTCTAACTACTATTATTAGATCTAAACAACTAAACCTCATGATATCTCATATTATCATAGTCTAGTGTTCTAAGATATAACTACTAGTTTACCCATAAATAGTCATATAAAGTAGTCACAGATACATGGAAGTATACACTTTTAATCAAACAATTACATATAACAAAGTAATTTATATAAACACATAAAAGTCTTATCTATCATTCATTTACACTCTCAAGATTGTATGCACACATAAATGATATCATACCAAATGTTACAATAAATACTATTCAAGTAACAATAATCACATATATATTTATGTATGTGTGGGTCAAGATATATCAAATACAATATGTACAATTCAGGGACTTTTTATATTGTTAACTCTATGACATCCCATAATACCATAGGTTATTGTGCTTAAGCACCCTACTCAAACACCAAAAATAATCTTACACCCAAAAATAATAATAAAGCAAGTACAATAATATACCACCCAGGTATACCTTCGATTATACTGCATAATAATAATCATTTAAAAATATATCTCTATGCACACATCACGAGACATCATTTTAATATATATATGTTTAATCATTTACACATATTGATACTTCTTGCAATATAAATTACAATTGAATTTTAATCACTAATAGTTATCGTAATATCAAATAACCCTAAATCAAGTTAAACCTCAATAATAAAATAGACATTTCAAGTTCTAATCTGCATTCTTCTCAACATGCATAAGTCTAAATAAGAATCATACTTGTTAATTCACAGTCATAACATACTTCATGCAAATGTATTCGAGTGTTCTATCATGCAATAAATATATGCTTGTATAAAAAGGTTATGTTATATTTACTTACAAAATTTTCATCCACATCTTTGTGTTAGTTTCAATATAACTATAAAGGAAAACATTGTCCCTACTAGAAATACCATGAGAAAAATCCAGCTCTATTACCATTCTTTTAACTTCTTATATTTTATTCTTTGATAATATTTAAAGTTATATTCTGAGAAGTAGGTGAATCTCAATGATATGCTTGCTATTTATTGCATAGTTCAAACAATAGATTTTTCAAATTTGAATGTCGTACTCGACTAATCGAGAATTGGTTCATAGATCTCTTACAAAAACCTCTATACAAAAATTCGAGCATAGTAAAATTTCAATCATAAATAACTCATTTAATCATGAATACATGCATTGCTTTATATTCTATTAAATCAATGCTATATTTTTAGACTCATTATTTTATTATAAAAACTTATTATTTTAAATATAGAGTCAATGTTTAATACTTCACTGATATAATATGCACTACACTCTAACTAATATAGACATCCATCTAATTACATACGCAACAGTCTATTTATTAGCCCAACATTTACTTTTAATTCATGTTTAAATTATTTACTCAACATTTCATTCATTTGACTTAACAATATAAAAATACTAAGCTATCTATTTGAGCTTAGCGTACCATTTAGTACAAATTTGATGCGTTCCTTTTAATTACACAACCAATTATATCTTGAGATGGGCGTTTCAAACTAATACTCAACGCTTTACATTTGGCATTTAGACATACAACAAGGTGTTTTGATATACAACAAAGCATTTTAAAATACAGCATGGCATTTAGATAATATGACATGGTGATATAATAATGGACCAACATTCCATTTAATAATTATATTTGCACTCACTTTCAATGACTAAGCATTCTAGTTTAAGGATTGGGTGTTTCATATAATAAACTCAATGTTCTAATTTTTATAATGCCTTCATATTATAACATAGCATTTTGCTTAACTTGGCGATTTCATTATAGCCTGGTGTTTCATGCTAGAGGTTTGGTGTTTCAATTATATCACTTGGCATTGCATTAATTTAACTCAGCGTTTATTTAACTTAAGGAATCCAACGTAGCATTAAAGACTTCAGCTTCTACAATTTTATACTCAATGCTAATTTATTATAGTTTTAGTAGAATACACACACACACACACACACACACACACACTTCATTTCAATTAAGTGTAATATATACTCAACATTTAATTAGTATCTTTGTGTTTCAATATAGCATCCTGGTAGTTAAAATAAAGTCTCAATGTTTTAATAAATAAACTCGACGTGTTACAAATATAACAATTCTCATTTGTGACTTATAGCCCTTACATATCTTTATTATGTTCTGAATGACCACTGTGTGAGTCTTCTCTTCTAGCAGCTTATTCCCAAAGTGACTCAATGCTTGGTTGTAACTCAAAGCTCTTATAATATTTAGACGGTTTTTTATTCTTGAATAAGGTGCCTTCTTTGGTAGTTTTTACATATTTAATGTGAATGGTTAGGAGGATCTGCATGTGAATATTCTGATCGATCTTGTTTGACATCGTGTTTTAATTTATATTACACAGTTTTGAAATGCAGCCAAAGAATTAATTTGTAAGCTATTCAAAATGGAAGCTAATATTTACAACTAGACCAATTAAGATAGGATGCAAGTTTATTTAGTGATTTGCTACAAATTTTACTAAAATTCAATCCATTTATGCAATGCTGCCACATATTATATTTGTAGGTTATGGATTTAAATGCAGTCAAAATAAACATAATGAGACACAGTTAGAGATAAATAAACACTGGGTATTTTAAATTTCTTGTTGTCTAAAAAGAGTAGGATGTAAATCAATTAACAAAGCGCTATCCACAATAAATTTAAAATAAAACCAACCTGGGAAGAATATACCTTGTTATCTCTTGTTCTTTCCAACTCCCCAAATCCTCTTGCCTGCTCCTTCTCTCTTCATCTCTCTCCATGTCTCTGTCTCTTTTCTAATTCTTATCTTCCTCTATTTATAAAGCTCTTTTCCCTTCATATGTTACACCACCCACTTTTGCATGCATTCCTTCTTCCACTTTGCTATCCATGCGTAGTCTTCTTTAATTTCTTTAATTTTTACTTAAGTTGACTTATTTACTAACTTTTAATTTAATTTTATGCATGTATCAAGAAGGCTAATGTAACTCAATACATAATTATATCTATTTTTCTAATTTTTATGTAACTTCATGCATGCATTTCAAGAATAAGTTTAATTTGTCGTAACTCAAGGTTAGAAAGTTAAGATAACTTAAGCTCTTAAAAATAATGATAATTGTTTATTAAGAAAAGAATAATTAGTTTTTTAATAGTTTCCAAAATAAGATAACTGAATAATTTTGTGTAGTAATTAATTATCTATTTTTCTAATTTATTCTCCAACAATTAAGATAATTAAATTAAAATAATTTAATGCATATTAAAAACTAAATCTATCTAGAAATTTAATCACATCAATATTTTCTCAATTACACACAATCATCTAAAACAAGCTACGTATATAACATTTAAAATCTAATGTGTGTGTGTAGGGTCACTAACATTTTACTCTTATATTCTCCCAATTTACCCCTCTAGCCCATCCTCTGTAATGATTCTCTCCCTCGTCAAGCCCTGAGGGAAGGTCCTATCCTACATCCGCCTCACAAAAAATAGGTAGTTAGTCTGAGTTATCATATAATAAATCAATGATGTAATACTAACAATATACATCCACAATGTACATAATAATTTAAATACAACTATTACATCATGTATGCTAATCAATAATAACACTATCCCATATGAGTATATGTCAAAAATCTCAAATCAAAATAATGATAATCAAATAATAACCATATTAATCTATGGATTTAAAGGTTATTAATTATAGGGTGAAATTAGAATGTAACACTTTAAGTGAGCAAAGCCACCACCACCATAATAACTATGAGCCGAAGAGGGACATCATGAATATGGGGAGCTGTTGTGATGCCTATTACATAAAAAATAGCTTCCTCAAGCACAACCAAAGCCACAAGCCCTAGAAGGTGATTGATGCCGAGATGAGTCTAGAAGGACCTGACTGACAGTGCACAGGGCACCCCCATTGCTCTAAAAGAGTTTATAGTTATTTTGCCTCCAATTAGGCCTTCTTAACCATCACTTGAATTTATAAAATGACATTAGAGATCTCTTGAACCCTTTTAGTAATTGAAAAATAATCCTCCATAGTAGTATGGTTGAAATTAGCTTTGTTCCTTTGTTTTTGTAATTGAAAAATAATTTGAGAATGAAAAATATGTTAATTTTTATGAACTGTGCACGTATCATCATTGAGTCCACTAGCAAAACCATTTTAAAAAATTAACTTTGGATGAAATAGGGGTTAAATCCATCTCCAGGCAGATTGATCACAGTTGCAAAACTAAAAAATATGCTTGAGAGATTCCAAGTGTTGACAAACTAGGCAAATAGGATGAGCCACACCCAAATGAGTAAATTGACTCCCACTATATAAACCTTGGTGAATGATGCACCAAAGGAAGTGAGCTTTCTTAGGCTCAATAATGGCCTTTCATAGTTTGGAAAATCTATGTTTCCACACTTGTTCAAAAGCATTGAATTTCCAACGAGAATTCAATGACTCCACTTGAATGCTCTATAGAAAAAGAAGTTGATGTCCTAATTGTGGTTTGTACTAGTGAAAAGGGATCTTAAAAGGCCATTTCTAATATATCCACCACTTTGTATATTATTGGACAACAATATTATAAATTTGTTCATCTTGAATCTCCATAATGGACTTTTGGTCACTAAACTACAAATGTAACTTGTCACATAAGATAAACATGGAGTCAACCTTGTGAACACTTATAAAAGATATCTGAAATGATTTTAATGCCTTTTTTGAATACTTGTAGTCTGTTTATCTAAGTAACCATGGAAAAATGGACTCCATAGTAGGAAAACACTAAAGACCACCAAAGAGAATGTGAGTTTAGAGCCAACCCAATTCTAAAGCCATCACCATCCCATTTCAAGTGAGACTTAAGGAATTCCCAAGCTTTCCAAATACTCTGAGAAATAAAATAACCAAAAATTTTAACTAGGGCCTAGGTTAAGTGAAGAGACTCAAGTTCGAAACCCTTCTGAGTTTTTTTTCCTTAAGGGATACCTTGAGTAATATAATCCCTAAGGACAATTTTACAAAACACCTCTCCTTCCAGAGAATAGATGATCCATTTGGCACAAAGAACAATGCCTCAGGGCCGAACATCTAGAAGGCCAAACTCTCCCATTTTTTTACTTTGCAATAAATATCCCACGTAGCCTTGTGAAGTCCATTAGATCCTTAAATGTTGGCCCAAATAAAATCCCTTAGTGCTTAGTGACTGTTTAACCCTAAATTGAGATGGGTCAATATAGTATGGCATTAAGAATATAGAAATTAATAAGCACAGGGTTGATAAACATATTTATAATGTGCTAATTAATTACAAACTTAGATAAATAATAGTATTAATTTAAATGATGAGATATGCTAAAAATATGAAGTATAACTAGTGATTGATATTGAAATAAATGGAAATAAATTGTATTTAGATTGTTTACTGTGCACATGCAGATCTAATGTGGAACATGCTGAAAATAGATTGGATCTAGATTTTGGACCAGTTATCAAATTTTAGAAAATTTTCCTCTGTAAACTTGGGCACTTGCATCTACCTCAAAATTTTGCATCAACGCTTCTATCTAAATTAGATGTAGGTGTCTAGTATAGAATACTTACTAGATCTAGATGTGACCACCAAGAATATTATGGGTTATGTGTCACCTTCGCTCTGGTTCATTCAAATTTGGATCATTGGTTATCATTATTATCAAATCATTAAAACCCTAGCTATTCAACTTCATAGTAACCTTAAAAAAAATTGGGTTAGTGGGCTCACGATGTCAAGCTAACCCAAAAGACCCTTTTATCAGTGGGTGCTACCTGCACAACCACTACTCTAAAGAGGATCTCATACTAATGTATTTATCCCCTAATGTGTTGGCTTGTGTGTGAACAAGGGTGCAATATGTATAAAATAAGTACAATAGTGACCCAGCTTTTAACTTGACAAATATGACTCATGATCTTGCTCCTTTAGTACTTTAGAACTGTAGTTGGGTTATCCCTATGACTTATATGGAAATAAGATAAAATATGGAAGCTTTGCTCGATTGAATGCTTGATTAAATGATTTTGATAAGTTGCCTTGTGAGAGGTATGAATTATCTAGGTGAGGAATGAATGAGGATTGATTATGCACATATACCAATCCTTTAGGGAAATATCCCATATTGAAGCACTTAGGCTAACCATAGGGACATGAGAAAATTTGTAATTTTGAAGAATTTAGGGCATTGGACACTTGCATTAACACAAGACACTAGCATCGACGTAGACATCTGACTGGGATGCAAGTGTTCAGGACGTTGTAAAAAGATTACGTCCATAACTTGTAGAGATAGAAGATAAGTAGGTTTATAAAGTTCTAAGTAATAATAAAAGACTTGGTCATCATAATAACATATGGTCAGACTAAGAGATAAGTAATAAGCATATATATATATATATATATATATATATATATATATATATACAAGACTTTCAGAAACAGGAAGGTCTAGAAGTTGAAGGTGCATCCATGATATGTATTTTATAATTGTACAAGACTTAAGTGTTATATAATTCAGATTTAGTGTCTGCTCCCTCCTTTAATCTATTAATTAAATTACTAGTTTAAATAAAAAGAAATGCTTACCTGGGTGTGTATAACACACCTTGCCTTTACATGATCCCAACTTGAGTGCTTTTTCAGTGACTGCCTGCAACCAATATCATGTTACAATATATAATCAATGCATATAATCTAAAATCAAAAGCATTAAAATGATTGAAATAGAAATAACAAGGTTTAAAAGTACACTTGTGTATTTATGTAATTGCTTTACATTTTGACAACTTGAATTGAAAAGATGTATCATTATGAATGATTTAAACTAAGATTATGACAAATATAAATTTCGAAGTGCATATATATATATATATATATATATATTAAGGTTAAAGGATAAACTTTTCCCCAACCTTGGAGAAAAGGTGAGTTACCTCCTAGCAGTTGAGATTAACCCAATTGTGCAACCCAATCATACTTATAACGTAGTGAGTATGAGTTGATCCAAGTCAAACCACACTATAAATATGGTGAGGTTGGATGATATAATCAAGTCCAACCTATAAAATTGGCAAGATCAAGTGATTTAATCACCTCAACCATACCAAAAGTGAACCAACTACTACAACATATTGGCTTAATAATAGTTCATAAAAGTCCAACCTGGTATGCTAAAGTCCATAGAGTATTTGAAATCTGAAAATTGATTTTGATTTTACAATTTAGGTTCCCTTTGCATAGCATATTTAATGTTAGAGTGGGACACAATCAAATCTATTGGATAGGATCAAACACACAGAGAAAACTTGTATGGAGTAGTAAATAAAACCTGAAAAAAATAACTCAAAATAGGAAGAAGCTTATCTCCATAAAAGAAAACTACACTAATAATAATTAGCCAAAAAATACATAAGAAGATTCCTTATATAGGTGGAAAATACACAAGTCCCAACATCCTCATAAATGTGGGATTATTTTCCCCTTAATGACCTTTATTAAACCTAAGGAAGCTTGACTAGATCATGTAGATTAAATGCAATGGGATAAAAGTCTACACTAACACCCCCCTTAAGCATAGCTTAGGTGGGTAGAAGAATTGGGTCCTGGCATAAAGGCCCGATGAGGTACCCAATTACATAGAGATGATCACCTAGAAGAAGAAGAAGATGGAGCTACTCGAACCCTAAGAACAACCTCCAAATGAAGATACCTACTCTTAGTAAAGAGTTTGGTGAATATATCATTAATTTGTTTTGTTGTTTGAATGTAGAAAAGATTAATTACCTACTCATGGATGATCTCCCAAATGAAATGCATGTGAATATCTATATACTTGGTTTGATGATGAAGGACCAGATTCTTATAGATCTGGATTATGCTTTGGTTATCACAAAAGATGATTGTAGGTCATCAAAATTGAATGCCAAACTCAATGAGGATCCCCTAAAGTAAAATAGCCTAAGTGATAGCATTAATAACTCCTCTATATTTTGCCTTTATAGAAGATAAAGCAATAACATTCTACTTATTCCTTGACTAACTAATCAGACCTAAACCAAAGGAGAAACTATAGCTTGAAGTAGACTTACAATTCATAATTTCACCAGCTCAATCTAAATTTGTATAACCAATCAAGTCGATGCCCACTCCATAATGAATACTAATACTATGAATACCTTGAATATAGTGGAGGATCTGTTGGGGATCAACCAGCAATAGATTACACTTATGAAAGCAATAAATGCATAATTAAATCAGATAGACAAGTAACTAGAATGATAAATAGCAAGAACAAGAGATACAAGAAACCACCCTGAAAACTTGTATTAAACTCTTTACAAAAGGAATACAATTGAAGAAACTTCTTTCTTCCACACCTCTCCTAGATGTATAGATCTCTCACTAGATCTCTATCCCTCAAGAGCTCTCTCTCTCAAGAACAATCAACTCCAACAAACTTGGATTGATTCAATTCTGTACTGTTCTTTAACAAACCAATTCTACTACAACTACAATAAGCTAAGAAGATCTAATTCTACATATAGAATTATGAGACTTGAGCATGCACTTACAACAAATAGTTAAGCCACTTGAACAAGGGCTCTAAAAATAATCTTACTAATAATAGAGACACGAACTTAAGACTACAACTTAAACTCATCATGCAAACACTCGCTTTTGTCCTTGAAAATAGCATTCTAGACGCACAGGTAACCGATGCCAGTTCCTGTTGCTTGCCTGTGACTGTCGTCGGCCGATCCACTGCCGACATCGGCGTCTCTTCAACTGCACCTGACTGACGTCGATCGCTCCTGACCGACGCCAGTGACTGTGTAGACCCAAAACTGTTAAGTGTACTCATATGTGAAGCTTTTAGGCTCCACACCTTAACAATCTCCCACTTGGAGATAAACAGCTGCACCAGTACCTGTACAACAACATCTTCTAGCTCTTCCATCTTCAACTCAATCATGAAGACCAACAGAAGTTGAATGAAGATTCAACTTCTTCTTTGTAACCGGCTTGGTTAACATATCCACAGGATTCCTATCTGTATGGATCCTCTCCAGCTTCAACTCACCATCTTCCAATACCTGCCGTATGAAATGGTACCTTAGCTGTATGTGCTTTGTTCTTGAATGAAAGGCTGAATTCTTAGCCAAATGGATTGCACTCTAACTGTCACTATACAATCTGTAACTCTCATGCTCCCTACCAAGCTCATCCATGAATCGTGTCATCCATATCATCTCTTTGCTAGCCTCTGTGGCTGCAATATACTCTGCTTTTGTAGTTGACAAGGCAACAACCTTCTGCAACTTAGATATCCAGCTAATCGCTGTTCCACCTACAGTAAAAACATAACCTGTAGTGCTCCTCCTGCCATCCAAATCACCTGCCATATCTAAATCTACATAACCATGTAGAGAAGTATCTGAACCTCCATAGCACAAGTGCCTACTGCTGGTTCCTCTCAGATATCTAAGGATCCACTGAACTACTTTCCAATGTTCCTTACCTGGATTGGCCATATACTTACTTACCACTCCCACTGCTTGGACAATATCTGGTCTAGTACACACCATTACATACATCAAACTCCCTATTGCGGAAGAATATGGAACTTTACTCATGTACTCTACCTCATCATGTGAATTAGGACATTGTTCTTTACTTGGCTTAAAATGTCCAGCCAAATGTGTGCTTACCGGTTTAGCATCCTGCATATTGAACCGTTTCAACACCTTGTCCACATAATCTTCTTGAGGCAATATTGACCTATGATTTTTCCTGTCTCTCTTAATGCTCATGCCAAGGATTTTCTTTGCTGCTCCCAAATCCTTCATAGCAAACGTTTGAGCTAATTTCACCTTAAGCTCAGAGATATCCTGCATGTGTGATCCTGCAACCAGCATATCATCTACATACAACAATAGAATAATATATCTACCATTATCAAATCTCTTGAAATATACACAATGGTCAGATTGACACCTACTGTAGCCATGCTCAGTCATAAACCTGTCAAATTTTAGATACCATTGCTTAGGAGCTTGCTTGAGGCCATACAAGCTTTTCTTCAGTCTGCACACTAACTTCTCCTTACCCTTGACCTCAAATCCTTTCGGTTGTTCCATATAAATTTTCTCATCCAAATCTCCATGAAGAAACGTTGTCTTAACATCTAGCTGCTCAAGATGCAAATCCTCAAAAGCAAGCAAAGACAATACAACCCTTATAGAACTCATTTTAACAACAGGAGAAAAAATCTCACCAAAGTCAATACCTGGGTTTTATGCAAATCCTTTTACTACCAATCTGGCCTTATATCTCATTTGTCCATTCTCACCTTCTTTCAACCTGTAGGTCCATCTGTTCTTTAGTGTCCTCTTACCAGCTGGCAACTCAACCAAATCCCATGTTTGGTTCTCTCTTAAGGACTCCATCTCCTCAACCATGCCATGCTCCCACTGACTCTTGGACTCCACCTATATTGCTTCTTCAAAACTCTCTGTTTCTCCACCATCAGTTAGCAATAAATAAAATAATGAAGGAGAATATCTAATTGAAGGCTTACTCACCCTTTCTGACCTCCTGATGGGTGTCTGAGACTCGTTCAAAACACGCTGTCCACCCAAATTCTCTGACAGTGACTGACCTCGATCACCTCTAGACCTGTTACTGGTCGACGTCAGTTCTGCCTGACCGACATCGATGCCTATTCTATCGACGTCAGTCTCTGTATGGCCGACACCTTTTCCTACCCTGCCAACGTCGGTCTCTGTGTTTTCCTGCAAGTGATTATTTCTTTTTCCTGCGAGCTCATATTGGACCTTCACCTCGTCCAATTCACCATTGCTCTACCCAGATTGATTCAGCTTCCTTCGCTGATCACAATACATCACTCTTTCATTGAAAACAACATCATGGCTCCTAATTACCTTGTTAGTTTCTAGATTCCACAGTCTGTAACCAAAATCATCTGAGCCATAGCTAATAAACATGCACCTCATAGACTTAGCATCTAGCTTTTTTCTATTTTCTTTATCTATGTGCACAAAGGCTTCACAACCAAAAACTTTGAGATATGAGAGATCTACCTTTTTACCTGTCCATGCCTCTTCTGGAATTCCACCATCCAGAGCTGTAGAGGGTCCTCTATTAATCAGGTACACTGCAGTGTCAACAGCTTGTGCCCAAAACTGTAAGGGCAAATTGGCATGCAATCTCATACATCTTGCACACTCCATTATTGTCCTGTTCATCCTTTCATCAATTCCATTCTGCTGAGGTGTCCTTGGAACCATCCTTTGCCTGCGGATTCCATGCATGTAACAATAATCTCTGAACTTATAACTGCAGAACTCACCGCCATTGTCAGATCTCAGGCACTTCAATCTTTTACCTATTTCATTCTCAACCATAGCTTTCCAAATCTTAAAAGTCTCAAATACATCAAATTTTCTCCTAATACAATATATCCATACCTTCCTTGTAGCATCATCTATGAAAGATACATAGTACTGTGATCCTCC
This sequence comes from Torreya grandis, assembly GCA_037957365.1. NCBI lineage: Eukaryota > Viridiplantae > Streptophyta > Pinopsida > Cupressales > Taxaceae > Torreya > Torreya grandis. The sequence continues at coordinate 4,759,903 of JARHVA010000212.1, forward strand.
AATGGAAGCAACCTGAGCCGGTCCCCACACATCTGTGTGAACAAGCTGCAACTTATGCCTCTTCTTAGTAGACCCAGTCTTGAGAAAACTAACCCTTTTCTATTTTCCAAATACACAGTGCTCACAAAACTCTAGATCTATGCCTTTTAAATCTAAAAGCATACCTTTGGACTTAAGAATTGACATCCCCTTCTCACTCATGTGGCCAAGCCTTGAGTGCCACAATTTAGCATCCACATCTGAAGTAGATAATACAGAAGGAGAATTGTTAGTAACACAATTACAGAAATAGAGAGTATTTTCTCTCTTACCTCTGGCCATAAGAAGTGCACCCTTGGTCACCTTCCAAGATTTTGCTGTGAGAGTTACTGTACAACCCTCATCCCCTAACTTGCTTGCAAAAATCAAATCTTTCTTCAAGCTAGGAACATGCATCACATCTCTCAACACCCATGTGTTGTTGTTCTACATCTTCAGCTGCACTTTACCTTTGCCAATTATTTTACAGGGCTCATCATCCCCTAGATACACTATTCCAAAATGTCCATGGATATAGTCACAAAAATATTCCCTGTTAGGGGTAGCATGAAAAGATGCACCAGAATCTAACACCCAAGATTCTATATTATTATGTAGAGAGAATATTAAAGCATCTTGTGCAATACCTACAACCTTGGCTTCTTCCTTTCCTTCATGCTGATTGTCCTCCTTAGGCTTTGACCAGCAATCTCTGCTTATGTGCCCAATCTTTCCACAATTCCAGCATTGTGACTTCCTGCCATTTCTAGATTTGGATCTTCCTCTCACCTTAGACTTAGATCTTGATCTCCTCTTGCTCTTATCTTTCTACCTTCCCCTGCTCTCAAAACTTAAAGCGTTCCTAGATGTCTCTTCTATGCTTTTCCTGCATATTTCCTCATTCAAGATAACACTAACAACATCCTCTACTTTCAAAATATTTGATGCAGATGCAGTATTGCTAACTGCCATTACTAAGCCATGCCAGCTTTCAGGCAAAGAACATAATATCAAAAGAGCTTTTATTTCATCATCAAACACTATACTGACTGAACTTAACTGATTCACAATTCCATTGAAATCATTCAGATGAGTAGAAACAGATCAACCTTCATTCATATGCAAATTAAATAACTGCTTCATAAGATATACCTTATTAGAAGCAGAGGGTTTTTCATACAAGTTTGCTAACGTAGTCATCAACTCTATCGTAGACTTTGCCTATGATAAATTAGATATCACAGTGGATGCTAGACTCAGTCTTATAGACCCCAGAGCCTTTCTGTCAAGAACTTCCCATTCTTCATCCTCCATGTCTTTGGGCTTCTTTGCAACCCCACCTAATGGTAAGTAGAGATCTTTCTGATATAGATAGTCCTCTATCTGCATTCTCCAATGTTGGTAATTTTTGCCATTGAACTTCTCCATTCTCAGTTTACTTTCATCTGCCATTGCTTCTCCCACTCAAACAGAAATCCCTGCAGAAACCTCTGTGAGAACTTGTAATCAATACACACTACACAGATTTGAACCACCTGTTAGTGAACCTGAGCTCTGATACCACTTGTTGGGGATCAACCAACAATAGATTACACTTATGAAAGCAATAAACGCAAAATTAAATCAGATAGACAAGTAACTAGAATGATAAATAACAAGAACAAGAGATACAAGAAACCACCCTAAAAACTTGTATTAAACTCTTTACAAAAAGAATACAATTGAAGAAACTTCTTTCTTCCACACCTCTCCTAGATGTATAGATCTCTCACTAGATCTCTATCCCTCAAGAGCTCTCTCTTTCAAGAACAATCAACTCCAACAAACCTGGATTGATTCAATTCTGTACTATTCTTCAACAAACCAATTCTACTACAACTACAATAAGCTAAGAAGATCTAATTCTACATATAGAATTATGAGACTTGAGCATGCACTTACATCAAAAAGTTAAGCCACTTGAACAAGGGCTCTAAAAATAATCTTACTAATAATAGAGACGCAAACTTAAGATTACAACTTAAACTCATCATGCAAACACTCACTTCTATCCTCAAAAATAACATTCTAGACGCACAGGTAACCGACGCCGGTTCCTGCTGCTTGCCTGTGACCGTCGTCGGCCGATCCACTGCCGACGTCGGCGTCTCTTCAACTGCACCTAACCGATGTTGGTCGCTCCTGATCGACGCCGGTGACTGTGTAGACTTGAAACTGTTAGGTGCGCTCATATGTGAAGCTTTTAGGCTCCACACCTTAACAGGATCTACTTAGATACTTTCCAGTGTTGCTCAAATGGTTCCTACATGAATTTGAAGACCATGATCATTACAAATGAAATATCATGTCTAGTGTGTGTAAGGTAGATAAGACTGCCAATAAGTTGTTAATACGAGGTAACATCAACCAATGGAGATGGACAATCAACCTCAAGCTTCACACCATATAGAAAAGGAGTCAGAGTTCGATTACAATCAACCATGTTAAACTGTGTAAGTAAATCAAGAGCATACTTAGATTATGTAATAGTGATTCCAGAGTCAGACTGATAAATTTCAATCTCAAGGAAATAATACAACAATCCTAAGTTAGTCATTGAGAACCTGTCAGACAAAGTAGTTTTCATTATTGTGATGGTGGATGGAGAACTCCCTGTGATCAATAGGTCATCCATATAGATAACCAATATCAACAATGAATCATCTTGCCACAAAATGTAGATATTTGGATTTGAATGGCAAATTTTGAACTCAACCAAAATAAGAAAGGAGTCCATCTTGGCATACCAAGCTCAAGGATCTTGTTTGAGGCCATAGATATATTTTTTAAGTTTTCAAACTAAAGAAGAATCTTCCAAAAATATTTGTGTTTGTTTCATGTATATTTCCTCTTTGAGGTCACCATGAAGAAAATCACTATTCACATCCATTATATGAACATCCCAGTGATGCGTTGTGATAACAACAAGAGAGTCAGATTGAGTTCATTTTGGAAATTGGGGTGAACATCTCAGTGTACTCAATGCTAAGCACCTAAGAAAAACCCTTTTATACCAAACATGGTTTGAAATTGTCTACAAACCTATTTGCTACAAATTTTGTTCAGTAGATCCACCTACATTGAACAAGTTTTATTCCCTTCAGAAGTGGGACTAAATCCTAAGTGTTGTTCCTATGCAAGGAACTATACTCATATTTTATAGTAGTATCACATTCAAGAGTGCCTGATGCCTCACAAAATTATTACAGATCAAAAATAGATGCAAGAAAGCATGTGGGGCATCTTAAAATTGTGAATGGGTTTGCCTGTTACCTGAAGGATCTCCAACCCATTGGATGACACTTTGTAATCTATGTCTAGCCCAAAGAGGATAAATGCATGTAGAGTTAAGAGGGGATTCCTCATCATCTAAAGATAATCTAGGAGAAGGAAGAGGGGAATCCTCATCACTAATCTCATCGTCAGAACTAAAAGAAGAATCAGGTTTATCAAGAGGTTGATCAAGTAGATTTGAATCGTCAGAACTATCATCAAATCCAAGTGCATCTAAATAAGGGTGATAGGTGTTGAGTGTGGAGTATAAATGACCCTATATGAAATGAACGATTTAATTAATGAAAAACTCATGAGTGGTGGGTTGGAGAAGCATGTATCCCTTAATACCCTCAGGATATCTAATGAAGATGCAAGACTGACTCTAAGGTTCTAATGCCTTATATTTCTTCTTCAAAATGCAAGCTATAGCAGGTGAACCAAACACTTAGAAGTGTTTAATTGTGGGGTTTTTACCACTCTAATCTTGAAAATGAGTGATTCCATTCAATGTTTTATGAGGAACTTTATTCTAGATATAACAATCATAGTTGATGGCCTTGGCCCAATACTGAGGTGCAAGAGACTTGGAGTGTATCATATAGTTGGCCATTTCATTTAAGGACCTATTCTTGCACTTGACAACACCATTTTGTTGAGAATTATCTGGAACCGTATGTTGTATTTTAATCCCCTATGATGTATAAAATTGCTCAAAATGGTTACTTACATACTCATAACCATTATTGGTGCACAAAATCTCGATGGCTTAACTTGATTATTTCTCTTCAAGCATTTTGAAGTCCTAAAAATGGTCAAATTCCTCTAATTTTTGCCTAAGAAAATACATCCAAGTATACCTCAAATAGTCATGAATTAAAGTGTGTACTTTATCTTATTGAACGGAGGTCTTGGAAATGGGCTAGCAATGTCACTATGAACAATATCCAATATTTATTTAACTCTATGTGATTTTCCCTTGTCATACTTCTCCTCTAGATGTTTATCAAGAATGCAACCTTGGAAAACTTCATCAAAAAAATTGACTCATGGTAACCCTAAAACCATGTCTTGATGACTGATTTGCTTTAGGTAGTGATAGTTGAGATGGCTGAATCACTAATGCCATTGTTTACTCACCTCATCTGAATGAGTGATCAGTGCATTAGAGGTTTGATCAAGTGAAAAAATGAAAAAGTATACAACCTAGATTGGTGATATGCTTTCCCAAATACAATAATGGATCCACTGTGAGCTTCCCTAATAACCACAAATTTGGGTGTGAACTCAACTCTCTTGTCTAAACTAATGTGAGTGATTTGGTAAACAAATAGGAGATTGGTGGATAAAGAGGGAACACATAGAACATCATGAGATATCCCATAATTCAATTCAATAGATCCAATCCCACTAACTTATATGGAAGTATCATCACCCAATAAAATGAAAGGCATAAAATAATGTTCCAAGGATGTGAACATGTCCTATGATGAAGCCATGTGGTAGGATGCACCAGAATCAATAATCCATGTGGAAGGATGGGGTATAACTTTAATAAGTGCTTTTCCCTTATCTTTTCCCTTGTTATTATCTTTGGCCTTAGAATACCCTTGTGTTGATAAACTTAGAGTAGAGGAATCAAAGACATTAATATTGTGTTTCTCGAGCATTTTGGTCAGTTGGTCATTCTACTTCTTCATGCACATGGCTTTATCATACCCAACTTTCTTGCAGCAGCCACATGTGAGTCTCTCTTTTTTAGATTTCCCATCTAAAGTGGACTTTTTTGATACTTTTGGCTTAGCATCAAATTTTTACCCCTTTATTTGCTTTTGATTCTTCTTGTTATATTTCTTCTCATTACTAATAGAAGCCTTTTGTTTGTCATGACACAAATAAGGCATGAGATTTGAAGGACTTCAATGTACCTATTTGAATGAGCTTGTTTTACTTCCGAATCAAGTCAACAGTAAATTCATTTAAGGACACCATGGTCATGCAAATCCAAGGGCACACTTGGTAGCATTGAAGGTAGAAGTAAAATACAGAATAGTCAAATCTCAATTTGGTAAGGATGGAAAGAATTAATTGACCATCTTTTTTATTAATGCCACATAGTTTCAATTGTATCGTAAGTGATTTGAACTTTGTAAATAAGTCTTGTATCATATCAAAGTCACCTGGGCTCAAACTGATGAGCTCATTCTCCAACTCATTACCCCTCATTTCATCTTGTTTTCTAAAGACTTTATCTAATAAGGTCCACACTAGATATGGATTTGTTACATATTTGATATAAAAAGCAAGTCGAAAGACATAGATAGGCACAACAAACCATAGGCTTTGTCACTTTGGTTACACCAATTCACCTTCCCTGCATTAGGTTTCGATTTTATTTTTGTATCCATCATGATTCAGTGTAAGCCTTTGCTATTCAAGAGTAATTACACTTTGACTTTCCATTCGTGATAGTTGAATGGTGTAAGAAGTGGAACAAAATTGAGCTCCATGGTTTAAAGAGGAAGTATTTGTTAGGTTGTGTGTGCTCTAGATTGGTATTATAACACCATTTAGATCTGTATAGGTTCAAATTTATAAGGTACAATAATACCACTGATGCGAAGAGCTCAAAAAAACTTGCACTATTAAAAAAATTGCACCTAAAAAGGAGCAAATGGTTGAAAGTTATTCTCGTTTGAATGTTTCTTACTTGCAAACAAATGATGTTCTCCACTTTGCCTAAGCTAAAAGAATACGTGTGCAAGAGTAAATTTTTTTTGGATGGCAACTTCCCACAAAAAAAACTTATGCCCTCTTGAAACAAAAGTTAAGCAATCTTGGGTTGGCCGCAACAAAGGGCTTAACTCCCATATGACCAAGGGCTAAGACCAAATTTGGGTGCTATCTCCCCCTCTCACTTTTATTGATGTTATTGATGTGTGTGTTTCATCATCCTCTAAATGACCCCTCTTTAAAAATGAATAGTGTTTCACTTCACTATCTTAAATTTGATGGTTGCACACATGTCACAAGAAGTTCTCGACCCTGAAATTGAAGTCCTACTAACCTTCACTGGACCTATGCCATGTTTGGGAGCCTAGCCACATCATCATATGCTAGGAAGATGGCCTCTAGACCTAAGGAAATATGAAATCATGGACATGTGATGGGTGATGGTGCATCATGATTTGTAATGTCATGGATTTGACAAATGGACCATCAGGCTTTGGGCCCTGTGATGACACAGAGCATGATCGCATGGAATTTTCATGTCCATGTCATTAGTCACTAGGTTGGTAGGCCTTCAGCTTTAAAAAGGTGCATGGTGTGAAGTCCATAATTATGTGTTCATGTTGGTTGGGGTCTGCATAGTTGGCCTTGGGCCCTGTAGAGGCACGAGGCATAGAGATGTGAAGCACACATCACTAGGTGGTAGAGGGTCCGACCGATGGACCTTGGGGCCCATAAAGGTGTGAAAACATGCACCTATTTATGGACTACATCTCCATGTAGAGGAGGACCTGAAGAAGCTAAAAATTCTTCTAGGTCTTAAATTCTACATAAAATCGCTAAAAACCAGTCGAAAATGGTAAAAAATTCTATAAGAAGAACCCAGATCTTGGAAAATATGTACATCCTTATGTAAATTTGGAAAAGACCCATTTCATATTTTTTAAAACCCAAAGAAACTCCAATTTTTTTTAGTTTAAGTATTGGATGGTATAAAATGTACATATTTCCAAAAAACACTTTCAAACCCTCTAAAAATGGTGCAAAAATGGCTGTCACAAAATTAGGTCATATTTACAATCAATCCTAGAGTTTTGACACCTTATAAATCTAATGGAACTATTTGTTTTTCCTTTGGAGACCTTGGTTGTATATATATACACAAATTTTTGAAAAATCCAACCAAACCCTTGAAAATTGAAGTAATGAAAAACACCTGAATAAGTTGAATGCGAGATCTCACAACAGGAATAATGACATTTAGCTAATATCAAAACTTTGATACCGTGTTGGAGTGAGCCACAATCAGATCTCATGGATAGGAATAAACACATGGAAAAAACTTGTATGGAGTAGTGAAACCTAAAAAGAACAACTTAAAAGAGGAAGAAGCTTGTCTGCACAAAGAAAGTTGCATTAATAATCATTATCCAAAAAGTACATAGGAAAGTTCCTTATATAGGTGGAAAATACACATGTCCCAACATCCTCATACATGTGGGATTAGTTTTCCCTTAATGACCTTTATTAAACCTAAGCAAGCATGACTAGACTGTGTAGACAAAACCTAATGGGATAAAAGTCTACACCAACATGCACCTCATATATGTCTCATGTTGAAACTTGGATACAATGTGGTACCAATATATCTAATTCAGCCACAACTATGTATTTGAATTATATAATTGTGAATTTTGGCCAATTTGAAAATTGTGTAAGTGTGGAGAATATTTTTTCATAACATGACCCTACTATATATTTGAAGCTATGAACTGTGACAAATGTGGAAAACATGTTTCCATAACATGTCCCCACTATATATCAAGATTTGTGAAGTATGAAAAATGTGGAAGCCATGTCTCTATGACATGCCCCCTTTAATATGCCTCCCTATTTTGAGGTGAGGGGAAGTAGAATATGGTAGTTAGCTTACCTTAAAAGGATAATATAATTGTATAATCTATGTATGAACCATGTAGCATATATGAGAAACATGTCTAGGTATATATATCATTGAAGTGTGCAGAATGTGATCACATCAGGCCCTAATATGTATGATATAGATCATGACAACATCTACATAATAAATTATAAGCTCAACAAACAATCAAACACACACATAAGAGCAAGGTAAACAAAAAAAAATGGTCTAAGGAGACCTCAAACAAGGAGCATGTTCAAATATTGCACAATCGAAGAGACATGACTTAGTCAAATGTCCACAAAGTAAGGAATGACACATTCAAATATTCATACAACAAGTAATGACATATGCAAATGTTAAAGTGAGCAAACGAAAGCATGGGTGCCGCAAGCAATGGAGCTTATTTAAATGCTCCATAAGCAAGGCAAGACACTCAAGGAAGTGCATAAATGAAAAACATAATCAACCAACTAAACATAACATATTAGCTCCTAGACATATGTGTTAGTAAAAAATGTCAAGTACATAGCATGTCAAGTACACTATGGAAGATATAAGCATGAACAAAGGCATGTGTAAGTATATAAGCTTAAACATGATAAGGGAAAGTGATCATAGAACCATATAACTTGTGTGTATTAAGACCAAAGAATCAGATGCCCTTAATGTCTATATGACATGAGTATAATAAAGACCCAACATTTGTATAGGAATGGATCATGTATATGTATATGCTTGTATCACACTCAAATGATGTTTGAAACACGTGTATATACAAAGTACTGATATGCAATCTACCAAAATGAAACCAACAACATAGATCCCAAGGAGTCCACAAGAATATGTAGATACCGAAAATATTTTTGGATTTTTTTATTTTTTTGTATTTTTGGAATATTTGCAAAGAGATATCCTATTATCACATCTAATGGATGGTCATAGGTATCTCTCCACTAGGAACCTAGTGCAATAAATTAGTGGTACTACCAAGAAACATGTGTAAAATCTGAACTGCAGTATCTGTAATGCTCTACATATGTATAATAAGAATTTTTGGTCATGAAGAAACAATATAAGGGGGTTTGTGGAACGCATCATTGAGTGTTATGTGGTTTCTTTGGAATATCAGTAATAGGAACATGTTTAGGTTCTCTAGACATCTAAATATGGTGCATAGTAGATGAGGATTCTGTGAAAATTGTCATGTATCTCTGATGCAATGGTCTCTAAATTATTAGCTTCCTAAGAAAGGGGAATGTCTATTGCTTACTCTTCTATAGAAGATTAACCTTAGTAGGTTTGATAATTAATTATTTGAGTATAAACTTCTCTTGTTCAAGTAGATGTTCATATGGAATACCAGATACTGTAACTACCCTATTGGCATGAATGTATTTAACACACCCATGCATTGTAGAGGGTATTGAATGAAAAGTATGTGTCCAAGGTCATCCCAATAATATGTCAAAGACTCTTGTGTATGGTATAATTGAAAAGGAAATAACCACATGTGTTGGACCTACCTATAAACATTAGTCTATCTCACTAGGAACATGTTGTGATGTCTTATTGAATGCTCTTATTGATTTGGTCGAAGGATGTAGATCACTATGTGTATAACTCAAATGTGTAAGTACAGTCATGGTGCAAATATTCTCACTATAACTATTATCAATCATAACATTATGTATAGGTTGGTGATCAAGGTATGTTCGAATGAATAATGAATGAAGATCATAATCATCATCCATAATCTCACTGTCATCTAATGTAATAGAGGGTCTCTGAACCATATGAGGTGTATGTTGTGTTTAAGTATGAATATTTCCATCTAATGGGTGGTTGTAATGTGATGGAGGAATATGTGCATTATATACCATTTGTACTTCTAGATCCTTCTTATAATGATCTTACAAAGGATTGTTAAATATTTTCTATTTTTGGGGATCACTAGGTTGTGAAACTGATTCTTTTGGAGGATCATCAAATGCAATCTTTTGGTCATTGATGAGGTCTTGGATCTTATACTTCAAGGTAAAATATATGCTCTTAGAAATATCAAGGCCTTGGTCATAGTCACAATAAACATTTGCATCATATCCTTTTGTTAAAGCTCAACTTATATCAACCTCTATAGGAGGAGGAATGTATATGAGGTGACCTCCACAAGACTCGAGAGTAATGAAGTTTGGGACTTAAGTAATTTTGAAAATTATCTCCTTGGTACATTGGATAAGATAAGTCAATTACATTTTTGTGACACCACATTAATTGTGGTAGTTGTGTCCTTTTTAGGTTCAAGAGCTTTTACCTTGTAATTTGGTCTGATATTAAAGTTAGTATTAGATGTAGATGATGTGTTTGCTACATACTTAAGCTTGTTCAATGAGATAAGTTTCATTTCATGATCATGAAAAATATGGCATAAGTCATCAAAATATTTGATTTTATTTTTAAATAATGGACTCATGTAACGGGGCAAATAAACTTTACTTGAAGATGTCTTGAAGCTCTTTATCTGCCATTGGATCGATCATTTTAGCTAACATTATCTTATACCTTAAGACATATTCATTGATACGTTCACTAGTTCCTTGTTTTATTTTGGTGATTTAGGCATAAGAAACCATTTCGATGATATTGATAGATAAGTGTGCCAAAATTGATATGCAAGAGGTTTGAATGTGTTTATTGATTGGATTCATAAATCATAGAATCACCTTAGAGCATATTATTTTAAGCTCATTAGAAATAATTTAGTCAAAATTTTATTATTTGAGGCATAATCGATGCATGCCACATAGAAAGATCGAAGATGTTGTTCAAAATTACTCTTGCCATCATAAAATGTGAACTTAGGTGTAAAAAAACTACTTGGGAAGGGGTGAAAAGATATCTTTAGTGCAAGAAGGTTATGCAACACCTATTGTGAATCAATAACATAAGGTAATTTTTTAATTTTTTTTAAAATATTTACAACCTTAGTTTGCAAAAGTTTTATAGTTTGGACAATAATGTGCACCTCTTGGTTTGTAAGAATGAAAATTTGGGAAGTTACCACAAGAGGTGTACCCATAGTTTGAGTGGATATATGTATCAAAACTAGTAATTGGGTTGAAGCATTTATATTTCCCCTATAAGATGTAGAAATAGGAGTTTCAAGGAACAACAGTGTGAACACATATCCCTACCCCCATTGGAAGCATGAAGTAATGATGTGCCCAAGGGGAGGGTTATTGGTATAGATTCAGTTGTAGTGCCACCTAAGGAATCACCCTCACTAGGTGATCAAACCTTAGTCTTACCATGCTTACTGATTTCATCGCTTGTAACATACAAAAATGCATATATTAAACCCTTTTAATTATTAAGATGAGTAAGTAATGCTTATTTAAATTCATTTGAAAATGAGTTTTTTGATTAATATTTCCATTGATTATAAACGAATAATTTATAATTTAAAACAAAGTACAATAAATGAAAATCCCAAGAATCAGATATTTTTGGTATTCATATAGTTCGGGTTCACTAAATGTTTGACCCTAAATTGAGATGGATCAATATAGTATAGGATTAAGAATATAGAAATGAATAAGAAAAAGGGTGATAAACACACACACACACACAAAGTAGGTCAATTAATTATAAACTCAGACAAATAATATTCTTAAGTTAAATACTGAGATATGCTAAAAATAATTACAACTAGTGATTGATATTGCAATAAATGGAAAGCAAGGGTACTTAATTGGTTTACTATGTGCATGCAATTTTAATATGGAATAGTTTGAAAATAGAGCGGATCTAGATTCTAGATCAATCATCAAATTTTATAAATTTGTCTTATGTGGCCTCGAACACTTGTGTCAATCTCGGATGGTTACGTCGATAATTTTGTCTAACTTGGATGTAGGTGTCTAGTATAAAATACCTACTAGATTTGGATGTGACCACCTAAAATATTTTGGGTTTTGTGTCCCCTTCGCCCAGTGCATTCAAATTTGGATCATTGGCTATCACTCTTATCAAATCATCAAAACCCTAGCTCTTCATATTCATAGTGACCTAGGGAAAAAAGGGTTAGTGGGATCCTAACCCCAAAGACCCTTATATCATGGGTGCTACTTATATAGCCACTACTCTGAAGAGGCCTCATACTGATGTAGTTCTCCCCTAATATGTGTGGTTTGGGTGTGCACAAGTGTGCAATATATAGAAATCAAGTAGAAAAGTGACTTAGCTTGTAACTTAGAAAATATGACTCATGGTTTGCTCATTCGGTACTTTAGAGATGTAAATGGGTTATCCTTATGACTAATATGGAAATATGAGAAAATATGGAAGCAATTATCACTTGAATACTTGATTGTTTTCTTTTGTTAAGTTTCCTTTTGAGAGGTATGAATTTGTTAGGTGAGGAATGAATGAGGATTGATCATGCATATAAACCAATCCTTTAGGTAAATATCCCACATTAAAACACTTAGGATGACCATAGGGACATGCTATAATTTGAAATTTTGAGAAATTTAGGGCATTAGACACTTGCATTGACACAAAACACTAGCATTGATGTAGGCATTTGACTAGGATGCAAGTGTTTGGGAAGCTGGAAAATAAGTACAAGTCCATAACTTACAGAGACAAAAGATAAGTAGGTTTATAGAATTCTAAGCAATAATAGAAAACCCGATCATCAAAATAACATATGGTTGGACTAAGAGATAACAATGAACACAGAGAAATAATAGATATGAGCCTTTCGGTATCAAGAGGGTCTAGAAGCTAGAGGTACATGCATGATATGTATTTGCCAAGTGTACAAGACTGAGGTGCTATATAATTCAGATTTAGTGTATACATTGACTTGGAACACAATCATTTTCTCCACTCTTTGAACCACATAGTTCCAAAGATCTTATGAAGAGGCTTGAAATGCAAAGGGAATATGAAGGAACTTGAACTCTTCACCATGTTGAAACTAGTATTATTTAGAATTTTGCAACCACTTTAGTAATGGAGGAATTGATTGTTTATATCACTAGGTTTTCTTCCATTCAATAGAACAACCAAAAACCCAAAAAAAATGTTAGGGCATTCCATGGCTTTTGTAATGGAAATCTCTTCCTTGGCCACTATGAGAAAAGATCATATAGAAAGTGTTCATTAACCATTTGGTTATGTGAATGAGGGAGGGTGATACCTTTAACCAATACTTTAGAAGTATAATTAGGTAAGAGATAACTGAAACCTTCAATAGCCAAAACATAAGGGAGGCAGTAAGTGGCAACCTTTGATGAATGGATCTAAAAAGCCCAAATAGTTATGATTGAACTTTGTTAATGGTGATACAATCATTGACATCATGAAAGGGCATATTAATTATTTTCACAAATCATGGCCCGAATCTTAGAGCTTGAAGCATGGCAAAAATGAATGGCCATTTATTTTTATCATATGTTTTCTCAAAATCAAATTTGATGATTAATGCCTTATGCTATAAGAAATGAACCCATTCCACACCTTACTAGATGACAATAGTGTTGTGTTTATATTTCAAATATTGTGAGCTTGCTTATGGTGAACAATGAGAGGCAAAATAAATCTAACCTTGAGAGCACGTGCTTTGGAAATATTATTATAATAAAGATTTAGAAGGGTGTTTGCCTCCAATTGGTAATAAGATCTAGGTATTTAGACTTGGGTATGAACTTAATATTGCCTTGATTGGTAAGTTTTCCAAGGGAAATGGACTAAACAAATTCAAGGTAAACCTTGTGTTAGTTAGGACAAACATCCCAAATAACTTAGTAGAGTTCAAAGAGAAACTCATCAATACAAGGGGCCTTATCAAATGCCATATTTTTAGTGACCTCTTGGAGTTCCTCAATGGAAATAAGATTGTCACAATCCACTTATTGGCCCTTTGTGAGCTTGCAAGGAACAACTTGTAGACATTTCATGAGGGCATCTTCATATGTGGGTATAGAAGGTTGAGCATCAAAAACACCATCATAGTGAGGAACAAATGCTCGCAAAATATCTAGAAGAGGAATGAGGTGGGTGTTCACATATTTGATAGCCTTTACTTTATCAATTATATGGCGGAGTAGGGAAGGGCAAATTTTTTTGTAGAAATCCTATATCTTATCTTTAACTAGTGTATATGGTCTCTGATTTGAGCATCACGAGCTTGATCATGTTCTTCAATTTTAACCTTGTGTCTACATTTGGCAATCTCCTTTCATAGATCCTCATTGAATAGGGACAATTCAAGTTCCTTTGAAACCATAAGATATTCACATAGTGAGGCATCATGGGCTTTGTGACGAAAATCAACTGCATGTTTGCCATATATGCAAAGAGAGGCAACTATCCTGGAAATGGCAACATCCCACCACTCTATCCATCCTAAATCTCCAAGAAGTCGAGGAGATAAATTATAAATTTGAGTAATGTGGTTCCTAGTCCAATTATGTTGTAAGTGTGTTGTGTATTTTGTGTTTTATTTTCTTAACTTAAGGCAGTAACCATTCAATTTCAACTTTGATAGGGAAATGATTTGAAAAAATAGCTCTTGGAATAAGACTCACAGGGTAATCAAAGTTGTTTGCAAAAGTAAAATGATTTTTATCTAAAAATAATGAACTATATAGAGGGAGAGGGAGAGGGAGAGGGAGAGGGGGGCCAAAGAAAGAGAGTGGGAGAGGGAGCTCTCTGTCTTACATTGATTCAAAAAAAAAATCCATTTTGTTATTCAAAACTATGGTTTACAAGGATTGACTTTTTCCTTTGAAAGTGTGAAATTCACATATTATAGAACTAGAACTCTTTGTCTGTCTTTGTCAGGGTTAGATGTCTTTGATTGAAATGGTTGCCCCTACTTGCCCCACTGTTTGATTTCTATAATCATTAATTGATTTATCATAATCTCTTTCATTCGACTGTACAATTGTCTATATTCTCTAGCATACCCTGTGGTATATTGGAGGTTGTCCTCCTTGAAGTGGCATTTTCATATTGGGAGATTTTGTTGAGTTAGTTGTTCCTTAAGGAGTAGTGTATGGTGTTTCCCTACCTTAAAGGTAATTACTCTATTTATGAGTATATTTCGTATTAGGGCATCTTGGTCTACAAATATTTTGTGTTGTGTGATGTATATTATATTTTGTATACAGTGGCTATTATTTAACATAATTTTATTATCACATGTGGATCTTATCAACCAACTTGTTAGTCACCCATGTGTTGTACTTAATAAGCAAATGAAATTGTTGCAAGAAACCTATCTATTTATAACAACGTGCTTGTTACAATTTTGATGGAGTTTGCAAATATTGGAGAAGTAATGATCTACATAAATAATGGTTTATTTTTTCATTAGACAATGATTCCTCTTATGAATTGCTTGAACAAGAGCATACAACTATTTTATCATATATGCAGTAATTGAAAATTGACCAATGAAACAAACTCTGGATGATAACATACTGACTTATCTCTTTGCAATGGGACTACCCCCATAACATAATCACTTGTATATGTTTCTACCTAAAAAAGTAGCTACAAATTAGGCATGGCTAGAATTGATGCATTGTTAATAATTTGTTTCAACACAATAAATTAATGTTGTCTATTCTCACACCAACTAAAATACTTACCGCATGTTGTTACGAAATGCAAAAGTTTTGCTATGGTAGAAAGATTTGATAAAATTCAAATATTTAGTTTCACCTTACATAGCTCATTGTCATAGTCACATTAGAAGGCTTTAATCATTTTAAAATTAATCTTTAATCGAATATACCATCAAGTCTTCTCCTCCAACCACATGCTCCAAATAGATAAGTGATTGTTGTGTAAACTTACATTTCTTTTCATTTAACAATAATTTGTTCTCCTCAACACTTGCAAAACATGCATCAAATGTATCAAATGCTCTGTTAGTTTTGCTAAAAACTAATATATCATCAAATTAAATAATGACATAAGCATATATGAATGGCCTCAAAACCTCATTCATAAATCTCATAAAAGTAGCATGAGCATTATACAAACCAAATGGAAGTACAAGCAATTCATACAAACCTTGCTTTGTTTTGAATGTTGTTTTTCATTTCTTCTCCTACTTTACTCTTTCCTGGGGATACATGGATTTCATATCCAACTTGGTGAAATATGTAACATGTCGTAACTAATCCAAAATATCAATAATCAATGAAAGAGAGTACTTGTTACGTTGAAGGTGTTCTATTAAGATGTTGCTTGCCTAGAATCATCTCGGTATTTTTTAGATACTTCCACATTGACAGAGTTGACAAGAACAATAAATATAGAGTAAAAACAATTTAAGTTAGTGGAGCCAACATGTTTCTATAGTTGGTTTATAGAAGCATTACAAATAGTGAGAAGGCATATTTCCTTTCATGTTGTGTAGCCGATGAAATCCCATTCTCCTTTGACAAGCTCTTTGTAGCATTGAAGGAGTTGGACATAGTAAAAGGTTTAGACACCTTCGTTGTGATGGAGACATTGCAAGAATGCACGAGTCTTGCAATTAAAGGGGAAAGCAAATATTGTACAACCTTGTTGGAATTCATTATTGGCTACACCACATTCCAAAGAGTTCTAAATCAATGAAGCAACAATATTCGATAAGTGGGCTTCCATACGAGAGAAAATCTAGGAAGAACTTAGTGGTGTGCCACAGTCAGAAGTATATGTATGCGGTGTACTTGTACCATGAATCAAAGAACACCAAGACAATGCAAGTTTTACTCAAAGGTGAAGATAACATCAATGTAGAGGTAGTGACAGTGTGCCATGCAGACACGAGTGCTTGGAATACCAATTACATGGCATTTTATGTTAGGATCCTCTCCTAAGAGTGCAATTGATTACCTTTGTATAAGCAACTAAACACGGAATTAACCCAGAAGTAATAAGTAACTAGAATTCAGAAACAACAAAGAATAGGTGATACGAGAAACAATACAATCTGTATTAACACTCTTTCAGAAGGAAATACAATGAAGTAAATGATGCAGGTATTGTTGCACGGGATGCTCTTATATGTTCCTTGGATAAAGTAACATCTTGGGTTTTAGATTCTGGTGACTTTTTCCATGCAACCCTAAATAGAGAATTTTTCCATGATTATGTCCATGGAGACTTTGGAAAAATTTATTTAGGGGATGGTGAGCCTTGTCAAATTGTTGGCAAAGGGAAAGTTCAGCTGAAATTGCAGACTGGCAACATATGGGTGTTGAAGGATGTCATGCATGTTCCCATCTTGAAGAGGAGTCTAATTTCTGCAGGAAAGTTGGGTGATGAGGGTTGCATAGTAACTCTCATAGCAGAATCTTGGAAAGTTTTCAAGGGTGCACTTGTATTAGCAAGAGGTAAGAGAGTAGGTACACTTTATCTATCTACTCGTATTACTGATAATTCACCTTCTATTTTATCTACTTCAGATGTAGATGCAAAGATGCGGCTCTGTAGGCTTGGTCACATGAGTGAGAAGGGAATGGATGTTCTTAAGTCAAAAGGACTAAGAAGGATTAGATCCTCAAGTGTAAGATCTAGAAGGTCTGCAAGAGTGCAAGATTAGGAAGATCTACAGGTAAGCAAGGTCAGTGGATCTGCGGGGTAACAAGATCAAGTAGATCTGCGGGTGTGTGTGTGTGCAAGATCAGTTAGATCTGCGAGGTAGCAAGATCAGGTAAGATCTGCAACACACGGTGTAAGCAAGACCAATTAGATCTGCAGGGTGGAAGATCAAGAAGGTCTGTGGACAAGTGTAGGCAACAACAACCATTGGGTTCATTGTCACTGGAGGGAACAACTCGGTTATTGAGTTGGTTGTAATTGATTGAGAGAGATAACTCTTGAGGGAGAATTACTGTACACCCAAGAGGTGTGGGAAGAGTGAGATTTCTTCATTGTATTTCCTTCTGGAAGAGTGTTAATACAGATTGTATTGTTTCTCGTATCACCTATTCTTTGTTGTTTCTGAATTCTAGTTACTTATTACTTCTGGTTTAATTCCGTGTTTAATTGCTTATACAAAGGTAATCAATTGCACTCTTAGGAGAGGATCTTGACATTTTAAGTATTGAATGTAAAGCTAGCTGTTGTCATTATATCATTTCATTTTGCAAGATCATATTGTGTGGTTTCTTGCCAAGTACACGTCACTCTTTTCCTGTCCCTCAAATATGCCATGATATATTACTTAGTCAATAAGTTTGTTATAACCACTCTACAACATTTTGCAATGTCATATGTGTACTATATTATATTTACCATTAATAGTCATAAAAGATGTCATTATTCTTGTTATGCCTTCTGTCAGTTGTTTTTGAAAAAGGGCGGTTTCTTGGGCAGTTTATTCTAGCGAATAAGAGGGTTTTGGGGACAGGGTAATCACTAGCAAGTTTGGCAGTTAGTCACATGCAAAAACAACTCAATGTTACAATGGTTCATATTGGTTCCCTTCGACTGCCAAAACCTGTTATATCCATGAAAAATATGACACTTGCAAGCATTGCTCAGGATGAGATGTACGATGGTTTCTATTTAGCTACATGCACCGGTATTGAAGGCCACTGTATTCTTGCTTGGAGCTTCAATACAAATGAATCTGCTCGACCTAGATATATCTCGACTTCTTTTATATGCAACAATTCCAGCGCACGACTTATAACTGACATTACTAAAACTTTCGTGCTCCTCTTCTTTTTGTGGTTGCAGCAACGGTTTTTTAGTCGAAGAGAAAGAAACATAGATATGTTTTTGGAGAACATGAGATGGAGGACTGGCCTTATAGATTTAATTACAAACACCTCTATATTTTCCAAGATGGATGGCTTTTGGGATCTGGAGGTTTCGATCGCGTTTAGGGAGGAATCCTTCATACAAATGGCCTTAAAGTTGCCATAAAATGCATCCTTAGAGAGACCAAAAAAAGGCGTGAAGGAATTCATTACATAGATTCCAAGTTTGGGTTGTTTATATCACTTGAATCTTGTGCAAATAAGAGGCTACTACAAGCGTGGAACATGCCAAATGGAAGTCTGGGTAAGATGATATATGGGAAGCCAACGAGAGTGTCTCTATGCCCATTTTTCAAGGTTAGCTTACGAAGGAGATATTTGGCCCGATTTGATTTTTCGGGTGTTATAAGGGAATATAAGGGAAGTTTGGTTCTTTGTTCAAGTTATCAAAAAGTAACTTGTCCGCAACTTCTTTTTAAATGAAGTTACAATAAAGAAAATGACTTATTTAATTTGATATAAGTCGGTCTCTAATTTAGAAAGTATATTGGAGAGAGGATATAAAAAGGAAAAAAAGGTTCATTTTAATGATAGTGTTATTCTTATCAATTGAATATTTTGGAAGGATATAAAAGGGAAAAAAAGGTTCATTTTAATGATTATGTTATTCTTATCAATTAAAATCATAAGCTTGAGCACATTTTGCTTGACTTGCATCTATTGAAGACAAAACCTTTTGTTAGAACTTTAAAGTAAGGACAAAAACTCTTAACATTCAGTGGGGTAACTCTATTTCAAGGGATACATTGAGTATAAATTGACAATTTCAAACTTCCAGGGTAGTTTTTGTGGGGAGCACAACAGATTGGAAGGGTTTGTGAGTGGGATGTAGCTGTTGGAGGCCCTTTTCTAGGGAAATGAATCACTTGGGAGGCTTTTGTGAGGGCAACGAAGCCTTACAATACTTTTCCTAAGGCAACAAACCTCTTTGAAGCATTGAATTCATTGTTGGGACTAATTTGTTGAAGGTTTGAGGAGTTTGTTCAAGCATAATTGCAATGGGTATTTTATTGCATTTTTTTGTCATATAATTAATTTAGAAAAATCATATTTGAAGGTCATATTTCCAGCTGTAATTTTTTTGGCAAGTATTATGGTGAATACACTGTTGGTTTTGTGCCCTAAATTGGCATATTTAGAATTCTAAATTTTTAATTGCTCAGAGTTTGAAAGAAAAAATTAGAAATTCACATTTCTTATTAGGCTTTGAATTCTACCATAAAATGGACATTACAATTCAGAGCCATTTTCTGGCCAACTATGGATAGCGAGTTGTTTGCATACTCTTTTTCATGCAGGTCAATGACAAAAAGATGAAGATAACACTAGAAGCCATGGAAGAGATGTTGTAAGCTTTCCAAGAATCTCAAAGGGAACTAAGGAAAAAGGGTCCCAATACATGGATGAAGTTTATAGGGTTGAGTCCTAGACATCTAGAGTCTCCCTTAGAAGAAGGAAAATGACTAATAAAAGTGATGAATACTTCATCACCACAAAAGATCAAGCTACCTATAGAGGAATCCACCATGCAAATTGAAAATGAAGATCCCTCCAAAGGAAAATATATGTATTCGAATGTATAAAGTGTTTGGGCAGAAGGAAAGAAAACAAGAAAATCAAGGTCTGAATTCCCAAACCCTATATAAGAACAAAGGAATGAGGAAGCCAAGGAAGAAATTTCGAAAAAAGAAATGCCAGTTGATTGCCCTAAGAGTTCAATAGAAAAGAAGGGCATAAAATACATATGTGAGGCATAATTTAATGATCCTAGGGTTGAAAGGAAACCAACTACCTTTCAAGCAAACACAAAAAATGTGATAAGGACCCAAAGGAGGTGTGATGATTGGCTAAAAAGAGTGAAAGACGTAAAGTTGATAGCCATTCAAGCAATACAACACCTAAAAAACTTTAAAGAAAATAGTCAACAATTTGATTATCTTCAAAGTACGGATTTTTTGTATCATCATCGTACTATGCCCTTAAAATATGTTGATCATCATGAGAATCATTCTAACAATGAGGATAAGATGAAGGGTACCAAATGGAAAGATGATATTTTCCAAGAAGTCCTTAACCATTTTCTAAGTATTCCAATGAGATGGATTTTTAGGACAACTTTCAGAACTTACGTGACAAGATTAATAGTGTGGAGGCAAATCTATCAAAGGCTCCTACTTCAACGAAAGGATATGAACATTCAAATTGCAGCCTAAGGAGTGATGGTCATACCCCATTTTCCAAAAGGGTCAATACCCTTATAATTTCAGTTATAATTATGGTGGGGACAACAAAGAACTATTCCAGCTTTGCCATCATTCAGAGAATGGAAAAAGAATGAAGGATAATTCTCATAGGAGTCAAGTCCCATGAGCAACACATGATGAGGTAAATCTTACAAGTTTATTTTCAGAACAACAGGCATGTCATAAGAATTCTTAGTTCCTAATTGATAAAGATGCTCTTGGGAAAGGTCTTTCTTTGAAGACAAGTAGTAAGTTCATAAACTCAGCCACTAAGGGTAAGCAAAATATATATTACCTTGTTATTCAAGATGTTTTAGACCAACATAACATGGTAGCTATGAGTGTGGAGAATAAGAACTATGATCCATGCTTCTCAAAGAGTGCTATTATGAACCTTTGGACTACTATTTTCTAGATTTATCGCCTTGCCCCTATACTTATTACAATGATAGAAGAAAGTTTTGTCACCAGAAAGATGCACACTCCATCCACGGACATTGGTGAGGCTTTGGCTGATGATACAAGATGGTTCCCAGCCACCAAAACCCTAATATTCAATGAGAGAATACAATGCTACAACTATGGTATGTTGTTCTTTCTAAGTTCATGTTTTGGAATCATAGTACCCTCCTTAGACAACTGTAGATTGACAAGCATAATGAAGTTTTTGATGCATGAAAGAAGCCACTTGTTGAGAACATCACGGGCAAAAGTTCCAACACCCTTAGGTTTGTTTTGGAAGAAAGTAAGAGCAAGGAGTGATGATATTCTACCTCCCAAGGAAATGTAGTACAATATGGGGACAACTGTGTTCTAAACCTTTAGCTTGAAGGCTAAAATCATCACCATTGGTCGCTATCACATGATAACATTTACATCCATACAAATGCTTTCATTGCATGATCTTCATTTTGTTGCTACTAATGAAGTACTTCCAATCATTGTTTGGTTGTTTTCAGCTCCTGTTTCACTAACATCAATAATCTTTACGAAAGTATTTTTAGTCATTACAATGCTCACATTTCCTATTTTTGCAAGGAGGTTTCAATTTTGTAGCCCTTGTTCCATTTTCAAGTTGTTAACTTTGGTAAAATCAGATTATATGTTGTTATTTCTAGACTTAAACAACTGCAAGATTCATCTTTTTGAGGCCACTAAATCATTGGGAAAGATTGGTGAATGGGTTCAACTGAAGAGAATTAATACTTCAGTCGACATAGCTCTGATTTGGGTGGAAAATCATATAACTCATGACTATCATAATTTATTTCCAGCTTGCGTACAAGATGATATATGTCCTTCTTAGAAAGGAACAACTTACCATATCATCAATGAAGGTCATCTCAAGAAGGTATTTGTTGTGCATTATGCACACTTGATGATCAAATTATTTTCTGAGTTGCCAAGAGACTTCATTATTAATGGGGCTGAGAGCTACACTTGATGGTCTAAATGGTTTCCCCTGTCAAGTAAGAGAATTGAACTTGAAGGTTGTTTGGAAATTTTTAAACCTTGGGATGAGGACATAATTAGATTTCAAGTCAAGAAGGAATATCTGAAATGTTTGCTTATATTTTGAGTTCCAAGATGGAAAGCTTGTACTTGTGGTATGATGATCTATACACATCCTTTTACTTTCAACCCATATGATAATAACTTGTCTTTTAGAAAGGTGGACAAAGTTCAAGGGCAATTAGATGGATTTGGCTATCATTATAGCTTCATAAGTGTTAGACCTTTGGAAGTCCATCATATGAATGCAAATTATGAAGAAGATGTAAGCATTTAAGGAAAGTTGAACAACATGCGTATGAGGCATGATGAAGAAGTTGAAGAAGTGATAATGGGAGCCCTTGTCTTCCTTAATGAGTTTGTTCCATATGCATGTACATATATAAAAAAGGAGCGAGCTTGCTTCTCATCCAGGCAAATGGTGGAGTATATGAGATTGCATCTGAAGATGGAGATGACACAATGAAGATTGACAAGTTCATGATTGTAAATGGTCTCATTTTATATAAGAATAGATTCTTTTCAATGTTTGGATTTAAGATGAAATAGAAAAATTTGAAGGGATTGGTGATAAGTAGATAACCAAGGACAATAGCAAGTGGGAAACCTAAAGCACCTTTTGGGCAACCTCAAACAATAATTTTTGGGCAACCAAAGAGGCCATTACAACAAGGTAATTCTCTTGAGTATTTTACTTTGGGTCAGCTATGCATGGTGTTTAAGTTTGCATTTATGAGTTTGCTCTTTAGTGAAGAGTGCAATCACGAGTTGGAGAATGGTGTGGGATACATCACTCCTATTGGGGATGTTATGAGCACCATAAGAAGATTTCAAGGGGCACTCCACATGGATATTTATGTAAGAGATCTCCAATGAGGCATGGAGCAAATGCGAGATGATGTGTTACTTTTGCCGAATGATAGAGGAAGTATATACATGACAACCATGAGCCAAATTTCCATCATTAATGCTATTATCATCGCCATTAGAAGCCACCACATTATTTCAATTACATTCATATTTTTGGGTATGGGGTGTCCTTCCCCCATAATTGACAAGGTTAGAACAAAGAGTGAGGTAGCCACACTAAAATATGTATTAGCTTGTCAAGTTGTTGGTTATTCACCTATTATTTACTCTTAGAAAATGATTTCAATTGTTTATAAGACATTTATTACAATTGAGTTTGAAAAGAAAGAACTTGTTATTGCTATCGTAAATGCTGCAAGTGAAGAGGGCAAGGTCAAGGTAGTGGTTGATCTTTTTTTCAAGAAAGTTTTAAAACTTCGTGGGCTACCAAAGAGCATCATCAGGAAGAAGGATGACATATATACGAGCTTGTTTTGGCAAGAACTCTTTCATTTGACAGGTACATGATCTAGATTATTGGAGCATTGCATCGTATTTATGCACTTTGGCATGATGATACTTAGACATGAGAGCTTGCATTTGCTTGAGGGCAAGAAAATTTGGGAAGAGAGGATTGTCATGTCCCCTTTTCAAGGCTAGCTCACTAAGGAGACCTTTGGCCCTATTTGACTTCGCAGGGGCTAAAAATGAATACAAGGGAAACTTGCTTCTTTGTTCAAGTTGTTAAAAAAATAACTTGTTGGCAACTTCTTTTTAAATGAAGTTATAATAAAGAAAATGACTTATCTAATTTGATATAAGTTGGTCCTTAATTTAGAAAGTATATTAGAGGGAAAAGATATAAAAGGGGAAAATGAGGTTCATTTTAACGATCATGTTATTGTTATCAATTGAAATCATAAGTTTGAGCATGTTTTGCTTGACTTGCATCCATTGAAGATGAAACCCTTCATTGGAACGTTGAAGTAAGGACGAACATTTAGTAGAATAACTCTATTTCAAGGATTACATTGAGTAGAAACAGATAATTTCAAACTTTTAGGGAAGTTTTTATGGAGAGCATAATGGATTGGAAGGGTTTGTGAGTAGGGCATAGCTATTGGAGGCCCTTTTGTAAGGAAACAAACCACTTGGGAGGCTTTTGTGAGGGCAACAAACCCATAGGATACTTTTACTAAGGCAACAAACCTCTTGGAAGCATTGAATTGGCTTTTGGGACTGATTTGTTGAGGGTTTGAGGAGTTTGTTTAATCATAATTGTAGTGGGTATTTTATTACAAATTTCTGCCATATAATTAATTCAAAAAAATCAGATTTGAAGGTCGTATTTCTAGTTGTAATATTTATTATTTTTGTCAAGTATTGTGGAGAATAAAATATTATTTTTGTGCCCTAAATTGGCATATTTAGAGTTATGAATTTTAAATTGCTTAGGGTTTGAAAATAAAAATAAAAAAATCACATTTCTTATTAGGGTTTGTTGGAAAACCCAAATTGTTCTAATTCTACCGTACAAGGGACATTACACTATCAGAGGTACACAATTGAGAGAGATGTAGCTATCGAACTACTATATCTTCATGAGGAATGTGAACAAAGAGTCATGTACAGAGGTATTAAATCCATTAACATGTGTTAAATTTGGAGTTGAATGGAAAACTAGGGGATTTCAAGCTTACCTTTTTATATGAGCATAATGCAAAACCCACACACTACTCGCATGGTGGGAACACATGGGTACATTGCATTGAAGCTCATACAAAAATGAAAGGCCATCCATGCCATATATGTATTCAATGTCTATATTTTGATGTTACAGGTTACGTGCGGAAGGATACCTATAGTTTGTTCTTGTGATCCTACACAAATAGTTATGGTGGGATGGTGAAAGAGCCACCCAAAGCATCATGGATGTTGTTGATCTGCATCTTGGTGGTGAGTACGTTGCATATGAGATGGAGAGAGTGTTTAAATTGAGGTTGTTTTGTTCTAATCCTTAGGCATAAGGAAGGCATGGCATGAGATAAGTGTTGCAAATAATTAAATAAATAGCTTCCATACTAGGATTTGATGCTTGATTTTTTTTGAAGATGAGTGCACCAAGCAAAACATGGAAGTCTAACTTATTACATTCACAATAATGTAGATGCTTCAATGTCCATGTCTCTAAAAAGTTGATAGATCTTGCATAACCAAGAAAAAGCTTAAAAGCTTATTTTAACACATTGTATTGGCCAGATGGATAGAGAATCCTCTGTGTTTCTATTTGTATACTCTTCTTGTCAAACATTATGTATACAATCTAGACTTTGAATGTAGATTTTTGTCTTACATTTGGATACCATATGTCCTTATACCTTTTATTGTGAGACATTTAGAAAACATAGGTTTTACTGGTTCTTACTCTCAATTTTTTCATAAAATTTTAGTAATATAAAGAATGTTATTTATATGTTCATGTCACATGCGGCCACCAAAATTACCAACAAATTAAATTAGAGATGGAGGATTAATTCTAAGATCTAATGTAAAGGTATTGTTGACGCTGTGAATTGCACCCTTGACAGGAGGTTGAACTCCTGTCTTCCACAGAGCACAATGTAGACTCCTCTCTCGCCTATGGGCCTGGAAAAACTGAGGGGAGAATCTCTAAATAAGGGCTAGCTCCCTTTGATGCATCTCTAAGGTCCTGGATTTCCTACTGCTAACAAATAAATAAAAAGGGGGGGTTGAAAAGGGAGAAGGATGATTGAAAACAAAACCTAAACTAAGATAGTGATACACGAAAAATGGTTGATCTACTTAGCTTAAACATACACTTTCCACCAAGAACAAACTGACATACACTTAATTTGATATGAGAAATTCTTCTGCATCAATAAGCTGGAGGTCTGTGGAGATACAGGGAGGAAGAACTACCAGAAGCATTTTGAGACACACTTTGGCAGCCTATTCACATGCACCTATACTTCTCTAGGGACATTTCTGGCTAACCTGCAAAGGAAGAACTCACAATACACTAGACATGCTGGAATCATTCTGTGGAAGCATAAAGGAAAATGACTTAACATAGGACAAAGCCATAGACATATACAAAAGTGTAAACTCAGAATGGAGGTAAAAAAGCTATGTCTGGATTCAAGGTAAAAATCCAGTGGAGCTCTACCTTATAAGCTGAGAGATCCCTCTCAAATGAGAGTTTTATAATATATATATAGAAACAAAGAGGCTTTTGGCACCTTTTGGATAAAACTACCCATGCTACGTTGAATGCCATTGGGAAGAGGAAGTCACTGAAAGAACATGTTGTGTCAGCTGCCAGTCTTGACTTTTGCATCTAAGTTATATCAAACATTATTGTGAAAGCATGGGCCATGCCATTTGTCTACCAACAAGACCGCTTCTTAAAGACATTCACGCAGCTGTCTGCCCATAATTCAAAATGAAGAAAAAATAGGCCACTTTATTTACTATTGGCGCTCCTTGATGACCACTTGGCAGAGACTATTTCAACCGCTGGAATAACTCCTCTACCGATGCTTTCCTTTTGCCACCTGGGATGGTCCCGTCATTCCTTATTATTTTTTATCTCTTCCTGGGTTTGTGAGCACTCGAGGCTATCTTCTTGGTGGGTTGCTGAGTTCACTTGCGGCCTGTCCTTAAGCATTTCAAAATCAATGGTTATTTCACTGCCTTAAATTTGACATTCGCGTGCCCATCACTAGATGTTTGAACCTCCAACGGCTAGTTTGCCATGCTCAATTTTGACATCTTCTAGCCCATCACCCCCTTTGGCAATTTCTTTGACTTTCTTTCCTTCAACCCTTTTCCTTTGTCTGGGCCTTTGTCTTTTAACGCTCTCGAAGGGAAGGTGTCCTTTCGGGGCTTGGAGAAAGGTCCTTTCATTTTTGCCGAGAGTCCCCCGCAAGGGTACCTACCCTTTGGGGTCCTCTGGGCTCCTTTTGGTACTCACATCCTTCAGACAAAATGTTCGAAGGAATTCCTTTCGACATTTTGTCTGAAGGAAATGTTCCCTTCATTTTTTAGCGCTTGCTTTCCTTTGGTTGGGCCTTCTTACGGATAAATTCCTTCAAAAAAAATGTCCGAAGGAATTCCTTCAGACATTTTGTTTGAAGGAATTGATCCTTTCAATTTCTATGTCTTTTCCTTTGGACAAAATGTTTGAAGGACTTTTGAGCTTTACCTTGGATTCTTTCAGATTTATTTGCCTTAGTCTTTTCCAAAGGAAAACTCTACCTCTTTCAAGCATTTTTTGCCCTCTGAACTTGGTCCATTTTGTGCTTAACTGCCCTCCACAAGGGTACCTGTCCTTCAGGCTTTGTAAAACCCTTTTGAACCTTCCGATTGAACCTGAACCCTTTTTTGAGGTTCAATGGTTCAATAGTTCAATGGTTCATCACTGTGTCCTGTAAGGAGTCACATTCATTCAATTGACCACTTGAACCAAATGCTTGAACCGAACGACTTGAACTGACCGATTGAACCAAATGATTGAACCAAATGATTGAACCATCCGATTGAGCCAACAATGGTTCAATGGTTCAACATTGTTCAAGTTCAATGTTCAAAGTTCAAATCTCTTGGAAAGATCATGTCGTTGAACCCTGACGTTGAACTACTTTTTCCAACCTTAAGGAAAAGTGTTTTGAACATTTTCAGTCTCTTTCCTTGTGAATTTGTTTGAACAAAATGTCTGAAGAGCTTTGTAAGAGTCTTGAATTCTTCGAACTAGTTCATCCTTTTGCTGAAAGACTTGTGCAACCCAAAATTTGAATTGGCTCAAAACAACAGGGGAAGAAGGAGACCAATTTTTGCTTGCAGGGCCAAAAATGGTCAACAAATTGGTGATTCCCAGGGGAAGCATGCCTGCTATACTTAGAAACTAGTAGCCTCAAAGTCCATTGGGTACGGAGTGAGAATGCAGCTTGGAAAAAAACTAGCAACAGCTTTGAGAGATCCAAGAATCAATCATGAAGTTTTTACCCCAAACACATAGGAAAACACACACAAGGCTAAAAACACTACCTATACAAACAACACTTAGGGAAAGCAGGGAAATAAAAAGTGAAAGCAAACTACTATGTATAGCTAACCAGGTATACATCCTCCCTCTTGGATTGAAGGGAAAACATCTTAAGTCTCCTTCATAGCAAGAAAACTTATGGTGCCAGACAAGTGGCTGAATAGAATGGAGATTTGGTGGCTTGCTCTTCTTGCCTGCCACCTTGATTGGCTCGTATCCAAATGAATTGGGGGTAAACATGCTTCCAACATATACGTATTCTTCTTGTTCTTGGAAGCTTGACTCCCGTTAGTTCTTCATGCTGGTGTGTTTCATCAAGAAATCAATGGCTACTAGCTTATCACCATAAGCCCTTTGATATGCATCATGGATTCGCTTGTCCCCTTCTGCCTCATTGAAGACCCTGTCAAACTAATCTCTATGTCATCATGGATTTTTTGAAGAAGGGTGACTGTTGTGATGTCTAAAATGAGATCACAGACTGATTACTCATCCCACATAACATCACCTTCTTGTTCAAGGCTCTCTTCTTCAAAGCTTTCCTCAAGATAGACATGCCTCTCCTTTTCTTGCTCAAAGACCAGAGTCTCTAGTTGTTCAAAGACATCCACCTGATCCACCTCCAACTCAAGTTCCATGGCATGGTCATCCTCCTTGATGACTTCACAAATATTATCTTCAGATTCACCAACCTTTTGAAAGGATAAATCTGAAAACTTGCAGCCCCTTTGCATACTTATTTGAGTCCCAATGTTGCCTTCTCCACCCTTAGCCAGCTCATAGCCTCCTTGAAGAAGAGTGTAGCCTGCCCCAATGACTTCAAACAAATCATTCAAAACATGAACAAGAAACTATCCATGCTCCTCCATGACGTCTTGCAAAGTGAGAAAATAGTCAGAGATCATCTCTTCGTCATCAAAGATAGAGGTAAAAGCTTGTGACCTGTCTTCTTATTCATCAAAGGGGGTACCCATGGTGATCTCCTCATCTGCACTCATGAAATCTCCCTGACCAGTCATGAACTGAGCACACTCCTCCTCACTTGGTTCCTTCAAAAAAGGTTCCTCCTTGAGAAGGGATGAAGTGGAAGGTTAATGGTTAAACATATGTGGAAGAGGGGGCAATCCTTGAGCTAGAATCAAATGATTCTCCTCTTTCCATTTGGCCAACACTTCATCTATATCGGATGTGGCTTGATAGCTCTCTTGGAGGGGTGTAGATGGGGTGTGTTCAAATGTAGGATCTTCTACTTGATCTGAATCATCCATCACATTTTGGCTGAGGAACCTCATTTTGGATGCCAATTCTGCAATTTTCTTGGCTATATTTTCTTAGAAGAGCCTTTCTTGGAGGTCACAAGCATCATCATGATGAGTAGGAGCAACTTTATCTTCTTCAAGGTTTTGAGCAAAATCTTTCTTCTCCTCCTTCCTGCCCCATGATTCCATTGTTTGCTTCCAACTCATGACCTTGGGATTGAAACTTTTCCCCTGTGAATAGGTAACAACTTTATCTTCTTCAAGGTCCCAAGCCAGTTCATTATAGGCACTCCTCCAACTTGGAATCTTGACATCATGTTGAGAGACTTGGGAATTGGTAAAGGGGTGTCTTTTGGTGTAGGCTCCTCTCTAAGGTCTGAAACCTCCATCTCTCTTTCACTAAGCAATCTCACCTTTGCCTCTAATTCCTCAATTTGCTTTGCTAGATTTTCTTGAAAGAGTCTTTCTTGGAGCTCATAGGAATTATCATGGAAATGGGGAGTGGATGAAGGCTGCCATGGAG
The DNA here is from genome assembly GCA_037957365.1 of Torreya grandis. Classification (NCBI taxonomy): domain Eukaryota; kingdom Viridiplantae; phylum Streptophyta; class Pinopsida; order Cupressales; family Taxaceae; genus Torreya; species Torreya grandis. The sequence continues at coordinate 4,790,173 of JARHVA010000212.1, forward strand.
TACAATAAGCTTTTTGAGGAAGGGTGGGAAGGACTTGAAAAAGACTAGCCTTATTTTGTACCTCACACTCTCGAACAATGTCTTTCTCCTCCTTGATGTTCCATGACTCAACGACTTTACTCCAACTCATGATATTAGGATTGGAAATCTCCTTTTGGGGTGATGAGGTTGCAATGTGAGAGGGTAGTGAGGGTTTGGATTCCACTTCCTTTGCTGCCAACATAGACTGCTGCATTTGAAAATTTGCCAATTCAATCTGCTTATCAAGATTGGCCTTAAAAACAAGATTTATTGTTTCAGAATGCTCCTCAACATGATTGGGGAAAGGACTTTGACAGGCTTGACTTGGCTCATGAGCAGGAACTGCATGTGGCTGATATAAAACTTGGGGCAATGGGTATGCAAGTTGATAGACTTGGTAAGGTTTCCTCTCATGAGTACTCAACTTCTCTTCCAAAGATGCAATCAAACCACTCACATCTAGCATCTCATTTGTAAGCCTTTACCAATTGGCTCTTTCAATAGGAGTCCATTCACTCTTAACCAGATCTAGTGCATTTATCACTTGATGAATGACATGATCAGGGATTTCTTGGCCACATCCCCTTCTAGTGTTAAGCTCCATTACATACTTTTCATATCCCAGTAGTGTTTGTTTGAAGGTGAAAATGGGTTGATTGGCAAGGAGATTAGGTTGAGTAGGATAAGTAACACATTGATAAGACTAGGCATAAGACTGATATAGCTCATGACAGGACTGAGACTGGTCATATTGGACCCAATAAGGATCAACACAAGGCTGGTAAGGATCATAGCCAGGCTGGCCAAGGACTTGCTCAAACTGAGGAGGAAGAGGCAAAGCCCAAAATGTTTCACCAACATGCAAAGGGAAAAACTCATAATCGTATGCATCCTTGTTGCTTGAGGAGATTCTATGAACAACCTGAGCTTGATCAAAGTTATATGAAGGAACACAAGACCCATGGTTTTAAGTAATGGAATTATACATACTATAACACGATTTATTGATGGCACCAGGAATACTTAACCAGCTGATTCAACTCAGAGTCACCATTGGTGTTGATGAAAAGCCTCCAAAGGCTGGTTGGTTGAAGAACACACCAAAATTCTTCAACTCTTTGGAATAAAAACTAGTCCCACCGGGCGTGCCAAAAACTATTGACGCTGTGGATTGCACCCTTGACAGGAGGCTGAGCTCTTGTCTTCCATGGGGTACAATGGAGACTCCTCTCTTGCTTGTGGGCCTGGCAAAATTGAGGGGAGAATCTCTAGATAAGGGCTAGCTCCCTTTGATGCATCTCTGAGGTCCTAGATTTCCTACTGCTAACAAATAAATAAAAGGGGGGTTGAAAAGGGAAAATGATGACTGAAAACAAAACCTAAACTAAGGCAGTGATACACCAAAAATGGTTGATCTACTTAGCTTGAACATACACTTTCCACCAAGAACACGCTGACATACACTTCATTTGATATGAGAAATTCTTCTGCATCAGTGAGCTGGAGGTCCGTGGAGATACAGGGAGGAAGAACTACTAGAGGTATTCTGAGACACACTTTGATAGCCTATTCACATGTGCCTATACTCCTCTAGGGACACTTTTGGCTAACTTGAAAAGGAAGACCTCACAATACACTAGACATGTTGGAATCATTCTATGGAAGCATAAAGGAAAATGACTTAATACAGGACAAAGCCATAAACATATATGAAAGTGCAAACTCAAAATGGAGGTAAAATGCTATCTTGATTCAAGGTAAAAATCTAGTGGAGATCCGCCTTACAAGCCAAGAGATCCCTCTCAAATGAGAGTTTTACAATATATATAGAAAGAAAGAGGCTTTTGGTGCCTTCTAGAAAAAACTGCCCATGCTGCGTTGAATGCCATTGGGAAGAGGAAGTCGTTGAAAGAACATGTTGTGTTAGCTGTCAGTCTTGACTTTTGCATCTAAGTTATATCAAACATTATTTTGAAAGCATGGGCCGCACCATTTGTCTACCAACAAGACCGCTTCTTAAAGACATTCACGTGGATGTTTGCTCATAATGCAAAATGAAGAAAAAATAGGTTGCACTATTTACTGTTGGCACTCCTTGATGACCACTTGGTGGAGACTGTTTCAACCGCTGGAATAACTCCTCTGCCAACGCTTTCCTTTTGCCACCTGGGCTGGTCCCATCTTTCCTTGTTATTTTTTGTCTCTTCTTGGCTTTGTGAGCACTCGGGGCTATCTTCTTGGCGGGTCACTGAGTTCACTTGTGGCCTGTCCTTAAGCATTTCAAAATCAATGTCTACTTCATCGCCTTAAATTTGGTGTTCGCGCCCCCGTCACTGGATGTTTGAACCTCCAATGGCTAGTTCATCGTGCTCAATTTTGACGTCTTTGGGCCCGTCACCCCCTTTGGCAATTTCTTTGGCTTTCTTTCCTTCGGCCCTTTTCCTTTGTCTGGGCCTTTGTCATTTAACTCTCCCGAAGGGAAGGTGTCCCTTTGGGGCTTGGAGAAAGGTCCCTTCATTTTTGCTGAGAGTCCCCCGCAAGGGCATTTGCCCTTCGGGGTCCTCCAGGCTCCTTTTGGTACTCACATCTTTTAGACAAAATGTTTGAAGGAAATGTTCCCTTCATTTTTTAGCACTTGCTTTCCTTTGGTCAGGCCTTCTTGCGGACAAATTCCTTCAGACAAAATGTCTGAAGGAATTCCTTTAGACATTTTGTTCGAAGGAATTGATCCTTTCAGTTTCCGTGTCTTTTCCTTCGAACAAAATGTCTGAAGGACTTTTGAGCTTTACCTTGGATTCTTTCAGATTTATCTGCCTTAGTCTTTTCCAAAGGAAAACTCTGCCTCCTTCAAGCATTTTTTGCCCTCTGAACTTGGTCCATTTTGTGCCTGACTGCCCTCCACAAGGGTACCTGTCCTTCGGGCTTCGTAAAACCCTTTTAAACCTTCTGATTGAACCTGAACCTGAACCCTTTTTTGGGGTTCAATGGTTCAATGGTTCATCACTGTGTCTTGCAAGGAGTCGTGTTCATTCAATTGACTGCTTGAACCAAATGCTTGAACCGAACGACTTGAACTAACTGATTGAACCAAATGATTGAACCAACCGATTGAACCAAATGATTGAACCAACAATGGTTCGATGGTTCAACATTGTTTAAGTTCAACGTTCAAAGTTCAAAGCTCTTGGAAAGATCATGTCGTTGAACCACTTTTTCCAACCTTAAGGAAAAGTGTTTTGAACATTTTCAGTCTCTTTCCTTGTGAATTTCTTCGGACAAAATGTCCGAAGAGCTTTGTAAGAGCCTTGCATTCTTTGAACTGGTTCATCCTTTTGCTGAAAGACTTGTGCAACCCAAAATTTGAACTGGCTCAGAACAACAGGGGAAGAAGGAGACCGATTTTGTCCTGCATGGCCAAAAATGGTCAACATGTATATCATGCTTTGGTAGTAGGTGTTAAACTAGCAGACGCTTCAAAGGTGCAAGTTATGTCGGAAGGGATGCACTTTTTTGTTTTGGCAAATTAGGTTTTTATAAAATGAAAGAGTGTAAACTGACAATCGTACTTCACTCAAAACTTATGGCTACTGATCCTATTTCACCTTTTGTGTGTTAGAAATTCTAGCTTTTGCATCATGTTAGTTTTGGTATTTACCAAAAGGTAGATAGTAACTAGTTAATTTACCGAGAAGTAAATATTAATTACAGGTTGGTTATAACCGTATGGTTAATACGATAAGTTAGAATATTATATTATTGAAATATATTGTCATATGTTATAATAATATATCATATTTAGGTGTGTCCTTTATTATAAGATTCGGGTGAAAGAATATTGGAAAAGTTATATAAATAATATTTCTATATATTTGTATAGTCTCGAATGATTAATGAATATAGTGCAGAATATATTTGTGTTGAAATAGTTCTCTATGTATTCCGCTTTGCATGAGTTAAATCATTGTTCGGCTCTCCTCCAATTCTCAACATTGGTATCAGAGCAGTTGTATTTGAAATGAGAGTCTATTAATTTATGCGAGCATTTGCATTTGATTTCATGCTCTTCTCCATACGGCTTTTTTACCTTTGGTAGGGATTTGTTCAAAGTGCAAGTTGGTTTGATTGTTGACTGCTATTGAAGGAGATTTGATGCCTCCTTTGAGATGATCCAGAAGTTTTTGAATTATTATTAAGCAGTGAATTAGTTGTTGGTTGTGTTTCACACCAATGTCGATTGGATTTGCATCTGATCAACTCACACAAGTTGTTACGCCAACCAAGGCTTGACAACATGCCATTGGGATCTAGTCATATTTGTATGTAGTCTAAGTATTTACCTTGGAATTTCACATTGGCAGCAAAGAAGATATCTATTTTATTTTTGAATGTCCCCCCTGAGCACGTGCAGACCATCCACCTTGGATTGATAATCCTGCAGCTCTGAGTATCAGACGCGAAAAGATTGTATATCCACTCAATAATTGTGGACACTAGGCACGAATCTAGTCTAAACGTTTGGCAATAGCTGAGCCAAGCTAGAGGAGGGTGGACACGCAGTGAAAGATTGAGAGGTTGTCCAATCCGTGCAGACTAAAGATAAAAAAACTTGATCAAATTTGTATAGCTAGATTGGATGCATCATTATCAGCCTGAAGAAGGATCTGAAGTTCGTTGATCTATTCTTGCATCGCTTGATCAATCTAGATATATGCATTAATTGTTTTAAAGTCTGTTGTAAATATCTCAGTTGTGCAATGCACATTTCTCTTGCCAAGACAATGTGCATCATGTCTTGTGGAAACTGCTTGATATATGTGGGATCAAAGACAACTTCAGAAGCTTGCATTGGTGAATGCATGGTTCGATTGCCTAGAGCTTTCCTTGAGCGCAACAGGGTTATGGTGAATTCAACAAGCTTATGGTAATCATGTGGTCAATTTGTTTTGTCATATATGTCGCTTATAATTTGATTATAAAGTTTGAGTTTTCGAGTCAATAAGTGGAAGTTAGTAATGTATTATTATAAGCTGATTGGTTTGTTATATTATTAAATGTTATAGTTGTGGTTAGAAGCTAATGATTTTTTAAAATTAAAGATCATTAGTGGTCTTTAGTTTTTTGTGTTTCATGGTATTAATGGTTTCTAGGTTTTTATATAGTTTTTTAATTTTAAAGTCTTTATACATTGGTCTAAGTTTATATAAGAGTTGTTTTAGGTCTATTTTTTTTGGTCAAGATTATTATTAGAGTATTGCTCTAAAAATAAAGTCAATAACATAGTTTTTTTATATGTCAATATTATCAGAAATGGAAATCAAGAAAAAGTGTTAGTTCTTTTTTGAGTTATTAGTTGTGTGTCGTTAAAATGAGTTTTGTATACTTTTTTAACAAGTTATTATTGTCAAAAGGTCATTGTGTTGGTGTTGAGTTTTTGTCAAAAGTCAAAAGTTTTAAAAATAAAAAAAATTACTGTACAGACGCATTTTAGCTTGTATGCGATATCTGAAAAATGAGAAGGTTTTGATTTCTGTGGAAGCAACTAATAGAGAACCTGCCAGAACCATCGGAGCATCCCAAAGACATATCAGCTGAGTAAGTAGCTTGTTTTACTAGAGGTTGGAGGATACATGGAGGAAGGAGGCCTTTCAACGACCTCTCGTCAATCGCCAACGATGGGGCCACACCAATTTTTGGTGACTTGTGCATGTGTTTTTATAGTTTTCGTTGTGTGATTTTCAAAATAAAAACATAAGAATATCTCTATTCATGTAATGTAATTTGTATGCAAATTTCAAACGTGATTCTTTCAGGTAAAAACGTTGTGAAATGATAGAAATCACCAATGTAAGTTAGTTCATGGATCTTGAAAGAGTTTGTGGTAGAGATCAAAAAAGCCACACGAGGTGAATAGTTGATGGGTATGTTCATGTCAAGGTTTGTGGTAAACTTGTAAAACTATGGGAGGAGTGAGGCTCTCTTTATATGAAGGTCATGAGCCACATAGTTTGGCATGCTACAAGAGGTGAACATACTGCAGATAAGAGTGTGAATGTTTTTGCACCATGTAAAAACTACAGGGGGGAATGTTTAAAATTTTAGATTTTACATCATGTTAGTTTTGATATTTACCAAAAGGTAAATAGTAACTGGTTAATTTATCGAGAGGTAAATATTAGTTACAGGTTGGATATAACCATATGGTTAATATAGTAAGTTAGAATATTATATTATTGAGATATATTGTTATATGTTATAATAATATATCGTATCTAGGTGTGTGCTTTATTATAGGATTCAAGTGATCGAATATTAGAGAAGTTATAGGAATAATATTCCTATCTATTTGAATAGTCCTAAATGATTAATTAATATAGTGCAAAATATATTTGTGTTGAAATAACTCTCCGTGTATTTTGATTTGCATGATTTAAATCATTGTTCGGCTCTCCTCCAATTCTCAACATTGTCACGAAGCGTTAAGCAACAATAATATTATATTTATAGTAGAAGCGACGGTGGAAAATAAGGTTGTATGTTATTTCATATGCAATGCATTGTGTGGAGAAGAGACATTCTATTTCATGGTGAGATTGAACAATGACAAAGTGATGAGTAAGGGTAAGGCCATACAAAATTTGAAATCAATGAATTACTTCAAGGTTAGTTATGCAGTGATGGTGAGCGACAATGACATAGTATTTTAGGGGATTGACTCGAAAATGCCTGTGTAAATACATGTGCAAAGTTTAGTAAAATGTCATATTTTTTAATGAAATATGTAGCTTCCATCGAACTATTTCAATTACCTTACATGATTGAAATGGGTGTCATCTCAATGAAAAGTGGTATCGCATATCCAACGACTCCTCTAAAAATGTAGAGAATGTAACACATGTCAATTTAGACGAGTCTAAAACTAATTAGTTGAAAATTATGATTAGTTTAACTACATAAATTTATGAGTAAACAACTCTAAAACCACTTAGACAAAAAATAGAAAAGGCTTCTTCAATGAAATATACCTCCTATATAATGTAATCGATTGATCTAAGATGCCATATGCAAATAGATATGGATACAAATATTCTAATATTTTTTCATTCCCATTCTTAGTAACACTAATAAATGTCATAGTGTTCATAACATTAGTGCTCGTTTCTATTTATTTGGTGAATAGAAGAAAGGCAAAATTATTGATAGTAACACAAGCATTGCCAATTTTGGGAAGTCTATTGGACCTGGGTTCAAATCCCCACCAATATTTTCACACTCTCTCCAAACGCTATGGTGGTCTAATATATCTAAAATTAGGCACCATCTTGGCTGTAAAGAGTTAGTTACATCAAAATAGATGTAATTTTTATGTATTTATGCATTTTTCTAAAATGAAAGAGTCTATCGATAATTGTACCACACTTGAAACCCATGACCGCTAACCCCATCTCACCTTTTGTGTATGAAGCATTAAGCAACAATAATCTGAGATTCATTTTAACAATATTTCCAAAACATTTTTTTCCTTACTAGCGATCCCTTATAATTTATGTTTATTTTATAACAGGGATAAATAAAATGCTTATGAAGACATGGTCCAATTGTGGCTACCTTTTTTCCCCAAAAGTTTAAGTATGGTGTTTATGTATGTTCCTATGCCTTACCTAATTACTTCAGGTGTTAATATATTTTAGCATGGATGAATGGAAGCTACAAGATAAACTTAATGACCTCAATGTCTTGTCTTCATGTCAATGGTATTACAACATTGATTTGAGCCACACATCGGACATGGAGCCCTACCATAATCAAATAATCTCTCAGACAATCTTGTCCACCCTTGACAATAGAAAATAGTGAATCAAAAATGTTGCCAACTTGCAAGCTATAAACCCTTTTACAATGTGTGCAGGTCATGTAAATCTAAAGTGACGGTGGAAAACAAGGTTGTATGTTCCTTCATATGATAATGCATTGTGTGGGGAGACATATTATTTCACGGTGAGTTTGAACAATGGCAAAGTGGTGGGTAAGGGTAATTACGTCCATGAAAAACATGAAATTAGTGAAATATTTCAAGATTAGTTCAATGGTGATGGTGATGGATAATGGCAAGGTATTTTAGGGGATTGACTCAAATAAATATGTGTAAATACACGTGCAAAGTTCACTAACATGTCACCTTTTTTAATTCAATCTATAAATTCTACCAAACTATTTCAATTACTCAATACATGATTGAAATGGGTGTCATCTCAATGAAAAGAGGTATTAGAATCCAACAGCTCCTCTAAAAACATAGAGAATGCACCACATGTGAATATTGATAAGTCTAAAACTAATTAGATGAAAATTATGATTGGTTTAACTATATATTACCTAATTAAATGACTCTAAAACCAATTAGACAATAATTGAAAAAATGCTTCTTCAATGAAAAATGTCTCATATATAATGTAATTGATCAATGTAGGATGCCACATGCAAATAGATATGGATACAAATATTCTAATATTTTTCCATTCTTATTCTTAATAACAATAATAGAAGCCATTGTGTTTGTAACAATAGTGTTCATTTCTATGTATTTGGTGAATAGAGGAAAGATAAAATTGTTGACAATACCACAAGTGCTATCAATTTTGGGTAGTCTACTTGACTTGGGTTCAAATCCCCACCAATATCTACATACTCTCCCCAAGTACTATGATGGTATGATCTATCTAAAATTAGGCACATCCCAACTGTAAAGAGTGAGTTACACCGAAATGGATATATTTTTTATGTTTTTGTAAAGTAGTGTTTTCTAAAATGAAAGAGTGTAAGTTGACAATCGTACCTCACTCAAAACCCATGGCCACGAACCTCGTCTCACCTTTTATGCATGAAGCATTAAGAAACAATAATCTAAGATTCATTTTAATTATATTTAAAAAACAATTATTTTCCTGACAAGTACTCCATTCGATTTTAAGTTTATTTTCCACTAGGGATAAATAATATGCTTATGAAGACATGATGCCTTTTTCTAGGGGTTCAAATATGGCATTTTAATATGTTCTTACAACTTATTTAATTTCTCCATGTGTCAATATATTTACAACATTGACGACCAAAAGTTACGAGATAAACTTAATGACCTCAATGTCTTGTCCCCATGTCAACAACATTGTAGTGCGGATTTGAGTCACACATCAGACATGGAGCCCTACCAAAATCACATCATCTCTCATGACATCCTCGTCCACCCTTGACAATAAAAAATGACTAATCAAATATGTTTCCACCTTGTAAGTTGTGAACCTCTTGGCAATGTGTGCAGGGCATGTAAATCCAATAGGTACCCAAAATCTAGGTCTAATATACGATATGGGCCCTTTGGTGTACGATATTGCTTGAAATTGTCATTTTTCAAATTGACATGCATTGGAAATAGAGTTTCACTATTGTGTAAATATTGTCTATTCTTGAGACTTTTCTACAACATGATACTAGGGTTCTTGTATAGAATAAAATAACAATAGAGAAATAATAATTACACGCATTTACCCTTGAAAGCCATTACAATTTACAATTTACAATTTACAATTTAAAAATTCAAAATAAATATTATTAGATGTTATACTATTATACATTATGTATAATATAAATAATCATAATATTATATATTATTAATATTAATTATATATATATATATATATATATATGGGGTGTGAATATCTTATAATATTTTATATATTATAGCATGCAATAATATTAATATATATAATCTTGTTATATAAATTAATAGTTTATATTAATATATAATATTTAATTTAATTTTGTAAGTTATAATTACTGATTGCTTTCAAGTTAGACATAATTACCAATTTAAACTATTTCACTTTACAAAACCCTGCTATCCCAAAAAAAAAAAGTGTAATTTGTCCCTTTGGGGCAACTTCTAATTTTAAATAGTTGTTTTGTTGAAAGCTTTATAATCAATACACATTCTCCATAAAACATCTTTCTTAGGCATAATCACAATAAGAGAACCACATGAAGAAATAATTGGATGAATTACATCCCAATTTAACAAAGTTTACAATTTATTTTTTTCCTCATTTTCTTTCATTAATGATCGTTGATAAAGACCAAGATTTGAAATTAAAAAAATCTATAAATAATTGTATCCTATGTTCAATTTCCATTTCTGGTGGAAATTGAACAACTCGTGGCATACTCATGTGCTCTTGAAAAACTTTCTAAAATTGTTGTAACAACTATTCCATTTACTTATACTATTTGCTAGTATACATGCTATGAGAAGTCTTGCATTATTCAACTTCATTTTCTTGCTCATATCTCAAACAAAGAAAATAAAACTTCCCAGTAACATTAATAAATCTTTTAATTTGAGTGTCACTTACTAAGAATATTTTTTATTTCCCTTCATAAACTTTGATAATGTATCTTTCCCCATCCATTTGGTAACTATTCTCATGAAGATGTCATCTCTAATGTACTTATATGGGCTACCAAAACATACACCATAAAAGTAAAAAAGTATAACATGCTCCATAAATTTATTTATAAATTGTTCATGTATTCCAAACTTGACTTTGAATTGATTGGTTACCTTTATTTCTACTCCTTGCATCCTCGAAGCTAGAGAAAAAAGATTATGATGATTATATGTTTCTGACCCAAGTTTTGTTAATAACTATTTGAAAATAAATTTTTATTGAGGATAAGAAAAAAAGCATCAACTTTTGTCTTATTAATTTGATTTTTGATATAGAAAAGTTTAATAAATTCAAACATACCTCTTTAAAAAAATGATTTTTGACATGAATCAGAATATTCAAAAGGTTTTATACCCATACCATACAGTACAATATGAATATTAGAACTATAGAAGACAAATAGGCTTAAAAGACCTAATTCTAAAAGAGATTGAGTGAGTTGGAAGGTCTAACTTGAGAGTTGGATTCTGAAATTTATTATGAATTTGAAAGGACTAAATGGGTACTTGAAACAAGTCTTGGTTTGTTGGGAAACCCTATTCAATGCTGTAACTAAGGAGGTTTATGTGTTTTGAGGCTTAGGAGGAGAACTAGTCTTGTTATGAATAATTGGTGTGTTCAAGGAACTAGTGAATAATCAAAGCATGAAGATGAGTTGTTTTAAGTTTTTTATGACCAAGAACTACTATCTATGGTGCATGGACAAAGTCATGGAGTTCTAAAGAGGAATTGGGGTTCTAGAGCCTTGTGGAGATCCATGGTCTCAATGAATGCAATAATGAATATGTTAAGTGAAGATGGTAGGGTAATGAGTGATATGGTAGAGTGAAAGTGAGCAAGGAGAGAATGATTCCAAGTGATAGTCATAATTAGAGTACAAATCCTTATTAGACAGTTCCAAGAGCTAGTCATACAAGCAAGCAAGGAAACAAGTTGTGATACAAATTTTAATAATAGGTATCGGAAGTGTTGACCAAATTTTGGTCCTACAGGCCCAAAACATTGGTTTCCCTTTTGAATTTTCTTTGGGGGGACTGATTAGTCAGTCTCTAATATCTTTTCCTTACTGCAATTATCATTTTTTCCCTTTGTCGAAGGCTTGTTCTATGAAAGAGTTGAGTGATTTGAGACTTGCAAGTTTTTGGGTTGATACGGAGGCTCACTTAGCTTCAGCAAATTACCTTGAACAAGCCTTTTTGGCAAATAAATGGGCCATTTCAAAGAAATGTAAGTCTTTTACACAGACTCCGAAGGTCAAGTGCCCTTGTAGAGGGCAGGTAGGTGGAAAATGGGACCTTTCACAAAGCTTTGAAGGACACTTTGGGCCCAAGGTGCCCTTGTGGAGGGCAGGAACACATTTGAAAGAACATTTACAAGGGAGAGAGGCAGAAAACCTGAAAGGAAAGTTTCCTTCAGAAAAGTGACAAGGCAAAACAAAGGGATTTCTTCAGACTTTTTGTTCGAATAAAATCTAAGGGAGAAACCAAAGGGACATTTTCTTTGGATAAAATGTTTGAATGAATTCCTTTAGACATTTTATCTGAAAGAATTGAGATGACCAAGGGAGCCCAAAGGAGCTCGAAGGGCAGGTGCCCTTGCAGAGGGCTCTCAACAACAAAAAAGGGACCTTTTCCAAGCTCTAAAGGGACACCTTCCCTTCGGGAAGGTGCAATTACAAAAGGCCGAAGAAATTTCCAAAGGGATGATGGGCCCAAGCACGTCAATCTTAACATAGTGAACTAGTCATTGGAGTTCAAACGTTCGGTGATAGGTGCATGAACATCAAATTCAAGGCAATAAAATAGCCATTAGTTTTCAAATAGTGATGACCTCACAAATGTCAATTTTGATGGGATGCGTCGGCTGAGAAAGGAGCCCAAAAAGCCAGGAGGAGACAAAAGATAGCCTGAGAGTTCAAAATTGCTAGAAAGAGACAAGAAATAACAAGTAAAGAGGGAACAAAACAAAGAATCCAGAACACAACCACACACACATACGACAACATTTGGAATGTTCCAAAAGATGTACCCAACCAATCACAGACATGAATTAAGCATTCCATGTGGCACAAAAAGCATTGGCATAGGAAGATATTTTCAGTGACCCATGTTTTCATAGTGACATTTAATACGACCCATGCTTTCACAGTGATATTTAATATGGGTTAAGCACCAAAGTCAAGATCTGTGACATCTACAACATGGTTATTTCAAGGTATTTCTAGAAGGATGACACTAACACGAGCAAATTTCCTCTTTCCAATTTATTCAACGCAACATGGGCTACTTATTTTAGAAAGTGCCAAAGTCTTTTCCTTAATGCTATATATATTGTAAGCTCTCAGTTGATATGGAGATCTCTCAGCGTGTATGGTGAAGCCCTGTAGGGATTTACCTTGAATCAAGACATAGCATTTTTACCTCTATTTGAGTTTGCACTTTTGCAAATGTCTATGGTTTTGTCTTGTGTTAAGTCATTTTATTTCATGCTTTCACAAAATGATTCCAGCATGTCTAGTGTATTATGAGTTTCTTCTTTTGCAAGTCAACAAGAAGTGTCCACAACAGAGTATAGGCGCATGTGAATAGGTTGCCATAGTGTGTCTTAGAATGCCTCTGGTGGTTCTTCCTCCCTGTATCTCCAAATGAACCCTATTAAAACACCGATGTAGAAGAGTTTCTCGTGTCAAATGAAGTGTATATCGGCTTGTTCTAGGTGCAAAGTGTATGTCAAAGCTGAGTATATCAAAATCATTTTGGTGCATCACCATTTAGATAGGTTTTATTTCAGTTATATACTTCTCCCTTTTCACCCCCCATCATCAGTAGTAGTAGTAAAAGACTTCAGAGATGCATCAAAGGGAGTTAGCCCTTATCTAGAGATTCTCCCCTCGGTTTTGCTAGACCCACAGCAAGAGGGGAGTCTCCATTGTGCCGCGTGGAAGAGAGAAGCTCAGCCTTCTGTCAAAGGTGCAATCCATAGTGTCAACAATTTTTGGAACGCCCAGTGGGACAGTTTGTCCAAGGAGTTGAAGGATTTTTTGGTGTGTTCTTCAACCAATCAACCTTTGGAGGCATTTCAACCAACACCAATGGTGACTCTGAGTTGAATCAACTGGTTAAGCAGTCCTGGTGCCATCAAGAAATCACATTTTGGTATGTATAATCCCATTGCTCAGTAGCATTGACCTTGTTTTCCTTCATATAACTTTGATCAAGCTCAGGTTGTTCATGGCATCACCTCAAGCAGCTCTCTTAGTTTCCCTTCACCTAGTGTAAGGGAAGTAATGCTAGAATTTGAGAAGCAATTGATGGAGGTAAACAGATTGGAGGAGTAGAATAGATATCAGCAAGAGCTTATGTACAAAGAGGAGTGCTTGTTTAGGCAAGCCTAGGCCTTACAATCCATGAAGGAGGAAGTAGGAAAATGGGAGAGCCCATTCATTCAAGGCAATCAACCTTGTGTGCCTTCTCCAATTCCAAAGCAGCCCCCTCTTATGCACCAAATCCTTTTTACCAAATAGCACTTGCTCACTCTAGCTCATCTGATGCAGTAACCACTCCTGATCTTAATCCCTTGCACCTAGATTTCCAACATCAAAGGGCATTAGAACAACCTCTCATGGAGATTAACCTTCTCAATTCTTTAGAATAAGGACCCTCTTTTGATGGAAATCACCCTATATCTTTTGGAAAGCAACACATCTCTCTTGAAGTAGCACTTCTTGTGCATGAGCATACCCTTCCCAGTCTCCCTCAACCTCCTCAAATCTTTCAGCATAGGAGTGCCTATCATGAACCAGCTTAGGACCTTGAAGAGGATAAAGTTGCTGCCTGTTCACAAGGGAATAATTCCAATCCCAAGGTCATGAGTTAGAAGCAAACAATGGAATCAAGCGGTAGGAAAAAAGAGGAGGAGAGGCCTATTCATTTTGATAGAAGCCTTGAAGAAGATGAAGCTGCTCCTACTCATCATGATGATGCTTGTGACCTCCAAGAAAGGCTCTTCCAAGAGAATATAGCCAAGCAAATTGTAGAATTGGAGTTCAGAGTGAGGTTCCTCAACCAAGGAGTGATGGACGGTTCAGATCAAGCAGAAGATCCTACATTTGAACACGCCCCATCTACAACCCTCCAAGAGAGCTATCAAGCCACATCTGATGTGGATGAAGTGTTGGCCAAATGGAAGGAGGAGAATCATTCAATTTTAGCTCAGGGTTTGCCTCTTCTTCCACATGAGTTTAACCATCAGCTTTCCACTTCATCCCTTCTTAAGGAGGAACCTTTTTTGAAAGAGGCAAGTGAAGAAGAGAGGATCCAATTCGTGGCTAATGAAGAAGCTCTCATGGATGTCAATGAGGATGAAACCATCATGAATGCTCCTTTTGAAGATATCATCAACAATGGAGAAGACATAGGTCATGCATACATGTAGATGTTCCAACAATATGAAGATGAGGTTGACATATTTTATTTGTCAATAATGGACGATGAGGAATGTAAGTATGGTTAGCTCTCCCCCCCTTGTTTGATGAACTTCCTTATTACTTTGATGAGGAGAATGACCATGCCATGAAACTCGAGTTGGAGGAGGATCAGGAGCATGTCTTTGAACAACTAGAGACTCTTATTTTTTAGCAAGAAAAGGAGAGGCCCATCCATCTTGATGAAAGCTTTGAAGAAGAGAGCCTTGAGTAAGAAGGTGATGTTCTGTGGGATGAGAAAACAGTTTGTGATCTCATTTCAAACATCACAATAAACACCCTTCTTCAAGAAATCCATGATGAAGTAGAAGATCAGTTTGATAGGATCTTCAATGAGATAGAAGGGAACAAGTCAATCCAAGATGCATGTCAAGGGGCCTATGAGCTAAATGAGGCTTATGGTGATAAGCTAGCAACCATTGATTTCTTGATGAAATACACCAGCATGAGGGGCCAACATGAATTAAGCTTCTGAGAGCAAGATGAATACATATATGCTGGGATCATGTTTGACCCTGATTCATTTGGATACAAGCCAATCAAGGTGGCAGACAAGAAGAGCAAGTCACCAAGTCTCATTTCCATTCAGCCACTTATCTGGCACCGTAAATTTTATTGCCATGGAGACTTAAGAAGTTTTACCTTTGATCTAGGAGGGAGGAAAATGTATCTATTTAGTTTTACATAGTAGTTTTCTTTCAGTTATGTGTCTTTCATTTCCCCTAAGTGATGTTTGCACAGGTGTAGTGTTTTTAGTCTTGTTGTGTGTTATTTTTTCCCTGTTGCTTGAGGTAAATATTTGTTAGTTCATAGGTCTTTAGAAGGCTGTTACTAACTCTTTCAAGCTACATCTTGACTCCATACCCATTGGACTTTGAGGCTACCAGTATTTTTAATCATAGTAGGCATGCTTCCCCTGTGAATACCCAAATTGTTGACCAAAATTTGGTCCTACAGGCCCAAAAAATTAGTCTCCCTTTTGAATTTTCTTTGGGGGGACTAATTAGTCAGTCTCTAATATCTTCTCCTTACTGCAACTATCATTTTTTCCCTTTGTCAAAGGCATGTTCTATGAAAGAGTCAAGTGATTTGAGTCCTGTAGGTTTTCGGGTTGATACAAAGGCTCATTTTGCTTTAGCAAATTGCCTTGAACAAGAATTTTTGGCAAAGAACTGAGCCATTTCAAAGAAATGAAAGTCTTTTACAAAGACTCTGAAGGTCAAGTGCCCTTGTAGAGGGTAGGTAGGTGGCAAATGGGACCTTTCACAAAGCTCCAAAGGACACTTTGGGCCCAAGGTGCCTTTGCAGAGGGTAAGAACACATTTGAAAGAATGTTTGCAAGAGAGAGAGGTAGAAGACCCGAAAGGAAATTTTCCTTTGGAAAAGTGACAAGGCGGAACCAAGGGATTTATTGAAACTTTTTGTTTGAAGAAAATCCAAGGGAGAAACCAAAGGGACATTTTGTCAGAAGGAATTGAGATGACCAAGGGATCCCGAAGGGTAGGTGCCCTTGCAGAGGGCTCTCAGTGACTAAAAAGGGACCTTTTCCAAGATCCAAAGGGACACCTTCCCTTTGAGAAGGTGCAATTACAAAAGGCTGAAGAAATTTCTAAAGGGATGACGGGCCTGAACACGTCAATCTTAACATAGTGAACTAGCTATTGGAGTTCAAACGTCCAGTGATGGGCACGCGAATGTCAAATTCAAGGTAGAAAAATAGCCATTGGTTTTTGAATAGTGATGAGCCTGTAGACATCAATTTTTATGGGATGCGTCAGCTGAGAAAGGAGCCCAAAGAGCCAGGAGGAGATGAAAGATAGCTCGAGAGCTCAAAATTGCCAGAAAGAGACAAGAAATAGCAAGGAAAGAGGGAACAAAATAGAAAATCTAGAACACAGCCATGCACACATACGACAACATTTGGAATGTTCCAAAAGATGCACCCAACCAAGCACATACATGAATTAAGTAGTTTAGGTGGCACAAAAAGCATCGACACAGGAAGATATTTGCAGCTACCCATGCTTCCACAGTGACATTTAATATGACCCATGCTTTCATAGTGATATTTAATATAGGTTAAGCACTAAAGTCAAGACCTGTGACATCTACAACATGGTTATTTCAAGGTGTTTCTAGAAGGATGACACCAGCATGAGCAAATTTCCTCTTTCCAATGTATTCAATGCAGCATGGGCCACTTATTCTAGAAAGCGCCAAAGTCTTTTCCTTGATGTTATATATATTGTAACCTCTCAGTTGAGAAGGAGATCTCTCAACGTGTATGGCGAAGCCCTGCAGGAATTTACCTTGAATCAAGACATAACATTTTTACCTCTATTTGACTTTACACTTTTGCATATGTCTATGGTTTTGTCTTGTGTTAAGTCATTTTCTTTCATGATTTCATAGAATGATTCCAACATGTCTAGTGTATTGTGAGTTTCTTCTTTTGCAGGTCAACAAGAAGTGTCCACAATAGAGTATAGGCGCATGTGAACAGGCTGCCATAGTGTGTCTTAGAATGCCTCTGGTGGTTCTTCCTCCCTGTATCTCTAGAGGACCCCCTATTGAAACACCGATGCAGAAGAGTTTCTCATGTCAAATGAAGTATTTATCAGCTTGTTTTGGGTGCAAAGTGTATGTCAAAGCTGAGTAGATCAAAATCATTTTGGTGCATCACCGTCTAGATAGGTTTTATTTCAGTTATATCCTTTTCCCTTTTCACCCCCCCATCATTAGTAGTAGTAGTAAAAAACTTTAGAGATGCATCAAAGGGAGCTAGCCCTTATCTAGAGATTCTCTCCTCATTTTTTCTAAACCCACAACAAGTGGGGAGTCTCCATTGTGCCGCATGGAAGAGAGAAGCTCATCCTTCTGTCAAGGGTGCAATCCATAGCGTCAACAGGAAGATAGGTGTGAAGTTTCATGAAGAAGATTTGGGTTCAGATAAATACCTTCAACAAAGAAGATAAGGTTAAATAGGTTGAGACTAAATTTTCTTATAAAATATACTTTAAGACAAGAATTAGTATGGTATCTAGCCAAAGTACTTAGAGTTGGGTTGAGATTCCAAACAAGAAGGACCTAAAATAAGGCATAGATGTTTGAGCTTTGCATCACATGGCATGTGCACACATTTATTTTTATAGACAAAGTACATATCATATATTATAAACAAAAAATCCTAAAAACTCCCAAAATAGACTTGCATGAAATAGAACACTACCAAACATATATTAGATTTACTCATGGAGGATACAACTAGTCCAAGAGTAAATGTGGAAGTATTACTACTACCATAAATATGAAACATGCACACACTGAAAAAAATAATTAGAATAATAACAAAACACTTTGGAGCTATAATCTAAATGAGCTTGATGCACATATATAATGTGTATGTGAGATTACCCTAAAAAAATCAAAGGGGTTCATCCTCTGATCTCCAAGAACCCAAGGGGTTTCATTTTTGAATCCTGTTGTTGAAGCACAAGTGCAACAAACTATATAAATTGGTTGTAATGGAAAAAGAGCCCAAACTGATAAGGCCACTTGTCTTAAATAATATTTGAGCCACAAATCCCAACATCCCAAATATAATATTTTCATATTTTATCTCTATCATAGGCAATAGAAAGTTTCGATATTCTATCTCCTTATAAAACCCACCAAAGATTTGTCATAGTTTCCTTTTTATACATTGTTAATTCTACCCACAAATATTCTCCACTCCTTGATTGTGAGGTGCCAAAATCCCATTCCTTGATTTGGGGAGATAACCATCAATTTGACATCTTTATCCACTTGCCCAAAAAATTCACCACTTCCACATCTCTTACAACCATCATAGATTTCATCATAAATTTTCTATATTAGATATGCTTTTTCCAAATTTCATTGATTGTAACTCCCACTATGACAACCTGTCATAAAATCTATCATAACTATCATAAGATATTCTGTAATTAGGTGCAAAATGATTTTGGAAGTTACTAATTGCACCTTAATAAACCCCACACTCCATTTTTGGTTTCCAATATCAATAAATATTAAAATATATTTAATATTTAATTGGTCCCATTTAAAAAGCTTGAAAATATAAAATAACCGTGGATCCAAAATATTAAATATTATATAAAATATTTACCCAACTCCTTCCTTATTTCATGAAAAATATTAGAATGGGCATTTTCTTGCCAAATTAAATTAATAAAAAATGGGACATGACAAGTACACCCTTCCCAAAATTGCTTGTCCTCATGCAATTGCAACCCAAACTGCTCAAGAATCACCATGAGAATGTGATGATTCATGCCATATTGTCCATAGATGATTTATCTTATGCCAAAGTACATTGTGCAAACCCAAATACTTGAGTATCTCCATGCCAATCAAACTATTTTGCCCATGTAATATGAAAACTATACCTATCAAGTGTGGCATTTTATGCCAAAGTGCACTACATAATCTATTCTCTCTATCATCCATAACATTATTATACAAGTCATATAGTTTAATCACCTCTTGAAAGAACAACTTGCTCTCATGAGAATATATATCAAATAAATGTGCAATACTTACCAAATCATTGGTGCAATTCTAAAGGAATTCTACAATGCATGACTATATCTTTCCATTCTTGACTTGAATCAAGCAATGAAGACAACCAACTTATTGTGTATTCTTTGATATGTAGCAGAATGATCTCTTCTCTCCAATTCTCAAGCTGATCTACATTATCCTAAAGAGATTTCGTAAACTCTCCAATTACAACTTTATTTAACTTTCTTCCTAATACTTTGGTAAATCTCAGAGTAGTGGACCTGAGTTGAGTGACATGATTGTGGAAATCTTCAAGGTATAGCCTATTTATCCATGCTACTTGTTGGTAGGTAGTATGTCTCAAATCCTCTTCCATCAATAACCTTCCCTTTTCAACTTGTTTCTCCAATTATGTATAAGCACTAACATGAAACAAATTAAACCAAAAACTCCTAAAACTTCTTATAATGATATACATCTAATTTTTAAATCATAACAGACTATTATAACAATTAATACATCCTCCATAACAACAGATACACATTCTAGAAACAATTACTACCTTTACCCCCACAATGCTAAAATACACATTGTTGAAATATGCACCAATAGACCCAAACTTTACCTCAACTTGAGAAATGTTAATTTCAGCTTCATGGATTGATCTAAAACAACATGAATATAGTAAAGGAACAAAAATTGGCACTCTATAGAAGCAAAATTCACACCACCAAACTTTGAGTTCCAAATCTGCAATCAATAACTTATTCCAATGGAAGATGATGTACTCCTTGAGACAATCCACTAGTACATACCTGTCACCCTTCACAATTTTATCTAAACTTTCAGTATCCAATAATTCATTGGCATAATCTACCATGGTGGGAAACCTCTAATCTCTATGAATGGTAGGAAAATACCAAGTAGAAATTATTCTAAAAAATACACCAACCACATTTCTTATTTCCTATTTTTGTGATTCATCACTCTAATCATATTGAACCAATAAATACTTCAATCCCATGTAAACTATTTCTATCACATATCCACTATAAATCAGATGATGTTTGAATCCTCTTAAATCATATATGATAAAAAACATCTCATCATACATAGAGAAACTCTCTTTTGAATCTTTGGACTTCATGCTTTCAATTTTCATGGGTTTCCAAATTTGCATTGTAATCACAACAACTCTCTTTCTTGAAGCATCATGCCCTATAGAAAATGCTTTTGAGAAATATGAGATAATAATTTCATTAAATGAATTGATTACCTTTTCAATCCTTTCCAAAACTTCTTGTGTAGTGCCTTCTGGTATGCTTTGAGAATAAATGACTTGACTCAAGTGTGTGATATCAATCTCCCATGTAGATGTTTTGGTAAATAGATCATGATGGTGGAATTTAATCCAATTTGATGATTGCATTCTTACTCCAAAATTCACTTTTGAAGCCAACTAAAATGATATAAAATTGCTTACATAAATTCTGTATTATTCCATTACCACAGTCAAATAAGAAATGGAATCCTTTGGCTCCTTGCATTTGACTCAAAAGCTGTAACCATTGACCCATCTTCACATCATTTTCCTTATGCTCATGTATAATCAATTTGGATCTTCCTTCATGCGTTTTTGATCTAAAATTTTTAGCAAGCTGAAATCTAACATTAATATCCATTAAGACATATTTTTCATGTGCATGTTTCTCAATAAGGTCATCTTGGAACTCCTCATAAACACATAGTGTAGAAAATGATAAGAAATAATACTCAATGTAATCCATGTAGTCTCTGAAAAATAACTTTTGCACATGTTGCTTGTAAACATAAATTTGATGGTAGCCATTTATCAACTCAATATTTGAAAAATGATGAGTGGCAATGGTATGCTTACAACCCATTGAAAACTCTAATGCATACTGAAATCCTCTATCATAAATAGAAAACCCATTTCCTACATCATTCAACTTCTTACTCTCAATTTGAATGGAGTCCCACCTTTGCATTAATAAAGCCCAATTACCTTCTCCTAAAACACCATAATCTTCCACAAATGGATGTGAGAAGTCTAAAATGGAAAAAACAAGACATGAGTTGGTTACCTTCGTAGGCTCATCAAATACTTCTTGTATTGTCTTATCTTACACACACACACACACACACACACACACACACACACACACACACACACACACACACACACACACACACACACACACACACACACACACACACAGTATTATTGATATGATTCAAGTATGAAAGCTTTGTAACCTTATTGACTCTATTAAAAATGAACCCTTCTTGTGGAATCTTATCATTATTGAAAGATACTTGATACATCCAAGGATAGAAATCTTGTAAGTAGCTTGATCCCAAAAATACCTTGTTATGCTTAGTCATAAGACAAAGAACATCAAAATGACATATATTTTTCTTACCCACATCTAGCATAAAGTTTGTCGTAGGGACTATCTCCGTTTGTCCATCACTCATGATCTTGTCTTCAATTGTGTTACTTGGCTCCCACAAGTGATCTATAAACCATGAGCATTGATCCTTTACAATGTGGTTAAAAAGCATAACAAACCCTATGTAATTCCTCATAGAATTCCTTTCATTCCAAATCAAAGAGATGGAGAACTCAATATTAATATCTATGCCTCTCTCTACATTTACTCTCAACAGATTACCTATATCCTATACGAAAAAATAATTTGAAACTTGAAACAAAGAGTCCTCATGCCCTATACTGCAAGTTGTATCCCTTACTATATCACCCCTTTTTGCATGCTTTCCATGATGACAATTTTATTTTAGTGAAATAGGTAGAGACAAATTTGAAATATTTTCATATCTTTGGCTACAAATAAAATGCAAATCCTTAATTTCCCAAAGAGAGTTTGTTGAGATATCCTCAACACCTCCATTTTTGTGACTCAAAACCCCTAAATTACAGCTAATCAAAATGTTATTTTCAAATACATATCCATCCACAATGCTACTCTATAAATCAAACAATGGATCACCATTTGGAACTTCGACAGATAGTGCATGTATTGGTGCATCTTCCTTCAACTTGTGCTCTTCGCATCTAACCAGTGATGCATTTTCCTCTTTAAATTCTAATATTTTCATGACATATGCAATCATTAGAAGTGAATAAAACATCTTCGATTACCAAAGAAATTTTACCTTCAACCTCTATGGCTTGGAGTGCCTCTGGTTCTACTCTTTCTTCATTACATTCTTCTAGCAAGAATATTTTCTTTGGTTCATCTTTCCCGATTTTCTCCTCAACCTTCTCTTGTAATTTTTCCTCATGTGTACTCATAACTACTTTTGGTTCCACCATCTTCTTTTCCAATTCCTTGAGAAATTATTTCACTTCTAAATTTTCTTTTTGTTTTACCTCTTCCGTGATCATTTATGTTCTTTGTCATAGAAGGAAAGTTTATTTCTCTTGAGTGTGTTTCTAGTTTCATCCTTCTTTTGAGATGTTTTGGCTTGAACTGAATTTTGCATGCTATCCAAAAGCTTTTGAAGTGAAGTGATCATTTTATATTGGCTCCTCTATATTTTTACGATTTTATCTGGAACAAGATCTACATTTTTTCCATCTATTAAGAATATCAAGAATCCTACCATGATTAATAAGTCAATATACCCAATAGACTGGCAAGATCATAGCTCTGATACCACTGTGATAACCCCATTTAAATTTTTATTTGAAAATAAGGAAAATTTGAATTATTTTTATCATGAACATACATGCATGGCATGTGCACACTTTTATTTTTATGGACAAAGTACATATCATATATTATAAACAACAAAATCTTGGGAACTTCCAAAATAGACTTGCATGAAATAGAACACTACCAAACATATATTATATTTGATCATTGAGGATACAACCAATTCATGAGCAAATACATAAGTATAACTACTACCAAAAATATGAAACATACACACACTGAAACCATTACTAAGAACAATAACAAAACACTTTGGAGCTGAAAATCGGGATGAGTTTGATGTATAAATACAATCCCTGTGTGAGATTGCCCTTGATAAACCAAAGGGGTTTTGTCCTCTAATCTCCAAGAACCCAAAGGGTCTCGTCCTCAAACCCTGTTGTTGAAGCATAATTGCAACAATATGTAGAAATTGGTTGTAATGGAAAGATATCTTAAACTGATAAGGTCGCCTGTCTTAAATAAGATTTGGGCCACAAATCCCCACGTCTCAAATAAAATATTTACATATTCTATCTCTATTACAGGAAATAGAAAGTTTCTATATTCTATCTCCTCATAAATCCCACCAAAGATTTGTTATAGTTTCTTTTTTATATATTTCTAATTTTACCCACAAAGATTCTCTACTCCTTGATTATGGGGCTCCAAAATCCCACTCCTTTATTTGGGGAGATAAACATCAATTTGTCATTTTTATCCACTTGCCCAAAATATTCTCCACTTCCACATATCTTACAACTGTCATAGATTTCGTCATAATTTTTTTATATTAAATATGCTCTTTCCAAAATTAATTGATTGCAACTCCCACTATGACAACCTGTCATAAAATCTATCATAATTATCATAGAATATTCTAGAATTAGGTGCAACATGATCTTGGAAGTCACTAATTGAACCTTAATAAACCCCACACTTCATTTTTAGTTGCCAACACCAATAAATATTGAAAATATATTTAATATTTAATTGGTCCCATTTAAACAACTTGAAAATCTAAAATAACCACGGGTCTAAATTATTGAATATTAAATAAAGTATTTTCCCCCTGCTTACTTATTCCATGGAGAATATTGGAATGGACATTTTTCCTGCCAAATTAAATTAATTAAAAATGGGACATGACAGTTAGCATGGTTCAAGTTATGAATTCTCTTTGTTTTTTATATGGATGATCTCATGTTGATCAGAAGAGGCTTGATCTATACACTATCCACCTTGGCTACACTAATATGTGGATTGGTGTAGTCAAGAATCAAGGGGAGCTAGTTTGCCTCTCCAAGGAAAGAGGTTTCTAATTTGAGGTTTTTAATCAGATTTTGAGATGCAATAAGAATTTAAAATATGCCTACACTTTCTTTACATGATCAAGGTGGAGGAATGGCCATAAGTGGGGATCCTACGTTGAAAATCATGTAATATCATGAAAATGCTAGTGAATACAATGAGAGAGTGACAACTTGGGAGTTGACAATCAGTTACATGCAGGTAAGAAGGAATAAATGCTAAATGGGGAGATAGTTAGGCCATGATCTCCTAGGAAATAAGCTTTCAAAAATGTCAAACATGCTACCTCTATGCCTTGAACAAGCAAATAGTCATTTGATGAAATGAAAGAAACATTAAAGGTCATTAAAGGTCTTTTAAACGACTCTATAATAATGGAACTACTTCATGGGAGTTGAAAACAAGTTGTTGAAGAAGAAGTGAAGCATTGAAGGCAAGGACATGGTGAGTTAAGATCAAAATGGAATCAAGGAGACCACCATCCCTAAATATAGGTTAACTCATGAAGGCATTTAACCACATCAAACACTTCAAACAAGCTTGATGTTCCTTCTATGCCTTCCTTCATTCAAGACAACCTTATTTCAAATACAAATGCTAAGTGTTTTTAGCAAGATTCTCTTAGCTTTAATAATATGAAATTATTTACTAACAATGCCAACCACATGAAGGTGAAAGCTTATATGGCACCACTAACCTATAAAAAATTGTTAGTAAGTAATTAAAAATGAAATTTATATGTACTACCTAGAAAATCAAAAACATTTGGTAAAATTGATTATATTTATATTTTAGAAGTCAACATATATACACATATCAATCCATCCAACCACTAGGATCTACTCTAATATTGATAGTAGCAAAAATATCTTCATGGTCTAGCTCATAAACTTTCCATAGATTCTTGTTTAATGGCCTTCTGTGATATTTTTTCAATTGAATATTCATTGCAAGAACTAAATTTGCATACTGTGGTATCTTCCTATGTGTTTCAAAGTCTTCACACAACCATACATCTAATTTTTTTATTGGATATTATCGAAACCAAGTTTTAGTGACTACCATAAACCTAGTAGGATACTTTATGTTTTCTCAATCTATGACTATGGAAGTCAATTTTTTATTTTCCTTTACACACCGACATAAGTAATAATATGCCCCCTCTTCATTGTACTCATTTGCAATAACTGCAAAAACATGCCCTATATCATAAAAAACAAATTTTAATGACACTATACAAAGATATATAATATGATTGAATAGTACATAATGATTAATATTCTACCTAGCTACATTAGATCAAATACATGGTCAAAGTCATATGACAATGCCATATTTGTAAATTACAATGCTCATGGAAGCTGATATGTGTTGATTAGAATTAGAGGTCTGGAACTTCAGTCATCCATCCACTCTTGTGACTCACACTCATTTCAAACAAAGTCCATGCATGCAAAACATAAACATACTAAGTGTGTCATATGAATAGTCTAAGAGTCTACATTTGAGCTAGGAAATGATTGGATCTTATTTGAACCCGTTACAGTCATACAATCTTCATACTTTGCCAAGTTTTCTTCCTCCATTAACCATAAATATCTACGAATAATAGAATTTAGTTGAGCACCATGACACATGTTCTCATTATACCATTCAACCATGCCTTGTGCATCAGTCAAATGAGAACCCTCATCAAATTTTAACTCCTCACTTAAAATGGCTCTTTTTACACATGCTTCCCTTTTCCATGGCCAACCTCAATAAAACTTTAAATATGTTCTACACTAGTGGTAACGTGCATCTTGCTCAACCAATAAAACATCCGTGCATTCTTAAATTATAATGTGCAGATATTTGACCAAATATAATGCTGATTGAAATAAAGGTTCCTCTTAGTCAACTATCCATAAAACTTCTCAAAACAACTGTGCATGTACTATGTACAATGTGATCGATCATTGCTGATATATAAATATTACTCCCTTAATATTTTTTGATCTTGCTTGGTACTATTAGGTACATGCATGAATGTTATATGCATGAATATGGCAACTTGTGATGAGTTGTAATATTGCGATTAAACTTACATTTATGGTTTGAATGTGTAATTTTTTGCAAAATTGACTATTGAAATAATCAAACCAAGTGGGAATGTGTCCTTGCTTATCTTAAAATGTTCATTCAATCATCTAGCCCTATGTGTGTGCCTTGATTGCTCAAACAATTTTTTCCTTGAAATTTGACCATAAATTCTGAAATGAGTATCTATTTGTAACAAGCTCACACTTTTTATATTCTTTGCCATCTTTTACATGATAAGTCATAGATTTGTATTTTCTCAAACCCACGAATTCCTGTTCAAGTGCACTTGTTTCACCTTCATGGATACAATTTTTTAATTTTGACAACCCACCACAAATACTGCAATTTCATCCAAACATGTTTTGTTATTAAAAAACTGTCCATCCGGCCTTTCATAAAAAATAGTTGAAATAAATTCTCTTGCTGATTTTAACAAAACTTCTAAGCCACACTCTTGAAAAATATTGTTAGTATGCAAAGTACAACGAATATGATGTAAAACATCATAGTGTATTGCATGTTGCCTACAAGTGTTGCGTGTATGATTTATTTTTACATAAAAAGGTTTGGCCATCTCAATATATCTGTGGCTAATAGAAATTTGTGGATATTTTTCTGAAAACTTGGAGTATAATTGTGTTTGAATCATATCCAAAAAATGTTTTGGATGTAGTTCATAGTTACGAGAACCAACTCTTCTTTTGACTACATCTCTTACAATGGGCAAAACTCTAGTATTGTCCTTTCAAAATTATGCAAATAACTTTTTCAGAGAATCAACTATAGCCTTGCCCTTTTGTGGAAGTTGACCAAATAATGCCCAGAGCTCATTGCTATTGGGTTCATTAAGTCTTTTTCATCTTGAATTTTCTTTCATTAATGTTTTTCTTTTTATATCAAGTGTTCGACTTATTTTTGAAATCAATTGTTTTTTCCCTGTTTGACTACTTATTCCACAATTTGTGATTATACGTCGGGCAACATTATAATCTTTATTGTGTGATTTAGAGCCTATAATATGATATGCATAATGCAAGTTGTCTATAATTTTTGTGTTTTCAACATTCATATTAGATGTTCTTAGCCTTAATGTGTACATGGTAGGTCTCATCTTAATCAATTTCACCAATAAAATAAACAATTGACATCTTTTAGTATCATGAATCAGATTATGAAAGAATTTATCTCAAATTTCCAGAGCCAGTCTTCTTGAATGACAGTCAAACATTTTGTTAGGCATTGATTTCAAAATATTTTCATCAACTTCAATTAAGTAATTACCTTTTCTATGCACAATTCTTGGAGGTGTTGTTTTTGGTGGAAGTTGTTGAGAGGTTGTTTCAAAATCATCATTACTTTTTTTGATTAGTGGTGGGATGATTTTTTTTTTAAATTATTTCTTTCCTCATTATATGCTTCCATGAAATTTTCTTCATTGCTAATTACATCATTATTTCTTTCCATGAGATTTTTTACATTATTGGGGGGTAGGACATCATGCATACAGTCATCATCAACAAAATTAAAAAAATTATACTTTTAATGTGAGCTTCCAACATTATCTAATTTATTATTGTCAATTTCATCATTATTCAATTTAGTATTGTCAATTGCATCATTATTGTATTGATTATTTTCAATTTCATAATTATTCAATTTGTTATAAAAAATTGCATCATTATCTACGATATTTGACTCATCAGAGATAGTTTTTATACCTTATTTTAAATGAAGTGCTTGTATTCGTACCTTATTTTTTCTCTCTCCTCTTGTATTTGCTCAAGTGTTTTGTTCTTCAACTTCTTTATCTTTCTCAAATGTGATCCGTCACCCATTGAACAATTGATAGCTTTTCAAAGGTGGGGTCCAAAAAGACACTTGATAGCTCTTATTCTTAACATAAAAGTATTGTAGAAGGGCACATAGAATGTATGTGGGGACAAATTTATCGAATTGGATAAAAAAAGTCTATAGAAAAGTAAATTTTTGTTTATAGCAAGGGTAATGCGTATGCATTATGGTATAACACGTATGTGTTGCTTAACACATATGTGTTATAGTATAACACATACATGTTATAGATTTGAATTCAAAATCTAAGTCTTTGGGATCAGAAAAGACATGAATTCTTGAGCTAAAGGCTTGGACTTGTCAATCTACAACCAAATCCGAGAGCTTTGATAGAAAACAACAAATATCAACTTCCATTACCACATACAATAAGAATTTCAACAAAAAAATTCAAAAAAATATTACCATGACAACAAGCATGCTCTCCTCTTTTCAAATATATTATTTTTATAATTTTTGGACTATTTTAAGGTTACAAACTATGTTGATTTTAACTACAACTTTTTATTCATGCCACAAATATACATGTCTACACATGTTAATGTAATCTATTTTTTATTCATCTAAGTGCAAATCAAAATTATATGGTCACAAACTAAGCCTAACTCTACACACATTAAAAAATAAATCTATTTATATTTTTTTGAGGTAGTTAGGGGAGACACACGACTGACTATCCATTTTTTTGGTAGTTTTCAGGATCTATTTACTTAAAAAATTAATAATAAAAAAAAATTCATTGATAAACTATAAAAAAAATCTAGTTCACAAACTAGAATATCTTATCTAAATATTCACCAAAGGGTTTCAAACAATATTAAATCATACTAAAAAAATGGTGGACCATACGATTGTCTATCCACTCTATTTTATTGAAACAGACAAGAGTTCCTATTCAAATTTTAGATGTTTGACCTAGCTATACTTAATCATTTAAAAAAAAAATAGTGTTTCGAAAACTAGACTGGAAGGGGTACAATTCATGTTCTTATATCATCTTCAAATTCTGAGTGTAGCTATTTCAATTTATCTACAAAAGTTTACTTTTTTGAAATTATAGGAAAATCATGTCCACGGGTAGCTCCTTTTTGTCCCCTAATTTTGTGCGCTTACCTTTGAGTTGTATCCTATAAATATATTACCACCATCATATTCTTTGTACTCACAAAACCACTTCTTCGCATGAGTCATATGATAAGAGGCTCCAAAGTCAAACAACCATGCATCATTGTATGCATCCGATGTCAAGGATGTGAGCTATATATTTCCATCTTCATCACTAGAGACCTTCTAGGATTGCATATTATCCTGTGGTTTTACCTTTTACACCTTTTTTACTTTACAATCCTTCTTTAAATTCCTTATCTTGATGCACTTCCAACACTTCTTCAATGATCTATCCATAGTTTTTGATCTATCTCTAGATTTCGAGTGCTCCTCCCAAATATTCCACTTGAATATTTCTTTTGAGTGACCTTACATGGTCAAGGGATAATTAGTATGATATATATCCACAATATTGTGCCTTAACTCCTCTAATAATAAAGCCACAATTACATCTTCTATCTTTAACTCTGATGTAGTGCTAGTGATTGCCATCACTATATTATTTCGTGAATTTGGAAAAGAGCACAACAACGTGACACATTCATCATCCATATTGACATCCATAAATGATAACTAACTGAGCACAATGTTGAAGGTGTTTAGATGGTCTACAACCAAATCACCATCCTTCATTCACAATAAGTACGACTTATTTTTGCTGGAAGTTTTTTTACCAGTGACTTTGCATACTACAACATGCCCAACTTAAACCACAAAAGCTTCACACTATTTTTAGTTGAAACATTCAGTAGCAATGAATACGACATATATAATCTAATAGAGCTTCTCTCTTTCCTATCATATTTTTCCCACTCTTCTGGTTTCACCCTAGTGGGTGTTGTGTTTTTTACAACAATCCATTGATCTCTATATACCAAGAGATCTTCCATATTAAGTTTCCACAATTCAAAATTATGACCATTGAATTTATCCATTTCTATCTTGGTGCTTCTAGCCATTGTCTTCGCATAATATTCTATTGCAAGACTCCCATTTCAAGGAAACCGTTTATCACAAGCTACTCCAACTTCTAAAAATCTTGCAATCGATATCTGATACCAAATGTTGGGAATAACTCATACATAATAGATGGCTACAAGGGGGAAATAAATCTACTATTGTGAATCTTAAATACAGGATTGATAAAATTAAACAAACACAAACATAGACAACACTTCAACTGGGAAAACCATTTTGGGTGAAAAACCCAACACACCAACCTTCTTGATATTAAAATAAATTGGACCATCTTACAATGTTAATACAAGTTACAAGGTTATGCAACCTTCATACAGTGATTTACTGTATATTACACATGCACACACTTGACTGTGTGTATTCAACATGCCAAAAATGTGTTGTTACACATATACCATGTACCAATTGCATATATCTTCCATAAAATAACCATGACTTTAAAAAACACTCACTTAAAATGCCCACACAATAGAGGAATCATGCATGCACCAAAATTTTGAGCTAAGTGATCAACATGTAATTGTCCTCAATAATTCCATGTCAGTGCATCATCAGATAGTTTCTAACACCTCTTCACCTTGATATATTTAGCTAGATAAGGGCAAGTCACACCTTCATATAACCTTCCAATGTGTAATATGTTGTATAACTCCTTACAACACCTTATTACGAGTCAACCACTATGCACCACTTCATATCTCGCCATAGTGCAATGAAACTACATAGAGTGTCCTATGCATCCCTTCCATCATCCTCACACATTGACAAACTTGTGAAAATATCATAGATAATCTCTATGCAAGAATATGTAACCATCCCAACTTACATAGTTAACCTATACAACATCATACATAATTAATGCTTATACAAAACACCTTACACAATACCTACCTCATAAAGAACTACTAATGCATAGATTCATGTAACTTTGAGACATTTCCCAATATATTTTTGAATATTTTCAATCATTGGTTTGGTGTAGAAATTGATTCATTCAATATATTATCATGTCCTTCAATTTGAATAAATTTACTATTAGTTTAATCTTGTATCTTATGTCTCAATGTATAACATTTATTGGTGGTATGTCTTGAATATCTATTGTATTCAAAATATGCATTCCCATCATAGTTTCTAGGAAAAGGCCGAGATGTATCCAACTCATGCAAAGTTGTTAAATATATCATGTTGCATTCAAGCAACCATTTAAGCACTTGGTGAGGATTCTTAGGTAACTTTGTAAATTTCCTAGATTCTTGAGAAGATGGAAGAACATGCATATTAGGTGGTTTTGATACAATGTGTACTAAATTTTGGCCTTATTCTTAGCTTGAAAAGTAAGAGTATCACTAGTCTTAGCTTTGAATGTTTATTTTCCTTGATATTTGGAGATGGTAGAGGTAAGGGCCTTAGACCCATATTTAAGCATATTGGTCTCTAAAAGTTCGATCTCATAGTTACAGACCATATGGAAAAGTTCATTGAAAGATGAATACATGTTAAACATGACTTTGTCTTTGAGAGACCTTAAAACAAACTGTTGGAGAAAATATTTTTTCATTTTATATTAGGGATTTGGTAAGACATTATGTAAGCATAATTTTGAATTTAGACACATACTCACTAACATTCTCTTTATGTCCTTGTTTAAGTTGATCAAGTTGAGAAAATGTAACCTTTTGGCTAATTTTGATAGAAAAGTGAGCTAAGAAGATATTGACCAAATTATTGAAATGACATATGAATCACATTGGTAAGGCATATAGCTAATCCAAGCCATAATCCTTGAGACTTCTATGAAAGAGTTTAGTCATCAATAGTTCATAATGTAAAAACCAAGGCATGAAGAGACAAAATATTGAATGTGATGCAAAGGATCACCCTTGTCATTGTATGCTTCAAATTTAGGAACTATATAGTATATAGGCAAAGGGTAGGTTAGGAATTCATGATCTAATGGGTCATGTAATATATCTTGAGAAATTTCCACATTACTATGTGTTTGAGAAAGTTGTTTGATTTATGATTGCATATCTTAGAAATCTTATTAACCAAATGCACCCTTATATGTAGTAGCATGT
The DNA here is from genome assembly GCA_037957365.1 of Torreya grandis. Lineage (NCBI taxonomy): Eukaryota > Viridiplantae > Streptophyta > Pinopsida > Cupressales > Taxaceae > Torreya > Torreya grandis. Next base: position 4,822,871 of record JARHVA010000212.1, read on the forward strand.
ACATGTGTAAAAGTGTGATTATTATTGGTAGGAATGGATACTTCACAATCTTGACTAAGACCAAGACCAATAGATAAATCATTAGGAGCAAATTGAGATGATTCAGTAGTAGGAGGTACAAAAGTAGTAACAGGATGTGTAGGAATAGTCTTAGTAACTTGAGTATGAGCTATAAGTGGAGGCACAAACATTTTAGGAAGGAGCATTGTGAGTGCTAGCCTCCCCACTTAATGTAGAAGGAGAGCTTCCAATAGGAGGATTAGAAACATTCAAAGGATATTTTGTAATATTCTTAGGTGTAGATTCCTTAAACACAATTTATTTTATGCTTATTTTAAAGTAAGAAACATGTCATCTACGCATTCAAGATTGTTCTTAATCAATTCTCCAAAGGAAGTAAGCCTTTTAACTCTTGCTTGATCTACATCATTATCATTTATGTCATTATCATCATAATTATTATCATCAAATCTATAATCATGTTCAACACATTTATATTCGCCATTCACATTTAAACCATTTGCATTATCAACCATAAACGAGTAACTATTTGAATCACATTTGTCATTTTTAATTTTAAATAAGTATAAATACCAAGAAAATGAAGATGAATCAAATTAATATTAGAACCACTCAATATAGAGCTTGGCCTAGGGATTGTAGATCTAGCCTTTTTAATTGGCATAAGATGTAAACATGAGAAACATGAAAGAACCTAAGGCTAATGATAAATCAATAATGAACACAACAAAATTTGAAAATCAGAATTGAAGGGTAGATATTAGACCTTAGAAATATAGATATCGAGTCTAGATAGGAGCCCTTGATTAATACAACAATATAACCATAAGAGGTTGGTAGGTTTGAAGAACGAGAGGTTTACTAGTTATGTTTTACTAATTTGTGTGTCATGGGTAGATGACAGTACACAAAAAATAATAGAACATTGGAAAAAGGGAGACCCATAGAAATAAAACAAGCTACAAATATGAATTTCCCTAATGCCTAAATATTGGAAATGGAAAGATTGAATGATTGATAATTGAAGTGTGAAACCAAAAGAGATGGATAAAGAAAATTGTGTACCCTAATCTGACCTACCTCATTTTTGAAACTGATTGATATGATGTAAAAAAGCTCTGAAAATGGCACAACATATCTCCTAAGAAGTAGACTATGTTTTTGAAAGAGGAAGAAAATTGTGGATATGTCGATTGTAACCTTGTGATGCTAATTGTGATCTTGTGCTACAATTGTGTCCTTTACTAATGTTTAGGACTTAATTTTTTTTGTGATCCTTCATTGTCAAATGATAATTAGTATTCTAGCTTTTCTTGATTTGATGACACACAAAACTATAAAAAATTAATCTCCTTTGATCTAACCTTAATATGTTACATGTCACAAGGATATAAGAATGTTCAAGGTGAGTGGCCTAGGGCCACTCTTGAGGATTGAAACTACATATCTTGCACACTCAAAATCAAGGCTTAATGTAGTTCTAGTGCTTATGAGTGTTTACAACCCAAATTTAAAGAAAGGATTTTGCCCCTTCTCCATGGATAATCAAGTGAAACTATATGCTTCACTATGATACTCTTTTGGTACAAGTGTGTAGGCACAAGACTTTAATGGATGATAAGGTAAAAATTCATTGAATGTGTAGGCTCCTTGATAAGTATACAATAAATAGACTCATTTTGCACAATTGTAACTTAGAGATAGAAGCTTCAAAGTTGTGTAATGACATAAGGTACATTTGTATAAATATGGCTCTTTGAATTAAAATTTGGACACAAGCAATAGGTCGACCATAGGGAATACTGATAACTAAAAATCAAGGCATGGAAAATCGGTCCAAGGTAGAAAGGGCACAAAAAATCCAAAGGGACAAATTTGACGAACTACTAATGGTGACCTAGACATAATTGATGAACCACTCATTATGACCCGATAAGAAAAAAGGCTAAAAAAAAATGATCAATCTAAATAAAGGTAACTGAATAGAATCTCAATGTTGAAAAATGATAGATATGAGGTGTTTATGAGGAAATCTGGATGATATAAGTATGTGAGGGGTCCAATGTGGGTGAAAAGTGTTTGAAAAGAGCCAAATCTACACAAATGTGCTAAGCACAATAAAACATGACAAATATGTGATGGGAAAGGGTCTTGTACCAAAATTAGGTGTCTACAAAGTTAAACCCAATCCTAATAGAAAATTATTATATGTATATTTATATTGATATAACCTTGATATAAAAATCAAGCCACAAATTGATGAAAACCTCTTGCCGAAGAAAGTTTTGACTATTTTTGCTCCATCAATTTACAAACCTAAAATTCAACAAAGATATACACTCTTTAATAAATCATCTATGAGTTCTCAAATATAATTTAAAAAACTTCATGTAAAGTTTTACAAACTTCTATTCTAGCAACACTTTAGGGTGAACACCAATATGAGAACGTAAGGTCAATGTTTCAACATTTAGAATCTAACATTAAGCGGACATGAAACAAAGTACCCACATTAAGTCCCTTCACTACAAAAGGAGGCTTGATCGATGAATTTTAAGGACATTCATACATTAGAAATGGAGGAATCAAAATACAAGGACACTAAAAATGTTTATTTCATGCGTAAAACCTCCATGATTCCCATTATTTGTTTGTAGTTGACTGAAATCGAAATTATTTTCAAATATGGTTTAGCTTGAGCTTTTATTCATCATAGCATTGAAATTAAAAATGATTTTGTTTTTGGGAGAGGGAATAGAATAACCACAAATTTTTTGTCTCGGTATTTGCACCCTGGGATGGTTATCCAGAGGTCACCTGTAGTCAACCTTCTTGATCGCCAAATTTGTTTTAGGCATGACTTGGATGGAAAATTAATCTACCTAACTTCAATTTAGTATAAATAACTAAAAGTTAAAGTGTACTTAATCATATAATTATAGTAGCTAATCAACGTAATTAAGTTTTTTAGTTTAAGGAAGTTCTATGACTGACATTTTTATGGAGGAGGGCGATAGAGATAGGTGCACTTCAAGGGAGATAGAGGGAATTCAATTGACAAAGGATGTTAAGGGCCTTTAGGCATTCTAATGGGAAAAGGAAGATCTCAACATGAATTAGATTGAGTACATAAAGACACTATATATCACTAGTCGAGTCCTTCATGACAAGAGTGCCTAAAGTACCATTGTTTTGCATGTTTCCTAAATATTTAAAAATAATAATATTTTATTAACTTACAGATATTTTTCATAAACAATAGCATTTGAATGGAAAAATAATGTAATGGGCCTAATATATGTCAAAAAAACACAAAAATGACAATATGATTTAAAAGGTATAACTTTAATAGGTTTAATATATATACAAAACACAAAAAATATAATATGACTTCAAAGGTGTAATCTTGAACAATTTTATATACTTAGTCAAAGCATAACAAATATTATAATAAGGGCCACACGAAGCCCTCACGACAAGTCCTTAATTCGAGATGAAGAAAATAAAGAGTTAAAAAAGTTTTCATCTAAAATGAATGAATAAACATGAAACATGTATGAATGACTGAAAATGATTTGTGAATAAAAATATTGAAAAAAAATACATGAAAAAATGATTGAAAAATGTTATGTAAACAATTGGTTAAAAAGTTATACACAAACATATTAGTGAAAGTGATACATGAATGAATTTTGTGTGAATTGTCTCTACATGACATTCATATATTTAAAATTTTGGATCACTTTTATATTACATGGTAGATCAAACCATACATACTTGTAAATATACATTTCATAATAATGGTTTCTTGTCAATAATGTATTTTTTTGCTAAATGATAATTAAGGAAGGGCCTTAGACTTGCAAAAAAGGAGAGCTCCAACTCGGAAAGCACAACACCTTCACAAATTAAAAATGATATCAACGGACCAAAATTCAATACTACATCCAATAGGTCCTAAACATAATTTGAAAATAAGATTTCATCCATCTTCACCAGCTTGGGACAATTTTATCCACAACTTTAAATCAATGCAATAAGAAATTTATTATTAAAGGTTCTAACAAGAACATAGACAAAAACCACCCCATATATCCATCAACACAAATAAAAACTTACGTTGATTTTGCTCATCACGAGCAAAAATAAATGCATGCAATTCCAACCACCAAGAAGTGGGAGGAAAGGAGCATTGTGTGCATATATTGTGTAACCCACATAGTCAAGTTTAAATCCATTCCATTCATGCCCAACATACTTTCATACAAACTGAATACCATAACTATATATATGTCCATTTTTATCAATCTATAAGTTATCCACAATCATCACCAATAATCAAAGATTCAATTTTTTTTATACCTAGTACCGGGCAAAGGAAAAGTTATGTAAGCCTCCCTCTTAAGCACCAAAATGATGTATATATGCTAATATGGATGTCATATCTTAGCTAGTCCACTCTATCATTACATTTTACATACTTACATCCATAGATATATCTTCATCACCCTGACAAGGAGGGAAAAAAGCAAGAGGGACAATAAGGGAAGAGTGCCAAGTTCAACCATTTGGTCAATTCATCTTTCCCCTTGCCCAGAGCTTTCAACCCATCCATGATATGGTGTTAGTGATGAATAGTTTCTATTTTAATTCCCTGCACCAAGTGTTCAAATTCTATATAGTCCTTGTGTAAGTGAAAGTGTCAGCCACAATGGACATGCGATTGGCACAACTCAAATATATTGCTATGTCAAACACATTCCTTTTACTGATGTAATATTTGGGATCAAGTGTCATGGACTTCATCAACTTCCCAATTTCACCCACCTCCACATCATTTAGCTCCTTATAAGCCTTCGACATGGTGTACCCAGAGATAGTTATAGGGGTTGCAAATTTCATGGTCCACATACAGTGCAATTTCCCCCCCTAAATCCTCCCTAGTCAACTGCTTCCCCCTTCTACCCTTATTTTCACCAAAACCCAACACATAGGAAGGACCTTTTACCTTTTCAGTTTTCCCCGCACCCCTAATATATGCCGATGAGGACATAATTATACCAAATTCATAGGTTAGAAGAACCTCAAAATTGACACATTGCAACCATTAATAGGGGTTAAAGGTCTTGAAATAATTTAATAATAAATGTTGTCAGCGAAATAATTAATTGTTAAAAAGTCAAAAGACAATATAATAAAAATGATTGTTTAATAAAATTTTATAATTTAAACATTAACATTTATACTTTTCATGCATATACATTTTTGGAGGTCTTATTGACCATCCTTAGTTCTACTTATTGACAATAATATAAAATTAAATTAAACACAATAATTTTATATTAAATAAATATATTATCCCACCATTAACAATTTCACTCATAAAACTTGTATTATTCATAAGAAAACAACTTAGTTCACCAAGGAAAATGTTTTCTAAAATCATATAAAATCAAAATGCATTCCTTGTTATTCCATCATCGTTAAGAGTCATAAGATTATTTGTATTTGTAATAGAGATTTTAAAACACTACCAGCCTTTGTCAACACAAATAAGCATATAAATACAAACAAGGGTCATATGAAGTTAAGAAAAATACAAGTCAAGCAAAAACGTGTATATAATAAGTTTGAACATTCAATGGTACATGAATAGATGAATAAATATGAAACATACATAAATGATTGAATGAGATACATGAATGTGATACATAAATGAATGTATAAGTAAGAAAATCTATTTATATGCTTGTAGAGTAAATAAGCATATATGAAAACATGTCTTGAATATTTCTTGCAACATCATGTATATAATTTTGCTGACTAAATTATTTGCACACTTAGTTTCTCTTTATTCATTCATAACTTATGGCCTCTCCAATTCTCAATGTGGGTCACATAATCTTCAACTCTCTTCATTTATTGACGTTCTTGATGATATATATTGAAGTGCTTCATCAACAAGAGGGGAAAATCAACTTCATAGCAAGACATATCTCCATACAGATTGCTACCAACGTAAGTAGATCTCTTATTTTAATAAAATATATTTTTTTAAGTGAAATAATGTTTTTTCTATGTGAATTTATATGGTTCTTCATTTATTTATATTATTTTTTGGGTTTGTTTCTCTTACTCACGTTGTCTACCAAATTGCTCTTAAAATCCAGATCATTCATAAAAGACCTGTCATCATAATACATCTTTAGAGGTTGAAAATTTTGATATAAACTTCAGTTGAAAAGCAAAGGCATGATCTTAAATGGTTGTTTACTCGAACAAAAGGTTGACAAGATCAAAGATCAAAGAAAGATAAGATAGTCAAATAAAGAGAGTTTTTCAAAACTTACTTACAAAGCAAATAATTGTTTTGTATAAGAATCAAACATCTCCACTACCTGCCTGAAGACAATATATACTTAGCTATCAAGTACACATCTCCTCAAATGCTATGAAGGAGCAAATTTACCTCAAGGGTACTACAAGAATAATAATGGTTTAATCAATGCACGTGAAAGAGTAGTTTACACAAAAAAGTTTATAACGATAGAAAATGAACAAGATATTTGTTTTCCTTCATTATGTCAAAGTTTATACTAGCTACAGGTATTTTGACAATGTCCAACCAATCAACTTATTGCATTGACAATTTAAAATCTCTAGACGAAAAAAAACCAACAATAACAACCATCTTCTAAGAGTTTAAGGCACAGGTACTTAAAAAAAAATTCTGAGGCACAGGTACTTAAAAAAAAATTTTGAGGCACCGGGTAAGGATTATATCTTTAAGAGGACTTAGCAAGCACATCTTCCTCTTGGGAAGAATTCAATGATCTTATACGCTCTCCCTATACCAAGTTTTCCATGATGTTTCTTTTTCGCCTTTGAAGACTACATGATGGTCAAGTATAACATTAAAAAAATGATGTTGGTTGTCTCTTTTGACATATCCCTATACCAAGTTTTCTGCTAAGAAAAGTTAAAGATTTATGACCCCACATTGCTAATCAAAGCTACGGAAAATGTCAATTTTGTTCACAGTTTTCCTATATGATCTTCTTTAGCATGCATGCCTAAGAAAGTAGGCTCGTGAAAAATGGCATTAACGCATATTTGCTCCACTTACTGAGGGTGTTAAAAGAGACTTTATCTGGGTCCTGCTAATTGACAAGCGAACTAAGGGAGAGGAGGAACCATGATAGGAAAAATGATACAAAATACCAATATCTGTAACAAAACCACAAAAACTTCAAGTTGATGGATATTCCTTAAAATCATCTATTTTCTGTTCGGAAATAAACAACAGCGGCACAGCACATCGAGTTAGAATCATAGCAAAGACCCTAATATTCCACCAAATCCCAATCAGACAACCCCAAAATTATATTATGATTCACGTTTTCCTTGGCACTTGCCTTCCAATCACACAAATAGCATACAATATGAATATAGCATGCAACCAACACTCAATATTTCCAGGTCTTGTCATTGCCTGAAGGATACCTGGCTATCACTTCATGAATTTCTCAATGTCAGCAATGCCAACTACTCCAGTGAATTAGCTTTGCATTTCTAGACTGATCAAACACCATAATGATATATGGTAGAAAATTAAAAAAACAAATATTTCAATTTATTCGAACACTGGTGCTTTATTAAAAAACTAGGTGCCAAAAACATTGAATTAGAAAATAGTTAAGATCGAAACTTTTGAGATTCCTGCTCTCCTTCAAAACTGATTTATCCAATCCCAGATGTTTTTGCTTCAGAAAGCTTCTCTTTTAAATTAATACCATCCATACAATCTACAACATGAACTCTCCCTATACTACATTCCCGCAGCTTTTTATTTTATTTTAAATTCGACACAATCACCATTCTAATTCTAGTAATTGGAGCATTCTTAGTAATTTTAACTTACAACGAAACTGAAGCAGACAAGTGCACCAGAACTACACTGGTTCTGACCACAATGCTGCTAGATATAACATTTTTCATAAATAACTAATAGCTACCGAGGCTTCCACCAATTTTATCTCAACCAAGGAGACTATTTCTTATCCCAAACAATCAACAGCCTTCAGGATAGTGTTGTATTCCATTGACAAGTTTGTGCTAAAACTTTCTTCCCCACAGGCAAACTGCGCCAGCATAAGTTATAAAACTTGCACTGGACCTCATAATACAGAAACTAACATCATAAAAAAAGTCATAATAGAACGCAGCCTTTCAAATGTGTACTTAGCATGTGTAAGGCCCTAGTATCTACTCAAAGATCAAAGACTCTGGGAATAATTGAACCAAATGATCTTCTGGCATGTAGCCAATCATTGCTACATTACCAAATTGATGTGAGGGTACCTGGATATTGAATGCAGGAACTAAGTATTTACATCTGCTTCATTTTGGTAGATAAACAGTAGGGGTGCAGTCTGCGCCTCTCTGAAAGTAAAGGTCCCAACTTTACAACTCCACCAATGATCCACTGGACTTCCGCATAAGTATTTACATCCACAAATTAAAGGACAATGTTACACATCTTTCATGCCCAGACATTCTAGAATTAATGATATCGTGATTTGATAAGTAGCATATCTTGTTCCTTTACCACTGAATCTAGAAACCAACCTGTATGAAAGAAGAATAGACAATATTGCCTGTGCAAGGACTTATAAAGGTCATTTAAGATTTGATATCAACACGTGATATAAGATCAGTACTCTTCACAATCATATTCATATTCATCTTCATGTTCATATTGCAGCTTGTAAGGTTGAAAATGTTCATTATCTACTCCATCCTGATCTGCAATGTCAAAGTCATCACCTTCGAGTTCATCTTCCATGATTGGGTCAGTTCCCTCTTCTTTGAAATCGGTTGCATTTCTTTCATTCAATTCACCCTGAAGTGCCTGTCTTTTTGAGGTTTTAAAATCAGAAGAATCCTCGTCTGCCCACGAGACAGAACGTGTCCTTTTCCCATTTTCAACTAAGAATTGATTCTGTATGTCTTTGCCTTCGTCTGACATCTGTGTGCCATTCTTTTTCTGTTAATCAACAGGACAGAAAAACAATGTTAGATATATGGCAAACTAAGAGGAGTATCTAAATATGAGTGTACAGGGTTCTTAAGAATGTACATTGTCTTCAAATAGCTTTTCAAGTACATCATAGTTGACTTTTGAACTGAGCTTCTGCAATGCACATAACAAAATAGTTGTCAGATTGATAGTGAAATGGACAAAATAAATTGTAGATTCATCTGAATTGAATATATAGTTCATAAGACAGGTAGGCTAAGTTTTACATTAACGATCTATACTTCAACAAAGTAAACAGCTAGTTCCAATTTGAATTCAATGACAGGGCATTCTTCCTTCAAATCTTGTTATAAACTCTTAAGTGTGTCATCTTGTTTCAATGGAAAACTTTTGACTTTCCAAGAGAAGTAAATATCCTGAAGAAGTCTTACTGAATTTTTTGAGAAAACTTACTAAATATTGTTTATGCCATCCCATAGAAACAAAATATCTGGGAATGTCCCACCATTTTCTAACAATCTCATTGGCTCAATAGCATAATCAGCTTTCTAAATCTTCTGAACCTAATAGTATTGGAAATATTATTCACAACACTAATAAGATTAACATTTAAGAGATTACACCATACAGCATATGGCGAATGTGGATGCATCTTAAGACAATGGTATGGTTCTTTTTTATAAGACACCTCAAAAGAATCTTCCTCTATTTGGAAGAATTAAAAAATAGACTCTGCTTGCACAAGCTCAAAGACCTGATAAAGACCAATAGATGGCGAGGTTTGATATCACATTTAACTTAGTAGTTGCTATAGGTGGTACCAGAAACTTGCACCTAGCCCAAACTGTATAGGCACCACTGGGGTGGATCAATCTCCTGAGATTGGAACATTGGTGGATGACCTGACATTTCATTTACCTCACCTTTGGAACAACACGCCTTTGGCTGATTGGTAGGTATTTTACTAATGAAATATTTTTACTATCTATTTTGGGACTCAAAATTACCTTGAAATCATGCTTCTAGCATCTCAACAAAGCCAACAACATCAAATCTACAAAAGATAAAGTTTTTACCCTCATCAAATGTGTTCATTGATTAAATGTAGACCCCAAACTATATGGTAAATACAGTTCTTGCATCTCAAGGGACCAATTCAACATCCAAGATACAGTACAGTGACCTTTTACCTTTTTTTCAAGCATCTGACGTGTAGCTTCAGCTGCTGATTGAGGTGGAACTTTGTTCTTTGCTTCTTCGGCTCTTTTGCGCTGTTTATCCTGCATATGAGTTCAATGAACATATTTAATACCATAGTTTGGAAATCCGAAATACTAAATAGTGTCAAATGAGAATTCGATGTCCAATAACATGATGTATCCAGAAAATCTGTACCCTAATTATTTTTCATCATGGAAGCTTACATGACATATATTTATTTATCTTATGACAAAAAATGCAATGTACCAAATTCTCAGATCATATTATAGAAGACAAGCAGAAATCAAGAAAATTACATGAAGGGAAACGACAATCCAAATTCTATACTAATTACTTTTTCTTCAATGATGACCAACATTAATATCTAAATCACATTTGCAGCATGATGACAAAGAATGGTGCCCTAAGTTTGATGATATCCAGTAATTCTTACAATTTAAACTCTGTTAAAATTTAACTAGTGAGAGAGATGGGAACAATATCATTCTAAAGGTTATTTCACTATTCAATCTCTCATATTAAATCACAAGTGCAACAATCACATATTGAATATGTCATTTGTTTTCAGTAGAATCCTACTCAAAATTTGAGTGCATCGAGTTTCCTTTTCTTCATGAGGTACTGCACATGACTTGGAAATCAAGCATTGAAGGGGATTCTTATCAAAATTCATAAGAAACTAGCAAAATCAGAAATCTGGCATATTTTATGCCGCAATACTCAAATAAAGTGTGGAAAATATTGAACATAAATTGTCCCTTTTTTCGACAATTTGTGTGGGAGGAACCAGGAACAACCCCCCATATATGTCTGAAGACTTGAAACTTGGGCCACACCTGAGAGGGTGGGCCCGCTTCACCAGTAGGCTACAAGAAAGTGGACTGAAGAAATCGTCCTCTTTAACCGCACATGAAAGAGCCCCAAATAAGCCCTTGAGTCACACTAATAAAATTAGCTGGCTGCTGCCCCAAAAAATCAGAAAACACAGCCAATAGATCTTACCCAAACCCTTGCCAATTAGCTTCAAAAAAGCAATAAATACCTAATCAAAGAGCAGCTGATTTATGTACCTTTTTGTGGGCAATATGGCGAATGTCCATGCTGGAAATAGATGGCAAATATCTGATTATAGGAACACAGGTACAGCAGGTTCAGTTCTGGGCATTAATTTCAAGATCTTCACAAGAGGTCAAAAAACCCTCGATAGTGACCACATTTTGCAATACTAAATGTCAGCTGCTCAACACTCGATCAAACCCTCACCTAAATCGTTCTTCTTCAAGGAAAATATAGAGATTAATTCTAAAAACAATATCACTTAATTTATTCAACAAAAATCAAAAATGTCTTCAAATCCTTGTATATCAGCTTACCCTCTTGGAAAAAAAATATAGATTTAGATCAGAAATAATAAAATTATATTCAATGCCAAGAATGACTTCCAACCTCACCAAAGGAAATCGCTAATGCCAAGAGATGAAAGAAATATTTTCTTTAAATCTGAAACCCTTCGAAATCCTTCAAATATCTTAGAAGACTCCTTCAGCTGGTTTGCCACCCTAAAGAAAAATATAGAAATATTTTTCCAGCACTAATTACTCTCTAGACACACGGATCAATCACTCTCAATGGATCGCTTCACCTGAAAAATTAAATAAAAATACTAAAACCCTAGGAGAGGGTTTTAATCCACTAAATCCTCCAACTTGTAGACTTTCCCAGCCCTTGAGTGGTTTGCTCTATGCATAGACAGCCCTCCTTTAACCCTTGTCTCATTCACCACTCTTGGAGACTACGAACCCTTCCCATTTGCTTGATTTTTGTCCTCCAAATTGATTTGCTATAGATGCAATATTAGCAAGAAAATTCAATTGATTCTTCAAATAGATTCACAATATTTCCTTCAATATGTGATGTCGATAGACACCGTTTTATTGAGCCTCATAGCTCTTGGAGGGTAACATTCTCCAAGAAACTATGCCAAAGATGATCAAGCTTGACATACTTGACTTCTCTCCAAAATAGCATATGCACACATCCTACTCAATTGAGCCCTTCATGCTCCTTAAATAGCCTCTCGAAGTGTAGCGCTCCACATGAGAAAGAGAGGTTAATTTCAAAAAGCAACTTAAGTCTTAATAGGTTAAGACTCATAATGTCCCCTACTTAAGTGAAATAAAATAAAGTACTTTTCCTTCACAACATAACTTAAAATTAGAATCGTAAAGTACCTTTTTTTTTAAATCATTTATTCACAAGGGGATAAAGAGTTCCCTATCCTTCTTTTACCCTTAGTTATGGGAACCAATATGAACTAAGGGTCTTTCGAGATTTTAGAGATAATTTGGGGACATTACAAGAACTCATTTCTGCATGGAAATCTAGCATGTAAGGGACACTGCTAAGAGTAACACTTGAGTGTTGAAAGAATATATGGAAAGTCATTTGAACAATGGTTAATGATTCCAAAAATGGATACACATCACATCAAGATGGGAATATGCTCTACTCTATTAAAAAAGGATCTTCATGAAGGCAACACGAGAGAACTATAAATAATTGTCCAGGTAATAGAATTATCTGTCTTAAGATTAGTTCTCTGGTCATATATCACCTCTCTCTCCACTTATGATAGTTGGATGGTTGCCAATAGAATATCCAATAGATATTTGATTGAAACTACCCTGACATTGTGTTTTCTTAATCACTTATTCCATACATAGTCAACACATCATTTTCTCACTCTTGCTCAATTGTTCTACTGGCATCATTTGATGCCTCAAGATCAACTAATATCTTTAGTTCATGCATTCAACAGTGAGATACAACTACTTCACTCCACGTCCAACATATACCCCAAAGGCTGAAGGCCTCGCCAGGTTATACTTCGATACAAGCTTGTGGCCTTTGGATGGTGGGAGAAATTCAGGGGTTCCCTACATTCTTTGAGGAAATTGATGGAAATCCATGGTGGTAACCTTGTGTCCAATCCATCTATATAGGTGTCTATGAGAATGGCTGCAACGGTTGCAACACAACAACACCCGTTGAGACAAACCCATTCTCATGAAAAAAATAAGTTAGGAATCGAACATAAGACCTCCCATTTACATGCTAGGGCGCTCTACCACTAACCTACATACCCTATTTTATGACCAAGGCATTTTGGAAAGCTCCTTGTTATGGTCTGGGTGTGGCTCATTTTTTCCAACCATACATAGTCAACACATCATTTTTTCACTCACTCAATTGTTCTACTGGCATCGTTTGATGCCTCAAGATCAACTAATATCTTTAGTTCATGCATTCAACGGTGAGATACAACTGCTTCATTCCACGTCCAACACTTTGGTGCTCGGGACTCATAGTATGGCTCTGATACCATGTTATTTTCCATGAACCAGCTAGGACTTGAACCTAGAACCTCCCATTTGCATGTTGGGTGCTCTACCATTGACCTACTAACCCTTTTCATGGCCGAGGCTCTTTGGTAAGCTCCTTGTTATGGTTTGGGTGTGACTCATTTTCTCCATCAAATGCTTGTACATAGTACTCATAACACAATTATTTTATTATTATTTATCTTTTATTCTAAGTACAATGAATATCATACATCTTCCCCCCTTCTAAACCGAGTCTTCATCCTTGATGGCTACTCTGGGTAGGGCAAGATGCATTAAGAGATGCAACGTTGGTATGTGAAGTAGTTGCCTCTAGCATGTTGGAGCTTGGAACAATGGGTGGAAGCATGGTAATCACAGTGGAAATGGGCAAAAGTGGCACTCAAAGTGCTCTAGGAGTCTTGGATGGGGAAGGTCAAGCACCTCCCTTGTATTTGTCCAACTCCATGAGCATCATTTGTCAATCTACAACCTTAGAATTGTTGTATTCCTGACTATAATTTTCCTCTAACTATTACTTATCTGATTTGATCTCCAACTCTTTGGCATTCATTTTTTTCTCCAACTCAACTTCCTTGTTCCAATATTGTCTAATCCAACTCGCATCATTTGTCATTCTACAGCCTTAAAATTGTTGTATTCCTGCCTATAATTTTCCTCTAACTATTCCTTATCTGATTCGATCTCTAACTCTTTGGCATTCATTTTTTTCTCCAACTCGACTTCCTTGTTCCAATATTGTCTAATCCAACTCAAAATGCGAAGCTTTACTAGAAGCTTTCTCTAACTGCTTTCAAGCTTTCTCCACTTGTTCCTAAGAACTTTTCAACTACACATCTTTGGCTCTCACTTGGCTTCCATATTTGACCATCTTCTTCCCCAAATATTGATTTTCAACCATGAGTTGAAGGCATTGTATCTCTACTTGTCTCATCTCTCTATCCAATGCATTCTAACCTTAAGCCATGTTATAATTATCCTCTAGATTGAATCTTCATCACTCTAAAACATAAGCCTCCACAAAATTCCATAGAGAATGAAGAGGTAAGCCAACTATTTGATAGTTGCATGTATGGTTGGATCTTAACGTCTCTCTCCACACTCAACCACTCTACAAGTCTGACTGGTGCACATTCATCCAAAATTATTTATGCTACATAGTCTTGGATGTGCTAATTTCTGCTACTCTTCACTCTCGTGTATGTCTTGAAATTTTTTGACATTAGAATGCCCACTCACTTTTCCCATTCAGAAAAATATGAACATTCCTCTACCAACTATTTGGGCAAATTAGTAAGATGATCGTTCAAATCAAACCATGCATTGAGGCTCCACTTCCTCTTCTTCCCGAAAGGAAAAGAGGTTACAACAAGTTTCATCTACTAATGACTTACTAACATGGTGCTTTGTTTGCACTGAAACCTCCTTTGACTAAATGAACTATTCATTGCTGCCGTCTTGGGCTTAATCAATCTCAATGGCATCATTTCTTGTTTCCATGAGGGATCCCAAAGTGCTCTTTGGGATATGAGATTTGATCTTGCTTCTTTTGGTGGCTCCTCTAGTTGCATCAAAGTATCCAAAATATGCTATGATAAATGGAGAGAATGAAGGTCGAGGTGTTTCAACTTCCCAATGCTCCAATGACTACCCTCTGCCAAATTTATTAATGCCCAAATCGAACTCTTCATATGCCAAATCCCCAAACGAGTTTCTCTATCAGTATCCCAGCTAGATAGTAGTTTAGAATTCATTGTGTCAAACTGAATATGACGTATTACTAAATTATTTTGAAGTTAGATAAAATAGATTTACAACAAGTGGGACTGAGTCCCTCCTCTATTCTAAGGGGAGGTTCCATTTATTAAATATTTATAAACACATAAGAAATATTTACAGAATTTACAAATGTACAATTAAAGATTTGATTTTACATGATTGCAAGGACATCAAAGAAAAATGAAAAGGAAATTTGCATATTCGTCTAAATAAATTGTTATTTATATAAATATGAAGAAAAGATTATGAGAAAAACATGGCATTTAACCATAAAATATAAAACAGAATCGTGTAAGAAAGATCTTTTACAATATCAAATATGGAGGATGATAACACAAAAGACAAATAAAGTGGACACAAAGTCCTCAATCTGTAACGTCCCACTTAGGACATAATTTAGCAATTCTGGAAATCACTACAAACCCTTGAAATAAAATGCATATTCTGATTTATTTTTTTATCAAACCTTAACCACATAAAATTTCAGAATTCTGGAAACACTTATTTTAGATCAAAATTCAATATTTAATTGCCACAAACCTTTGCAAAAATTAAGAGTACAGACATATAAAATACCTCAAGATATGAATTTTTGAACCAAATATATAGCTAGAAAATATTATAATAATACCTGCTGAAGGAGTGTATGATCAAACACCAAAATCAGCCTCAAATTGCCCAAAAAATTGCAATCTCAAACCCTCAAAGGGAGTCGCTACCCTTGCAAGGGCTCATTATAGTTGTGCACCACTTCAACAAGCTACTCAACTGCTGCGCTCCACTTGGAAAGATGCCTTAGACCTAAAATCTGTGAATTCCCGCTCAAATATGACCTTTGAATGAAGTCATCAATTGAACATTGAAGGGTTTCGTCTTCAATATCCGACAACCAAAGAGGGTTTCTGTTCTCTAGAGATGAAAGCATAAGCAAGCTGCTCAAACTTTGAATTTTAATTGAACAAAATGACACGAGTCCAAAAATGAACCTCTTTCCTTCTATATCTTTTCCCTCCAAAATCAATCCCAAAAAGGGGTGCTCCACTTCGGGAAGGGATTTGACTATTCCAAAAAGCGATTCCTTATAATTTTCACTTAAGGGCTAACTTGCTCATGAAAAAAAGGTTCCCTCCTTAAGTCAAATTAGAAAAAGTTTGCCAATATAAGTAATTTTCGGCAACTTAAAAAAAAAAACCATTTTTTCCTTTGATCCTTCCTTCCCTTAGCCTATGGGAAACAACAAGAAAGTAGGCTAAGGGTCTTCAACCACTCTAATCTTGAGAAGGGGACATTATAGTCCTCTCCTCTCGAAATTGCTCGTCCTTAAGTACTTGCAAGTTCGGATGCTGCAGAATAGCTACCCCCTCCCAAATAGCATCCTCAATGGACAATTCCTTCCAACGAACCAAATATTCTATGATGCTTCGGCTCCTTAGCTTCCTTTCCCAAACCTCTATGATAGAATCTGGGATCAAAATTAGCTCGCTTTCATCATCTAATGGGGGCAAATCAGCTAAAAGAGTGATGTGTTTCCCTAATGCCTTTTTGAGGCACCAAACATGAAACACATTGTGGATCCAGCCATGCTCAGGTAGCTCTAGCTCATACGCAACTTCCCCAACCCTCCTCAGAACTCTATGGGGACCATAAGCTTTTCTACCCCACTATGTTGAGGGAAGATTGCTTATACGGCTGCAACCTCAGAAATACCATGTCACCCACTTCAAATGTCCTCTCTAACCGATGATGGTCCGCATACAATTTCTGTTGAAGGTTCTTTTTTAGCATCTCTAATGTTTCAAGACTCTACTATGCCAAGTCCATAGCTCCCGACACTCTATTATCTGTCAAAACCATGTCCACGAAAGAAAATGCATCATATCCATACAAAGCCTTGAAAGGTGACATATTTATAGACATGTGGTATGATGTATTGTAGCAATATTCAGCCATGCACAACCACTTAATCCACACTGTTTGCTACCCTAAAACATAGATTCATAGGTATCCTTCCACCCATTTATTCACTATTTCAGTTTGCCCATTGGTTTGGGGGTGATAGCTAGTGCTAGGGGACAATTTTGTGGCCAGCAAACGGAAGAGTTCTTGCCAAAACAAACTCATAAACATGTTGTTCTTGTCACTGACAATGTTTCTAGGCAGCCCATGAAATTTAAACACTTCTTTGAAAAATATATCAGCCACTAAAAGTGCATTGTACTTGGCTGGAATTGCAAAAAGTCCATAGATATGCTTTCACATTTTTGAGTGGGAATAGGCAAGGGCTGCAATAAACTAGTTGGAAAAGCTTGCTCACTCTAAGTTTGTTGGCAAGTAACGCACTCTTGGATGTATTGAAGTACCTTCCCTTTGAGTCCCTTCCAAAAGAACCTCTCCCTTGCTTGTATGTCTTAAAGTACCTTGGATGACCAGCCATAGGAGAATCATGTACAGCCCTCAATATTTGGTTTTTCATCTTAGACTTAGGGGCTAAAACGACCCTATTTTTGTAGAAAATCAATCTATCCACCACCTTGTATCTTTCATCATCAACCTTACTTTCTAGGACAGCTATTGTAAATTCATCTTTGGCATACTCAGCTGTGATTACAACCCTTCCGATCCGCTGTAATTTCAGTCATAGCACAAAAAATGGGCTTCCTAGACAATGCATCGGCAACTACATTGCTTTTCCCTTTGACATATTCAATATCAAAGTTATAAGATTGTAGTTTACTTACTCATTTCTGCTGCCTATTGCGCAGATCAATTTGGCTGAGAAAATATTTCAAACTATTGTGGTCTGTTTTCACCACAAATCATATATTGCCTAAATTTGGCCGAAGCATGCATGATGGCCAACATTTCTTTATCATAAATGGGGAACCTACACTCCATTTCTTTAAGTTTTCTGCTTTTAAAAGCGATAGGGTGTCCTTTTTGCATTAGGACAATCCCTATACCTTCCCCCAAAGTGTCACATTCCAAAACAAATGGAATGGAGAAACTTGGAACAATGAGTACCAGGGAAGTACTCATCACTTGAGTTTTCCAAATGCTTCCATGGCGGTTTTTGACTAGCCGAAATCTCCCTTTTTGGTTAGAGTAATAGTATTTCCACAGTCCATTAGATTGTTGTGAATGCTTCTGGATACAATAGTGTGTGCACTTTTTAGATTAAAGCTCCCTTTTTGGTTAGATCTGTCAATGGGGCAAAAAGCTGAGAGAATCGCTTCACAAACCGCCTATTGTAGCTACACAAACAAAAAAACCCTCTCATATGTGTCAGGGTAGTGGGTGCAGGTTAATCCATGATTGCTTGGATCTTTTATTGATCTACATGAACCACTTGGAAATTAATTACATGCCCCAAATAAAAAATTTCAGACACTCCGAATTCACATTTAAACTCTATGGCAAAAAGAGTTTGCTGCTCCAAAACTCCCAACACTGTGTCCAAGTGTTGAAGATGCTCCTCCCATGTTTTGCTATATACAAGAATGCCATCAAAGAAAATCAACACAAATTTTCTTAAGTGTTGCCTAAAAACATTGTTCATGCAATGTTGGAAAGTGGTTGGAGCATTGGTTAGTCCAAAGGGCATAACCAAAAATTCATAGTGCCCATAATGACATCTAAAAATAGTTTTTTGAACATCTTCTCTTACCCGAATTTGGTGATATCCGGTGCTCAAGTCAATCTCGGAAAAGTAGATAGCCCCATGAAGCTTGTCAATCAATTCATCAATTCTAAGTATGGGATACTTATTCTTGATGGTCTTTTTGTTTAACAGATGGTAATATATGCACATTTTCATAGGTCCATCCTTTTTCACTAGAACCGAAGAAGCAAAAGGACTAGAACTAGGTCTTATATGGCCCATCTCCAAAAGTTCTTTGATGGCCTTCTCAATCTCTTCCTTGTAGATCCTAGGATAGTGATATGGAGTAGTGATTACTGTTTTGGTTTCGGACTACAACTCAATGATATGCTCAAAACCCTTATTCGGTGGTAAACCATATGGAATGCAATTGAAAACCTTGGCAAACTTATCAAGGATGGGTTGAATATCCTTATGATGTTGCTGCTGTTCCAAAATCAGATTTTTAGAGCTCACAAAACACTCGACTACCCAAGCAACTTGCCTTCTATGGATAGCCCTTTGCATTCTAATTTGAGGTTACAACCATGGGTGCTGCATTGTTCATACCACACAACACTACCTCCTTACTGGCTGATTTGAATTTCAACTCCATTGTTTGGTAGTTTTGGGTGAATTCCCCAAGAGAGTGCAGCCATTGCACTCCAAGAACCAAATTGATCTCTCTAAATCCAACCACATAGAAATCATCCTCAATTTTTTGCCTCCCCAATGTGGCATTCAACTTTTGAATCTTCTTTGTGCAAGGGATGGTGAAGCCATCAACCACAGTCACATTAAAACCTTTAAAATCAGCAGTTTGCAGCCCACATCCAGACACCAAACCCTCATCAATGAAGTTGTGGGTGGCCCCACTATCAATAAGCATGGTGACCCTCTTACCTTGCAAAACTCCCCACTCTAAATGGGTGATATCTAGGAGCATCAGACAAAGTGGCAAGGGTTCCATCCATGTTGTCACCCTCTTCTTTTCCTTCTTGTACTTCTTCATTCGGGGCTGCCCCTTCTTCCTCTTCTTCTTCCTCTCCATCCGATACTACCTCAATGTAGTGAACTTACCCTTTTCCAATGCAACAATGTCTCGGTGTCCAAGTATCCTTGCATGTAAAGCACAAATTCTTCCTTCTCAATTCATTCCTTGATTCCACCTCTTTGCTTGTCTTTGGCAGCTCTTGTTGCTGCCCAAAACCTTGCTGATAAGGCCTCCTTTGCTGCCTATATGGGGCTGTTTTTGGTTGTTCTGAAAGTACAGTCCTAGGTTGCCCAAAAGAGTTTGTTCTTTGCTGTCCAAAAGGCAGAATTTTGCCCCTAGGTGCAGGTGTTTCAAGATCAAAACCCTGCTTGATGGCCTCTTGGAGGGAGCAAGGGTTGAAAGCCTTGACCAAACCCTTGAGGGGGTCAGCCAACCCTTCCATGAACGAAACTACAAGCTTCCTTTTAGAAACATCCAATACCATCACCGAAACCCTTTGGAAATAAGCCACAATCATCCATGGAAGTCTTTTGCTTCAATCGTGCCAATTCTCTATAATGAACTTCTGGATCAACCCTATCGAACCTCTCAATCAACCTCCTACTGAATTCATCATAAGAGTTGATGAGGTTGTGCCCTTGTGTGATTAGACCATGATACCATCACTCATGTGTGGTATCCTCAGGGTGTAAAGTGGCGAACTTGATGGCCTCATCCTCCATCATAGGCTGAAGGGATAGGTAGGCATCTACCTTTTGGATCCAAGCTCAAGTAGTACTCTTGGCAGACCCATCAAAAGTAAAGAAAGTGAGCTTCCCCAACGCACACTGAAGATCCCTCCGATTATTTCACGATCTAGGATCAATCCTTTTGTTTCTTTTCAACAGAATGAAGTCAGTGAGGGACATTTCCCCTTTGATTTCAGGTAGAAGAGTATTGCATTCTTCATAACCAACAATAATATCATCCCTCATTGAAAGTTGAAACTCTACGTCTGGAATGACTTCCTCTCTATGGATGAAGTTAGGCTGAAAAGGCCTAGCTGAAGCTCCAATGGTTGTCCTCTGTGTAGGAGGGTTATTGTTGGTTCTTGAAGCCTCCCTTCACCATTGAGAGGATGGTTTACACTCATGCCCCGCATGGTGTGAATAAACTCAGCGATCATATTAGTCATATGCTCTTGATTTCGAGCAAAATTTTCAAAACGAACACGATCAAGACCATCTCCATCCTGGTGTCTCAAAACGAACACGATCAGGGTTATCCAGGGGTCCTTGTTGCTCAACCCCTTCTAGTGGCTATTCTGAAATCTTTTTCTTCTCTATTGTAATACCTCACTTCTCTATCACCCCCTGTCATGTATGAAACTCTGCAAACCACTCAAACCCACAGCTGGCAAGAAGAGTGGCTCTGATACTACTATAATGTCCACTTAGGACAAAATTTTGAAATATCCCCAACCAGGGGATATTGTTTCAAATTTGCATTATTCCTGACTTTTAACTTGTAGGCAATTTGTCAAACAGTTTGTGTAGGAACCCCAAGTTCCCTCTGATTCTGACAACTGACTGTTTATTTGGTTTTTTCTGAAGTTTTGAATTTTTTTGATGTTTTTGGGTTTTTTGTCAGCAATGAAGGAAATGCGATTTTTGCATAAAAGAGTAAATAAATCCTATAAAATTTATTCAGATCCGTAAACTAGATAGCATACTGCAAGCTTATATATCTTTTAATATATATAATCTACCAGAGACGATTTCAACTGAAAAATTACAAAGTATAAAGTAATGATATTATTTGAAAACCTGGTTTTTCCTTTGCTGTAGCAGCTGAAAGTACAGATCCGTACAGCTGCAATAAATGCGTCCCTCTTCTTCAAGAAATCGGTGGCAGATGATATCAGATAAAGGCGCCAATGATGAAACAGCTGGTAGGTGAAGTATGGCTGCGCCTCCCTCAGAAGATGAGTACGACTTGGTGAATGGTACGGCCCAAGTACAAAAAAGTATAGTTCTGTACCAACAACAAGTACAACAGTACGGCCTGCCAAAAATCAATGCCTAACCCTCTGAAATGAAACGCCTAGTATGAGGAAGGCTCTCTGGATGCAACACTGATAAAACCTCTGTAGATAACTGACCTCTGAAAGTTCTGTGATTTCCCCTGAATGAAAAAACCTCTGCTGCAATAAATCAGGTGTTATTTCACACCCTCTGAATTGCTTCCAATGGAGATGGCACGTTCCCCAAGGAATTCGAACTGGAAACCCTGAAGCTTCTTGTTCAGACCAAAGTTGATCAAATTTCAATTCTCAATAATGACATCATGGCTCGATTCCCAAGGCAAAGACTTTTAAAACCCAAGAGGTGCGATTTCCTTCAAAATAGGGGTTTTACTTAAAAATTCGCACTTCCCAATGTTTTTAATAATTTCATAGCTTAGGCCAAATTTTATAATAAAATATAATCTTAAATTTGGCCCCTTCCTGATGATGGGCGTCCCCTCAGCATTAAAATCACTTAAGTTATAATTTTTAATTATAACTTAATATAATAGTCTCGCATAATTAATATTTAATTAATACAATTAAATATTAATATTTCCCTCGTTACTCCCCCGATGACTGAACCGTCTGAAGCGGTCATATACTGAAGTGATTTCGAATGTTGCCAACCCATATTGCTAAAAATAGCAGGGGTCCCACTCTGACCACCAAGAACTGCTAAAAATAGTAACTTCTGCCAGAAGTCTCCGATCGAGCCCAAACGAAAACCAACTGATCAAACTCTGCCAACTGAAGCTGAGCCAAGCTCTTATGCGACCCTCTATCCAGTCTATTAGCCCACGAGGGTCGTATGATAGGCTAATCCTGTGCTCCGAGAGATGTCACTGAGAAGGGGACATGACAGTCCGCCCCTCCTAAAATTGCTTGTCCTCAAGCAATCTCAATGCCGGATGCTGTAGAATATCCTTGCTCTCCCAAGTCGCATCCTCAACAGGAAATCTCTCCATTTCACCAGATACTCCCTGATAGTCCTCCTACGCAACTGTCTCTCCCTATACTCCAGGATGGACTCAGGTACCAAAATCAGCTTTCCCTCATCATCTAAGGGAGGTAGAACTGCAGACGGTACCACACGATGACCCAACGCCTTCTTGAGGCGTGATACATGAAAAACGTTGTGTACCCTGCTCTCTACAGAAAGCTCAAGCTCGTAAGCCACCTCGCCAACTCTCCTCAGAATCCTGAAAGGTCCGTAATAGCGTGGCTTAAGCTTCTCTGACCCACTCTTCCTAAGAGTGGACTGACGGTAGGGCTGCAGCATGAGGTAAACCATGTCACCCACCTCGAAGTGCCTCTCCGTCCTCTTCTGATCCACATACTGCCTCTGCTGGTTTTGTGCCTTAGCTATATTTTCCTTGAGAGCCCTCATAGTGTCCTGACTCTCCTGCAACCAACCTCCTGCACTCGGCACTCTACTGTCGCTCAACAGCAAATCAAGGAAACTTGGCGCCTCATACCCGTACAACGCCATGAAGAGTGACATCTGAATGGTCATATGGAATGTCGAGTTATAGCAATACTCACATAAATGTATCCATTTGACCCACGCCTTCTGCTGCCCTGCTATATAGTTTTGGAGGTAACCTTCCACCCACTTATTAACAATCTCCGTCTGTCCATCAGTCTGCGGGTGGTAGCTAGTGCTTGGAGTGAGCTCAGTCCCACAAAGTCTGAAAACCGCCTGCCAGAAGTTACTCAGGAACCGACTATCTCTGTCGCTCATGATGGTCCGAGGCAACCCATGAAGTCTGAATACCTCGCGAAAGAAAACCTCTGCTACCTGTGTAGCTGTGTAAGTCGTGGTGATCGGAAAGAAGTGGGCATACTTTGTAAGCCAATCCACAACCACATAAATGCAATCACGCCCTTGGGCTTTAGGCAAGCCCGTGATAAAATCCATCGACAGGCATTCCCACTTCCTGTCAGGAATCGGAAGTCGCTGCAACAAACCTGCTGGGTACGTGTTCTCCTGTTTGTTCTGCTGACAAACAGGGCACTCACGCACGTACTGAAGAACATCTGCCTTGAGTCCTTTCCAAGTGAATCTCTCCCGAATCTGCCTGTATGTTTTGAAGTATCCAGGATGTCCTGCTGTAGGCGTGTCATGAAAGGCTCGCATAACAATGTTCTTCACTTCTGACCCTGGGATCAAATATATCCTGTGCTTGTAAATGATCAAATCATTCACAAGTGTATACCTGGTGTCAACTGCTGATCCATCAACAATGCTGGAGGCCCAACTGTCCTTGGCATACTCTGTCACTATCATATGCCTCCAACCCTCTGAGATATGAACCATAGTGCTCAAAAACGGCTTACGTGAAAGTGCATCAGCCACTACGTTCTGTGTACCTTTGATATATGAGATATCAAAGTCATAAGCCTGCAACTTACTGACCCACTTCTGCTGCCTATCATTGAGATCTCGCTGCCCTAAGAAGTGTCTCAAACTGTTATGATCAGTTTTAATGCAAAATTTGCTGCCGATAAGATACTGTCGAAATTTCGCTAAGGCATGCATAATCGCGAGCATCTCCTTATCATATATACTATACAGCCTCTCGGGCCCTCTGAGCTTGCGGCTCTCATACACAATCGGGTGCTTGTCCTGCATAAGCACCGCACCAATGCCCTCACCTGATGCATCGCATTGAAGCTCAAAAGACTTCGTAAAGTCGGGTAGTGCCAAAACAGGGCATGTGGTCATCAACTCCTTGAACTTCACAAAACACTCCTGTGCCTCTGAAGTCCAAACAAAGGCCCCCTTCTTCAATAAATCTGTCATCGGGGCTGCATGTCGTGAATACCCATTCACGAATCTACGGTAGAACCCACATAAACCGAGAAACCCTCTCAACTGTGTCAGGTTTGCCGGTGTAGGCCAGTCAACAATGGCGCGGATCTTTTCAAGATCCATGTGCACTCCATCTGCACTAATGATGTGACCGAGATATAGCAATTCGGTCATCCCTATGTCGCACTTGGATTCCTTGGCGTACAAGGACTCCCTCTCCAAGATACTCAACACTGTCTCCAAATGAGCTAAGTGCTCCTGCCAAGTCCTGCTATATACAAGGATGTCATCGAAAAAGATCAACACAAACCTCCTCAGCAATGAATGAAAAACCCTGTTCATCGTAGACTGAAAAGTGGCTGGTGCGTTAGTGAGTCCAAATGGCATCACTACGAACTCGAAGTGCCCACAATGGCATCGAAAGGCAGTCTTCTCTATGTCTTGCTCTTGGACCCTGATCTGATGATATACCGACCGTAAATCAATCTTAGTAAAGTAACATGACCCATGGAGCTCATCAATAAGCTCGTCAATCCTCGGTATCGGATATCTATTCTTAATTGTCCTCTTATTCAGGACCCTGTAATCAATGCACATGCGTAATGTTCCATCCTTCTTCACCAACACAACCGAAGAAGCAAATGGTGACTTGCTAGGCCGAATGTGACCCATAGCCAGTAACTCCTTTATTGTCTTTTCTATCTCATCCTTCAATCTTTTTGGATGCCTGTAAAGAGTTATCATAACGGGTTTCGCACCCTCCTCGAGCTCAATGATGTGCTCTATGCCCCTGTCTGGAGGTCTACCTGGCGGAATATCACTGAACACCTTGTCATGCTTGACTCTCAACTCCTGTATATTCGGATGATATTCTATCTTTTGCTGTCCCTCCTGTATAGGTGCTAAATGACACTCGGTAGCCCACTCTACCATGTCGTGACGCATAAGCCGCTCCATCCGGCGGAAAGAAATTGTTTTGATGTTGCTGTCCCGAATTGCCTTAAGTATGTGTGTCTTCCCGTCAACATCAAAACAGATCTCCATGTCCTTGAGACGAAGTGTGACCTCATCCAATGAATGTAACCACTTCATCCCCAAGACCAAATCAATATCCCCCATATTAACAACATAGTAATCTGCCTTGAACTCATAATTGTTCAAGCATAAAGGGAGATCCCTAATCATGTGTTCACATTTCAAAGTGTACCCATCGGCCACTTTGACTCTTATGCCCTCGAACTCCTCAGTGATGTGTCCACGTTTCTCAACAAATCTAGCATCTATGAAATTATGCGTGGCTCCTGTATCAAGTAGGGTAATGACCCTCTGTCCTGCCAACACACCACGAATCCTGAAAGAACCCTCCTGCTGGATACTAGATAAACGGGCCTCCTATACCTGAAGCTCGGGCTCTGTCTCAACTCTAGGCTCTGGAGCCTCTGGCTCTGAATCCTCGGAACTCTCCTGCTGTTCGAAATCCTCTGATTCCGAGTCCTCATAGAACGCCCACATTATACGATTTGCCTTGCCCTTAGGTCTTAGAGGACAATCGTGATTGGCGTCATATGGTCCTTTGCAGTAGAAGCAAAGCTTCTTCCTGCGTAGGTCATTAAGGGCCTCATGATCCAAAGGTGGGGCTGCTGATTTACCTTTTGGATCATTCCTAGAGTTTGATTTTTCTTTGCTAAAATCAGACTTATCCTTATTCCTGTTAAAGCCCTTGTTATCCCTGAATGATGAAGAACCTCTGGAGCTGAATTTACTCGATGGTGCTGCTAACTCCATGTTTCGTGCTTTCTTCATCGCCTCCTGTAACGAAGGAGGATCAAAAGCTTTGATCCAACCTCGCAATGGTTCCGACAACCCCTCCATGAAGAGTATTACCAAGCGCCTCTCTGAGATGTTAGGGACCATAACGGATAACTTCTGGAAGTCACCTATATAGGTCTCTACACTGCCACTCTGCCTCAACTGTGCTAAGTCTCGGAAGTAAGTTTCTGGATCCTTCCTGTCAAAGCGCTCAACCAACCTGTCCACAAACTCCTGGTATGTAGTGATCCTGTCATGCTGTAAAGTCACCATACCGTGGTGCCACCAATCGTAGGCCACTCCCTCAAGATGCAATATCTAATGGCGTCACTCTCAGCCATCGAGCGCAGTGTAAGGAAGGTATCAAGCTTGCTAATCCAAGCTTGGGCTGTCATCTTACCACTACCATCGAACGTCGCCAATGTGAGCCGGTTCGTAGCATGTTTTAGATCATTATTCTGCTGACGAGGTCTCCTATCCTGTCGAGATCTGTTGTGCTCTCGCCTCTGTGTAATAAAACGGTCAAAAGTGATCATCTCTTTGACCACAGGCGGTACCAACTCCCATTCTTCATGAGCTGCCATAAGGGTATCAGCGAATAACTCATCATGCTCCTCATCTGGTATAGCCTCGCCGGGCTCCTGTGTCGTGAAAGTGGGCCTAGTAGGCCTATTTGCTGTCTGTGACGCTGTCCTAGTAGCCCTCCGTGACCCTACATCACTCCTGTCATCGTCACGGTTAGGTGATGGTCTCCTCGAAGTACCCAACCTTTGCAGTGCCGCTGCCACCTGCTGCAATACATCATCGGACCGTCGTTGCACTGCACGAAGATCTCTGAGTGTATGCATGAACTCTGCACCCTCCTGATCTCTGTCATTATGACCTGTCCTAGGTATATTTGTTCTGTCAGCCATATTTCCCGGCTCCCTGCTCAAACTCTGTTGCCTGTCAATCAGGGCTCGCCTGCGCGTGTAATACCTGGGTGACCCAATCTGATCTGGCTGCATAAGATAGCTAAACCCGTAGGATGGCAGGATTTAGCTCTGATACCACTGTAGGAACCCCAAGTTCCCTCTGATTCTAACAACTGACTGTTTATTTGGTTTTTTCTGAAGTTTTAAATTTTTTTGATGTTTTTGGGTTTTTTGCCAGCAATGAAGGAAATGCGATTTTTGCATAAAAGAGTAAATAAATCCTATAAAATTTATTCAGATCCGTAAACTAGATAGCATACTGCAAGCTTATATATCTTTTAATATATATAATCTACCAGAGACGATTTCAACTGAAAAATTACATACAAAGTATAAAGTAATGATATTATTTGAAACCCTGGTTTTTCCTTTGCTGTAGCAGCTGAAAGTACAGATCCGTACAGCTGCAATAAATGTGTCCCTCTTCTTCAAGAAATCGGTGGCAGATGATATCAGATAAAGGCGCCAATGATGAAACAGCTGGTAGGTTAAGTATGGCTGCGCCTCCCTCAGAAGATGAGTACGGCGTGGTGAATGGTACGGCCCAGGTACAAAAAAGTATAGTTCTGTACCAACAGCAAGTACAACAGTACGGCCTGCCAAAAATCAATGCCTAACCCTCTGAAATGAAACGCCTAGTATGAGGAAGGCTCTCTGGATGCAACACTGATAAAACCTCTGTAGATAATTGACCTCTGAAAGTTCTGTGATTTCTCTTGAATGAAAAAACCTCTGCTGCAATAAATCAGGGGTTATTTCACACCCTCTGAATTGCTTCCAATGGAGATGGCACGTTCCCCAAGGAATTTGAACTGGAAACCCTGAAGCTTCTTGTTCAGACCAAAGTTGATCAATTTTCAATTCTCAATAATGACATCATGGCTCGATTCCCAAGGCAAAGACTTTTAAAACCCAAGAGGTGCAATTTCCTTCAAAATAGGGGTTTTACTTAAAAATTCGCACTTCCCAATGTTTTTAATAATTCCATAGCCTAGGCCAAATTTTATAATAAAATATAATCTTAAATTTGGCCCCTTCCTGATGATGGGCGTCCCCTCAGCATTAAAATCACTTAAGTTATAATTTTTAATTATAACTTAATATAATAGTCTCGCATAATTAATATTTAATTAATACAATTAAATATTAATATTTTCCTCGTTACTCACCCGATGACTGAACCGTCTGAAGCGGTCATATACTGAAGTGATTCCGAATGCTGCCAACCCATATTGCTAAAAATAGCAGGGGTCCCACTCTGACCACCAAGAACTGCTAAAAATAGTAACTTCTGCCAGAAGTCTCCGATCGAGCCCAAACGAAAACCAACTGATCAAACTCTGCCAACTGAAGCTGAGCCAAGCTCCTATGCGACCCTCTATCCAATCTATTAGCCCACGAGGGTCGTATGATAGGCTAATCCTGTGCTCCGAGAGATATCACTGAGAAGGGGACATGACAGTTTGTATGCTATTGATTATTAAAAGTTTCTGATTGTAATCGTTTGGAATAATTTGTCTAAGGGTTCTTTAATCCTATTGACATTACAAAATCACCTTAACTTGTATAAATTGATTGAGGCATTACATCAAATAGTTGGCATGCATTCAAGATTAAACTCAAAAATTATTATCCTTTTGAACAACTGAGTATGGCTGAGTTGTACAACAGAAATATCAGTCCTTTGCAATGAATTATCGAATATAAAATTGAATATGAATAGTCAGGACAACTCCATACAAAATATATAAGATTCAGAAATTATTACACTTGCAATAGTTGAGAATGACTGTACAATGGTAATACCAA
The DNA here is from genome assembly GCA_037957365.1 of Torreya grandis. Lineage (NCBI taxonomy): Eukaryota > Viridiplantae > Streptophyta > Pinopsida > Cupressales > Taxaceae > Torreya > Torreya grandis. The sequence continues at coordinate 4,852,415 of JARHVA010000212.1, forward strand.
TCTTATTTTTTATTTAAAATTGTATTAATATGTCTGAAGTAGCAACGCCCAGCAATAAATGGATATTAGGCCCTCACAATTTTGCCTAGAATGCCCACATTGCCTTCACAATTAAATTCCAGTATGCAAGAAATGGTCTTCAACACCTGTAAATACAAATACTAGGGATTGAGGATGAATCCTCTCACCGAAATAGCCCTTCCAACTAGGGTCCAAAGTCTTCTCTGTACCGAAACCAGAGATCTCAAGGGATTTTACTCCTTCAGCAATAGTGGATGAACATGCAGGCTCACCAAAACTCCATAGGAAAATAACAATGAACATAATAATGATTTTAATCCTCATATTCTCTTTATAACTTCTCCAAACCCTAAAAACTTTCACATTTTCCAACGCCCCCTTATAAAAACAAATGATTAATAAGTAATAAATACTCATTAAAGGTCCAACACCCATAGTGAGGGGGGGGGGGGAGAATACCACTTTTCTTAGTCATAAGTCATGACTTAAAGCACCTCAACATGAAAATACAACATAAAGTGCATTAAAAGGCATTTTCAACGTAAATATATAACGTTAAACGCACATAAGGTTCCAAATCTTCCCTTTATTTCTCCTATGCCCTAGTTCCCAAGGGAATAAATAAGGAAAAAGGGCAGAATAGGCCAACTAGGTCTTTGAGCATTTGGAAAGGGACATTACAGTCCTCCCTTCCCAAGATTGCTTGTCCCCAAGCAACTATAGATTCAAATGCCACAAAATCTGTTCACCTTCCCACGTGGCATCCTCTAATGGCAAATCCTTCCACTACACCAAATACTCCATGATGACTCAGTTCCTGAGCTTCTTCTCTCGCACCTCAATAATTGATTCTGGAACTAGAATCAACTTGCCCTCCTCGTCCAATGGTGGCAACTAAGTAGATGGTTCAATATGTTGTCCAAGTGCCCTTTTAAGGCAAGCCACATGGAAAACATTGTGGATCCTACTATGCTTAGGTAACTCTAACTCATACGCAACCTCTCCAATCCATCTCATAATCCTATAAGGCCCATAGAATCGTGGCTTCAATTTCTCTGCACCACTCTTCTTCAAGGAGCATTGCCAATAAGGCTGTAAGTGAAGGAACACCAAATCTCCCACATCAAATGATCTCTCCACCCTGTGCCTATCAACATACATCTGCTAATTTTGTGCCTGCTGCATATTCTCATTGAGAGTTTTCATGATGCCCTGATTTTCCTAAATCCAGTCACGAGCTTTGGGAGCTTGACTATCTGATATCAACAAATCAACAAATAATGAAGCATCATACCCATAAAGTGCTCAAGATGGTGTCATGCCAATGCTCATATGATAGGTTGTATTGTAGCAATGCTCGCCCAAGGACAACCACTTAACACATGCCTTCTAATTCCCTACCACATAACCCCACAAATAACCCTCTATCCATTTATTCACGATCTTGGTTTGACCATCAGTCTATAGATGATAATTGGTACTTGATGTCAACTTTGTATCGGCTAACCTGAACAACTCCTACCAAAATGTACTCATGAATCTGTTGTCCCGATCACTATGTTCTTAGACAATCCATGTAACCTAAAAATATCCTCAAAGAATAATACTGCTACCAATGGTGCCTTGTACTCAAACGACATCACAAAGGAGTGAGCATACTTGGTCAATCTGTCGACCACCACATAAATGCAATTCTTACCTTAAACCTTGGGTAAGCCCGTAATGAAATTCATGGATATAGGCTCCCAGTTCTGGTTTGAAATGGGTAATGGCTGAAGTAATCCTATAGGGAATGAGTGTTTGGATTTGCTTTGCTGACAAACCACACTCTCTAATATGGTTAAGGACATCGTCCTTCAAACCTCTCCATGTAAATCTTTCCTGTATATATTTGTAAGCCTTGAAGTACCCTGGATGACCTGCCAATGATGTGTCATGTATGACACTCACGATCTTCTTCTTCATCCTTGACTCAAGCACAAGGTATACCCTACCCTTGTAGTATATCACATCGCCCACAACCTTATACCTATCATCCTGTATCCATAATTACCAGGTTCGACCACATCTAGGCAAAATCCGAAAATTCCACAAATTTTTTTGGCCTTTTGGATTAATGCGTTCATTTTGAGGTTAAAAATTTGCCAAAAACCTGCTGTGTCTACCCTCGTGTGGAGTCGTTCTGTTGCCAACCCTTGCCATGCATAGTGTGAGGAAGGGGAACCGGATCCGTTGTTCTGTGCAGTTGGACGCAGAAATGGTGCAGTTGAATGTGAAAATGGTGATGCAGGTTGCAGAGGAGTTGGATGCAAGTTGCAGAGGAGCTAGATGTAGGTCGTAGAGGCGCTGGACGTAGGACACAGGTCACGGGTTGCAGGTAGGGTTTTATCTTTTATGTTTTATATTATTTGTTATTTACATTTTGTTTTATATTTTATTTATTTCTTAATTACATTTTGTTTTATATATTATTTATTTGTTATTTATTTTATATCAAATATTGTTGACTCATTTTGATATTTGTTTTTATATCAATGTTATTTATTTTATACGTTTTGTTTTAAATTTTTCTATCTTTCCCTATGATAATTTTTAAAAATATCTTTAAAATTAGATAGTAATATTAATATTTCACTTATTTTATTTTAATAGTAGATATTAATATTAATATCCTTAATAGATTGAAATATATATATATATATATATATATATATAATGTTTTTTTCCAAACCGGATTTTACCAGAATTTTTTTTGAACTTTTTCAAGAATTCCGCATTCCGCTTTTTCTTGGCCTCCCAAACGCATTCCGATTTCTGAACTTGGTAACTATGCTTGTATCAATCCATCCATAATCTCACAAGTAAATTGGTTCTAGGAATACTCAACCAAGATATGAGCTTTCCAGCCCGCTGAAATCTCTAACATAGAGCAAAGGGATGGCTCCTTGGATAATGCATCAGCGACTACATTGTTCTTTCCCTTCACATACTTTATGTCAAAATCGTAATCATGTATCTTGTTTACCCATTTCTGCTAATGATCATTGAGGTTTTTCTGCTCCATGAAATACCTCAAGCTATTGTGATCCATCTGAACCACAAACTAGTTGCCCACGAAAAATTGTTAGAATTTGACCAAGGCATGAAAAATAGCCAACATCTCCTTGTCATAAGTAGAGTACCCACGCTCTATCATACTCAGCTTCCAACTCATAGGCAATGGAATGCCTATTATGCATCAGTACTGCACCGATACCCACACTCGAAGCATCACATTTTATTAGCAAATGAGAAGAGATGATTGAAAGCACTTGATGCTTTGTGATCAGTGCAAGATCTTATTTGTGCAATCCAAAATTGGTTACAAGGAGGTTATAGAAGTTATTAGTTAGGCATTAACTAATAAGTAGTTAAGCCTTTACAATATTTAACACCCCCTCGTAATGACTAAACCAGAAACAACACGAAATTTGTCCCGAAATTTTACAAACAAAATAGGACCAAATAGTTTAGTCATTACATGTACAGATTGATCAATAGATATCAACATGAAATCCACAGTCCTCTGATATTTTGCTGCTGTCCAATGTGGGAACTTCGGTGTAGACAACAACCGAACATGATAGCCAACAACAAAACGAAGATCCAACCATGTGGGTATAAGATGTAGCAAGTTGTCCACTAAGTCTTTGATGAGTGATTCATTGACCGGTAATGAATCATCGATGGCTGATGATTTCAGCCCAATCTCCAAAAGTCTGAATCCAAAACCCTAGAGATGCTGATCAAATAAGATCCCAGGCTTGTGAAGCCTGTAGAAGTCCATACAAGGACTCAATCATCCTGCAAAACAAATGATCACTATGGGGTACCCGAAAACCATCATGCTGTACCATATAGACCTCGTCCAAATATCTGGAGATAAGCAACTGATTTGTAACCATCTTTGTAGTATAAATATTTAACACATTAAAAAATAAATGGCTATGAAAAATCTGGTAATGCTAACACCGGGTGTGTGCTCATCACCTTCTTAAGGTGATCAAATACCTACTGTGAAGATTCTGACCAAGCAAATGCCCCCTTCTTGGTCAAATCTATCAATGGTGTTGTCAACTAAGAGTACCCTTCATGAACCTCTTGTAATAGCAACAAAGTGCTAGGAAGCCTCTTAAATGAGTCAGAGTCTTTGGCGGTGGCCAATCAATAATCGTCTGTATCTTCATCTGATCCACTTTGGCTCCTACTCCAATCACATATCCCAAATATAGGACCTCCCTCATCCAAAACTCACACTGGGAAGCCTTCACATAAAGCGATTGTGCTCCCATAATAGACAAGACCTCATAAAGGTGTCTAAGATGATCCTCCCATGTCCTGTCGTATATTAGGGTGTCATCAAAGAACACTAGGACAAATTTTTGCAGGTGGCAGTTGAACACATGGTTCATACAAAACTGGAATGTAGCTAGGGCGTTAGTCAACCCGAACATCACCAAGAACTCAATGTCCATAATGGCACCTAAAGGCTATCTTGTGTGCATCCTGCTCCCACACTCTAATCTGATGGTATCCTGAACGTAGATCGATTTTGAAGTACTCCGCTCCATGTAGCTCATCAAGTAACTCATCAATCCTAGGAATGGGATACTGGTTCTTGATAGTCTTCTTGTTGAGTGCATGGTAATCAATACACATCCTCAAAGTCCCATCTTTCTTCTTCACCAACACCACTAAAGAAGCAAATGGACTAGAGCTAGGCCTGATATGTCCCATGTCAAGTAGCTCTTTGTTAGTCTTCTCGATCTCTTCCTTAAAACGTCGAAGATGATGATAAGGAGTAGTGATAACTGGCTTGGCCCCCTCCTCAAACTCTATCACATGCTCAAACCCTCTATCCAGTGGTATCCTTGGAGGCATCTCACCAAAAACCCTACTATGCTTGTCCAACAAGGATTGTATGTCAATGTGGTAATCCCGCTTACCACTACCTGTATTCTTTGTCCTCTCACCATAAAAGAACAATCATCATGCCTAAATGTCCTTAAAGATCCCTGATGGATCTCTTCTATTGAACTACTGTAATTTTCTTTTGTATTGCCTATTGAAATTTTGCGTTTTTCTTTCTTTTTGGTTTTTGATGAATTTTCAAAGGAAAGAAATAATTGAAAATACGAATGCATAAACAAAATCTGGAAATTAAATCTAAGTGCAGCCGATATCCAGATTTTGAAGGAGCAGAATTTATTAATATGTAATCTAAACAGCTGATTACAAATTGCTAAAAATCCAAGTGAAAAGCTAGGTTGACAGCGAACCTGAATCACTGCACATACACTGAGAACAGGATAGAAAATCGATCAGCTAGCTATCTCCAATATAGAAACGCTGTTAGACTTTATAATGGCTGGATCGCTACACATACAAATCGGCCAAAGGAAAGCGGCGCCAAACAATCCCTTCCCAGCTGAAGTCGCGCCCTTAATGCTGCGATCTGTCCAAGGATTTCCAACGCCTTGCAACCTGAAGTCGCCCCTTTGTCTGCTGCGTTCTTTCCAAAATGTCAGTGCCTTGCCAAAGGGAATTAACAAGTTCCACGGACCAAGATAGATGCGAACCAATGTGGGGGCTACGTCCCACAAGTCGGATATTGGGGTTTGCGTCCCAATCTCCACGCCTCTTAGCGCACTCTCCAAAGACTTCAAATATTAATCGATATCCTTTTTTTTTCCATCCCCTCCTCACCTCTTATATCCATTTCATACAAGTCCGCCCCCCAAGAAAGTGGGCCATGGAGCGCTCAAGTCATAATTAGAATAATTCTTTTATAAAAGGCCAATTGCATAGAAAATTGCCTTTTTCCATTTTAACAAAAATCCGTCCACCGAAAGGTTCTGGCATATGAATGAAATATTTAGGAAAGTTCGAGACCTTTCCAACGATATATTACACGCCAGTACACACATCCCGAAGAGGCCGAAAATCTCATAAAACCCCAACTTGGCTATAAAATTAGCCTTATTTAAATAAAAGACGGAAACTTGGTAATATTAAAAATATAACCCAAGTAAACAAGAAATGCCCAACCAACTCCACGAACCATCGAAACATCTCGTCACCTATCTGTGACTGAAGTCGAAAATCAAGGAACCACTGACAGTCTCATCCCTAAAATCTAGGGATGCTCCTAAAGACTAGGGGACAAGCCCTATCTCCCTGAAACTGAACCCCAAAGAGTAATCTCATGGATTTCCAACCCTGGGCCTGACCATGTCTCCTAAAAAGTAGAAGTAACCTCCACAAATGTAGGAACTGCCTCCCAAGAACAAGGAATGTCTCCCAACTGATCAATAACTGCCAGAACACCAAGACCCCAACACTGAATAACCAAACTGGGTCTCTATACCTCCCTGTCAACCTACAAGACCCCATAATAGGCTGACTCACATGTCACGACTAGAATGGGTTAGAGTGGGGACATGACAGTCCTCCCCTCTCGGAGATGCTTGCCCACAAGCAACTGTAATGTTGGATGCTGTAAAATGTTTTCTCCTCCCAGGTGGCATCTTCTATGGGAAGATCTCTCCACCTAACCAAATACTCTCGAATCACCCGTCTCCTCAATTGCCGTTCCCTTACCTCAAGAATCTCATCAGGAATCATAATCAAATTACCTTTCTCATCCATAGGAGGTAACTCGGGTGAAACTGTTATATGCTGTCCAAGGGCCCTTTTTAGGCAAGATACGTGAAATACATTATGAATTCTGCTGTCTGCCGGTAACTCAATCTCATATGCAACCTCTCCTACTCGTCGGAGCACTCTGTATGGACCATAGAAACGTGGTTTGAGCTTTTCAGCTCCTCCCTTTTTAAGGGTGCTCTGTCGATATGGTTGTAAGCGCAGAAAGACCATATCATCCACCTCAAATGCTCTCTCAATCCGGTGTCTATCAGCGTACATCTTTTGCTGATTTTGGGCCTGCTGTAAATTCTCTCTGAGGGATCTCATGATATCCTGGTTCTCCTGTAACCAATCCTGAGCCAAGGGAACTCTACTGTCACCAAGTGCCAAATCAGTGAAAGATAATGCCTCATATCCATAGAGAGCTCTAAAAGGCGTCATGCCAATGGACATGGTGCGAGGTATTATAACAATACTCGCCCAAATACAACCAACGAACCCATGCCTTTTGTTGCCCTGACACATAGTTATGCAAGTATCCCTCAACCCACTTATTAACTATTTCGGTCTGCCCATCCGTTTGAGGGTGGTAACTAAGTACTAGGTGTCAACATGGTGCCTGTAAGCCTGAAAAGTTCCTGCCAAAAGGAACTCATGAACCTGCTATCCCTGTCACTCACAATGGTCTTGGGAAGACCATGGAGTCTAAACACTTCTCTGAAAAATAACTCAGCCACTTGTGATGCTGTAAAATCTAGAGCAATGGAAAAGAAGTGGGCGTACTTTGTTAACCTATCCACAACCACATAAATACAATCTTTCCCCTGAACTCGAGGAAGACCTGTAATGAAATCCATTGAAATCCCTGTCCACTTCTGCTCTGGTATAGGTAAGGGCTGCAATAATCCTGCTGGGTAAGTATGTTCCGACTTGTTCTGCTGACAAGTCACACACTCCCGAACATGCCTCAAAACATCATCTTTGAGACCCTTCCATGAGAATCTCTCTCGAATCGCCCTATAAGTCTTCACATATCCTGGATGTCCTGCCATAGGAGTATCATGATAAGCCTGCAAAATTTGTTCCTTCAACTGTGAACCTGGAACAAGATAAACCCTGCCTTTGTAGTAGATAATGTCATCTACCACACTATATCTGTCATCTACTACCACACCCTCCATGATCTCACAAGCATACTGATTCTTGGAATACTCAACTAAAAGTTGAGCCTTCCAATCCGCCGAAATCTCGCTCAATGAGCAAAGGGCAGCCAATGAAGGTTTCCGAGAGAGTGCATCGGCCACAATATTATTCTTTCCCTTTGTGAATTCGATATCGAAATCATAACCCTGAATTTTGCTAATCCATTTTTGCTGTCTATCATTGAGCTCCTTCTGATTTAGGAAATATTTCAAACTATTGTGGTCAGTTCTTATCACAAATTTGCTGCCAACAAGGTACTGTCTGAACTTGGCCAACGCATGCATGATAGCCAACATTTCCTTGTCATAAGTAGAATGCAACCTTTCATTATTTTGCAACTTTCTACTCTCATAGGCAATAGGATGTTTGCCCTGCATCAACACGGCTCCTATACCCAATCCCGACGCATCACACTCTAGAACAAAGGGCTGTGAAAAATCAGGGAGTGCCAAAACAGGGCAAGTGCTCATAACCTCTTTGAGTCTATCAAAGACCCCCTGTGCAAGTTCTGTCCATCTGAAGGCTCCTTTCTTAGTAAGATCTGTCAAAGGTGCTGCCAACTGAGAAAACCCCTTAACAAATCTTCTATAATAAGCACACAACCCAAGGAATCCACGTAACTTAGTAATGTTCCGAGGGACCGGCCAATTCTGAATCGCCTGAATCTTCTCCTCATGCACCTTCACCCCATCAGCACTGATTACATGTCCCAAGTATAGTACCTCCCTCAATCCAAACTCACATTTGGAGAGCTTAGCAAATAGAGACTGGTCCTCCATTATGCTAAGTACCTCCTCAAGATGTCGAAGATGATCCTCCCAAGTATCACTGTAAATTAATATATCATCAAAGAATACTAGAACCGACTTCCTCAACTGCTTGTTGAAGATATGGTTCATACAGGACTGGAAGGCAGCAGGTGCATTGGTAAGGCCAAATGGCATTACCAGGAACTCATAGTGCCCATAGTGACAACAGAAAGCAGTCTTGTGTACATCCTCGGCTCGTACACGAATCTGATGGTAACCAGAGCGAAGATCAATCTTAGAAAAATATAGAGCCCCATGAAGTTCATCCAACAACTCATCTATGCGAGGAATAGGATATCTGTTTTTGATTGTTTTTTTGTTCAAAGCTCTGTAATCAACACACATCCTTAGAGTCCCATCCTTCTTGACCAACACTACAGAAGAAGCAAAGGGGCTGGAACTAGGCCGAATGAACCCCATATCCAACAATTCATGAATAGTCTTCTCAATTTCATCCTTGTAAGCTCTAGGATGACGATATAGAGTAGTAATCACTGGCTTTGCTCCCTCTTCTAACTCTATTCCATGCTCAAAACCTCTGTCTGGAGGCACTCCAGGAGGTATATCCCCAAAGACTCTACCATGACGATCCATCACTGACTGAATGTCCACATGAAACACGCGGCCGTCTTGAGATGTGGGTGTTTTGGGCTTAACCAAACAATGCGTAGCCCAGAGTACATCATTATGTCTAAGGATAGCCTCCATCCTACGAGAAGTCACCTCTCTAGGCCCACCATCAGAAGCTGCCCTCAAAATCACCTTCTTTCCTCCAGAAAGAAACTCTAATTGCATAAGATGGTGATCAATAATGTAACGTCCAATACCTTGTAACCACTGCATGCCCAACACCACATCATAATCCTCTATAGGAAGTACATAGAAATCATCAGTCAAAGTATGGTCCCCCATCTGAATACTAAGCTGCGTAATCCGCTTGGTACAACTCAAAATTGCATCGTCCGCTACTTTTACTCCAAAACCGTCAAACTCCTCATACTGTAAACCACGCCTCTCAACTAATTTCTGGTCAATAAAGTTATGTGTAGCCCCAGTTCAACCAGGCTAGTGACCCGCTTACCCTTAAGTGTCCCTTTTAATCTGAAGGCGTGAAACTTAGGATAACTGGAGAGGGTAGCCATGGCTACTTTGGCGGATGCCAAAGGCTCAGGGGTGTCTAGCTCCAACTCTGTCTGAACCTACTCAACATCCTCTGTATTATCCTCAAAATCAGTATCAGGAACCTCCTCATCCCCTAACTCGGAAGTCACCTCGATCAAGTGAACCTTTCCTTTGCCCATGCAACGGTGTCCGGGTTTCCATGGATCTTTGCAAGAAAAACATAACTTTTTCCTTCTCAGTTCATTCCTCGTCCCCTGATTCATCCAAGGGACTTTAGATGAAGTTCCTCCTTTGTTTTGTGTCGTATTGGCCTTCTGGGTGGGCCGAGAGTCTCTAAATGGTTTCTTATCGGACTGATAAGAAGTGGGAACAGTGTCCAATCTCAATGTCACCTCGATAGCCTCCTTAAGAGTTGCTGGTTGGAAAACACGAACCAGGCCCTTAAGTCTGTCTTGTAACCCCTCAATAAATAACATCACGCTCCGTCTCTGAGGCATGTCAGGTACCATGACTGCAATACGTTGGAACTCATTAATATAAGCCTCTGCGTGACCAGTCTGTCTTAGATGAGCCAACTCCCTGTAGTAAAGTTCTGGATCCTTACGGTCAAACCGTGCAATGAGCCGCTCAGTGAACCTCGCATAGGAGTGAACTAAGGTGTGATCCTGGGTGATCAATCCATGGTGCCACCAATCATATGCAACCCCCTCTAAGTGCAACACTGCAAATTGAATAGCCTCACGCTTTGGCATGGGCCTCAAGGAAAGATATATGTCCAGCTTGTGGACCCACGCTCTTGCACTAGTGTCACCAGAGCCATTATATGGAGCCAATGTAATCTTCCCAGTAGCTCTATTGAGGTCATGATTCTACTGCTGCTGGGGTGGTCTATTACCCCTATCTCCCCTGAATCTAGCTGCATCTCTCCGCTGTGCACAATACTGAGGGAGAGGAAAGACGTCCCGAACCTCAGGAGGTAGAGCTCTCCACTCTGCTGTAACTGCCAAAACTGACTCTTGAAATTCAATCTCTGGTGGTTCCACCTGCGCTCCCTGTTCTCCTGGTATGAATTGGGGTAGCAATGGCCTATTCGGAGTAGGCGTATGATGACGATGCCTCCTACTGGACTGAACGGAACTCCCTGCCGAAGAGTGGGAATGATGGCTGCGTTGACTTCCTGCTACTGAAACAGATCTACTCCGCCTACCTCTATGTCTATCCATCTCCAACCGCTCCAATGTATCCTGTAATTGGTCTAAGGTTTGGGCTATCCTGGGTTGAGTGGTGATGAGAGTCCGCATCATCTCTCTCTCTACATCATCCTGATTCCTCTGAGCATTCCTCTGTTCTTCTGCCATAATAGGCTCTTGTTCTGTTCCAAACTCCCGCTCGTACTGAGCTCTTCTGCGTGTATAATATCTGTTTAAATCAGCTCTTCCCGGATGCATAGAAACAAACACTGAACCCCTCAGGCTGGCAGGACAGAAGCTCTGATACCACTGAAAGATCCCTGATGGATCTCTTCTATTGAACTGCTGTAATTTTCTTTTATATTGTCTATTGAAATTTTGTGTTTTTCTTTCTTTTTGGTTTTTGATGAATTTTCAAAGGAAAGAAATAATTGAAAATACGAATGCATAAACAAAATCTGGAAATTAAATCTAAGTGCAGCCGATATCCAGATTTTGAAGGAGCAGAATTTATTAATATTTAATCTAAACAGCTGATTACAAATTGCTAAAAATCCAAGTGAAAAGCTAGGTTGACATCCAACCTGAATCGCTGCGCATACACTGAGAACAGGATAGAAAATCGATCAGCTAGCTATCTCCAATATAGAAATGCTGTTAGACTTTATAATGGCTGGATCGCTGCACATACAAATTGGCCAAAGGAAAGCGGCGCCAAACAATCCCTTCCCAACTGAAGTCGCGCCCTTAATGCTGCGATCTGTCCAAGGATTTCCAACGCCTTGCAACCTGAAGTCGCCCCTTTGTCTGCTGCGTTCTTTCCAAAATGTCAGTGCCTTGCCAAAGGGAATTAACAAGTTCCACGGACCAAGATAGATGCGAACCAATGTGGGGGCTACGTCCCACAAGTCGGATATTGGGGTTTGCGTCCCAATCTCCACGCCTCTTAGCGCACTCTCCAAAGACTTCAAATATTAATCGATATCCTTTTTTTTTCCATCCCCTCGCCTCTTATATCCATTTCATACAAGTCTGCCCCCCAAGAAAGTGGGCCATGGAGCGCTCAAGTCATAATTAGAATAATTCTTTTATAAAAGGCCAATTGCATAGAAAATTGCCTTTTTCCATTTTAACAAAAATCCGTCCACCGAAAGGTTCTGGCATATGAATGAAATATTTAGGAAAGTTCGAGACCTTTCCAACGATATATTACACGTCAGTACACACATCCCAAAGAGGCCGAAAATCTCATAAAACCCCAACTTGGCTATAAAATTAGCCTTATTTAAATAAAAGACGGAAACTTGGTAATATTAAAAATATAACCCAAGTAACCAAGAAATGCCCAACCGACTCCACGAACCATCGAAACATCTCGTCACCTATCTGTGACTGAAGTCGAAAATCAAGGAACCACTGACAGTCTCATCCCTAAAATCTAGGGATGCTCCTAAAGACTAGGGGACAAGCCCTATCTCCCTGAAACTGAACCCCAAAGAGTAATCTCATGGATTTCCAACCCTGGGCCTGACCATGTCTCCTAAAAAGTAGAAGTAACCTCCACAAATGTAGGAACTGCCTCCCAAGAACAAGGAATGTCTCCTAACTGATCAATAACTGCCAAAACACCAAGACCCCAACACTGAATAACCAAACTGGGTCTCTATACCTCCCTGTCAACCTACAAGACCCCATAATAGGCTGACTCACATGTCACGGCTAGAATGGGTTAGAGTGGGGACATGACATGTCCTCTCCATCCTCTTGGCTGTAACCACTCTTGGAGGTACATTGAACATTTCCTGCAACACCACATGCTTCCCATTCGCTTTGAATTTCAGATCCAAGATCTGGAAATTCTGAGTGAATTGCCCAAGCGAATGTAGCCATTGAACACCGCATACAATGTCGCCACAGAGAAATCATCAATCACCGTATGATTGCCCAATGCAATATTGAGCTACAGGACACGCTTGGTGCATGTCATAGTAAACCCGTCTGCTACAACCACGTTGAAGCCCTCAAAGTCCTCAACCTATAGCCCTTGGAGCATGACTAATGCCTTGTCAATGAAGTTGTGGGTTGCCCCACTATAAATCAGTACTGACGCCACTACCCTTGAAGCACATCACGAACCCTGAATGCATTGTACCAAGTAGTACCAAACAAGGTAGCAATAGTACCTCCCGATGTGGGCTCCTGTTTATGTGTAGGCTCTAACTCCTCATGCTCATTATGATTATCCAACACATCACTATCTAAAGCCTCACTGTCCTCTTCCGAAAACACCTCAATGTAGTGCATTTTTCCCTTTCCCTTGCACCTGTGTTCCGGTTCCAATGGGTCTTTGCATGTGAAACACAACTTCTTCCTCCACAACTCATTTCTAGCCTCATTCGTCATGTAAGGCTTCTTCAACAATTTAGGTCCCTTGTCTTGCTTCCGTGGAAAAAGCTTAGCAGGAAACTTCGATGGAAATCTTGACTTAGGAGTAGAGAACTCCAAGTCTCGTGCTCTCCTGATAGCACCCTGTAGTGAAGGTGGACCAAATGCCTTCATCAACCCTGCAAAGGCTCTATCAATCCCTCGATAAATAAGGAGGTCAATCGTCTTTTAATAACATCCTAAACCATGATTGACAACCTCTGAAATTCCGCAATGTAGGCATCAAGCATGCCAACCTATCTCAAATGTGTTAGCTCTCTAAAAACAAATCTCATAATCCTTCTTATTGAACCTGTCTATTAGCCCCTGTGTGAACGCTCCATACGTATCAATGAAATTCAGATGAAGGGTAGCGAACTTAATCGCCTCTATCTCATGCATGGGATTCAACTCCAATTGTGTTATGCTTTTAGACCCATGCCCTTGCTGTGCACTTCTGTGAACCATCAAAGTTTGGGAGAGTAAGTTTTCCCAAACGTCTCTGCATATCTTGATTAGGACTACCTTTATCCTGTTGCAATCTAGTGCTAGACTTTGACATATAGTAATCTATAAAAGGCATAGCTGCCTGAAAATCAGCCCCCAACTGCTGGTAAGTCCTCCATAACACAACCTCTTCTAGCTCCTCTGGCTGCTCTGGTCTATCTGGTGCTACCTCTTGCAAAAAGGTAGGCATAAATGGGCTTGGTGGCACACTTGGTGAACTAGTCATGTAAGGGGCAGTATGGCTTGTCTCCCCATTTGCAACTCCACCACCATTATTGTTGTGTACCCCTGAATGATGTGTAAGTTGACTCAAGTATAAATTTGTTTGCTCTTGTTGCTTGACTATATTGATGAGCACCTTTTCATAAATACATCATTAGGATCATCTACAACTACCTCTTTACTTCTGTCCTCCGTGATTTCTTCAATCATGTTCCCGATTGGAAAATCAGTAGAAAATCCTTTTGTATTACCTAATGGATTCAATGGTCTTCTTAGATAATCCCTGTTCACACCTGTACTTGGTTGCATATGAAAGTTCTGCTTTGCATAAAGTTATTCAAACCTCACAGGTTGGCAGGGGAACCCGCTCTGATACCACTGAAATATCCCCAACCAAGAAATATTGTTCCAAACTTTCAAAATCCCCGACTTTTAACATGTAGGCAATTTGTCAAATAGTTTGTATGCAATCGATTATTAAAATTTTCTGATTGTAATCATTTGGAATAATCTGTCTAAGGGTTCTTTAATCCTACAGACATTACAAAATCCCTTTAACTTGCATAAATTGATTGGGGCATTACATCAAACAGTTGGCATGCATTCAATATTAAACTCAAAAATTCTTCTTCTTTTGAACAGTTCTGTATGGCTGAGTTGTACAGTAAAAATATCAGTCCTTTGCAATGAATTGTGGAATATAAAACTGAATATGAATACTCAGAACAGCTCCATACGGAATATATAAGATTCAGAAATTATTATACTTGCAACAATTGAGAATGACTGTTTGTACATCATTAATAACAATCTTATTTTCTATTTAAAATTTCATTAATACCTTTGAAGTAGCAACACCTAGCAATAGATGGATATTAGAACCCCACAATTTTGCTTGGGATGCCCACACGACCTTCATAATTAAACATCAATATACAAGAAATGGTCTTCAACACCTGTAAATATAACTACTAGGGATTGAGGATGAATCCTCTCACTGAAATACCCCTTGCAACTAAGGTCCAAAGTCTTCGCTGTACCGAAACCAGAGATCTCAAAGGTTTTTACTCCTTCAACAATAGTGGATGAACACGCAGGGTCACCAAAACTCCAGAGGAAAATAACAATGAACATAATAATGATTTTAATCCTCATATTCTCCTAATAACTCCTCCGAACCCTAAAAACTCACCTTTTCCAATGCCCCATTAAAAAAAAAATAATGATTAATAAGTAATAAATACTCATTAAGGGTCCAACGCCCATAGGGGGAATAACACTTTTCCTAGTCATAAGTCATGACTTAAAGCACCTCAATTTGAAATATAACATAAAGTGCATTAAATGGCATTTTCAATATAAAAATATAACGTTAAACGCACATAATGGTCCAAATATTCCCTTTATTTCTCCCATGCCCCAATTCCCAAGGGAATACATAAGGAAAAAGGGTAGCATAGGCCATCTAAGTCTCTAAGCATTTGGAAAGGGACATTACAATTTAGTAATTCTGGGAATCACTACAAAACTTTGAAATAAAATGCAAATTCTATTTTTTAAAATCAAACCCTAACCACATAAAAGTTTAGAATTCTGGAAACATTTATTTTATATCAAAATTCAATATTTAATTGTCACAAAACCTTGCAAAAATTAAGATAAGTACAGCCATACAAAATACCTCAAGATCTGAATTTTTGAACCAAATATATAGCTGAAAAATATTATAAAAAAACAAGTTGGAGTGTGACCAAACACCAAAATCAACCTCAAATTGACTCAAAAAATGCAACCTTGTTGGCTCAAAATTTTGTCAAGGGAACAAATTGGTAACTTTGAGTTAGAAGTGTGGGAACTAAGTCCTTGCATTAGTTAGCAGCACAAGACAAAATCCCTCTCCTATTAGCAGGCATAGCTACCTTTATTGAAAGCCAAAAAGTTTAAAGTAGGGGAAAAACTATTCACAACTATTTACAGCACAAATGTTTTCTATTGGGGGTTTCGTACTTTTAACTTGAAAGTACATAAAGGAGATAGAAAGGATATGAGAGGAAAGAAGGGAATAATAGAAAAAAAGGAAGAATGAGAAATTGTAATGTCCCCATTTTCATGAGCATCAGTTTGCAGAGGGTTTAGCCTATCCCTGGCTCTCGTAGGATAATACAGTTTGATTAAAGGGTCTTATTTGGCAGTATTCGGTATGGCTTCGCCTCTAGTGATCAGTGAGAGTTCAGATCTGACTTTCGTTGGACTCAGTGGGCACACTTACTATTTATAGTGACTATTTTAGGACAGTCAGAATTTCTATCTATAGCAGGGCCCCTGAATAAACTTCATTTGCAGTGCCAATCCTTTACACCATTGGTTTGATTAGATAATGAGGGATTTATTATTTATAAGAAATCAGTGGTTGATAGGGAGGGACCCTTACTACTTTTAGCAAGACAGTTGGATGCGTAATGGATACAGTGGTTAACTCTTTGGTTCAGACGGAATCGAGAAATAATGAGTATTTATGGAGTTATGTTATTTTGATTATTAATAAAGTAATACTTTATTAATAATTAAATATAAAGTGCAATTATAATGAGCAATGGGGCCATGACCCTCATTTAAGTGATTTTTAAAGTGACTAAGGAATAATTAAACTATTTAAATGTTATTATAAAGTTATAATGTAACTTTATAATAATAAAGTCACTTTAATTTTATAAAACGCGTTAAATGAAAATTAAAAGTGGGAATATATCTTTTATCCCACATTGGCGAGGAAAGTGTTTGAGCTTGTAATGACCCCTTCTAGAATCTGATCTCATAATGACCGTTGGCCTATTCTCGGAAATCCGTAGGCTACTCGGAAGGTGCAATTGAGGGTTTCCTATTTTTTAGGATGTCTTTGCTCAGAATTTTGATGGCTAATTCCTTCTGGGTTTTTCAAGAGCTTCGCGGAGGTATGATCGTTTCAGTTTTCTGAGCATTTTCAGGAATTTACTATTTTTAGTAAATTCTATTTTTGGCAACTAGCAGGATTGTCGCAAGGAGTTAACTTCCCCTTTTGAGTTGATTCATTCAGTTTTGGGCTTCAGATTTCAGTCTTGGCGGAATAAGTGAATTTCACTTAAAATAAAATAAAATAATAATAACGTTATATTTTAACGTTGACCTTGGCCTAGACTTGATAACTTAATGTTATTTTAAAAGAGAGGGACTTGAAGGGGGGCGCCACATTGCATGGAAAGGGGGCGCCACTCTTGAGGATAAGCTTCTAGAAGAAGCCAATTGAAGCCTATAAAAGAAGGCATTGGGCTACCATTTGAGCATCTTGGTTTTAATGCATTGTTATGCTGCAGCTTTGGCTCTGGAACTGCTTCGGGGAATGAAGGCCTCCTAGCAAGGGCATCTCTTCATGCTTGCAAGACAGCATCTAGGGGTGAATTAGTTATTGATATTTGTATTTGCTTACATATTGCTTCAGTTATTTCATTGTCAATTCATTTGGAATTATTAGAGCTTCAAATATTGTATTTTTGTACATGATAGACCTAGGTTTTCTTTCATAAGTCAAAATATACAAAAAGAATAGTTCTGGGCATCATCTATTTGTCTTGGTTAGGCCTAGGCGCCCCATTGCTCAATTTTATAGAATTTTTAGTGAAAGCATTGAATTTCTAGAGCAAGTCGCCCCATTTCAGCTAGACGCCCCTCTGGGGTTTGCATTGGTTTTTTGGTAACACATTTGGATGCAGATTTCACCAGTTTATTGATGCTAACTTGGGCGCCACATCCAGGAAGAGTCTTTGCAACAAAAATCAGGAAGATTGATTAAGTTTTGCATGAGTTATGAACATCTGAAGGAATTAATAGGTGGCTGGTTTTTCTTCCTACTAAGAGCAAATTTCTCTTAATTTTGTAAGCTGACAGTAGTACTGGCAGCACTTCTCTATTTATTCAATTTTCCTTTTAATATTGTAATTAGTTTACATCCGCCCTATGGTAGCTACTTTCCCTTCTGGGTTAGAAAGCACATGCTGGGTGTGGAGTAGTTTCCTTTTCAGTATTTCCATTAAAGCTTTGTTATTAAGCATACTCCGTCATATGGTAGCCCCTTATGGGTAGCACATACTTGGCGTAGAGTTCCTTTGTTAAGTAATTTACTCCGTCTTATGGTTGCCCCTATTCCGCCTTGGATTGGGTAGCACATACTGGACGTAGAGTTCTTTATTTGTAATTACTCCGTCTTATGGTCGCCCCTACTCCGCCTTGGACTGGGTACCACATACTGGACGTTGAGTTCCATTTCTTGCATCCTAGTGGCGAAGCTATTTCAGTTTGTTTGAGATTAACTCTTAATCTTGACGGAATTTGCTTGTGATGTTGTAATCCAAAATCTAAAAAGTTGAAAAAATTTAGCTCGGAATATTTCAGAGCTCTCACAAGAAAATAATAAAAGGGACTTAAGAGCTCATTCTTAGACATCCAGTGTTGACATTTGCTTGATATGTTCATTTGCGGAGCCAAGGGTTTTTGCAGATTTCTGATTGTGATTTTTGGGAACGATACCTCCCATTGATTGGCATAATTGAGGTGGTGAAAGATTCTTCCGAAGGGTTGTAGCTGAGAGACAGATACTTCAGTCTTTATATTGTGCTTCTGAGGCAAAAGTTTAGTGGCATTTGGCCAAAATTTTAGAGTTTTGATTTGGAAGAACGGTTTGCATACATTTATAGTTTGATGATTGCATTGATATCACTCATTGAGGAGCGTTTGGAGATAGCATCAGTCTGATATAGTTTTCAGACTTTATCACCAGCCATATTGAGGAGCACGATTTTATTCATGGAGGTCGCTTGAGGCATCAATTTCATCACGTAGCTTGGGCACTCCATTCTTGAGGTCAATGCCATCATGTTCCATGCTAGAGGAGGATCTGAAACACTGTGTATAATTTTATATCTGCATTTTATTGTAGAACAGGGGCGGCTGTATAATGGCATCGATTGGCATTGTGGAGGGCACAGTTGGATCTCTTTTTGGTTGCTATCTCATCCTCTATCATAGGCGTTCCAATCATACCAAGTTTTCATACATTTTACATCCATTTTTTATTATACAAATTAATTGTAATAGGTTGCCATTGATATTCAGATTTTCAGACTTGCATGTCAGTATAAGCCAAGAGTCTTGGCAATTGTTATCAGCATTGTAATCAGTTTATATTTCAGTCAATTAAAGGAGTTATAAGGTTATTCCTTGGTCATTGCTTCAGTTATTACCTTGCATTCCAATTGTTTGACAATTTGTCATTCGCTGTAGATGATCTTATTGCATATTCAGTTTGTGGGACAATTGCTTGTGAAAATACCTTGCAGCTGTAGGTGATTATTGGCATATGAAATTTGCATAAGAATTGTTTGTTTGAATGTCAATGGTCTATAGCTATTCTTTGAAACATTTCTAAGTCACTTAGGATTCATGCCAAGTGTTTGATATTATGTCTACTAGTTGTACAAGTCAATTTCAGTCACCTATATGTATGAAGAAGTTCAAGAACAGTTAATATATCATTCCTATAACATTGTCAATCCATCTTGCATTGTTAGAAGCATTAAAAACAATAATTGTAGCATTCAAAACTTATTCAAGCAAGAACCAATCAGACTGAAATACAAAAACAACAAGTACAGAGATTGTATGAAAGTTGTTCGACAATATTCCTTGAGCCTCTAATTAACATTTTGAGGTCATATTGGTCAAGGTATATTACAGTGGTATCATAGCGGTTCCTGCCAACCTGTTGGGTAAGTTTCAGCTGCAGTTTGGAAGTTCAGTTGAACAGCATGACTATTTCCATGAAGCAGTCAAATGCCATGATGAAAGAATTGAAGATGCTTAGATAAAGTCAGGGAAGGATGGGTGAATTGCTTTCACACCCTGCAACCATTGACAAATTCGCACGGTATATGACATCCATTTTTAAAGGGGTTACATCACAAAACAAAAAGGAGAAACAAGAGGTCACTACAGGGGAAGTATCTATAAATCTTTACAATGAATTTTCATCAGCTAGTGACCAGCATATAGCTGATCCTATGGACAACAAAAATCAGACTTTTAAGAAAGATATTGGGCACAAGACACTTCATGATGACTTCAAGATCGGAGAAGAGCAAGTGATCTTTGAAGATAAAGATAAGGTTTCTTGTGATGCTTCATTAGGTGAGCCTAGCATTGCTTCATTCTATCATGGTAAAGAATCAAATGGTGGTTCGATGAATGCCATTCATAAATCTGAAAGTCTATTGGAGGCTCAAGATAGAAAGCTGGATGTGAAAGTTAATCCTTTACTTAGTGGAGCAGCCATTAGTGTTTTGACTACACATGATGGAGACATTTTACAACGGCATGATGTCATTACTGATTTGTTTGAGGACAGCAGCGTTATGTCCCATCATTCTCATGAGATAGGAGCTTGTGATATAATATCAACCATTGATGGCAGCCCTACACCAATTGTTAGACATGCTGATTTGACTCGAGAGGATATGACGGCAGCCATGGGGAATGAGTTGTCTATATCAT
The DNA here is from genome assembly GCA_037957365.1 of Torreya grandis. NCBI lineage: Eukaryota > Viridiplantae > Streptophyta > Pinopsida > Cupressales > Taxaceae > Torreya > Torreya grandis. The sequence goes on from JARHVA010000212.1 coordinate 4,873,176, forward strand.
TTTTGCAAGAAGCTTCACTTGAGACTTCTACATTGGAGGCCAACATAGAGCATGCTAATGATATGGGTAGTAATGGTATGGATTCTTTGGATGATCGTATTGCTACTTCACCTTCACATTATGAAAAATCAGACTATGGCAGCCAAGGACAGTTGGAACAGAAGCCTTTGGTTTGGGAAGATTTGCAAGTACAAATGGTGGTGAAGGAAGATGGAATAACTCATGCTTTGTCAAGAATGGACAGCACTCACAAACACCTAGAAGACCTCATTTGGACAGCTCAAAGAGAGGAAAGACAAAAGGGATGGGGACATGGTATTTCTCATACACATTTGCATCCCTTCAAAAATGCTTTGGAATTGATAAAAGAAGACCACCTACAATTGGTTAGAGATAGGGACAGGGCTGCCCAATTGGTGAAAGATCAAGATAGAGAGATTGCTGACCTTTGTCTACTTTTGAGTGGGCATAATCACTCCTCTCATAATTCAGAAAATCAGTTCTTTATGGCAGCTAGGAGACAAGATGAGACACATCAAGCCTTGATGGTGTTTGATGACTACAACGAAGAAGAAGATTCCAAAGATTTGAATTGGGACAGCGATGTTCTTCTTCATTCTTATGAGATTACTACTCTTATGCATGGGAGAATTTGTGAAGATGAGTCTACAAGTGGTGGTTCACAAAGTGTAAGTGTTGGGCATGAAAACTCAAATAAAAATGCACTTGTAAAGCTTGAAGAATATGACAGGTCTGCTGATGACAGCAGCCACATTTCTTCACCTCAGCATGAGAAAACACTTCTACAACATGAGAATGATGATAACTTGGAATCATCTATAAATGGTACCCAAGAATTGGGGGGAAAAAAATGGATTTTATGGGATGAATACAAGTCATGAGCATTCTGATTTTTTATATCAGAGTTGGAAGGATGTGGAAAGGACAAAAAATTTATGTGATATGTGGTCACAATGGGCCAAGGAGGCTAGATTAGTGGCTGCCAATGCGAGACATCATCTTTAAAACATAAAAGGAAGGGTCAATCTCTCCAACATGGAAAGGCGAAAGGGGATAGATCACATTAGGAGACTTCTCATCCAAATGATGGATGAATCTGAAAATACACTTGATTCCCTTAATGTTAGTTCCATGTCAGGGGATACAAAGCAGGACTATGATGGTCAACTATTGACGGAGGTTGGTGCTTTTACCATGACTACATAGTGAGGAGAGTTCATCACCTTTCTTTTAGTTCACATACAAAGGATTGGTTGATGCATTGATGTGGATTGATAGGGGGCTTATACCATCCATTGTGGGATGAAGAGTTGCCATCTACAGAAGTTGGAACTAGAGCCTGCAAGTTAGCTATCCATCATGCTGATACAAATCTGCTAGGGATTGCTACTCCTATATCACAAGGATTTCATACGGATACATGGTTACATGATGGTTATGGTGTTAGTAGGTATGATGGCTTGATTAGTTATCACATCTAGGAGGATTTCACAGATGAATGTGAGTACAGATTGTATTGGGATTCAGGGATCATTTTGTTTGATAGATTGCCTTTCGTCATGATAGTGGTTCACAACAGTGCTGAGCATGATTCAGTATCTTTTTGGGCACTCTACAAAGTCATTTGGGATCCAAGTGGAGTAGAGTTTTCTTGGCAGCTGAGATTGCTGGGGGACAAGCAATTTCAAGGAGGGCGGACTATAATGTCCCCATTTTCATGAGCATCAGTTCACAGAGGGTTTAGCCTAATCCTGGCTCTCGTAGGCTAATACGGTTTGATTAGAGGGTCTTATTTGGCAGTATTCGGTATGGCTTCGCCTTCAGTTATCAGTAAGAGTTCAGATTTTACTTTCCTTGGACTCAATTGGCACACTTACTATTTATAGTGACTATTTCAGGGCAGTCAGAATTTCTATCTATAGCAGGGCACCTAAATAGACTTCATTTGCAGTGCCAATCCTTTACACCATTAGTTTGATTAGATAATGAGGGATTTACTATTTATAGGAAATCAGTGGTTGATAGAGAGGGACCCTTACTACTTTTAGTAAGACAGTTGGATGCGTAGTGGATAAAGTGGTTAACTCCTTGGTTCAGATGGAATCGAGAAATAATGAGTATTTATGGAGTTATTTTAATTATTAATAAAGTGATTTTTAAAGTGACTAAGGAATAATTAAAATATTTAAATGTTATTATAAAGTTATAATGTAACTTTATTATAATAAAGTCACTTTAATTTTGTAAAGTGCGTTAAGTGAAAATTAAAAGTGGGAATATATCTTTTATCCCACATTGGCGAGGAAAGTGTTTGAGCTCTCACAAGAAAATAATAAAAGGGACTTAAGAGTTCATTCTTAGACATCCAGTGTTGACATTTGCTTGATATGTTCATTTGTGGAGCCAAGGGTTTCTGCAGATTTTTTATTGTGATATTTGGGAACGATACCTCTCATCGATTGGCATAACTGAGGTGGTGAAAAATCCTTCCGAAGGGTTGTAGCTGAGAGAAAGATACTTCAGTGTTTCTATTGTGCTTCTGAGGCAAAATTTTAGTGGCCTTTGGCAAAAATTTTGGAGTTTTGATTTGGGAGAACGGTTTGCATACATTTATAGTTTGATGATTGCATCGATATCACTCACTGAGGAGCGTTTGGAGATGGCATCACCCTGATATAGTTTTCAGACTTTATCACCAGCCATATTGAGGAGCACGATTTTATTCATGGAGGTCTCTTGAGGCATCGATTTCATCACCTAGCTTGGGCACTCCATTCTTGAGGTCAATGCCATCATGTTCCATGCTAGAGGAGGATTTGAAACACTGTGTATAACTTTATATCTGCATTTTATTCCAGAACAGGGGCGGCTATATAATGGCATCGATTGGCATTGTGGAGGGCACAGTTGGATCTCTTTTTGGTTGCTATCTCATCCTCTATCATAGGCGCTCCAATCATACTAGGTTTTTATGCATTTTACATCCATTTCTGATTATACAAATTAATTGTAATAGGCTGCCATTGATATTCAGATTTTCAGACTTGCATGTCAGTATAAGCCAAGAGTCTTGGCAATTGTTATCAGCATTGTAATCAGTTTATATTTCAGTCAATTAAAGGAGTTTAAGGTTATTCCTTGGTCATTGCTTCAGTTATTATCTTGCATGCCAATTGTTTGACAATTTGTCATTGGCTGTAGATGATCTTATTGCATATTCAGTTTGTGGGACAATTGCTTGTGAAAATACCTTACAGCTGTAGGTGATTATTGGCATATGAAATTTGCATAAGAATTGTTTGTTTGAATGTCAATGGTCTATAGCTATTCTTTGAAACATTTCTAAGTCACTTAGGATTCATGCCAAGTGTTTGATATTATGGCTACTAGTTGTACAAGTCAATTTCAGTCACTTATATGTATGAGGAAGTTCAAGAACAGTTAATATATCATTCCTATAACATTGTCAATCCATCTTGCATTGTTAGAAGCATTAAAAACAATAATTGCAGCATTCAAAACTTATTCAAACAATAATCAATCAGACTGAAATACAGAAACAACAAGTACAGAGATTGTATGAAAGTTGTTCGACAATATTCCTTGAGCGTCTAATTAGCATTTTGAGGTCAGATTGGTCAAGGTATATTACAGTGGTATCTGAGTGGTTTCTTGCCACCCTGTTGGGTAAGTTTCAGCTGCAGTTTGGAAGTTCAGTTGAACAGCATGACTATTTCCATGAAGCAGTCAAATGCCATGATGAAAGAATTGGAAAAGCTTAGACAAAGTCAGGAAAGGATGGGTGAATTAGCATGGTATATGACATCCATTCAGGGACGGGAACAAATTGGTGACTTTAAGTTACAAGTGTGGGAACTAAGTCCTTGCGTTAGTCAGCAGCACAAGACAAAATCCCTCTCCTATTAGCAAGCATAGCTACCTTTATTGAAAGCCAAAACGTTTAAAGTAGGAGAAAAGCTATTCACAACTATTTACAGCGCAAATGTTTTCTATTGAGGGTTTCGTACTTTTAACCTAAAAGTACATAAAGGAGATAGAAAAGAAATGAGAGGAAAGAAGGGAATAATGGGAAGAAAGGAAGAATGAGAAATGAAAGAAGAAAGGAAGAATGAGATTATTTTAGCTAGTTAAACACAGAAGTTGCTATGATAACCTTAGAAAATATGGACAACTCTGGATAGCTAAACACAAGGACTCACCAAAATAGTCCAAGATTTGAGGTGTAGCATAAGAAGCCTTTTTCATGAAAATGACATGGGAAAGACATATACTAAACATACAAATAGAATACATACACCAAGGAGATTGGACAACCTTACGAAGAAATATATTCAACAACCTTGTATTTCCCAATAAAAATGTGTTGACCATTTTGGTCCTGCAGGCCAAAATCGGTCTCCTTCCCTTGCTGTTTTGAGCCAGTTCAATTTTGGTTGCACAAGTCTTTCGGCAGAAGATGAACCAGTTCAAAGAATGCAAGGGCTTTTACAAAGCTTCTTCGGACATTTTGTCCGAAGAAATTCACAAGGAAAGAGAGCTAAAATGATTCAAGACACTTTTCCTTAAGGTTGGAAAAAGTGGTTCAACGACATGATCTTTCCAAGAGTTTTGAATTTTGAACTCTGAACCATCTTTTGGTTCAATCATTTGGTTCAATCAGTTGGTTCAATCTTTGGTTCAATCAGTCAGTTCAAAGAGTTGGTTCAGTCGATTGGTTCAATCGAATGGTTCAAAGCGGTTGGTTCAAGCAGCAAATTGAATGAGCAGAATACAGTATTGAACCATTGAACTATTGAACCGTTGAACCATTGTTGGTTCAATCAGTTGGTTCAATCGAATGGTTCAATCAGTCGGTTCAATTGGAAGTTCAAAGGAGTCTTCCAAAAGCCCGAAAGACAAGTGCCCTTGCAGAGGGCACTTAGGCGACAAAAGGACCTTTGCAACTTTTCCGAAAGGCAATTTTAGAGGCCAAACAGCCCTTGCAGAGGCCAGGAAGACAAAGTTGAATTTCTTCAATTCCTTCGGACATTTTGTCCGAAGAAATTCGAAAGGCAAGTCACCGAACAAAGAATTTCCTTCGAAAGAAAATCCCGTGGGAATGGTTAAACGAACAAAATGAATTCTTTCGAAAAAAAGTCCGAAGGAAGTTCTTTGGACTTTTGTCTGAAAGAATTTGTCTGCAAGAAGGCTAGACCGGAAAAAGGTAAGTGGAAAAAACATAAAGGAAACATATCCTTCGGACAAAATGTCCGAAGGAATTCCTTCGGACATTTTGTCCGAAGGATGTGACTACCAAAAGGAGCCCAAAGGACCCCGAAGGTCAAGTACCCTTGCAGGGGACTCTCGGCCAAAAATGAAGGGACACTTTTCCAAAGCCGAAGGGACACCTCCCCTTTGGGAAGGATCAAACAAGAAAGTTGAAGGAATTGCCAAGGAGGGTGACGGGCCCGAAGACGTCAAGATTAAGCATTGCGAACTAGCCGTTGGGATCCCAACGTCCGATGACGTCCCCGCAGATGTCCAATTCAAGGCAATGGAATAGCCGTTGGCTTTCATATAATGACGGGTGCGCGAACGTCAACTTTACGGCAATGAAATAGCCATTGTCTTTAAAGGCTTGAGCACGGACCCGAATGCATTCAAAGGCCTTAAGGCCAAAAGGAAGAAATGCTGAGAGAAGAGCACAAGGAGCCAGCAAAGCTGGGAAGATAGTCCCGAGAGCTCAAATTCTAGGAAAAGACAAAACTAGGAAGAGACAAAGCTGGGAAAGGACAAAAGTCAAGAGTGAACTCAGCGACCCGCCAAAAAAGGAGCCCAAAGAACCAAGCGCAGAAACAGACAAAATAGCGCAGGTGGCAAAGAGGAGGTGAGTTATTCCTGCAGTTGGAACAGTCTCCGCCAAGTGGTCATCAAGGAGTGCAAATAGTAAACGGTGCGACCTGTTTTTCTCCACTTTGCATTGATGAGCAGACAAACCGCGTGAATATCTTGAAGGAGCAGTCTTGTTTGCAGAAAAAGAGGCGCGGCCCATGCTTCACATTAATGTTTTAACGCCAAAGTCAAAACTGACAGCCAACACAACATTCTCTTTCAACTTTTTTCTCTTCTCGATGCTCTCAACGCACATGGGCCACTTGTCAAAGGGCGCCAAAGTCTTTTCCAGAAGGGGCGCCTTTTGCCTCCTCTTTCTCTATATATATTGTAATCTCTCATTTGAGAAAGGATCTCTTGGCTTGTAAGGTGGAGCTCTGCCGATTTTTACCTTGAATCAAGACATAGCATGTTTTACCTCCATTTGAGCTTACGCTTTTGCATATGTCTATGGCTTTGTTTTGTGTTAAGTCATTTTTCTTTTATGCTTTCACAAAACGATTCTAGCATGTCTAGTGTATTGTGAAAATTTTCTTTTGCAGGTCTGCCAGAAGTGTCTACAACAGAGTATAGGCGCATGTGAACATGCTGCCATAGTGTGTCTCAGAACACCTCTGATAGTTCTTCCTCTCTGTACCTCCAGAAGACCCCTAGCTCATTAATGTAGAAGAGTTTCTCATATCAAATGAAGTGTATATCAGCTTGTTCTTGGTGGAAAGAGTATGTTCAAGCTAAGTAGATCAACTTTTTTGGTGTATCACCGTTTAGTTTAGGTTTTGTTTTCAGCATCCTTCTCTCTTTTCACCCCCCCATTGTTAGCAGTAGAAAATCCAGGACCACAGAGATACATCAAAGGGAGCTAGCCCTTATCTAGAGACTCTCCCCCCAGTTTTGCCAGACCCACAGGGAAGAAGGGAGTTTCCATTGTGATGCGTGGAAGACAGGAGCTCAGCGTCCTGTCAAGGGTGCAATCCACTGCGTCAACAAAATGGGCATAAAATCATATTCTTAATCTCACCAAAGATTCCCAATGACAAAGTTCATAATGTAGAATCAACAGAACTTTCCACACTTAAGAACTTCACATTCATTGACTATCTAACAATAGCATTCTAGCAAAATGAAAGAACAAGAATCAAAGTGAAATGACATACTCAAGCATATTGTCATTCAGAAAATCTCATGGAACACTCTTATAAATCATTTTTTTATTGATTCTTCATGGGACTATACATATAGATTCCTTCCTTCTGCTTGCCAAATTTCTACTATTAGAAAACCATCTAGTATAAAGCCAACCAGAGCCCAACCAAAGCCAATCCTTACAAAGGAGCTCCATACTCCTATTTATAGGTTACAATAGGTGTAACCACCCACAACCACCATAATCACCATTATGACCACCTTTATGGTAAAAGGTTTATATTTTACAATTACTTTATCTCAAATGACTTTAAAGAGGTAAAATATAACCTTTTAAGTTATTACGAAAAGTGCAACAGAGAAATAGAAAGACAAAGACTTTTGGTGGTTATTGAGAAAAAGACAAGTCCTTTTGCTGAGTACGACCTTGTTTTGCCACTGTGACAATCTTTGATTCCTCGCGCTTTGTCGAGTTTTATTTCTCCCTCGGGCATTCCATCTTGACATACATTGTAATTCTTTTGCCATCTTCCCTTGTCAAAGATTCCCTGTTATGTGAACAATATCTCTAATTCAAGCACCACATTGAGCAAACAAATTTTAAATGTTTTCCTAATCCATTTTTATCACCATTCTCTTTGAGGTGTCTAATGACCTCTTAGCACTATCACAAGTATTAAATTTGGTGTTAAGCACGGGATATACTGAGAGGGGGGGTGAATCAGTATATCATATATCTTAGAAATTTTTCCCTTAACCAAATTCTACCTAATCAAACATTCAAGATATGCAATAAAACTCAAACAATAAACACCACACAAGATAGAGAGAGACACCAGATATAACGTGGAAACCCAATGTGAGAAAAATCACGGAGAACAATCTCAAGTATATGAATGAGCACCAACCCAAACAATATTTGCAAGCACCAACTTGTAGGAGCACCAACCCCTTTGTTGAGCACCAACCCAGTAACTATTCGTGAGCACCAACCCACAGGAGCACCAACCCACAAGAGCACCAACCCCTTTGCAGAGCACCAACACAGCAACAATTCGTGAGCACCAACCCATAGGAGCACCAACCCCTTTGTGTATACCACACACCTATCTCTCAATGTTGCTATCTCAACAAATGATAGTTCAATACAACATCTCTTTCCTCTCTCTCACCTTTGCTCTTCTAAGCTAGATATAACAAATACAAATCATATTCATCTCTCACAATTGCTCTTCTAAGCTAGATATTACAATATCAAATCAACCTCTTTCTCTCATATTACAAATGGCTTCTCAAGCCTTTATCTATAGCTTTCCAAATGACTTTTGGCCTTCCCCCTTTGTGACCCTTCAATCCTCATGGAAAATGGCGCCAAACTTGTATGACCCTTTATATTCTTGCCTTTGAAAAGTCATGTGGTGACCCTTCATGACCAAAAACGTCCATCCCACTTTTGTCCTTATCTTGGTGACTTTTCGTATTCCTCAAAGTGTCCCTTCATGAGAAATTGCGCCCATTCTCTTTTGTCTTCACTTGGTGACTCTTGAAATTACCCAAGATGACTCTTCATGGGAAAATGCGTCCCATCCTTCTTTTGTCTTTACCTCGTGGCTCTTTGACTTCTCCATGGGCCCTTCTTTTGTCTCATATGCAACCAAAAATATATTCGTTAATATTAAATAAATATTAACTCACATTAGCCAAGATATAACAATTACAAACATCATTAAATGCAATGGGGCCTTTATCACCAAAAATGCTAGACTTTTGACATCAATGACAATATTTCCAACATTTGGAAGCCTCCACACACAAGTAGTTCTATCTTGTGATGCAAGCTTGATTGACTCTTCAGTACAAAGAACTATGCATGTATGTGTTGGCCATCTTTTGGCCCACATACCAATTTTTGCCCAAGTGTGAGAAGATAGACTTTCAAGTAGAAAATGGCAAGTCTTTCGAAGACTTCGGACTTTCGGCAGCCCATGACTTAAATGGTTTTATAAGTTGTAGAGTTACAAAGCTTTGAACTAGTAAGTAACAAGGTGTTAAAGACCCGAAATGGTCTTGAACAGAAGGCTTCGGGTTATCTCATTGGGAAGTCTTCGAATTTTCCAAAAGAGACGACTTCGGGTTTCCTGGGCAGCACAACTTATTTCACTTCATGAGTAATTAGTAATGATAAGTCCGAAGTAGTGGGGCTTGGAAAACCGGATTTGGTCTGGGCAGTGTATTTCGAGTTCTCCAAGGAGCACTACTTAAAACTTTATACGTAATTAGTAGTCGAAACCCCGAAGCAAGTAAGAAGGTTTGGAAAGCCCGATTTGGTCTGGAAAGTGTATTTCGGGTTTCTAGGGGTGCACTACTTAATTACTTCATAAGTTGTGAGCAGTCAAAAACCCAAAATAAGTAAGAGGACCTCAAAAGAACGAAATATGTAAACTTAGAAAACCCGAATTACTCTACATAGAGTAAATCGGGTTTCTCCAAGTACTTTACTTAAAAAGCTTGATAAATAAAGGATATGGGAAAGTCTGAAGTTGGAGAGATCAAAGAACCGAAATTACTCTGCATAGAGTAAATTGGGATTCTTCAAGTGTTTGACTTAAGCTTGGTCCAACAACACAAGAGTCATGATCAGGGGAATGAAACGCTGTCGCGTGGCATACGCTGGAGTAGAAAGGGCCAATCAGCAAAGGGCAAGTGGCACAAAGACAACCAATGAGCACGGGAGAGTCCAAGTCGCTGGTAGCTGGAAATTTATGAAGGCTCTTGTCCTTTAATATGGTTTGCTCCCGACAAACAACCGTTCAAATGCAGGAACAACATGGGTCGGTTTGAACTCCCAGGGATGGAGACCCGTGTCCTTCAGACAAGACACACAAAAGTGAAAGATGCCATGCCATTTAAATGCAAAGATAAATGCAGTCATGCCAGGAAGAGATGTCTAGCTCCCTGCAAAGCGACTTCTCTCAGCTCCACCAAAAGAGACTTGAATGCGGGAGCAGCTCAAGGAGGTTGTGCGGCGATCCTGGGCAATGCGTTTCATGACAAAGGAAGACGACAACAACAATCATCAGCGACTTCTTCTATCTTTCCACGTAGCTCTCTCTCTCTCTTCCCGTTCTCTATATATATCACGTGACTTGCCTTTGTAATGGCTCCCAGTTTTTAGACCTTTTTTATCTTCCTGGGAGACGGGACGCTCTTAGAGATATTACAGGATATGCTCAGCTGGTTAGGCTCACTGGAACAACCTCACTGGTGACATGATGGATATATGAGGTTACATTCAGAGCATTGAGAACAAGCTGGAAGGACTTGAGGAACAACAGGGCTAGCCCCGCCAACCTTTGTGCCTACATACACACCTTTGCAGCGTTCTTATGCGTTGCCCATTCCTCCTCAAGTGACCGTTTCAAGTGCTCCTTTGAATCTTCCAAGTTCGTCATATGTTCCGCAGTCTTTTCCTTCTTGGAAATCCATCCAAGGGGGCTGTCAAAAAAATGAAGTCCCTGATATGGAACACCCTGCTTTTTGGGTCCAAAACTTCATCCCTCTTCAAGAGCCTTCTTTTGTTCTTGATCACCTTAAGGAGCTATTTCAGGGGAATATAGCAAAGCAAATCAGAGAGTTGGAACTGAAGGCAAGGAGAGAAGAAGAAAGGCAAAATCAATAGATGAAAGCAGAACTACTGCCTTTCCCATCTTGGAGCCAAGTCACGCAACCAGGGAAATCAAAGGTCTTTCAACCCCCATCCCTCCCCCTCAAAAGCCTCTGTCTTTTCCATCTTGGAAATTTATTCAAAGCAAGGGGCAGGAGGAGGTGGTGTTTCTTGAAATCAGTCAAGAAACCTTGCAACCTCCTTTCCTTTCCCCTCAAAATCCTAGAGCCTTTCGTTCATGGAGAGCCATTCAAGAAACAAAGAATCAAGAAGAGGAGGTGAGGGTGATCCAAGTAGAGCAGCTTCAGGAACAAAATCAGGGACCTATGGCAGCTTCCCTGAACCTTTCTCACCTTGTTGAGCATTTTCAAGAGCCTATTATGCCACTCTTTGAGAAAGAGCCTCTCTTTCGTGAGGAAAACCAAAGAGATGCATCCAAAGACGCTAAGGAGGAGGATATCACGAGAAACTACATTGAAGACTCTTTTGCAGTAGTGCATGAAGTAGACTGCACTATTGAGGATGCAAACCTATCACCTTATGTTAAGAATGAAGGGGTTGATGCTGTCAAATCCCTGGATGAGCTGCCACGTGATAAAAGGGATGAGGAAATGAATGAAGTAGTTGATCAAACTGATGAACTTATGGAGCATCCAGAGGTCCCCAATCAGTTGGAGGGCTGATTTGAGGACTTGTTTGAGATCTTGAGAGCTGGCTATGTTCTTCTCCAAGGCAATTATGACCTGGTTGCAGCTAAGGAGGGCAACCTTGTCAAGCAAATCAAAGGGGATGGAGTGTGCAGCCTTTCAACTCTGCCACCTCAAGAGTCCATTGCAAACAAGGACTTGTTTCAGATTTTCAGAATGGGCTATTAACTCCTTGATGAGCGTCAAAAACATGAAATAAAGAACAAGCCCAGTCCTACTGAGGACACCATAGAAATCAAAGAAGTATGCCTTGTTGAACCACTATTGGAGGTTGCAATTAAGGAGCCATATGAGGAATTTGAGATTGTCTGGATTCACATAGCTAACCTATTTGGAGTTGCTTGGTTCTCATTGAGCATGATGACAAAGAAGCTGATAGTTGCAACAAAGAAGAGGCAGGCATCAAGACCAGGGGTCAAGAAGTTGCATGCCTTATTCAAGAAAAGTATCAAACTTTCCTTTTGATCTAGGAGGAAAGGTACACAGTTTTAAGTTGTATATATTAGATTAGTCTTGTTCAAATTCCTCCAAGTGCTGTTTCAGGGACATTTGTTTGTTGTCTTTGCTTTTTTCTACGTTAGTTTCTTTTCTTTAAGTGCCTTGGGCACTTTGTTTTGTACTGTCCTCATTGCTTCAAGAGGAAGTTCAGCAAGGGTCAGCTTTGTATCCAGTTTCAGCCAATATTGTCAAAGAAAGTAGTAACTCCGTGCCTAATGGACTAGGCAAGGCAAGTGAGCTGGGTTCTCAAGCATAGCAAGCATGCTTCCCTGCGAGTCGCTAGAAATGTTGGTCATTTTTTGGCCCACATACCAATTTTTTCCCAAGTGTGAGAAGATAGACTTTCAAGCAGGAAATGGCAAGTCTTTAGAAGACTTTGGACTTTCGGCAGCCCATGACTTAAATGGTTTTATAAGTTGCAGAGTTACAAAGCTCTGAAGTAGTAAGTAACAAGGTGTTAAAGACCTGAAATGGTCTTGAACAAATGACTCCGGGTTATCTCATTGGGAAGTCTTCGCATTTTCCAAAGGAGACAACTTCGGGTTTCCTAGGCAGCACAACTTATTTCACTTCATGAGTAATTAGTAATGATAAGTCTGAAGTAATTAGTGGGGCTTGGAAAGCCCGATTTAGTTTGGGCAGTGTATTTCGAGTTCTCCGAGGAGCACTACTTAAAAATTTACAAGTAATCAACAATCGAAATCCCAAAGCAAGTAAGAAGGTTTGGAAACCTTGATTTGGTCTGGGTAGTGTATTTCGGGTTCTGGGGGTGCACTACTTAATTACTTCATAAGTTGTGAGCAGTCAGAAACCCAAAATAAGTAAGAGGACCTCAAAAGTTCGAAGTAAGTAAACTTGGAAAACCCGAATTACTCTGCATAGAGTAAATCGGGTTTCTCCAAGTACTTAAAAATCTTGATAAGTAAAGGATATGGGAAAGTCTGAAGTTGGAGAGATCAAAGAATTCGAATTACTCTGCATAGAGTAAATCGGGATTCTTCAAGTGCTTGACTTAAGTTTGGTCCAACAACACGAGAGTCATGATCAGGGGAATGAAACGTTGTCGTGTGGCGTAAGTTGGGGCAGAAAGGGCCAATCAGTAAAGGGCAAGTGGCACAAGGACGACCAATGAACATGAGAGAGTCCAAACAACTGGTAGCTGGAAATTTATGAAGGCTCTCGTCCTTTAATATGGTTTGCTCCCGACAAACAACCATCCAAATGCAGGAACAACATGGGTCGGTTTGAACTCCCAGGGATGGAGATCCGCATCCTTCAGACAAGACATGCAAAAGTGAAAGACGCCATGCCATTTAAATGCAAAGATAAATGCAGTCGTGCCAGGAAGAGATGTCTAGTTGCTTGTAAAGCGACTTCTCTCGAATCCACCGAAAGAGACTTGAATGCAGGAGTGGCTCAAGGAGGTTGTGCGGCGATCTTGGGCAACGCGTTTCACGACAAAGGAAGACGACAACAGCAGTCATTAGCAACTTCTCTCTTTCCACGCAGCTCTCTCTCTCTTCCCGTTCTCTATATATATCACGCGACTTGCCTTTGTAATGGTTCCCAGTTTTTAGACCTTTTTTATTTTCCTAGGAGATGGGACGCTCTTAGAGATATCACAAGATATGCTCAGCTGGTTAGGCACGACCCTACCAAGCATTTGTAAGAACCACCTCTTATGCAATAAAATATTTTTCTTTGCCTATCTCTTGCCTTAGACTTGTGTCTATTGAGCTGCGTACTATGGCATCGTGTGAAGGAGAGTCTTCCTCGTCCATGGTCCTCCTTTTTGGCCTTGTTTAAGAATTTTTCAATGCTGTTTGCAAGTCTGGTTGAGTGTGCTTTTCGCCATTAATGTGAACTTCCAGTGAGTCTTAGAACTCCTCTCCGTTTGCATTCATCACTTCCTTGAACCTCCTCCATGAAATATTTATGCAACCAACTTGATCTTGAGGTTGTATAATCTAGTATTGTCCTCTGTAGAATTAGTGTGTGTTCAAGCTTATGGGAGTTTCCTATTTTAAATTGGTGCATCGCCTGGTTAGCCTTCTTAGGAGCCCTTTTCTCCCTTCTAACCCTTTTCCCCGTGAAGTTTCATTTCAGCATTAGTTGTAGATGATCCACTGAGAGGAACTAGCCTCTTTAAAAATCCTAGAGTCTCAACCTCACCATAGGACACCCACATCCTGAGGTTGTTCCCATGCTTATCGCCGGAAGTGGGAGAGACTGAAAAACTCTCCCACAGGGGTGCAATTCTGTGCTATAACAATATGTCCTCAAAATTCGTGGGTGCATGACATGAATGCCAATTCACACACGTGCAACTGCTCCAAATTTGTTTCCATTGCAAGGAATTTCTCATTTTCTTTTATCATTATGTCATGTGCTTGATTTCTCATTTGCTTAGGTACCTCACATTTTGCACCCATATATAAAAACTTTAACTTGTATTTCTCACCACTAGACTTGTTGCATTGAGATAAAGTTGTCGAATTTTCATACACCCCATCAATTTGAACAAAAGGCTTATTGAGCTTATTGTGAAGCATAATCCCTTTCAAGGCCTTTTGAAATGCCTTTACAAAATCGGAGCCTTTTCCTTTAAAGCTTTCTTGAAATTTAGATTGATGCAAATGAATTCACCCATGCAAAGAAATGCACCCTCAATTCTTTCATTAACTATGTTGTTTTCACTTATGGCTCTTTCATCCACACCTTGTGCAGGCCACCATGAACATTGGAAACCTTTATCAAATTCATAGAGAACTTGCCAAATATCAATACCGCCTTCAAAGTAGCCAAAACTATCATTCCATGCAAAACTATGGGTTTACCTGCTCAAAACAACCTTCCAAAGCCCCAAACCCACAACTTTTATGTTCAAAACCACCTTCCATATCCAAGAACATGAGTTATATGCCAAAACAACAATTTAAGAAGCAAAAATCGGGGTCTTTCTTGGTAAAACAACACTTATTCCGGCCAATACCATAAATTAGAGTCAAAAACCACCTTCCAAGGGTCAAAACCACGAATTTGGGCAAAACCATCTTTAAAAACTTTATTAATGATAATGCCACGAATTTGGGGTGGGAAACAAACTTTTTAAAAGGTGATACCACATATTTTTTAATAAACCACCCTTTAAAGCCAAAATCCAAGGATTTGAGTGGGAAAAAGTTTTTTTGAAAAACCTTAATTAATACCACCTGTTTATGTTTTTGAAAACAAGTCTTTACACATTTAATACCACGTATTTCTCATACTTTGGAAACATGGTGGGCTACATGGAGGGATAAAGGGGAGAAGTTTGAAAATATATGCGGGATTTTTAAGTTCAATAAACATAAAACAGGTTTTGAAGGAGTATAAAACATGTCTTGAGGCTTTAAAAATTCCGCAAAATGTAAAATATAAAGCTAAAACCCGCATGAAACAATTGCATGCCAGGAGAAAACAAACATTTTGATTGGTTTGCAGAGTTTCGAGGATAAATTTGCATAGTTGCGGGCTTTGAAAAGTCCAATAAAGATTTACGTGGAGGAAAAACAAAATTTATAAGGCAAAGGGGAATTACATGTATTAAGTGGTATAAAACAAATTTTGTAAAGAAAAGGGGAAAAGGACAAAAGTTTATAACCACCCTTTATGAAAAAGAAAAAGGCAATGTAATAAACTCATTAAAATGGAAGACCACCTTTTTCTTTATTAAACCACATTTCACATGGAGTACCACGAATTTTGTAATGTCCCCTTCTAGCTAAACATTGTACTTTCAGTATGATTACCCTATCAGTGGCCCTCGTAGGCTAATACGACATGGTTAGAGGGTCTTCTCCGCAGTTACCCAAATGGCAGTTGGTTTCTTTGGGGAAGTTTTCGACATATTTTGGAGGTTTTCTAATGATTTATTAGAATGTTTCTATTTTTAGAAACCTCATGTTACAACATGATGTTATATTTGTACTTTATGTTATAATTCATTATTTTATATTAAAGTGCAAATATAATATATTAAAAGGGAAAAATAATGATAAAATATTATGACATTTCTAGAAGCTTCCCAAATGAAGGAAAGAAAAAAAAGGTATAAAGGGAGATGTGGGCTGCTGTTGACGCTATGGATTGCACCCTCTGAAAAGATACTTAGCGCCTTTCCTCCATGCGACACAATGAAAACATTCCTCTTGCTGTGGGTGACAAACTTGAGGGATGGATCTCTAGATTAGGGGCTAGCTCCCCTTGATGCACCTTGAGGCCCTGGATTTCCTACTGCTAACAATGGGGGGGAATGAAAAGAGAGAGAGAAACTGAAAACAGAACCTAACTAATGCGGTGATGCACCAAATTGGCTTGTCTACTTAGCTTTTACCTACACTTTACACCAAAGAGAAGCCAACAGATACTTCATTCGAATGAGAAACTGACTGCATCAGTGTTTCACCAAGGGACCCTGTTGACCAAATTATGGCCCTGCATGCCAAAAATCGGTCTCCCTTTTCTTTCCTTGCTGTCTTGATTAGTCTGTCTCTGATGTCTTCACCTTATTGCAATTGTCGTTTTTCCCTTTATAATAGGCCTGTTCTACAAAAGTGCTGAGTGATTTGAGTCCTGTAGGTTTTCGGGTTTATTTGGTGCTTAATTCGCTTCCATAGATTACCTTGGACAAGCCTTTTATTGGCAAAAGAATGGGCTAGTTTACAAAACTCCGAAGGTCAAGTGCCCTTGTTGAGGGCAGGAAGGTGACAAATGGGACCATTCGAGCAAGCTCCGAAGGACAACTTTGGACCTAAGGTGCCCTTGCGGAGGGTAGAGAACACATTTGAAAGAGATCAAGGCAAAAGGCCGAAAGGGAAAATTCCTTCGGAAAAAGTGACAAGGCAAGACAAAGGATTTCTTCGGACTTTTTGTCCGAAGAAAATCCATGGAGAAACCAAAGGTAAATTCCTTCGGACAAAATGCCCAAAGGATTTCCTTCGGACTTTTGTCCGAAGAAATTTACCAAGAGAAGGCCGAGACTTTGAAGGCACATTTCCTTCGGGCAAAATGTCTGAAGGAATTCCTTCGAACATTTTCTCTGAAGGAATTCGAGAGACAAGGGCACTTGAAGGAACCCGAAAGGTAGGTGCCCTTGCGAAGGGCTCTTGGCTATCAAAAGGGACCTTCTCCTTTTTCCGAAGGGTCACCTCCCCTTCGGGAAGGTTCATTTTGCAAAAAGCCGAAGGAATTACTAAAGATGATGATGGGCCCGAGAACGTCAACTTTAGCATGGTGAACTAGCCGTTGGAGGTTCAAACATCAAGGGACATGCCCGCAGACGTCAAATTCAAGATAGTGAAATAGCCGTTGGTTTTCAAATGGTAACAGGCCCGCAAATGTCAATTTTGATAGGATGCGTCAGC
Organism: Torreya grandis; assembly: GCA_037957365.1. Classification (NCBI taxonomy): domain Eukaryota; kingdom Viridiplantae; phylum Streptophyta; class Pinopsida; order Cupressales; family Taxaceae; genus Torreya; species Torreya grandis. Next base: position 4,890,506 of record JARHVA010000212.1, read on the forward strand.
GATTGAAGAGTAGCCGAAAGAACTCATGAGCGCAAGCCCGAAGGAATTCAAAGGGCATAAGATCCGAAGATAGACTCAACGACCCGCTAGGAAAGGAGCCAGGAGGAGACGAAAGATAGCCTCGAGGGCCGAGTTACCAGGATAAGACAAGAAGTAGCGCAAGAATGAATAGAGCAGTCCAAGTGGTACAAAAGGCATTATTCGGAGAAGTTATTGCTGTAGATGAAATAGTCCTCACCAAGTGGTCATCAAAGGGACCGCAAGCATTCAATAGCGCGGCCCGTTTTTCTTCGTTTAGCATTGATAAGCAGACAGTCGCGTAAGTTTCATAGAGAGGTGGCCTTGTCTTTCAAACAACAAAGTGACCCATGCTTTAACAGGAACATTTAATACAATTTAAGCAGCAAAGTAAATATCTGTGACATCTATAGCATGGTTCTTTCAGGGCATTTATGAAAGGATGACAACAACATGAATGGATTCCTCTTTTCCAGGTGTTTAATATAGTATGGACCGCCTATTCTTGAAGGGGACCAACAGTCTTTCTCTTAATGCTATATATTATAACCTCTCAGCTTGAGAAAGGATCTCTCACTTGTGTAAGGCGAAGCCCTATCAAATTTTACCTTTTAATCAAAAGAACGTGTTTTACCTCCATCTGATGTGTTATACTTCTGAATATGTTTGTGAATCGAATTTGTGTTTAGTCATTTCATCTTGATGCTTTCATAGGTCGACACCAACATATCTAGTATATCCCAGACCATTTCTGCAGGTTAACAGGGAGTGCCCAAGTCGGAGCATAGAGACATAAGAGCAATTATCTAACAGTGTGCTTCTGTAGCACATATGGTAGGTTCTTTTTCTTTGTATCTCCATTAAGCCGCATGTTAAGCGCCCACGCAGTCTGGTCTTTTGTTCAGATGAAGTGTTTGTTCGCTCTGTTGGTATACGTGTTGATATAAACTGAGTAGATCGGATCATTTGGTGCAATTTTGCTTTTGTTATATTCTCCTCTCTTTTCACCCGCCCTCGCCCATTATTAACAGTAGTAGTTAAAAACCTCAAAGATGCATCATGGGGAGCTAGCCATATCTAGAGATTCATTCCTCAAATTTGCCAAGGCCACAACAGGAGGAATGTCTCCATTGTGCCGCGTGGAAGAAAGGAGTTGAGCCTTCTTTTAAAGGGTGCAATCCACAACGTCAACAGATCCTATGAAAGTATAGGGAGAAAGAAACTACCAGAGGTGTCCAAAAGACACATTGTCGGAGAGCCTGTTCATATGTGCCTATGCTTTGAGCTGGACACTTCTTGTTGACCTGCAGAAAAGAATTCACAATACACTAGATATGCTGGTATAAACTTATGAAAGCATCAAAGGAAATGACTGAACATAAAATGAGACCATAGAAAAACAAAAGTGCAACTCCAATGGAGGTAAAACGCTTCTTTTGACTTAAGGTAAATTCTTCAGGGTTTCCCCATACAACGTTGAGAGATAGATCCATCTTCAAATGAGAAGTTACAATTATATAGAGGACAGTGAAAAGAGGGCATTGACCAATCCAAGGAAAAATGCCCATGCTGCATTAATCATTCCTATGGCGACCAACAGCCCATGCTACTGTTGTCTCTTCTTAAATGCGTATGTGAAAGCCATGCTATAGGTGTTTAAGTCGTTGCCTTTGATGTTTGGACCTGCAAGAGCATGGGTTACTTCCCCCTAGCAACCGACAAGGCCATCCCAAAGATATGTTGACCAGGCCATGCTTCCTTCAATGCTCGCGCAATTGGCTATAGATTAATGGCAAAACAAGAAAACACGGGCCGCTCCTCTTCAATGCTCTCAACCAATTCCTTTATTGGTTTTCGGTGGGGACTATTTCACCTAAGTGTATTCAATTCTACTGCTGATGGCTCCTGTGCCACCTGCCTTAGTCTGGTCCCTCCTTGGGTTTGGGCTTTGACTTGCTACACCACTTGGAGCGCTTTGAGCTTTTGTCCCATGTGCGCATGGCCACGTTCTGGGTTACCCGCTTCGCTTTCTCCTTGCTATTCTTTCCCTTTTTGTGGCAATTTGGGCTCTCGACGTTTAGGAATTTCCTCCCGGGCTCCTGTCCTTCGTTCCTTTGGACAAAAAGTTCGAAGGAATTCTTTCGAACATTTTGTTTGAAAGAATTGTTCTTTTATTGCTTCCCAACGGATAGCTCACCACCTTAAATTTGACGTTCGCGGGCCTGTTACCTACATTTGAATTCCAACGGCTAGCTTATCACCTTGAAATTGACGTTCGTGGGCCTGTCACCCCCTTTGGCAATTCCTTCGGCTTTTTTGCAAACGAGCTTTTCCAAAGGGAAAGTGACCCTTCAGAAAAATTGAAAAGGCCCTGCTTGCCACTTAAGTGCCCTTCGCAAGGGCACCTACCCTTCGTACTTTTTGTCTTCCGAATTTTTCGGACTTTCTTCAACTGTCGAATTTCCTCGGACAAAATATCCGAAGGAATTCCTTTGGACATTTTGTCTAAAGAATTCTTCCTTGAGTCTTCATCCTTGGATTTCCTTTGGACAAAAAGTCCGAAGGAATTCTCCTTTGGCCCGTCCACTTTTACAAAGGGCAAGTCCTTTTCGGGCTTTCTGCCTTCTCTCTTTGCTTCGACCATCTGCCCTCTGCAAGGACACCTCGAGCCCAAAGTTACCCTTCGGGCTTTTGCAAAGGTCCATTTTGCTGATTGCCTGCCCCCCACAAGGGCTTCTTGGCCTCTAAGTCGCCTTTCGGAAGAATTGAAAAGGCCTTGCTTGGCACCTAAGTGCCCTCCGCAAGGGCACCTACCCTTCAGACCTTTTGTAAATGACCTTTGGCCCTTTGAACTTGGTCTGTTTTGCCCAAAAAAAGCCCTCTGAAGTAGCTTACTTGCTCTGTTAAGCATCCGAGATCAAAATGAGTTTCAAGTTGACTCTTGCTTGCCAGACCCGAAGCACTTGGCAAGCAAAAGAAAACACTTGGTTTTTCCATGAAAAGAGGCCTGACAGAGAAAAAATCTACACAAGGCAACTGCGGGATGAACTAGCCAGAACTTGGATCGAAAAACCCTTGTAAGGAAAAGGAAAGGGGGGCCCAAATTTGGCCTGTAAGATCAAAATTGGTCAACACATTTGGCGATTCACAAGGGAAGCATGCCAGCTATGCTTGAGAAGACTGGTGGCCTAAAAAAATCCATTGGACATGGAGTCAGGCTGCAGCTTGAAAAGTTGGCAACAGCCTTGTAAAGACCTAAGAATCAATCAAAGATTCACCCCAAATGATAAAGAAAACACACACAGGCTAAAAAACACTAAACACATGCATAAAAGCACTTAGGGAAAACGAAGAAAAGACAGGGAAACTATGTACAAGGCAAAAGAAAGCTAGTGACAATGTTTAAGATATATCCCATTGACTGAGATATGTAGTTTTTCACCATCCAACTTGGAGAGTTGGAAAGCATTATGTTGCTTGCATTGGGTGATGACATATGGGCCACTCCACATGGCGTCAAACTTTGTGTGCCTTCTAGGTTTGGCTCGGTCTTCATCCCACTTCAAAACAATATCACCTTCTGAGAAACTCCTTGGTGTAGGCCTCTTGTCAAAATGCTTCTTTGTTTGCTGTTGGCCGTTGGTCATTGCATCCATGGCTTGATCTCTTGCTTCTTGAAGCTCCTTAGCTCACAATACCTGACTTCCAGGCTATTGCTCTCAACCAATTGCAGCTGATGGGCAAAATCCAAGGCTAGCAACTCAAGTGAAATAGGGAGTCTAGCTTCCCTTTCATACACAAGTGTGTATGGTGAATTCTCAATCGCCCTCTTTGGAGTGATCCTGTTGCCCAAAGCGCTGTCTTCAACTTGGCATGCCAAGTCCTTTGATTTTCTTCCATTGTCCTTTTAATGATCCTAATCAAGTTCTTATTTGTGGACTCGGCCAACCCATTCCCTTGTGGATAGTAGTTAGAAGAAGCGCTGAGATAGATGCCATACTTTAGCGCCCACTCACTTGTCTTTGCCTCCAAGAAAGCCAATGCATTCTCTGAAATGACTGTGGCTGGGACCCCAAATCTCGTCACTATGCCTTCATAGAAGTCTAGGACTGCGCTCTCATTGGCTTCCTTCAAAGCGACGACTTCTACCCATCTTGTGAAATAATCTGTAGTAGTCAAGACCCACTTGTGGCCAGCACTAGGAGGGTTGATTAGTTCGATGAAGTCCAACCCCCATTGCATGAATGGTTGTTCCACCTGAATAGGATGAAGAGGCATTGCAATCAGTTGTTGCTTCCCATCAAAGAAAACACATTTTTTACATCTCACACAAGAGTGTCTCTGAACAAACTATGCCAAAAGTAGCCAGCCCTCATAATCCTTGCAGCCGTGGCCTTGGGAGCAAAGTGGCCACCAGCTGGTCCATCACGAAATTTGGACAACACCCTGTTGACTTGGTTAGAATCGATGCATTTCAAGAGTACCCCTGAAAGATCCTTTTTGAACAACACTCCATCAACTAGGACATAAGAGATTGGAACCTAAAATACCTCCTCTTGGTCCTATCAAGATTTTGTGGACACTCACCAATTTGCAAGAAATGAACCATGTCTTGTGCCCAACTCTTCATGATTGTAGGTATTTCTGCTGCAGCTTCATCATGGAGTACCAAAACGTGCTCCTTCGACTCCTTGTAGTTTGTAGCGAGGTGTTCACACAACCCTCTTCCCCTTACCAGCTTGGTGGTCTTGATCTCTATATCGTACTCCATTACTTTGGTGATCCACCCTGCCCTTTTTTCATTCAAGTCTCGGCTCAGCAAGAAGTCCTTTACACTAGGATGTGGCACCATGATGTGAATCTTGCTGTTAGATAACATATGTTTGAATTTATTCAGACTTCGTATGACTAAAAGCCCCTGTTTCTCAACATACATGTATCTAATCTCATAGCCTTCTAGACCCTGGCTGAAAAAAGCAGGACACTGTTCCGAATTCTCACCATTTGTGTGAGTGAGCATAGCAGAGATTACCTCTTCATTCCCGAAGGTGTATAAATTGAAGTCCTTGGAGAAGTTTGGACTAACTAGGGTAGGAGCTTGGGAAATAGCTTGCTTGATGCTTTCAAAGCTTTCTCTTCTTCTTGCTGTCCACATGAATGTCTCATCCTTTCTTAACATGGAAATTAGGGGTTTGACAAGCTCAACAAAGTTAGGAATGAATCTCCTAATAAAATTTATTTTGCCAAAGAAACTTTGCAGTTCCTTCTTATGCTTAGGCAAGGTCAATGCTACAATGGCATGCACTCTTTTTGGATAAATGGACAAGCCTTCTTTTGAACCAAATGGCCCAGGAGTTTGCCTTTGTGGACAACAAACACACATTTCTTAGGGTTGAGAGAGATGCCAAACTATCTACACCTCTCAAAGATTTGCCTCAAGTGCTTTAGATGTTCACCTGCCTCCTTGGAGAAGACTGTCACATCATCAAGATAAACCAGCACACAGTCATTTATTAAGCCTTGGAAATCCATATCCATAGCACGTTGGAAGGTAGCTCCAGCATTTGACAGCCCGAATGGCATCTTCCTATAGGCGAAAGTTCCCCACTTGGTGGTGAAGGCTGTCTTGTACTGGTCACAATCTTGCACCAAAATTTGATTGTATCTAGAGTAGCCATCCAAGAGAGAATCTTTCACTACCCGTCACCATCTGAAGAATCTGCTCCATACTTGGGAGGGGATAGTGATCTCTTAATGAGACTCTATTCAGGTCTCTGAAATCCACACACAATCTATCTCTCCATTCTTCCTAACGGGGACCAAATTGGCCAGCCAAGAAGAGTGTTTGATAGGGAAGATGATCCTAGACTCTATCAGTTTGTTGAGTTCCTTCCTCATCAGAGGCTCAATCCTTGGATTGATTGGCCTTTGCTTTTGCTTGATGGGTTTGGCACCTTCTTTTAGTTCAATGGTGTACTGAGCCAAGCTTGGGTCAAACCCCTTCAAATTGCCATACTCCCAAACAAAGACATCAGCAAACTCTTGGAATAACATAATGAGAGCATGCTTTTCTTCATTGGTACATACCTTCCCAAGTGCAAGCAACTTAACCTTGTAGGTTTCTACCCTTTCATAATTTTCTTTCTTGGTTGACATGCTTGCTTTGTCCTTCTTGAGTTGGTCATCCTCATTGAAGATGCTCTCAAGAGTTACCAATCCTTTAGGAAGTCTGTTGGTCTTTCGCTGAACAATTTGCCCATCATACTGTTGCTGCAGCTTGGATTGATTCCTAGAAGCGAACTCAATGTCCTCCTATAAGAAAAATGCTATTTGCTGGTCACTGTCAAACACCTGCCAATTGGTGACATTGTCTGGTATGGAGGGCCTCACTATCACCTTTAAATGGTGTTGATTCCTGCCTCCTCTCACCCCCTTTGGGATATCAAATTGAGCACCAACTACTGCTAGTCTATCTGCATGCTTGTTCTCCTCTCTTGGGATGGAAGTGATGTTGAAAGCAGTGAAGCTCTCCATTAAGTCCCACACCCTGTGCTTGTAAGACTTGAGGAGGGAGTTCTTGGTCAAGCTTTGACCCCTCACCTGGTTCACAATTAGCTCGCTGTCTCCAAACACTTGCAATTTTTTTATTCCTCTTTTCCTTGCCCATTCTAGACCATGAACAAGAGCTTCACACTTTGCTACGTTGCAAGTGCAAGAGAACTGGAACTTGACCGCTGAGAAGTATTTTTCATTTGAAAGTGAAAACAACATTGCTCCACCACTAGCGCCCAACTTGCTTCTAGATCCGTCAAAGAATAGCTGCCACAAACCACAGTCCTCTTGGTTTGCCTTCATCAAATTTGGCATGAAAGCATCTTTCTCATGCATGCAGTAAACTCCAAGACCAGTCTCTTCGATGAATTTGTAAGGATCATGCTCAAAATTGTCATTTCTCCATTCATCTAGGAGCAGGTCAGCAACTCCTACAAGGGAAAATGATGGAGATTGGTCTACCTGGAGTTCTTCTTTGTCAATGATGGTGTAGCTAACATTCGCTGCTTTGGGTGAGTATGGTTCCAGGTGATCTTTGTGGATGTACTCTGACTCAATCTTCACCTTAGTTGCATACTTTGTCCTAAAAACCATGTAAGACCAATTGGCTGCTAAGTATCCACCTATTTTGGACGTGAAATCCCTGGATAAGCAGAGAGCAAAGTAAGGAGGAACATTTGCCACTACTACATCATGGGGAATTGAGAAGGTCGGACACGCATGTAGAGTTAGATTCAAGCCTCTTAACACTTCCAAAGTCTTGGCTGGTGATCCATCCAACTGCAGAACTCCTTTGGTCATTTGCTCATATTTGAGGCCTAGCTTATCAGCTATGCATTTGGGCATAACCGAGGTGCTTGCTCCACTATCAATAATGCAATTGTTGACCAAGAAGTCACTAATAATTAAGGACAAATAAAAAGGAGGGACCTTTTCATCCTTCTTTGCTTGACCTCCCATGGGAGAAGCCCCATTCACTATCAACACATTATCATTCTTTGCTGGGACAGCTCGCTCACCTAGCCCGTGCAATTCCTTTTGGAGTATATCCTTTTGCCTTGGTAGTGATAAAGAATCCCACAATGAGATGTTAATGTGTAGCTTCTTCATTTGGTCCACTACATTGATTGAAGGATTGCCCCCCTTGGAGGTCTCCTTGAGGACATTTGTAACTTGTGATGCAACCTGAGGAGTTGATGCTGCAACCAGCGGTCTGTAATTAAGAAAATTTTGATTTGCTTATGATGAAAGAGACGTTGTAGGTGCTTGAGTAGCCGCTTAAGCTTCATCCATAGCTCTTCTTTTGGATCTGGTGTTGGCTGCAACACAATCATTCTGGTCACTTGCGTTCCCCACATAGTTGACTGCGTAAACTCCCCTTTCAGCCGATTCATAAGAGTGAAATCATATTGAGTCTGCTTGTTGTCCATCCCAAGTTGTGTTGATATCTCAAAACTTGAGAATTGGGCTACCTGATCACCTTGTGTGGTTATACTTTGATTTGGTAGCTCATTGGCATAAGAAACTTGTTCTTGACCATGCCCGAAGGGTGGATAATTAGGCTACTCTTGAACCAAATTATTATGAGTGGGGATAAGAGCCTTGGATGATGAAGGGGCACTTCGATTATAGCTTTGATAATGCTTGACTTGCGTAATCTGACCCTACCCTTGATTGTAATTTTGAAAGGGAGGCCTATTTGTCTGCCTGAACTGCTGGGAGCCTTGATTTGGCCTATAACTCTGAGCTTGCTGCCTCTTGAGGGCATCTAGCTCGTTGGTAACACTTTGCAACAGGCTCTTAACTTTGTGGAGATCATTTGCAGGGGTAGCAGTTGGCCTCTCTATACTTGGCAGAGGAGCTAGAGTGGGTGCAACACGCTGAACTGAAGGCTGCAAATCAGGAAAGAGTGGCATATGAGGCCTAGGAGCTATCTTTCCTGCTTGAACTAGACAATTTTCAGCAGCTATGGCTATTTCACAAGCAACAGGTAGAACATGTCCACCCATGAACTGTATCATGACAGCAATGTCACTATTTCGGGCCCTTAAGTAGTAAAAGAAAGCATAGCTTAGAGTTGGCCTCACAAGAATTGGGATTCTGTCCTAAGTCTTTTGGAACCTAGTGTTGAAATCTTGCATAAATTCATGTGAGGCTCTTTTCATGGTGGTCAGTTGCTCAGCTAGAGACAAGTGGTCACTTTTTTCCCCAAATCTATTTGTCAAGAGGGTCCCTAACTCATTTCATGAGCCAACTGAGTTCATAGGCAAGGTCCCATATGAGTCCAAAACTTTCCCTTTAAAGGGCAAGGCTAGCAATCTGATGGCTACATTTTTCTCAGTGATATTATGGATGTTGCAGAGGTTGGCTATGTTTCTGATATGCTCAATAACAGTGATTGGGCCCTCTCCACTAAAGGGAGGAACACTCTTGAGAGTTGTCCCTGGAATTGGGTCATACTGCAGAAGGTTCAAGGGACTCTAACCATTGAAGGCCACAAAATGGAAAACCATGGCTATGAAAGGATTCAACTGAGGTCTCCTTGAGTAAGTGTATTTTATGACTGGTTTGGGAAAGTGGCTTGCTACATAAGAATGAGTAGTTGCAAACCTTAGCCTTTTCGTTGAGTTCAAAGGCAACTCAATAAATTCAAAAGGGACACCCCTAAAAGAAGATCTTGTGGTGACCTTAGGCATGGGATGCCATGCTGATCATTAACCAGAGAACGAGTTCTTGAAAAGGAGTCACTAGGTGCTGGATTATGGTTCTTTTTTCTGGATTTTTTTTTCTTTTTTTAATAGTAACAGGACCAGCATCAATCCTGAAACTTGCAGGACACAAAAATGAATCCCACCGAGCGTGCCAAAAACTGTTGACGCTGTGGATTTCACCCTCTGAAAGGATACTCAGCTCCTTTACTCCACGCAACACAATGGAAACATTCCTCTTGCTATGGGTGGCAAACTTGAGGGATGGATCTCTAGATTAGGGGCTAGCTCCCCTTGATGCACCTTGGGGCCTTGGATTTCCTACTGCTAACAATGGGGGGGAATGAAAAGAGAGAGAAACTAAAAACAGAACCTAACTAATGTGGTGATACACCAAACTGGTTGGTCTACTCAGCTTTTACCTACACTTTACACCAAAGAGAAGCCAACAAACATTTCATTCGAATGAGAAACTGACTGCATTAGTGTTTCAACAAGGGATCCTATGAAGGTATAGGGAGGAAGAAACTACTAGAGGTGTCCAAAAGACACACTGTTGGAGAAACTATTCATATGTGCCTATGCTTTGAGCTGGACACTTCTTGTTGACCTGCAGAAAAGAATTCACAATACACTAGATATGATGGTATAAACTTATGAAAGCATCAAAGGAAATGATTGCACATAAGATGAGACCATAGACATAAACAAAAGTGCAACTCCAATGGAGGTAAAATGCTTCTTTTGATTTAAGGTAAATTTTTCAGGGCTTTGCCATACAATGTTGAGAGATAGATCCATCTTCAAATGAGAAGTTACAATTATATAGAGGACTGGGAAAATAGGTCATTGACTGATCCAGGGAAAGAAGCCCATGCTGCATTAATCATTCCTATGGTGACCACCAACCCATGTTGCTACCGTCTCTTTGTAAATGCGTATGTGAAAGCCATGTTGTAGGTGTTTAAGTCGTTACTTTTCATGTCCGAGCCTGCAAGAGCATGGGTTACTTCCCCCTAGCAACCGACAAGGCCATCCCAAATATATGTTGATTGGGCCATGCTTCCTTCAATGCTCGTGCAACTGGCTATACATTAATGGCAAAACAAGAAAACACGGGCCACTCCTCTTCAATGCTCGCAACCAATTCCTTTATTGGTTTCGGTGGGACTATTTCACCTAAGTGTATTCAAATCTCCTGTTGACGGATCCTGTGCCACCTGCCTTGGTCTGGTCCCTCCTTGGGTCTGCGCTTTGACTTGCTACACCACCTGGAGCGCTTTGAGCTTTTGTCCCATGTGCGCGTGGCCACGTTCTGGGTTACCCACTTCGCTTTCTCCTTGCTATTCTTTCCCCTTTTGTGGCAATTCAGGCTCTCGACGTTTATGAATTTCCTCCCGGGCTCCTTTCCTTCGTTCCTTTGGACAAAAATTCCGAAAGAATTCTTTCGGACATTTTGTCCGAAAGAATTGTTCTTTGACTGTTTCCCAACGGCTAGCTCACCACCTTAAATTTGACGTTCGTCGACCTGTCACCTGCATTTGAATTCCAACGGCTAGCTTATCACCTTGAAATTGACATTCGTGGGCCTGTCACCCCCTTTGGCAATTCCTTCGGCTTTTTTGCAAACGAGCTTTTCCGAAGGGAAAGTGACCCTTTGGAAAAATTAAAAAGGACTTGCTTGCCGCCTAAGTGCCCTTCACAAGGGCACCTACCCTTCGGACATTTTATCTTCCTAATTCTTTCGGACTTTCTTCAATTGTCGAATTTCCTTGGACAAAATGTCCGAAAAAATTCTTCCTTGAGTTTTCATGCTTGGATTTCCTTCGGACAAAAAGTTCGAAGGAATTCTCCTTTGGCCCGTCAACTTTTCCGAAGGGCAAGTCCTTTTCGGGCTTTTGCCTTCTCTCTTTGCTTTGACGATCTGCCCTTCGCAAGGACACCTCGAGCCCAAAGTTACCCTTCGGACTTTTGCAAAGGTCCATTTTGTTGATTCCCTACCCCCCGCAAGGGCTTCTTGGCCTCTAAGTCGCCTTTCAGAAGAATTGAAAAGGGCTTGCTTGGCACCTAAGTGCCCTCTGCAGGGGCACCTACCCTTGGCCCTTTGAACTTGGTCCATTTTGCCGAAAAAAAGGCCTCCGAAGTAACTTACTTGCCCTGTTAAGCATCTGAGATCAAAATGAGTTTCAAGTCGACTCTTGCTTGCCAGAGCCGAAGCACTTGGCAAGCAAAAGAAGAAAACACTTGGTTTTTCCATGGAAAGAGCCCTGACAGAGAAAAAATCAATACAAGGCAATTGCGGAATGAACTAGTCAGAATCTGGATCGGAAGACCCTTTAAGGAAAAGGAAAGTGGGGCCCAACTTTGGCCTGCAGGACCAAAATTGGTCAACAATTGCCATTATGAATCATCCAGATTTGATGTTGTCTTTGTTGTGGCATGCTGGTGGAGCCTAGAGTTTTTTGCAGTGAATCAATTTGTCTTTGGGAACGATAACTTCCATTGATAGCATAACTGAGGGAGTGAAATATCTCTTGAAGGGTTGCATTTTGGAGGTGATATTTTAGTCATCTCAATTGGAGCAAAATTTGTGGTCATTGGCCAATTTTGGAGAAATCGATTCGGTGAATTTGTGGAGTTTGCATAGCTATCTTTTGGTGTTGGTTTCTATATAGCTTGGCATCGATTTTCCTTGGTTAAGAGAGCAGATTGCATTGTAGAGAAATTTGATATAAAAATTAGATATTTATAGTCAAGGAAGGACGCCATTAGGAGGGACGTTATTTCTTGTGGTGGTTCCAATTTGCATCGATTCTTTGCTTGGCTTGGTGCGCCCACTTCCTTGGAGCATGGAGATGATATTAGATGCTTGAGACAATGCATATTCATTGCATATTATTTTAAATTTGAGATCAGACCAGAACAGGGGTGGTTGGCTTGGAAAATTCGATTTGGCTTGGGAGATCATCCTTTCACTTGAAAATTGCTTGCTCCATCTATTCTCTAGGGCGCCTCAATCCCACCAGGTTCATTGCATACAATTCATCCTTTAGTATAGTTTATATTTGCAGCTATAGGTGTGCATCCTTCATACCAGCATACCATATAATTGTAATTCTTGTTTTACAAAGAATCTTGGCTAGTCTAGAGGAGCATTGTATCAAATCATCAATACAAATAAAAATCACAAGTTGCTGGTCATTTATAGTATCTTTTGAGCATTTGAATTGAGATAGTAGGTTGCATGCTAAATGGTCGACTAAATATGCATTGGCTGTAGGTGATTAGTTTGCTTTGTGAATTCATCTAATTGCATAAAAAAGAACAAAAAAAAAAGTCATTCTTGCATCTAGAACTTAGCATTGTCATTCTTGCATTGTTTTATAAACACCTATGTTGTTTGGGTTGGGTACGGATACGGGGACGTCTCAGGTACGCGGGTATGTCATTTTTCAAAAACCTTGATTTGGATACGTTGTGGGTACATTTGTATATATATATATATTGTATATTACTCATTTTTTTAGTAAAACACTTGAAACTACATAGTGTGAAAATATTTGTCTATAAATGATAAAACACTTTAAAATGTATAATATTCATTCATTCATTACTTCAAAGACAAGATGTACATTCAAATCTAGAATAAATCATCTCGATTGTCCACAAAATCATGAGTGCCACTCCCATTATTTTTCAACTTTATCATTTACTGACACTTTCTCTCACAAGGGCTCATCGGTGCATTGAATCTCACGGGCGCATGCCTTAAGGGGTGCACAGGGAATGGGGTGGGATCGGCTTGTGGCACTTTGCGAGAGATATTCTCATACTATTCTATCACGCATACATGCCTTCATGCAGCGTTCATAACTCCTATGATGTCTCCTTGAAATCTTGAAACCTTGAAATATGGCTAAGTTTGAAACCCTGGAATCTGACTAACTCTGAAATATGATAGGATCCTCCAAAACCTAGAATTTGCATTATCGCTCCTAGCAATCCGAAACCCCTCTCAAACATCTTATTTTATTTTAATACTCTTGGGTTCGGACTGGATTTACATTTAGGGTTGCTTAGTTTTTAGGGTTTTTTTTTAAGGATTTTTTGAGTTTTTATTTTTTTTATTTTTTTCGCTATTTTTCTGCTGGAATCCCTCGGGCACGCCCGAATACGTCTCGGGTACTCTCGGAGGCGTCCGTGGCCGTGCCGGACGTTTCCGATACGTACATGGACGCCTCCGGGAGTACCCGGGACGTCCCCGTGCCGGAGGCATCTCCAAACGGGAGGGCGTACCCCTGCAACGTAGATAAACACTTGAAGCTTTAATCCATCGTCATTCAAACAAATCATCAAAACTGTGACAAAAAGCAGCAAGAAGCACTTTGCTTACAAAGTGTTTGAAAAAATTACAAGGCAGCAAATTGAGACAATTAAGGGCAGATTGGGCAAGGATTGTTATAGTGGTATCAGAGCCTTGATCCTGCCATCCTGGAGGATTAAAATATCACATGAGAGATCATTACATGTACTATACCCGCAGAAGAGCAGAATAGGAAGGGAATTGGCAAGAAGAAAATTCATTTACAGAGGTACCTTTGGCTGAAATGGGTGACAAAACAGACGTGGGTCCACACAGAGATGAGAGAAGAGACAATGATAGAAATGGTGACAGAGAAGTGAGAGACAATTTGAGAGATTTACAAGTTGGTTAGCAATAGGTAGCTAGGGCCTTACAGCAGTTGAATTTACCTAGAAGACAGCCTCAGGTCCAGAAAGATGATAGGAGTGTAGTTGGGTCCCGAAGAGTGCAGAGGGCACCCTCCCGCATTGCAGATAGGCCTACTTGGCCCACATTCCTGAGAAATGAACCAGCTGAGGAGAATATTGAAGAGGTTGAGAATCCAACCTATGCTCACACATACATGGCTGCCCATGATGAATGGCAACAATTGACACCTGAAGCACAAGGGCTTATGCATTTTGATCGGTTTGTACAGTCAATGATGGATTACTATAGGTCTCCACAGGAGAGAAGACCTAGGAATCAGAATAAGGATTTCAAGCACGCTACTAATAAGCTTACAATACCCATGTTTGATGGCAGTGACAAGACTACGACACAGTAATGGATTCATAAGTTGGATACCTTCTTGGCTCTTTGACCCATGACAGAAGAGGAAGCTATGAAATATGCCACTTTGCATCTAGAGGGAGCAGCACATGAATGGTGGTATCATGGACTAGTTACATTGCAACACAGTCAGATCACATCTTATCAGGAGTTTGTGGATAGACTGATTGAGCGTTTCGATAGGAAGGATCCAGAATCATATTTCAGGGATTTGGCCCAGCTCAAGCAAGTTGGTAGTTTGGAAAGCTATATTGGAGACTTCTAGAAACTATCAGTAATGGTGCCCAACATCTCAGAGAGACGATTGGTGGTGCTATTCATTGAGGGGTTATTGGAGCCTATGCGAGGATGGATTAAAGCATTTGATCCTGCCACACTTTAGGAGGCAATGAAGAAGGCTAGGAGCATGGAACTTGTAGCCCTGCAAAGCAAGTACTCATCAAAGGGATCTTCATATCGAGACAATAAATCTTTCTCTTAAAAGAACAACCCAGATTTTAAGGGCAAATCATCAGCACCTCTAGATAGGGATACACTTAATGATTTGCGCAAAAAGAAGTTATGTTTCTACTGCAAGGGGCCCTATGATGCAAACCATGATTGTCCCTTAAGACCTAAAGGAAAAGCTAATAGAGTGATGTGGGCTTATTATGAGGACTCTGAGTTGGAGAAATCAGATTAGCAATCTGATCCTAAGGATTTAGGTACGGAGCACGAGGAAGATAAGCATAAAAGAGAAGAGCATGAAGAGGCAGCGAGACAATGTGATGCGCACATCACTAGTATCCAATAGGAGGGATCATTTAGAATACGTGGAGTTCTAGCAGGGCAAAAGATTATCACTCTTCTTGACACAGCGGCAACTCATAATTATTGATGCCCGATTGGTTGAGAGGCATGGAATCCGGAGAGAGGAATTTGAGGGAATAGGAGTTAAGGTGGCAGATGGTTATACCCTCAAGTGCGAAAGGAGTATATCAGATTTGCCTATGCGTTTGAACAACTATGAGTTCAAGATTGAATTCTATGTGGTGAATATGGGTGATACAGATATGGTACTTGGCATGAGATGGTTACATGACATAGGGAAATTCACCCTGGATCTCAAAGAGTTGGAAATGACATTCCAGGTAGATGGAAAAACTCATGTCCTCAAGGCTATTCGAGATTCTAGTTTCTGGATGATTTCTTTTAGGAGGATGGAGAGACTTATGAGGCATGACATGGTTGAGTGGGCAGCTGAGTGTGTTTTGATGCTTACACAGGGTGAGCAGCAGAAGCCAATTTACCATCTAGACATTCAGGTGTTAAGAATTAGGCACACTCAGGGATTCAATGATATTCCACCAAGAAAACCACCAGACAGAGGGATTGAGCATATAATTGAGTTGGAGGAGGGTGCTAAGCTCGTGATGGTCACCCCATATAGGCACCCCATGAGGCTGAAGGATGAAATAGAGAAAACTATTAAGGAGTTGTTGGCCATGGGACACATTAGACCAAGTAAGTCACCTTTTGCATCATCAGTAGTCTTGGTCAAGAAAAAGGATGGTACATTCCGGATGTGTATTGATTATAGGCACCTGAATAAAAGAACAATCAAGAAGAGTTACCCCATCCCTAGAATTGATGAGTTTATAAATGAGTTACATGGTGCCTACTACTTCTCCAAAATTGACTTGAGGTTGGGGTATCATCAGATTCATGTTAGGGAGCAGGACATAGAGAAGACGGCTTTCAGGTGCCATTGTAGACATTTCGATTTCATGGTTATGCCATTTGGGCTAACCAATGCTCTGGCGACATTTCAGTCTACGATAAATAGGGTCTTCCATTCGCAGTTAAGGAGGTATGCATTGGTATTCTTTGATGATATCTTGGTATATAGCAGAACATGGGAGCATCACATTGCACATCTTGATGCGATTTTGGGTATTCTTGGAGGTGAATCCTTGTATGCCAAGGAATCCAAGTGTGACTTGGGAATGATAGAATTATTGTATCTTGGGCACGTATCAATGCTGAGGGGGTACGTATGGACCCAAAGAAGATCAAGGCAATTGTTGAATGGCCTACTCCAGAGAACCTTACTTAGCTTAGAGGATTTTTGAGATTGTGTGGTTTCTACCACAGGTTTGTTAATGGATATTCATGGCATGCGGCACCACTCATTGATTTAATGAAGGGGCATTTGCTTGGACACCTGAGGCACACGATTGTTTTGAGATGTTCAAACTAATTATGACTTCTTGCCCAGTTCTTGCATTGCCGGATTTCTCCAAACCCTTTGAGCTACAGTGTGATGCATCAGGGGAGGGGATAGATGCAGTCCTTATGCAGGACAAGCATCCGATGGCTTTTGAGAGTCGGAAGCTTTGTGGTCCAGAGAGAGGGTACAACATATATGACAAGGAGATGTTGGCCATCATGCATGCATTGGCAAAATTCAGACAGTATTTGGTAGGCAGCAAGTTTGTGGTGAAAACGGACCATAACAGTTTGAGGCATTTCCTTGGACAAAGATCTTAATGATTGACAGCAAAAATGGGTCAACAAGTTGCAATCACATGATTTTGAAATCTACTTTGTCAAGGGGACATAGAATGTGGTTGCTGATGCTTTGTCTCGACGTCCACACTTGAGTTCTATGACTGGGATAGCAGATGATTGGTGACACTTGATAGTGGTAGAGTATGCCAAGGACAATTGGGTTGCAGGTATTGTTGAGGGGTCAGTACAGGATGCCAAATATATATTTGTAAATGATTTAATCATTTATAAAGGAAGGATTTATTTGACCCCAAGATTGGAGATGAAGAACATTATTTTGAGGACCTTTCATGATACACCCATGCTAGGTCATCCCAGGTATTTCAAGACTTACAAGCAAATTCGGGAGAGGTTCACTTGGAAGGGCCTCAAATTAGATGTTTTACGATATGCCAGAGAGTGCCTTGTTTATCAGCAAAATAAACAGGTACACACATCCAACATGTTTACTTCAACCACTTCCGATTCTTGATAGGAAGTGGGAATGCTTATCTATGGATTTCATTACTGGATTATCAAGAGCCTAGGAATGGGATTGTATATATGTGGTTGTGGATCGTTTGACTAAATATGCTCAATTCCTTTCGATCTCAGCTACTTACTCAGCTACACAAGTGGCAAAATTGTTCTTCCATGAGGTATTTAGGTTGCATGGGTTACCTTGGAGCATAGTCAGTGACAGAGACAGCCGGTTGATGAGTCATTT
This sequence comes from Torreya grandis, assembly GCA_037957365.1. Taxonomy (NCBI): domain Eukaryota; kingdom Viridiplantae; phylum Streptophyta; class Pinopsida; order Cupressales; family Taxaceae; genus Torreya; species Torreya grandis. Next base: position 4,908,174 of record JARHVA010000212.1, read on the forward strand.
TTGGCAGGAGCTATTCAGGCAGTGTGGGATACAACTCACTCCGAGTATTAGTTACCACCCACAGACCGATGGACAGATAGAGATTGTGAATAAATGGGTGGAAGGCTACCTCAGGAACTACATAGCAAGGCAGCAAAAGGGTTGAGTTAAGTGGTTATATTTATGCGAGTATTGTTACAATACCACTTACCATCTCTCCATTCAGATGACACCATTCATGGCGTTGTATGGGTATGATGCACCGAGCTTTTTGAATTTGTTATTTGGAGATAGCCGAGTGCCTAGTGCTGGTGATCTATTGCAGGAGAACCAGGGCATTATGAGAGCATTGCGAGAAAACATACAAAAGGCTCAGAACCAACAAAAGCAGTATGCAAATCAGAAGCGAGTTGAATGTTTGTTTGAGGTTGGTGATATGGTGTAATTGATGCTACAGCCACACAGACAGTCTTCTCTTAAGAAAAGCGGAGCCGAGAAGCTTAAGCCACGATACTATGGGCCATTCAGGATTATCAGGAGAGTGGGCGAGGTGGCTTATGAGTTGGAGTTGCCAGTCGACAGCAAAGTGCACAATGTCTTCCATGTGTCACGCCTTAAGAAGGCGTTAGGACATCGTGTGGTTCCTTCCATGACTTTGCCACCCGTGGATGATGAGGGGAAATTGATACTGGTGCCCGAGGCCATCTTGGATGTTTGAGAGAGAACTTTCCGGAGACGAGTCATCAAGTAGTACTTAATTAAATTGAGGGACTTGCCAGTTGAGGATGCTACTTGGGAGAGTGAGGAGATTCTACAACATCTAGATTTGAGATTGCTTGGGGACAAGCAATTTCAAGAGGGGCAGACTGTAATGTCCCCTTCTAGCTAGACATTGTACTTTCAGCATTATTAGCCTATCAGTGGCCCTCGTAGGCTAATACGACATGGTTAGAGGGTCTTCTCCGCAGTTACCCAAATAACAGTTGTTTTCTTTGGGGAAGTTTCGACATATTCTGGAGGTTTTCTAATGACTTATTAGAATGTTTCTATTTTTAGAAACCTCATGTTACAAGATGATGTTATATTTGTACTTTATGTTATAATTCATTATTTTATATTAAACTGCAAATATAATATAGTAAAAGGGAAAAATAATAATAAAATATTATGATGTTTCTAGAAGCTTGCCAAATGAAGGAAAGAAAAAAAAGTATAAAGGGAGGTGTGGGCTGCCATTATGAATCATCCAGATTTGTTGTCTTTGTTGTGGTACGTTGGTGGAGCCTAGAGTTTTTTGCAGTGAATAAATTTGTCTTTGGGAACGATAACTCCCATTGATAACATAACTGAGGGAGTGAAATATCTTTTGAAGGGTTGCATTTTGGAGGTGATATTTCAGTCCTCTCAATTGGAGCAAAATTTGTGGCCATTGGCCAATTTTGGAGAAATCGATTAGGTGAATTTGTGGAGGTTGCATGGCTATCTTTTGGTGTTGGTTTCTATATAGCTTGGAATCAATTTTCCTTGGTTAAGAGAGTAAATTGCATTGTAGAGAAATCTGATATAAAAACCAGATATTTACAGTCAAGGAAGGATGCCATTAGGAGGGACGTTTTTGCTTGTGGGGGTTCCAATTTGCATCAATTCTTTGCTTGGCTTGGTGCACCCACTGCCTTGGAGCATGGAGATGATATTAGATGCTTGAGACAACACATATTCATTGCATATTATTTTAAATTTGAGATTAGACCAGAACAGGGGCGGTTGGCTTGGAAAATTTGATTTGGCTTGGGAGATCATCTTTTCACTTGGAAATTGCTTGCTCCTTCATCTATTCTCAAGGGCGCCTCAATCCCACCAGGGTTCACTGCATACAATTCATCCTTTAGTATAGTTTATATTTGCAGCTATAGGTGTGCATCCTTCATACCAACATACCATATAATTGTAATTCTTGTTTATGCCAAGAGTCTTGGCTAGTCTAGTGGAGCATTGTATCAAATCATCAATACAAATAAGAATCACAAGTTGTTGGTCATTTATAGTATCTTTTGAGCATTTGAATTGAGACAGTAGGTTGCATGTTAACTGTTCGACTAAATGTCCATTGGCTCTAGGTGATTAGTTTGCTTTGTGAATTCATCTAATAGCATAGAAAAGAACAAAAAAAGAAGCCATTCTTGCATCTAGAACTTAGCATTGCCATTCTTGCATTGTTCTATAAACACTTGAAGCTTTAATCCATCGTCATTCAAACAAATCATCAAAACTGTGACAAAAGCCAGCAAGAAGCAGTTTGCGTACAAAGTGTTTGAAAAAATTACAAGGCAGCAAATTGAGACAATTAAGGGCAGATTGGGCAAGGATTGTAACAAATTTTTTGGTCAAAGGATTTTGAAAATGACTTTGGTGCGGGCTATTAATGCTCAGCAACACCATGCGGGATTTTGAACCTTATGAAACACTTTTCAGGTTTTTGAAGTTCATAAACATGAGATTTTGAAGCTTATGAAACACTTTTTGGGTTTGTGAAGTTCATAAAACACTTTCGGGATTTTGAAGCTTATGAAACACTTTTTGGGTTTTAAAGGTGTGTTTTGCATGTTGCGGGATTTAAAGGTGCATTTTGCATAATAGAAGGCTTTTCACAATGTTCAGACCAATGTCAGGGTTTATGACTTTACTCAATAAGGTACCGGAATCCGATGTGTGTTTGAACACATATTGTCAAAATCTGACGATGTGCCTGACATGGTACCAAAACTCATCAAAGCCAAACTTAAGCAAATTTTAGCTTCTTTCTCCATCATCTGTCAGCTTTGTCCACTCTTGTACTGCTTCATGGATACCTTAGAGCACACATAGGTATAAAAAACATATGAAGCATCATCCAACATCAAGTGTCTCATTATGACCATCTATAATTTTGTTTTCAAGTGTGGGACTTGGCTCCAAGGCATGATCTTCTCTTGCCGAAAGAGGTATAGTCAAGAGATAATTAATATGCTCAACTTTGTCACTCAAAACTTCCCAAAAAGTATATCTCAATATGCAACTCAAGCTTTGTCCATTGGGCTACGGAGTCAGTGTTTGTTATGCAAAAAAATTACGGTCCATGTTATTAGAACACCTCCAATTTATTGTGAGTTCAATTGGGGGTGTTGTCATGAAATGTAAAATTTCATGACAACAAATCTCAAACCCTCAAAGGGGGTCTTTTCCCTAGGAGAGAGCTCCCAACTAAGTAGCTGTCCTTGCAAGGGCTGATTACAGTTAGGCACCACCTCAGCAAGCTTCCCAACTGCTGTGCTCCACTTGGAAAGATGCCTTAGACCTGAAATCTGCCAATTCCCACTTAACTATGACCTCTGAATGAAGTCACCCGCTGAACATTGAAGGGTTTCATCCTCAGTATCCGAATACTAAAAAGGGTTTTCATCCTCTAGTGCTGAAAGCATAAGCAAGCTGTTCAAACTTTGAATTTTAGTTGATCAAAATGACATGAGTCCAAAAATGAACCTCCTTTCCTTTTTTAATATCTTTTCCCTCCAAAATCAATCTTAAAAAGGGGCGCTCCACTTAGGAAAGGGATTTGAATATACCAAAAAACCACTCATAGTTTTTACTTAAGGGCTAACTTGCTCATGACAAAAAGGTCCCCTCCTTAAGTCAAAATTAGAAAAAGGTTGCCAATATATGTACTTTTTGGCAACTTAAAAAAGAACCATGTTTCCCTTTGATCGATCCTTACCTTAGCCTATGGGAAACAACAAGAAAATAGGCCAAGGGTCTTCAACTGCTCTAATCTTGAGAAGGGGACATAACACAATCTCTTTATGTATTTCTTTCTTTGAAACCCAAAGCTTTCAAGTACACAACTGTATATCCACAATTTTGTCAAAATTGCCTAAAGTTCCTTTACAAATTTAAAATGCTCTATTTATACACTTTTTTTTCAAAAAAGTATTTATGTAACTACCTCAACCAACTTCTCAAGTCATTTGGGAACTTTTTACAAAAATCACAAAAATAGAAATAAAGCCAAACATTGACCCAATTTATGTAGCAATCATAAGAGATAAGTCATCCTTTGAAGGATGGGTCCCCACAAAGTTCTCAATCTCTTTCTGTATTTTTTATTTGAAACTCCAGTTTTCAAATAGGCAGTTGTAAATCAATTTCTTTGTCAAAATGGCCAAAAGCCTCTTTAAAACCTTAAATGCTCTATTTACAAACTTGTTTTTCAAAATGTAGTTACATAACTACCTCAACCAACTTCTCAAGTTATTTGAATTTTTTTCCACCAAAAATGAAGAAAATAAAAATAAATCCAAACATTGACCCCACTTGTGAAGTGTTGATTATAAGAGATAAGTCATATTTTGAAGGGATGGGCCCATCATCCCTAGTCAAATCAATTAGATTATTGTTTTCAGCATCTTTCTTCAATTTGTAAGCACAATACTTTTCCGTAGCCTCTTTCACTTCTTGTTCATCAGGGAAGTCAACATATCTTGCCTTTGTATCCCATGAATACAATATTTCAAGATTCTTGTTTGGTAATTTCTCATTTCAATAGTGCCTTCTCAACATCATTCACCCAATTACGTACATTTATAATATCCTTGATGGCATCAACATTAGAACCTTTAGACTTTGAAAGATTCTCTTTGATCATTATGGTGAATTCTTCCATTAAATTTTTGGAAGACTTCCATATTCCATGTTCATCGATGAATGTTAAAAGGAATGTTTTCTCTGAAATCCTGAATGTTTACCATGACATCCAGATTTTTATCCTCAATATCTAGAAAGACTTTGATCCTAGGATGTAGCACTTCCACTCTGAATTTTGTTGCTTCAAACGATTCATAGGAAGCATCTTCATTTGTATCCTAAAACACTCCAATTGAGACCAACAAATCAGCTAAGATTCTGACATCTATTTCAAATAAAGAATTATGTTTTGCCACATTGTTTCTTCATCTTTGAACATCTTCTCAACCTCCTTTGATTTTTTCATGTTCATTATGAATTTTGTACAAAATCTTTATTGCTTCATCAAATGTTTACCAACCACAAACCAACAATTTCTCAACTCATGCCTTTGTTACTTAGACATAGCTCCCAATCCCAACCTATGGTAAAGCATTTTTGTACAAACTGGTATTTGGTAGAGGAGGATCAGGTGCCTGAGAATTCTCCACATGAATTATAAGATGAATATATAGACCCAGTTGAGTGATTTGTTCTTTCAGTTCTACCATAGATTTGCCATCTTTTTCATTTCTATTGATCGAAACTGGATGATCATCTTCAGATAATGAATCTCTCCTTGTTAGGTGGGCTTTCAAAATGGAATGTTTTTAATTTGATACAACTTGCTGACATATCCCCTTGATTCTTCTTAATAGGAGTGGAAATTTGAGAACGCATTATCCCTTCATCATCCAAACTCATAGTCAACATTGATTGTATCTTGGCCTTCTTTGATAGCTTGGGCTAGATCAAAGATGATACTATATTAAAATTAGGCGTGATCACTTTTACAACTCTCTTCCTTTTATTTACCATAAGTTGTACCCATGCTGAAGTGCCAACTACAAAACATTTTGTTTTAAGATTCATCATTAATTGAAATTCTGCATCCATGGCATCCTTCCAAGGTTTAGACTGTAGGGCTTCCTGAATTGTAGAGGGCTCAACAGATTCAACTAATGTACTCATTAAGGCTAGATTGACCTCATTCAAGTCATGTTGCGAGTCCTTGATCTAGTAGTCGATGTGTCTGAAATTCTATCTGGTTTAGCATCCTTTAATGTACTTGTATACCATTTAGGCATACGTTGAGTGGTTCCTGTGGGTGGTGGAGCTACACCATTGTTCCCATCATCATCATTGTCTTCATTTGGTTGATTGCCATCGTCTGTATTCACTATGGGACTGATTGGTGTACCAAGTGACCCTGTAGAAGGAGCTTCTACTTTTGTCTTCCCAAAAAACTCAACATCCCTGCTTGTATAGATTTTCTTGGTCTTTGGATGCATTAATCTATAGGCAAGAGCTTTTTCACTGTACCCTAAGAAGACATACCTTTCTACTTTCATGTCAAGTTTAGTCCTTTTTGCTTTGGGAATATGCATACTTGCTTTGCATCCAAAAACTCAAAGATGTGCTATAGATGGCTTGTGTCTTGACCATACTTCTTGTGGTGTTACTCCATCAAGAGCTGCAATGGGAACTCTGTTGAGTAGATAGACTGTGGTTTTAACTACTTCTACCCAAAATGCCTTTGTAAAACCAAAATCATGTAGCTTACATCGCACCATTTCCACGATAGTACGATTCCTCTGTTCAACAACAACATTTTATTGTGTTGTATGTGGAGGTGCCATTTGATGACGAATGTCGTCTTCTTGTAAAAATGCTTTGAATTCATTACTAGTGAATTCCCCCCCACGATCTAAGTGAAGTGTTTTAATGTTCCGACCAATCTCATTTTCAACAACACTTTTGAATTGTTTGAAAGTTTCAAAGGCTTGGCTCTTTTTATTCAAACAGTAAACCCACATTTTTCTGAAAAAATCCTCAACAAAGAGCATGAAGTACTTAAACCCAACATGACTAGGTGTCATTGGTTCACACAGATTGGTATGCACCATATCAAGTTTTCCATGGACCCGATATGTACTTTTCTGAAATGGAGCTCTATGTTGTTTGCCTGCTAAGCAATGTTGGCATTTGTCTATACTTTTGTGAGAGATGGCAATCCTCTTACCATGTTATAACGGTGGAGTTTGCCAAGATATCTAAAATTGATGTGACCAAATCTTTTGTGCCACAATTGTGCTAAGGTTGTGTGTTTTGCTACAAGTGCTTGATTGTTGTCTGCACGAAGTCAAGTTGGAACATTTTCCCATCTTCTAAAGCTTGTGCAACAATTTTCGAGCGTTTTGACTTATCTTTGATCAAACACATCTTTTTGCCACCTTTGTAGTCAAAGTCAATCTTAAGGTTATGGTCAACTAACTGACTAATTGATAGAAGATTCTTTGAAAGTTTTGGAACATACAGGATGACTGAGATTTTGTGGATTGCATCCAAGTGGTAAAGAGATGTTCCCAATACCTTGAACACGGTAGGATGAATCATCACCCAAAGAGACATGATTTTTAGAAGTCTCATTCATACTGCAGAACCAATCTTGTCTTCCAGTCATGTGTCGAGTGGCACCTAAGTTAACATACCTGATGACATACCAGATAGAACTTTGTGATGTTGATTCTTCATGGGACTATGTAAGGTATAGGAAGTCCACAACTGAAGGGGTTTCTTCCTATTCAGCAATGTTGCCTTGTTGATTGGATTTCTTCTTCCAATGACCTTTCTTTTGGTCTTGTCCTTTGCGTGGATAAGATGATTGTTGGTTATGGGGCTCCTTGTTGCTTGAAGAGCCCTGTTTAAATGAGTTATACCAACAATCCTTAAGGTCATGGCCTTTCATTCCACATATAATGTAGACTTTTTGTTGTTTATTCCCCTGAGTATTGCGCTGACCTCACTTTAGTTTAGAAGACTTGATTTGCTTCTATCTTTTTTGCTGATTAGAGGCAAGAGCATGTTCTCCTATATGCATAGACTCTTCTTGTTGTAACATCTTTACTAACTTGGCAAAATATGGTTTCTATTTTGCGACTGTCAAAATAGTCACGAATACACTGTAGGAGGGTGGCAATGCTCTTAGAACAATAGGTACATGTAATGTCTCCCTTTTCAAGCTAGTCATTGGGATGAGACCCTTAGCTTGTGTGTTCCCAAGGGCTTAGGATTTTAAATGCAAAAAGGGGAACATTTATAAGCTTCAAGGATATGTTTTGATAATAAAGCTCTTTATTATCTAATTTTGGGACCTTTTTAAGGGTCATGGTCATTTGGACCTAAAAGTGCTTTTATAAGGAAACCTGTAATATATCATTTTTAAAAAAATAAAAAAATAAACTCTCCTGTTCTATTTTGGGCGTCACAATTGGAGGAGGAATATAAAAAGAAAGGGAAAGCTCATTTGAAAAAGTTATGCATTTTTGATATTGAAATTCTTGTGCAATTATGTCAAGTTTGATAAGTGACTTGAAGACGAAAACCTTCAAGTTCACCAAAGAGTTTGGGGACAAAAACCTTCATTCTTCCACATAATGCAGCTCTATTCAAGGGCTGTAATTGCGCCTCAATTTTGTATAGTTGTATGCAAGTGCATCTACAAAGGTGTTTTTGGACACCACCTTCATCAAGGAATTATTACAAACCCTTCAGAGAGCTGAAAATTCATAATTTCCAGGTCAAAGAGGTGAGCAAACTCGGTTGAGGAGCTTGTTGAGTTTGGAGGCCATCCCAAGGGTGGCGACCCCTCTCAAGAGGGTGATTTTGTCTACGAAACCCTCTTCTAGGGTCAAGGTAATTTTCATTAATTATTACAGCTATTGGCGAGGAGTTGTGGGTCAATTTGCATGAGTGAAAGGTCAATCTATGCCCTAGGAATATTTAGGAATTTAATATATTTTTTTGGCAACTTGGGTAACTTGATTAGAGAGATTTGGGAGGTGTTTAGAAGGGCAAATTCCAAGAAATAAATAACAGATTTATTTCCCTATTGTTTTTAAAGTGTGGCGACTCACTTGTGGATGTTTTTGAGGTGTTTCGTGATTGGAAAATGCAGCTGTACTTCCACATAAAAATCAAATTATTTGCAAGGGGATTTTCAGTCACTTGCCAATTTATATTGGTCAAAAAAGTTACTTGCTTTCCGTGTATTTTCAGCTATTTGTGAAGCTATTTTTAGCATGTATTGCTTGGGTATTCTATAAATTTTTCAGCTAGGGCTTGCTGGTTTGTGGAGCAGATTTTCAGTTAATTGACAATTGTATTCAAGGGTTTGTTGGAAAACCCCAACTAGGTCTAACTGCCCCATTTGGGGACATTACAGTGCAAAAGATGCATCTGACACTGTCTCACTGTTAAGGTTTACCAAAATAATTTCTATAATGCCACTTTTTATAAGAAACGTGACGGGGTTTTAATTCTTCATAGATTTTTCAACCTGTTGTTTTGGCATGAGCTTCTTCAATCTCAAAATATCACCCAGATCCCATATGCCAAAGCAATTTTGAACAACTTGAATCAAAGAATCTATATGCCATATGCTACAAGTTGTATCCTTGACCCTATCACCATTTTGAGAATGCTTTCCATGATGGCAAAAATCTTGTAATGGCATAATAGGAAGCAACAAATCTGAAATATTTTCATCCCTTAGGCTGCAGTCAAAATGTTCGTCCACTTTTTCGGAAGAGAGATTGTTGCGATAACCTCAATGCCACCATCCATGTGACTCAAAATTCCCAAATTAGGGTTCATCAAAATGTTCACCTCAAATTCATATCCATCCCTAATGCTTCTCTAAAAATCAATACTTTCACTCTTCTTGCTATAATCATGAAGATAATCAAATTGCTTACCATTAGTTGCTGGTCTGAAGATTGCAGCAAGTTGAAGACCAACATAAGTATCTGGTGAGGCACTTTCTTCATGTGCATGCCTCACAACAAAGTCTTCTTGGAATTCCTTTTCATAAGCCTCTTGCAATTCTGATTTTTCTTTATATTCAAAACTACCATAACGATGATTCAAGATCTCACCTTCCTCTTTAAATTTCTTTAGGTGTTGTTTTGCTTGAATAGCTATCAACTTAGCTTCCTTAGCTCCATAAACCTCTTGCAATTCTGATTTTTCTTCATATTTAGAACTGCCATAACGATGATTCAAGATCTCACCTTCCTCTTTAAATTTATTTAGGTGTTGTTTTGCTTGAATAGCTATCAATTTAGCTTCCTTAGCTCTTCTTAGCCATTCATCACACATTTTCTAAGTCCTTATTTCATCCTCCGCACTTTCCTGCAATGTAGTTGGTTTCATTTCGACACTAGGATCCACTTTTGTTGTTGATGGTGGATCATTGAATTCTGCCTCATACTTGTGATTTATGCACGTCTTTTTTGTTGAACTCTTTGGGAAATCAAAAAATGGTGCTTTCTTCTTCACAATTTCTTGGCTTCCTCATTCTTTTGCTGACACATGTAATCATTAGAAGTCAATAAAATACTTTCTACTATCAAAGGATCTTTACCTTCAATTTGCATGTGGAATTCCTTTTGGTCCTTAGTACGGTTTTGAGGTTCGAAACTTGACTCTCTCTTCCCTTTATCTGACCACACTTCCTCGTAGTACTATTTTCTATTCTGCGACTCCAACTCCATAAAGTTTGTAAAAGAGATTTATGTTCGAATCTCTACTAAAAACGTTTTGCATAAATCAAAACTGACCATAATATCCTTATGTAGTCACCCCATGGTTCACACACTGGCAAGAAAATGCTTTGATACCACTGTAATATCCCTTTTAGGGCCAAATTAAACAATTCTAGAATTTGTAGAAAACCCTCACACAATTCTGAATATATTACTGAAACCCTAACAAGAAATTGCATAATTCTAAAAATCATTCACAAGATATAATATGACAATATGAACCATATAGGCACCCTAAAAAAACTAAGGTGATTCAATCTCCTTCAACTGTAGAGCTCTTAAACCCCAAATCTGAATTTTATAATAATTTTTCAACCTTACAAATTAAATAATTCACAGCTGACTATATCAATGCAAATTCAAACAATAAATGACCAACTGATTGAATTGGAAGCTACATAACCTTCACAATAACCCTCCTAGGGTGACACCAGCCCTAAAACGGGTGACATAAGCCTATTGAAACCCTCTCAAGCAAGTCGACAACCTCTAAAATGTCTCCCAGTTGCTGCGCCTACCTTAATAGATGCCCTAGTTGTTGCGCCGCACTAATTCAAACCTCTGTGTTTTGTCCCAAACAATTTTTTGCTCAAATGTGACTCCCAGATGAAGCCACCAATTGAATATTGAGGGTTTTCATCCCCAATATCAAGTTACCGAAGAGGGTTTTCCTCCTCAATGGCTAAAAGTCGAAGCAAGTGTGCCCAACTCATAAAAATAAATTGGTAGATGATCATCCCCAAAAACAAACCTCACCATCTCCTTTTATACATTTTCCCCTCAAATCCAACTCCAAAAGTGGGATGCTCCAAGGGTTAAAATAATCTATTTAAAAAGTGACCCTTTTTACTTTCAAAATAGAAAAGTTGCCGACATGAAGCTACTTTTGGCAACTTAGAAACGAAGAGAACTATGTTTCCCCTTTTCCTTCATCCCCTTAGCCGATGGGAAACCACATAATAGGCTAAGGGTTTCCAGACAATGCTAAACCCGAGAAAGGGACATTACATTGTTCACTGGATAGTATTTTTGCCCCTATCCACATTTTCTTGTACGATCTACGATAAGGTGTATGTTACTATCCTTGATCAAAGTTGTAGTGAGGTTGTTCCCATTACAAATGTAATGTGTATCAACTTAGTGTAAGTCCTAGTTCACACTACCCCTATTGGATTCAATATGCTCCCATCCATTGTTGTTCATTACAAATTGGTGTATGTCCTAGTTCTCAAGCAATATCAATCCTTTCCCTTTGAACTTTGTTTGTACTAAGGGGGAAATGTTTTAGATATACTTACGTTAGTATAACATAATCCAATGTTGTAATAGTCTAAACCATAGTAGCAAAACGTGCGATTAATTCTTATACTTGGCACAAAACGCTTTTTTCCACTTAATTTATTGGTGCCTTTTTCGGCAAATCAATCTAGAAAGCCTCATATGATGGGTCAATTTGAAATGTTGTCTATAGTTAAAAAACTTAAATACACCCAAAACTTTAAAAAAATTAAACCTAACCCTAACCAATAAACCTAACCCTCCTCTGTGGTAGATGTTATATTGGACATTCATTGGAACATATTTAATATTTTAGCTATGAAATATGGTGGAAATATTTCTCATTATAACTCCTGACAAATCTACCCTTGATTAGTACCTCATGGGCCAGATGTAGGTAGGGGAAACATTCAAGTCATCTTTAGCTCTTGCACTACACATGGAATGCAAACCACACTTGAGAGTATGGGTTGAAAAAATGTTGTTCATGAGCAAACAAAAAATGCAATCTCCAAATTTTGGTACAACCCTAGCTTATCGTTTAATGTAGCCAGATCTCCATACTAGCAAAGTATGGAAGATGCAATTGTAGTTCCAAGTTTTGGGTTCATTGCCCCATCACTGATTTATTGAAGGAATTTGTACAGGATGTGAGCGATGTTCTTGAAAAACATTGTAAGGAATGGAAAAAAATTAGGATGCATTATAATGTCAAATGGATGGACAAATGAAGTTGCACACTCATCAACTTGCTTGTGTCATTTGACATTGGCACAATTTCTATTAAGTGTCGATGAATCTGAGATAATAAAATCAAGCAAGACACTCTTTCATCTATTTGATGAGATTGTGTTTGCATGGTTGCTAGGAGGCTTCTTATGGACAAAAATGGCACTATGTTTTGGACTCCATATGTGGCACATTATCTTAATTTGATCTTGGATGATATAGGCAAGATTTCATAGGTGAAAGAGGTTTTACAAAAAAACCCACACAAGAGTGCTTAATATAATGCACACATTCATAGATGGTAAGAAACTTCTTCAGCAAGGGGTGACAAGGTTTACAACCCACTTCCTTACATTGCAAACTCTTTTTCAACAACAAATGAATTTAATATGAATGTTCATTTCAACTGAGTGGATGGAATTTTCCTTTGTGAAACATATGGAGGGAAAAATGGTGGTTGGCTATGTTTTATAACTATCGTTTTGGGAAGAGGTAGATGAAATTTTGTTATTCTCTAAGCCTCTAGTTTAAATTTTGAAACTCATCGATGCAGATAAACCCCCATGGGTTATCTATATAAGGCAATTGATAGGGCCAAAGGCACTATTAGGATCAGAATGGAGAATAATAGGGCCAATCTACATGCCATTATGAGAAATAGTTGATAAAAGATGGGATCGATAAATGCATTCTCCCCTCATGCAGCTGGATATTACATGAATCCAACGTTGTTCTTTAGCGGCTAATTTCAAAATGATGCAGAGGTCACAGAGGGCCTATTTAAGTGCATGGAGAGAATGTTTCTTAGAGATCTTTTGAGGCAGCTATGGGAGAGTTGTCAATGTAAAAGCAGGAAAGGGGTTTCTTTTCTTGTAAGGTAGCCATCACAAGGAGAAAGACCTTCAAACTACGTAAACAATTTTTCTACATACGTACAGTGAAAATGTTAAATTTTGATTGAATTGTGCATGTTACATTGTTGACAAAATATATTTTTGCATCACAATGGTGAGATTTCATTGGCAAAGAAACCAAACGCCTTTGATGGATGACAATGCACATTTTGAGCTAGCCATATAGCTCACCTGCTTGCGAGCATAGTTGAAGTGTGTTTGAGCATATATATTCACCAAAAAATGTAATCAATGCACTAAAAAACGAACGAATGATTTGGTGTTTGTCTACCCCAATCTTTACCTGAAGATGAAGAAAGCTCAAGGTTAAGAAACGTTGCATTTCTAATAGTCAACTCATATGGAAAGTTGATTTATATTCTTCTAAAGTATTATTCTCTGATCACTAACATATGTATTTTATTTGATAATGTGAAATAACTATTGTAGTGTAGAATTGCACCCTTGTGAAAGAATTTTTCGGGCTCTCCCACTTCCAGCTACAATATTGAAACAACCTCAAGTTGTGGGTATCCTGTAATGAGGTTGAACCTCCAGAGTAGGTCAGCTTCCTCTTTGATACTCACCTAAAACTAATGCTAAACTAATGCTTCCCAAGGAAAAGGGTTGGAAAGGGAAAAGGGCTCCCAAGGAAGTTAACTAGGTGATGCACCAAATAAAAAAATGGGGAACTCCCATAAACTTGAACCCACACTAGATCTGTAAAGGACAATATTAGCTCACACAATCTCAAGATCAAGTTGATTGCATAAGTGTTTCATGGAAGAGGTTCAAGAAGCAATGAATAAAAACAAAAAAGAGTTCTAAGACTCACTGAAAGCTCACATTAATGGTAGAAAGAACACTAATCCAGACCTGCAAACAGCATTGAAAACTCCCTAAACAAGGTCAAAAAGAAAGACCATGGATGAAGAAGATTCTTCTTCACACAATGCCATAGTGCACATCTCACCAAACACAGATTCAAGGCAAAAGATAGGTAAAGAAAGTCCTATATTGCATCAAGAGGTAGTTTTTACAGATGCTTGATAGGGTCAAGCCTAATCAAGAGGAGCATACTTTACAATATCTCAAAAAGTTCCCCAGTTCCTCTAAAATTTCAAAATCAGAGAGAACTAGTTTCTAAAAAATTTCAAATTGAAGAACCTCTAAAAAATGAAAAGAATGGGATATATAGAAGAGGGAAGAGAGATAGAGAAAGGAGAGGGGCACGTTGTCCATGATCATTGAATGAGCTCCACCTTTCAAGGGATGCCCCACCACCCCTTTTTCCAATCAGGGCAAATCCATCATCAACATTTATCCTTCAATAGCTCCAGTTAGTTCTCAAGTTCTTATTGGCTGAGAAAAGTGCATTGGAGGACAAGAGTTTGTTTTATATGGTGAGTCGTGATCCTTTCAAACAAAAGATATCTTTGAAGGTTTTGATCATTATTGAATGCTCCAACTATTTCTCCAATCTCCCAAATTTGCTCCGTGAATCTCGCCATACCTTCCACTTGGCTTTATTATGAGGACAAGGTCCTCATATCTTAAAACTAACAGAGCCATGCCGTGTGTGCTTTGAGTGGCGGTTTCTTGAAAGCATGGCTCAGGCCGCTCTTTTCATTAATCACATACTTGCTCTATGCTTTGGGACCTGAGCCTGAATTAACATAGGTTGAAAACCAATCTAAATTATTGGTTTTCCTATAGTTATAATAGAAGACACTCTGCTCGATGCTTGGTCTTTTTTCGTCGATGAGTTTCTAACCTTTGATCTATACTAGGTCTGAAAGACCTATTCTGTCCCCCACTCACCGTTGATTTATATCTGCGAATGAACGTGTGCCGTTGATTTGTCTGAGCCCATTAACCTGTCAGTCGTTGCTCGTCATTGGATCTTCTGTATGATTGAACGTGAGCCGTCAATCCTATTTTTTGAACCCAAACATCTATTTCACGAGGCTTCACTTTGACGTCTGCACGAACGTATTTGACGTCCACACAACTGTCATGGACTTTTTGAATTCAAAGGACTATTTTATGTAGCCTAAAATTGACATTTGCGCAACTGTCATTACTCTGCTGGAAAACCAATTCCCCGGGCCATTTCTTTCGAACTTTTGTCTGTAGGCTTTTTGTTGAAGAAATACCCTTTGGGATTTTTTTTTTATTGGCCACTTTCTTGAAGAAATGACCCTTCAAGGGAATTGTATAGGACACTTTCCTTGGAAAAGGATTCTTTAGAAATCTTGTTTTGGACAATTTCCCAACAAAAATACCCTTCGGGCTTTTTGAAATGGACCCTTCGGGCTTGAAAAAGTATCTTTTCCGAAGGGAAAGGGCCCTTCAGGTTCTCGAAAAGCCCCCTTTTTGCCGAGAATAGTGCCCTTCGACTTTCTTGAAAATGCCTTTTCCGAAAGGAAAGTACCCTTCGGTTTTTTTGTTGGTCCATTTATTCCATCCAGAACATTTGTTCATCCGCTCATCCATTAACAACTTGATCCATCTAGGCACAGCTTGGTATGTAGGCCAAATTTGGCCAACAGTAACATCGAGGAAGATCAGCTGATTGAACTTGACAAAATCAATCCAAAATCCAAATAGCTCGAAACAAATGATGACCCTATTTATGATGAAGTTGACTTTGGCTTGTTGGAGAAGGGTGGGTACAACACTAAACTTGTCTCTCAAAAGAGGAGAAGCTCTAACCCTAGAGATTCAACATCTACACCTGTTGATCCCTAGTCTACCTTGTTGCCATTGACTCGCTCCCATTTTTTGTTCCTTTGTAAACAACAATAGTAAACATTTTGAAATGCAAATTAAATAGTCTGGAAATTAATGAAAGAAAAAAGTGGGCTGATTTTGATCTCGTATAATCTCATTTAAATTCCTCTCATAATATGTCTATTCTCTATGCAATTAAAATGCCTAATATGTATCTCTATGTTTTTAATTTTTTTTTAAAATTGTTTTTTCTTCTTTTTTCACAATTTTTCGATGATTTTATGTTTTTCAGACTTTTTCTCGATTTTTTTCTTGATTAATCACGATTTTTTGAAAAACACTTACACTTTTGAAAAAAATGCTTTTTTCCCCAAACAATTTTTGCTATTATGGTCTAAACTAGTAATTGCATATTATACTGTGTGTGTACGGGTTGTTGTAACCACTCATCTAGAGATTAGGATGTGTGAGTGGTAATGGGAGAGATAACAGTTGACTTCTTTGTAGGAGTACAAGCTTGTATAAGTACTTAACTAGTTTATGAACAATTGATATATTGAGTAAATATCATACATTCAAGATCACAGTATAAATTGTGCAATATGCCAGATCCACCCTTTGTTCAAACACACTTTCTTCTTTTGTGGAACCTGAATTCACCTCTACTAGTAATTTGGTGTGGCATGTCAAATATGGTTTCTTTCAAACTTTATGCAATTCCTCTTTCTCTTACAATTTAGCACCTTTGATTGGTGCTTGAGGGTTTGAATCCATAGCGACTCTAATATTCTTCCTTTAAATTTGTTTTGTTTTTGCTATTGCCAAAATGGGCTCTTTCTCATGGCAATGGAACCTGAATTCACCTCTACTAGTAATTTGGTGTGGCATGTCAAATATGGTTTCTTTCAAACTTTATGCAATTCCTCTTTCTCTTACAATTTAGCACCTTTGATTGGTGCTTGAGGGTTTGAATCCATAGCGACTCTAATATTCTTCCTTTAAATTTGTTTTGTTTTTGCTATTGCCAAAATGGGCTCTTTCTCATGGCAAATTTTATTCTATTTTTCACTAAAGTTTCCCTTCATCGAACTTATGCTCCATACGACCTTACTTGAGCTTTTACGGACTAAATTAGTGAATTTGTTCTTGGAACACTCAGTGCTCGTACAAACAAATTGTCGCCTTAGACAAATCCCGTTTGGTCCTAGGAAAAATGGGCATGTCTTCTCATCTCCCAAACAAATGGATTCACATCTCAAATAGACTCATTGTGGGACAAGGCAGGGGAGTTGTAGGACGCAATGCAGTGGTCGTTGCACACAAGGGGGTTAATTAGAACTAGGGCTTGAGAGAAGGTCACAAGATAGATTTTGAATGGGAGGGGAAGGTCCAGATAGACTGCCTAGCTTGTCCTAGACAGACATGACTATGCAAGGTGTCCTCTTGAATAGAGCCCTTGTCTTGAACAAACATGTCACACACATTAGATAGGGTTTTGGCCCTTTGACAAACGTAGATACTTCGATGGACACTCAATATAATTTTTTCGTTATTTTATTTTCAGTGCTTTGGTTCATTTTTTTTTATTTAGTTAGTCTTTGATCCTAGTTTCCTTTTACACTAGCACTTTCTAATGTAATCAGGATGTATTCATGACCCATTGAGCTACTTTCAGTAATTCATGGACATTAATCTAATATCTTTCTTTCTTTATTTATTTCAATCACTTGTTCTTTCGACCTTCATTTCCTCACTCCTTTCCTCAGCTTGCAATCCTTCTGGGCCTATCCTAGACCAATGTCTTTTAGAATGCAAATGGGGGAACTCTGTTTTAAATCCTTTTTGGGGGGTTGTACGCCAAGATTGAAAATGTGATGTTCCTAAAACTTCATCTTCGATATTATAAACATACCCAAAAAAAAGGTTCTAAATGATCATTATTTTAATGGGAAAGTTCCCTTCAAAAAACATAAAAAATAGTTCTAAATGATTTTTTTTAAATTCCTTCCCCCTTGACCATTTACATTCTTTGCACTCAAGTTTCCTCTAAAATGTGTTAAAAAAAAACTTATAATCCTTTGTTCCAAAAAAAATTGAAAGTTGGTTTCCCCCGTCTCAAACATCATGGATCACACTCTCTTTTTAGAAAGGTGGTAGTCTATTAGTCTATTGCTAGAACCTAGACTTCCCCCCCTAATTCTTGGAATGGTTCCCCTTTCTCCCAACATGCTTTATTTTATTCTCCACTGTTTGACACCTCAACAAATGTCCTCTGCTCTTGCATAAATTGCATTAATTCTCCCTTCCTCCAAACATAGTACTTCCTTTAGTCTACTACATAAATAAATATTTAAATGACCTGGTTTGCAGGGTCTGGTTGGTGCTTTCACTTTTCTGATTTCTCTATAATTGTAGCAAAAAAATTGTTCCTAGATATGTAGATTTTGAACTGTTAACCACATTCTTGATTATATCATTGCTAAAGCCTAAGAATCTCAGAAGTAATAACTTTGTGGGTTCGTACTTCATGTATTTGGAATGATCCTAACCAACACAATTTGAATTTCTCAGGTTTAATTTGCCTTCAACCATTAAACATTAGAACCAATTTTCTTGGCTTCTAGTTCATCCATCATAGAGGCTTGGTGTGTCAACGTTTTCTCCTCTCCTACACAATCTCAATTTCTCATTGTGCATTCATACACCTTTCATTGAACTTATTCAGTTCCACTTGTCCGGAAATCAAACTTTGCTGGTTCCTAATCTTTTCTCCTAGCCTTACCTTAGGCTTGGAACTATGAATTACACGGGGACCAATCCCTCCTATCCATAGATCAACCGGAACAAAGTGTGTCCCGTCCAAACTGTGTAACCTGTTCTCTAAGCTCAAAACACAGTTGGAAGTTGCTCCTCTCAGTCATTGCTTACTATCCCCCACATGACATGTATTTTAGTAAACATATTTCTAGAAAAGACGTGATACATTCAATGAGCATCAAATAGAAGCTCATTAAACACATTTGATGCTCATTAAATGTATCACAAGTCTTTTGGAGAAAAAGCTTTTCTAAATTATGGAGTATGGAAGCCTAAAAAGACTTATGTATTACCGACACCAAAACTTTGTTCATTGCCTCTGCCTGACCATTTGTTCTGGGTTAGTATGAGTTAGATAAGGAGCGGAGAATATTAAATTTTCTCACCAAATATTGTATGATTTCATTAGATCACTTGTTAGGTGGAGAGGTATCCTGCATCTCATAATTATCTGCTCATAGAAAGAAAGAAAATATATTAATGTCCACAAATGACCAAAACTAGGTCAATGGGACTCAAGAATACACCAAATTACAATAGAACGAGCTAAGGTAAAAGGACCCTAGGAACAACGACTAACTAAATAAAAGAAGAACAAAAGCACTGAAAGCAAATGTGGGTTAATGCAGGAAAATCCCCCAACCCATGTGGGTAGGGTAACATTACAAATGGCTATGTGGGGAATAAGAAACTCCAAAGTGCATTGGCTGATGAAAGTGGAAAAGATTGGATGGTAGTTTCATCAAACATCTCCGACCATGCCCGGGATAGAGGAATCATCTCTGTCATTGTCTATCACTATGAAAGGGCCAATGCAGGATCTGATAATGCTCCTCTGGGACTGTCTAGGGCTGAGGGGGCCAGGGATAGAACTTGGCCGTAATTTATGCAGAGTTATCCGGAGAGGCTTTTGCTTCTGAAAAAAAAAAAAAAAAAAAATTATCGATGTTGAAGCTTTCCAAGAGCAACATATATTTCTGCAAAACCGGATGAAGAGAATCAGGAGTTATAGGGTGCCTTAGCATGGAATAAATCAGTCAAGGGAGACATAAAGGAATGATACAAACTGAAACCGAGGTTAAGACTGTAGAAAAAGAATATTCAAACACAGTTACTGATCATAAGAATGTTCAGGCCACCCAATGGCTTAAAGAATGTAGAAAGGCCAGTTAGGACAACCTTGAGCTTCTGAAGTAGTTGAAAGAATTGAAAAGGGATGAAAGGAATTTACATTTCTGGGCAGATTCTGCATCACAAGTACATAACAACAAGCGTCCTGTAATTGCAGTACCTGATGTAACCACGAAAAAATATTAATTTGAGGGAAAATATCAGTTGTGGCTCCACTTTTGTTACTAAAGACACTTGGCCTATGTGTTTCAGGCAGGGGGGAAATGATAGGACTCAAAAGGGCCCATCGTTATCCCATTTGAATGCATTTTCCCTTCCTTTTGGAGAAATTTTGCATTGATCAGTCATTATATACTCAAACATCTACTAACGATTTCAAGTGTGTGTCTACATCCCAACTGTAGGCACGGGCACCTATAGATGTCATTTTGTAGAAAATAATTAATTCTGTCTAAATCATTAAAATGAACAGTAATTGTTTCGGCCTGGAAACGGCTCGAGTACCAGCTCGAGTCCAGGTCCTCCTCTAATCCATCTTAGATTTTTTGGAAGTGTCTGGCTCTTTCTAGAAACGTCTACAGCATGTGTTTTTCACATAGTTACCTAAAGTCTTGGGGACAGGATTTTTAGGATGGCAAAAAATTTCCAAATTTTGGGGATGGCAGGGGGATGACTATTAAAATACTTACTAATATATAAAAATTAAAGATTAAATCAACCTTGGTGATCCAGCAGGGAAAGATGGGGTTGAATTTAAAATATTAAAAATACATTAATTAATTCTTAGATATACAGTCGCTGGTCCTATACAAATAAATTAAAAAATAAAATAAAATTATATAAATTAAAGTAAATAAATTGGGGATGTCTGGACATCCCTATAAATCGGGGGCATTTTAAGGACGTCCCTCAAGTTCAGGGGACGTAACCCTTTTTTTGCAGTTTTGATACTTTTGGGGGACATTGGCCCCCCTGACTTCCCACCCTCAAAACGTCTTGAGACAGCTCCAGGATGGGGGGGACACATTCCCACGTAACAATGGTTTTGGACATTTCCACAGAGAATCCACAGTATGGAATGAAAAACAGATAAAATAAAATAAATAAATAAATATAACCCACTTCCAATCCCCCCAACCTAACCCATCCCCCTCTACACTTAACAAAAAAACAAAACAAAAACATAAACTTAACTTTCAATGTATGCACTCTTCCTACAGCAGAAACTGCTCTGCAACTGCCTCAAGTAGACTGCTGCTGCTGTCAATAGACTTGATACGCTTCTATGTCAGTCCTACATCATTGAGGCTATCTTTTTAATATTATGTAAATCATAATTTATAAACATATGATGTTATCAATTATGTGACTTATTATTTATTTGTATGCTGATTATGATCAATTATGTCGCTTTTTATTAATTTTTATGTTGATTATGAATCAAACATTTATATTATGTTTATTTTTATTTTTTTAATTTTATATCCTAAGTATTACATTCTGTACGATATCCAGGGTAACCATAAAAAATCAGCACTCCTCATACCCATAACCATTTCCTGGCAACTTAGATTAAAATATATGACATGTAATGGATAGGGAGGTCGGTTTCGACAACTGCTTGATGGAAGTTCTCTTACATATCCCTTTCCTTCAGAAGAGAAGAGATCATATACAATCAGCCTTTTGTAATTGGGTGTTTTCTGTTTTATCAATCCATTCTAGCTTGACAATCCCCTGGGTTTGTGCATGGTTGACCCTCTGTGCATCCGCCCCTCCCCTCTCTTCTTTAGTATGAAATATGTTTTCTATCCTGTTATGTAATTTTGATTATACATATCTCTAGAAAACACTGCTGTAATTTTTGTGTGTTGTTATTTATCTTCAAATGAGACGGAACAAAAAATATTATGTGATTGTAGTTGGAAGAAATAAATATTTTGATTCATGCAATCATATTTTGAGAATTGACCAGTGCGTCAAAGGTCACATTCCCATATACATGTAGAAGTTGGATTTCAATGTTGGAATGATAGGTAATGAGAGTGAGGACCTTTTTCAATCTTGCCACAGCAGCTGCAGCTGCGGCTGCAAGCTCAACAGCATCAGGTGCACCTTCAGCTGCAGCAGCCAGAGCCGCAGCATGAGCTGCCTCTGCAGCTGCAATTGCTTCCTCTTTTACTGCCTGTTCCTGAATTCAAAAAATCAACCGTTATACTAATTGAGCATCCACTGGTATAAATGACCTATGTTTAGAACATGTTAGACCTGTGCAAAAGGGACCTCTACTTACCTCAAGATACTCCTTATTCATTTCTGTCCAAATCATAGTCTTCAACCGCACTTCCTCCTCATTGTGCAGGTATCGCTCAACCTACAAACACAGTATAAAATAACACATTACATTCCTAAATAAAATCAATTTACATGATTCTGCAGTTTTGTTTTCTTTAAACAAAATTAAATCCTGAATGTTGAAGCACTACTACATATATATTGAACAACACCAGGTAAGTTTAATCCAAAAAAAACTTAAAGCCAGTAAATGCAAGATTCCTACAGTTACAAAGAAAATACATTTGACACTTCCAACATGATCAGTAAAGCTTAATAACTACTACTTAAGCAGCATCTTTCAATAAAAGATCATTTACATATCCTTTTATGAGAAGGGGCATACAGGTGAAAATGCAAAGTAATTACACAATAATCATAACTGCATACCATGTAAAATGGCAAAAGTCAAATTCATGCCAAAAAATGTATGTAGATACAAGAAAACTATTTAGTAACACACATTGAAAATAAAAATGCATTCTATATACCTCCTCGTCATCAATATCAGACAGAGTTTCTAAATCCTCGTCCATGTCAACTCCTACTTTATAACTTTCCTGAAACTGCAATTGAGACCAATCATCTGTTTTCTCAGGGCATCCAATCGCTGCCTCTGATATACAACTCTCTGTAGCACCATTTCGACTATCCTGATTTAGACTCTCTGTATCTACATTTGTGGAAGCTATATTCTTATATCTTGAACCCTTAGTATTATCTCCATCATGAGAACATGCCTCTTCATCCTCAACCTTTTTATCATTCGTCAGCTTTACCTTCTCCCTTGTCTTTTTCACCTGTGATATTAAATTGATATGTTTCATCAGTAAAATAAGAAACATCCAATTTTTATATTGCCCACATATCAAGCAAGAGATGAATCTTAATCTCTTTGTTTGTTTGAAAATATTTTCTTGATAGCAGAAAAGGAGTAGTCTACCGTTTAGCTCCTTGTAACACAAGATCAGACTTTACAAGAAATTAAAAACCCATCATATCAAAAACTAAAATGTGAATATACAATCAAAATAATATATACAATGATGCTCAGATGCCAGATATGACAAAAAACAAGTCAACAGAAATAATTGGCCATTCTGTTTTAGTATGAATAGTTTAAAACCTACGTTAACGGGTACTGCCTTGGAGGTCCCCATACCCATACTGGTACAGTTCTGCTACCGAAACTCATCTGGGTACTTCGCAGATTCTGCTATTATCCTTGGCACCGTAATTTCATAATTAAAAACAGTGTTGGTCCAGGTATGGAAATCATAATAAAAACAAATAAAAAAAAGATTATAAAAACAAAAAACTAAACTGTTGCTAATCCTGCTGCATCTAGTTCTAATGAACTAATTGCTGATTTGGATGTTTTCAATTAAGAGCAATATGTTAATTTGTTCACATAATTCTTTTTTACTTTGATTACGACCATTGACTATTTTTCTGTTTTAAATAGATAATATAAACCTATGTGATATATCATGTGTCATGAATCATTTAATTAGTGTTTTACAAGAGCACGGCCTTTGGGATCTGACTGACACTTAGGGACAGGGACAGGATGCTCTCCGCCCGCCCTGCCCTATCCCTAAAAAAAGAAAAAGAAAAAGGATGTCCCCCTCATCCCCCCCCCAAAAAAAAAGAGGCCTCACCAAATAAGGGGGACGTCCTGGGTATTCCGCCCTCTCGCTCCCCTTCCTCCCTCCCCTGCCCTCTTTTAAGGCATCAGGGATGCTATGATGTCTTTGAGACAATCAAGGGACATCTCGTTTGTCCCCGATGCCTTCGTTCTTAAAAAAAAGACCCCCTAATTTTTTTTTTTTAACACAAAACAAATAAACCCTAAACCCTAAAATCATGTTGATGTACTCTTCTCAGTTCTGAGTTACCAACCATGCACTTTTGCTTTGGGCCTTAGCATGTTGATGTACTCTTCTCAACTCTTAGTTTGACATTGTACTTCGTAATTTTGAGTAATGAAAATCATTATTTATAATTCACAATTTCAAATTAATGGATCAATGGTCTTATTTAATAATTTATTGTTTTAAATTTTAGCTTACTTTAGTTTGTATATGTTAATTTTAAGAAATTTAAATTTGTTTGTACTTTAAAGATTTAAAACTTAATTTTTATATATTATGTTAATAGTCATCCCCCCATTGCCGAGACAAGTAGAACACTACATTTAATATTTTGAATTATCAATTATCAATTATCAATAGTGTTTTGTTATTTTTATAATTATTTTATGCATATAATGATATAACACTAATATTATGGTTAATTGTATTTACTTTGTCTATAATTTTCATATTTTTAATATTTTATATATTTTTTGTATGGACGTATTCAAGACGTACTGTAACTCGGGTCCGGAAAAACATGAACCCATACCCAAACCTGTACCAGTAACTTGATTTAAAGCATAGTCACTTGGAGACATGGGGTACAAATACTACTACGGGAACAGGTTCACCATTTCAAATCAAGTTACAAGAGTAAATGAATGATGGTATGGCTATATAGTATATTATATATATATATAGTCACCAAAATGTGGGTACAGGGAGAGGGTCCTTGTTTCAATGCTGGAATTTTGTGGTGACTATGGTTTGAAATTATCACTATTATGAAAAAACTTATGATTGTTGCAAATTTCTAAAGTCTGTATAACATACAACCAAAATGAAACAAGAGAAACGAATAAAATACAGCAACATCAGAAACAACTGACACAGTGATGTAATTTATTGTCCAGTCTTAGGCTAGAGAATAAGGTTACATATTATTTGGAGCATCCTAGAGGTCAAGTCATGCATATCAGGTAGCAGATGAGTAGTTCAGATAACAAATTATGATGTGATAGCAAAGGAGATTTCTGGACAACCCTCACCCATATGCGTAGGCTTCTGTTCTTTTCAAAATCAATGAGATTTGATTAGCTGCAACATAAAAATGAATATGATTTTTACAAATAAAAGAGCTCCAGAAGGCTTAATGGTTCATTTAGAGTACAATTGATGATAAATAGTGCACCATAAAATGACAGACACTATAATTGACGTTAATACATAAAAGAAGGAGTCTACTGACTAAGTGTTTAAATGTTTTTCATATTTGACAGACCAAATGACAGAATTCAGTGAAGAAATCAATGCCTCTGTTCTGTCTTTGGGTGAAATAACATTCATAGAACTCACACCTTACAAACATCTATGATCAATAAGCAAAGCATGCCTTGCTGAACAATTAATAAGAAGTCTAAAAGATAAACATACATCGCCTTCCAAGCTTTCTTGGGCTTTTCTCTGACATGGACTCCCTTCATCTTCGTCATCATCAAAATTTTCTTTGGCTTGTTTTATCTGTAAGAATTGTTTTCTCCTCTGTTCTTCAGCACGCTGGAATGCAGGTGGTGCAGATCCTCCCTGGATACCTCCAGAGAGTTCGAAAAACTGCAGTGAAGAAAAAATGCACATTTACTACACTAAAATGCTAAAAGCTAGAAGTTAAGCACAGGTTTCATATCATAAACAATATCCCACCAAAAGGACAGAAAGAAGAAACGTAACTCTTGCATACCTCACCGTAACACGTTTGGCAGAGTCCATGAGCAAAATGCTCAGCATCTGTTCCCTTGTGCTCACAAAGTAGTTCTGTAATGCCCTTTATCCCTTTAAACTCTGGATTTATTGCTGGAGCTGTTATTGACTTCATTTCTGCCTCAAGCTCCTTCGCCTTGGCTTCAAACTCCTCCGTCTGTAAGAAAGAAACAAGACCAAATTTCAACACTTCAGCATAAGTTTTTTTAACACAACAGCTGGATTATATAATCTGTGTAGTTCTAGCAGTTTTATTAAGTATATTGGAGTGGAGCTTACATTGAAGTAAGATCCCAAGCATGAACAATGAAAAAAAAAATTATTGGATACACAAGGACTGTAACCATCATATCAAAAAATCACACCTAAAATTTTTCTTTTGAAAAATAGACATTAACATATCCAGAAAGAAATCACCATCCAAACTGCTCCCCATAATCTCCAAAGCATCAACTTCATCCATTGCAAAATTTATAATGTACCCTCAAAATAAATTTGTGAATTGAAGTCTTCTTGAAGATGATAATGTTCTCTTCAATCCCAGTGATGCCAGCCATATACAAGGTACAGAACAATAGAGAAGTTTTTACCAAAACCCAAAAGCGGTACCCAATAAGAAATCATATCTTATCAGAGATATATATCTAAAAGGAAAAAAGGAGTGCCATGGAAATCCATAATAATATCATTCAATGAAACTAGATTTATCCTATTTTCACAAGTACACAATTAACTGCATATTCTTCACCTATAGGCTATATCCCATAAGCATAACTAGGTATCTTCTATATTTCCAACCTCCTTTTGTTATGTTATTTTGCTCAGGTCTATCCGATGAAGAAGATTGAGAGTGCCAAAAGACCCGTTTATTGACTCCTGCCCTTAGATTCTACATAATATGCTAGGCAAGAGAATTTGATACCATAGATCAGTTCTCAGAATGCATTCCACCACAGAAAAGTAGTCAACATTAAATGTCCCAGGTCACTGAAGCAGATGATTTTTGTTCATCAGAAACTTTTTACACCTTACATGCTCCAGAAGAATTTCTCAACAGCAAAGACTTAAATGTTCTGAGTATTGTTTGCCTTCAGGTTCTGGGGAAAATATGGACTTAGGAACAAAACATCATATCAACATAAAGCTAAGAATATGTTGTACCTAGGTCCCCAAAGCTAGTAATAAATCTAGAGTTTAGTGCACTCAACCTAGAGTGGCACTAGGATCGGTGATCTCTCGGAAAGTAGTGGGACATATAAAATTTTGAGCTATGCTTTTGCATACAAGTGGCATACATGTTGACAATATCTGAACCCGTGAGCACCAAGTCACAAAATATATTTGAACCTGACACACTGAAAAATACAAATTAAGTTAATTAACAAAATCTGTGAATGAGAATGGGGGATCTTTTGTTTTTAATTCCTCAAGTCCCTTTATAGTTTTTGGCATGTTTTCAAATATGTGGCAAGTTTGGATGTTTGCCCAAGAAATTTTCATTTTCCAATGTCACATCCTCCACAAGGATCCCCTTCCACTTGATCTTCACTTGAATAACTGTCCTATTCCATAGAACTTTCAGCTCCTCCCTGGTTATGCTTTCTGGCTCAAAGACCAACTTTCCTTGATTATTTGTAGCAGAAATTTCTGTCTACAATATTAAATGGGCTCCTACTTTCTATTTCAAACAAGCCACATGGAAAACATCATGAATCCTCCCATTGTGGGGGATATCCAATGCACATTCCACTTCCCAAATCTTGGCCTGCATACTGTATGGTTAACAGTACCATGTTGAAGCTTCTATTTTCCATCCACTTCAAAGTCATTTGTTTGTATAGTTGCAATTGAATGAACACTGTATCCCCCACTTCAAAATTGCACTTTGTCCTATGTTGGTCTAGTTTTTGCTTCATCCTATTCGTGTTCATTACTAAGTTGTCCTTCAATTGTCTACATATGCTCTGTAACTCCTATTTCTTTTGCACTCCTCTTTGCACCTGAGCGTGGTTGGGTCCTTTAGTGGTTTGACTCTGAGCGGGGTCACTCTTTGCCATGTTTTATACTATTTCTTTCAGCATTGTTTTTCTTGTTTTCGGAGACCTTTTTGGTTTCCCGCTTTTCCCTGACACATTTCTGTAATCTACAGTCCCTTTGACCTACTTTTGTGGTCATTAGTTGGACATTAATATATTTATCTTTATCTTTATCTTTATCTACCATTGTAGGAGCCTTGCCCCTTTGAATTGCCTAGTCCAAAGGTTATGGAAGTTTGTCACCATACACCACTTTATATGGGGTCATCTTTATCTCTCAGTGATGTGTTGTACATGCATATATAAATAATCCACCCATTTGTTCTGCTTATCCCCTACATGCATCCTTAGGTACCCTTCCAAACATTTGTTAACTATCTTTGTTTGTCCATCAATTTGAGGATGATAGATAGTACATATTGTTATATTACCCCTACTTGTCAAAACAGATCCTACCAAATATTACTTTGGAAGATACGGTCCCGATAAAAAATGATCCATTGTGAGATCCCATATAGCTGAAAGACATGTTGGAAATACAGCTTAGCAGCCTTAGGACCATTGAACTGTGCTTTTCTCATAGGAATAAAATGAGCATAATTACTAAATCGATCCACCACAACAGATATTTCATTCTTACATCAATTCAAATTTCTGGATGCATGTTAGAGATGTAGATATCCCCCACCATGTCTTCTAGAAATTTGACCTGCAACTCTAAAGCGTGAAATTTCTTCGTGTACTCTTCCACTGTCATGCCTTTATGGAATTGGTGTATGAGTTGGATAAAGTACAGTTCTCCTGGTTTCAATCTGCTCTAAAGCATCAATGACCCAGTAAACGCCCCTCTAGGGTTTCACGATATCCATCTACCCCCCCATGTATGAGCTCCGTCATCAAGTGCTACAAAGCAACATTTAGATTCTCTTCAGGGTCATAAATCTATTAGACCTAGAAGGCTAGCCAAACCTTGCTCAACCATGTGTGTACATCTACTTCTTTCCAAATAGAGCTCAACAAAGACATTTATCTTAAATGTGTTCCAAAACATCAACTACATAGATGTGTCATGTTAATTGCAATGATAGATAAGATAAAGATAAATATAAATATATTAATGCCCAACTAATGACCACAAAATTAGGTCAAAGGGATTGCAGACTACTGAAGTGTGTTTGGTAAAAGCAAGAAACCAAAAAGGTCTCCGAAAACAAGAAAAAACAATGCTGAAAGAAATAGTATAAAACATGGCAAAGAGTGACCCTGCTTAGAGCCAAACCACCAAAGGACCCAACCACGCTCAAGTCCAAAGAAGAGAGCATAAGAAATGAGCAATCTCCAAGAATCTTAAACATCGGGAGCACGAGGATGATCCATAAGAAAGAACCAAGAAGGAACCCATCAAGAGTTTGATCCAACTCTCCTAGAATCCAAGGTCGACGAGAAGAAGCTCCGAATAGAAGTCTGCCCTGAAGAAGGGGAGGTATGATGCCTGGTTTGTCCTCCAATACTCTGCCTAGAAGGAAAAGTCCTCTGTGAAGGCTTGGTGGATTTAATCTGCCTCTTGATGCTGGGTTTGAAGTGAATATGCTGATGAAAACTCAGGGAATTGTGAATAGTGCCTCTGAGCCTCACTAATCTAGAATGTGGGGTTAACTGATGTCAATCTATCACTTAGTGCCTCTCCTCGAAGGTAGCACCGTGAAAAAGGAAGTAATCCGTTGAGTGGGGATTGCTCTAGTGGGTCTCTCAATAAAATTATCACGAAGCTTAAGAGCTTCCTGTATATATAAAACAAAACATCTCTGGTCCTCATATTTGAAGAAGTCAGAAAGAGTTTGTGTCCTCCTAAATAGGCAATAAAACCTCCCTCTGATCTCATAGTAAATGGGACAACGAAAGATGAAGTGCTCCTCGAACTCCGTCTCATGGATGTTGCATAACTGACAAATCCTGTCTACTTGATCTATCTGGTGATCTGTCTCAATCCTAAGCCAGTGAGACCCCACTCGAAACTGTCCTAATGGGATGCGAAGAGAGTGCATCCATTGGCAAAATGTATACTGTGGATGAATGATAAGCCTGTCACTCAGCTCCAAGAAGTGCTCTGCATAAAATGCCATCTTAGGGCATAATCCCCCGTGAGGGTTTACCCAAGTAGTATGGATAAACTATTTGTAAATATCATTCCTAATAATCCGGTTCAACTCCTGTCTAGTGGGTAGAAGATGAGTTGGTGCGTCCAAGGAGTACATAAATGGAGGAAGTCGGTCCATCCTGATTCCCACAGACTCCAATAGATCATAAAATCCTGTATACCAACAATGTCTATGGGTCGAAGGAGCTGAGAGAGCAAGATCCTTTGAAGAACAGTATGCTAAGAATGGGTATTTGTTACGTCCACTGGCAGAATCAACAAACCTCTGTATGCAATGTATGAAAGTGATCAGATCAAATATACTTTCTAGTCGGAAGGGCCGAGCTCCAAACTTTGCAAGAATAATGTGTTGGAGAATTGTCTGCTTACCTCTGATCATGTGAGGAAGGAAAAGTGTTTGGACCCTCTCAATAGCAACCCAATCACCCTCATGTAGAGAGGGACCCCAAACTACAGATCCATAGAGAATTGTGAGTCTGATAAGTGTATCCATGAGTGACATCTTGGAAGAGATATCTTGAAAGTGATGCCAAAAACATTGTCGTTCAAGGAGATCTAAAGAGCCATAACCTTTGTTTATTCTAGGATGGAATGCCTGCTTGAAGCTGAAACGTGGACCAGAAAATTGTACTCCCAGATCAGTATAAGAAGTGGTAATCTCAATCTCCTTTCCTCTGAAAAAGCAATGGAGGTGGGAGGTCTTCAAGCCATTAAATACCATGACCTTGGTTTTCCCCAAATTAACAGTTCGCTGCCGGAGATCACAAAAGAGAGCCAAAGCATCCAACTACTGCTATAAGCCCTTAGGAGATGATGCTAGGAGAACCACATCGTCCTCAAACAAGAGGATAGAAATCAAAACCTGGTGAAGAAGACACCCATCACTACCCTGAATATGTTCATGAAGAAAGGTCACTAACTCATCAATGTCTATCCCAAATAAGGTTAGGCACAAAGGGCATCCCTACTTGAGCCCAATGGTACTCCTAATAAAGTCTAAAATCCCATGAACCGTGCGGAGACAACCAAGAACATTCTCATATAATCTCATAATGGCTGCCAAGAGGGTCTCAGAAATGCCAATATTCCTAAGTCTCTGAAAAAGTGCCTCTCTCGAAACAGAATCAAACGCTTTAAAGTCTACAAAACAACAATAGACTTTGGATAAGCGATGACGTGCCTCCTCAATAATGGCCTGGAGTGTGAAAATATGATCAATGGTCTGATGGGTTGGTCTAAACCCTGCCTCTCCCCTAGCTCTAAGATGTCTCTGTTCTAGCTCTCTCGAAATCTCAAGAATGTGTGTCCAACCATGATCGTCTTGTAATTCTTAGGATATGAACAAGATCTTGATTTGTGAATCAGATGAATAATGTGATGTGACGAAGAGGGTGGGAAACCCGAACAAACCACGTGGTTTAAAAGATCAACCAAATAGCTTCCAAAAGCTCTAAAACCATGTTTGAAGAACTCGGCTTGGAAACCTTCTTCATTGGCTGCCTTGCTACTATTCATCACCTTCACTGCCTCTTTAACATTTGTGTATGTGAAAAAGTGAGAAGAAGATGGTGGAGAAGTAACACGGGTTTGCGTTTGGCTAGGATATCATAAAGGGTGGAGGTATGGGAAATCATGGATGTGGGATTAAGCTCAGTGGGGAGGGGAGAATGTCGTGGGAGGATGGTAGGCCAAAAGAGTTTGGGGGAGTGAATGTAGGAAGCCCGTAAGATCCGTCTCCTTTGAGAAATAAAAAGGCATTTCTTACATCAAAGAAGGCAATGATAGGATGATTTTAAGGCTAGGCATGAGGGGTGAGAATGGAGGACGGCGTACCGAAGCTGATGGTGGAGAATCCTGCAGTCATCATCATACCACTTATTCATGGGGCAAGATCTATTAGATTGATGGGAAGTAGACGTAGATCTGGTGTAGTTAGGAAAAGATTTGAGCACAGCTTCCCAAATAATCGAGGAAAGACATGTGTACTTGGAATTAACACAACCAAATGAGAAGAACTGGGGTTTTGGAGATAGAAGCTGACGGATGTGAGAAAGGAAAATGTCAGCGTCCCCATCCTTAAACTGAAAAATGGTACATGGTATACTGAAAGAGGGGGTTGTAACAGGAGGGGAGAAATCAGCCTAGATGGAGAAAGAGAGAAGAGCATGGTCTGCAAGGGTAATGGGGAAAATGGAAAAAATGACGGATGAAGGGAAAAAGGTTCTGACTGGATAAGACGGAATCCACCACACTCTTACCTCCCCCATGAGGTGTACATGTGAAAAAGTGTGAATTTGGAAAGCAAGGCAGCCCATTAAGAATCAACAAATCATGAGATTCCCCCAACTGTAAGAGGTGTCTTCCGTACGCTTTGTAAGGACCTAAAGCATCATTTGACCTCCTATGCAACCCCATTGACTCTGAATCAATCTCTTGTGTGCAGAGTGATAGAGAAAAAAACAATCTCCGCAACATGTGGAGCAAATCCAAGTGAGAAGACCAATGAAACTATCATTATCTTGTGAAAAAAAATCATATAAAGGGAAAGTTGAGTTGAAAAGCCTCTTCTATTGTTTGCTTGTGACTACCTTGAATGATATATTCCTTATTAACATTTCCACCTGGCACCAACATGTTCCCCTCGATAGAAGATTCACTTTGGAAGAGGTTATTTATTAGAGAGATATTGGAGGATCTTATTCATCTCGCGTATCATCTTCATTAGTAAATTCATCATACAGGGGAGAATTGTCAAATATTGGTAGAAACTAATTTTCTTCGTCATAGAGAGATGATCCATGAAAATGAAGCTCAAATAAGCTATCCTCATTTAACCAAAATAAATCTTCATACCACTCCATAAAAACATCTTTAAATCCACCCATGCATCTATTTCCTTCAGATATTCTTCTAGCACATTTAAGTTAAGAAACATCTATCAATTCCGTTATCAAATGTATTCATAATTTCTTTCAACATTTCTTGCCTAATCTTATTTAAAGGTGCTGTGCTCTTTTTCTTTAACATGTTTTTTAAGCTAGGGTTTAAAAATTTGAAAGGTTTTTCCTTTATAATGAAAACTTGAAGCTAAAATTTGAGTGGAAATTAGAACCAAACACCCCCCTGCAAATGCACAAATACAACACAATATGCTTGCATCTATCTAATTTTCTGATTTTTAAAAACTTCAACAAAGGTTTTGAGGCTGAAAATAAATGTCAAATTTTAGAGATTTTTTCTCTCTAGACTACATGAAAATTAATGAAATAAAATTAAAGATTGATGAGTACTTTCTTAAGGAAAAATGGCACCTCAATCAGACACCCAGCTTGAAGGATATGCTCATCTAAAGTCAGGGTACTCCAATTGACTACAATGATGTGCAACTACAAATAGAAACAATAGTACCAAAATTGGTTAAATCTGCATAGAAAATGGATCCTAGGAAGCTATCGTCAAGGAACAAAACTCAAAATTACATTGGAAAGATGGAAGAAGTTAGCACTGCGACCCTTTAACGGGTCAACTAGTCAAAAGGCAAACATGAAAGATGTAAACAATAAAATGGACTCACCTTGATCTGGGGCTCAGGAGGAAATGAGAATATAGATTGTGTTCCATGTGTGTGGGGAAGCTATATGAGATATAATTCAGAGAAATTGAGAGAAAAAGAATAGAACTAGAACATAAAGTTTTATTAATCTGTGTTTTGCACATGGCATACTCGTGAGAAAGATGAATGGATGTCTATCTTCTACTCTGATTGCTAACTAAAGCTAAAAATGTGTATACATATATTACAAAGCCGCAAAGGTAGAAAGAACTGTTACAAAAGTCAAAACAATTGAGCTTCTATGTGACTCTTCACCTTCTGATGGTTGAGTTGATCTTCGGCGTTAGAAGTAATACCCAACATTTTGGCACGAGCAGTTGCCTTATGAGAGGGGAGCTTCCCCTCAACCCCACACTGACTGAGCCTTTGAAACTAATGTGCTCTAGATCTATCAATTGGAGGCAAAAAATTGTTGGTGCCTGGCACTTGCAGTACCGAACGATGTAAGATGACCTTTGCAGTGTGTCATGGAGGTGTGTAGGCCCCTGCTAAAGCCACTGGTGGATACCACGTAAGATTTGGTGTAGGCATGGGTGGTGGCAAGTCCAATCGACAAAGATTGCACTACA
This sequence comes from Torreya grandis, assembly GCA_037957365.1. NCBI lineage: Eukaryota > Viridiplantae > Streptophyta > Pinopsida > Cupressales > Taxaceae > Torreya > Torreya grandis. Next base: position 4,942,419 of record JARHVA010000212.1, read on the forward strand.
CAACTATAGAAGTGTGTGTGGAATTTTTTGGAGACGAGTTGACGATCTTGGAAGTACCACGAACCTCTAGATGTTGTTTTGGGGTATCGCATACCATTGAAGAGGAACTGCAATAACCACAATCTATGAGACTAAACTTGGCGGTGTCATTGGAATTGCTTTTGGGAGATCCTACTACATCACCCTGAGTCCAAGGCACTAGGAAATTAAATTTTGATGGGAAATTCTAAGGCAACCCTAAGCTTATGTGGAGTAAAGTCTATAATTAGGGATGAGAAGTGAGGCTTTGGGGGAGCTTTGTCAAATTTCATCCCAAGGGACTCAAAATGGAAGTCGAACTTGGGATTAGGTGTAATGTCCCCTTCTCGAATCTGATCTCATAGTGACCGTTGGCCTAGTTCTGGAAATCCGTAGGCTATTCAGAAGGTGCAAATTAGGGTTTCCTATTTTTTACGATGACCTTGCTCGGAGTTTTGATGGCGGATTCTTTCTGGGTTTTCCGAGAGCTTCGTGGGGGTATGTTTGTTTCGGTTTTCTGAGCATTTCCATGAATTTACTATTTTTAGTAAATTCTATTTTTGGCAGCTAGCAGGTTTGTCTCAAGGAGTTGACTTTCCCTTTTTCAGTTGACTCATTCAGTTTTGGGCTTCAGAATGCGGTTTTGGAGAAATAAGTTTATTTAAAAAAAAAAAAAATAACATTATATTTTAAAATTATGACCTTGGCCTAGTCGAAATAACTTAATGTTATTTTAAAAAAGTGGACTTGAAGGGGGGCGCCATCATTGCTTGGGAAAGGGCGCCACCTTTTAAGGCTTCAAAGGAGGTCAACTGAAGCCTATAAAAAAAAGCATTGGGTTCTCATTTGGACATCTTGGTTTTATACATTGTTATGCTGCCGCTTTGGCTCTGGAACTGCTTCGGGCAATGAAGGCCTCCTAGCTAGGGCATCATTTCATGCTTGCAAGACAGCATCTAGTGGTGATTCAGTAATTGATATTTGTATTTACTCATGTATTGATTTCAGTTATTTCATTATTAGTTATTTGGTATTATTAGTGTTTCAGTTATTGTATTCTGTATAAGACAGACTGGGTTTTTACTCATAAATCAGAAAAAACAAAGAAAAAAGTTTTGGGTATCATTTCATGGTCTTGCCTAGGCTTAGGCGCCCCTTTTCTCTTATTTTCAGAATTTTTAAAGCTTGCAATTATTTCCTAGAGCAAATCGCCCCATTCAGCTAGGACAACCCTTGGGGTTTGCATTGGAATCCGTGTATTAATTATTGGATGCAGATTGGATTAGATCTTGGGTGCTAGCTTGGGCGCCATCTTAAGGAAAAGACTTTGCAACAAAAATCAGGAAGATTGAGCAAATTTTGTGTGAGTTATGAACATCTGAAGAATTTAATAGGTAGCTGGTTTTTCTTCTTTCTAACAACAAATTCTTTTTATTTTGTAAGCTGACAGTAGTACTGGCAGCCATTCTTTACTTGTTCAAATCTGATTTCAAAAGTTCAGTTTTCATTAAGTTATTGTATTAATTTTTAGCTCCGCCCTATGGTAGCTACTTTCCCTATTTGGATTGGCAAGCACATTCTGGGTGTAGAGCTCCGCCCTATGGTAGCTACTTTCCCTTCTGGGGTTAGCAAGCACATGCTGGGTGAAGAGTAGTTTCATTCTTCAGTATTTCCAATTAAAGCATTGTTATTAATTTCACTCCGTCATATGGGAGCCCCTTACTCCGCTTTGGATTGGGTAGCACATACTTGACGTAGAGTTCCTTTGTTTTGTAATTTCTGTTATCTCCACCATATGGTCGCCTCATTTCCATATTGGATTGAGTAGCACATACTTGGTGTCGAGTGTGCTTTCAGTGCAATAGATTGTAGGGATCCTCTGACCATATGCTCGTCGTTCGCCGGCGCATTCTTGGTTAGAGTTCTTGCTTCAGCATCGTTTTGGTTTAGCTGCTAACCTTAACGGGTGCTTTGGTTGTAACTTGCAATTTGAAAAAGTTGAAAAAATTTGGCTCGGAATATTACAGTGGTATCAGAGCCAAGATCCTGCCATCCTGTGAGCAAACCATCTATGAGTGACGGAGAAAAGAGATACATTGCAAGAGAAGATAAGAAAATTGCAAAACAGTTCCAGTGGTATCAGGTTCCCGAAGGTCAGACAGCTTCAGAGATCTTAAGGGCTCATTGGGAGTCTTCTCAAGAAGTAGATATGGCAGAAGGTGAGAGATCAGTCGGGGGTAACGAGAGGTTTACCAACACTAGAAATGATAGTGGGAAAGGTAGAGAGAGATCATTAAGTCCCGAAAAAAGATTTGAAAGGAAGATGGATGCCTTGATGGATATGGTATCCCTCATGTTGGGGAAAGTGGGTCAGAACCCAACTCTCCAGAACAATCCCAGATATAGAGGAGAGCCTAGTGCCTCAAATCAATTTGATGGAAGTGTTACTCAACCTGTTTCAAACAACACTTACATTTCGTCAAGGCCCTTCAAACCCACCTTCGTAGCACCAGTAAACACACAACTTGATCCTGAAGAGAATTCTTCATTTGTGGAACAATTGAGACGTGACCATGCGGAGTATGATTCTCTCCCTGATGACATTAAAATGGACATGTCCTATAATGAATTTATAGATCATAAGAGAAAGAGTAAGGGACAAGGGAGGAAGTATGACCAAAGAAGAACTCCAGCACAAGGAGACTTGCATCAAGCTATCAACAAGGTTTTGCTTTCCCACTTTCATGGAAGTGATAATAATTCTGCTCATGCTTGGATTCAGAAACTAGACAACTATTTGGCTCTTAGGCCAATGGCTGAAGAAGACGCGATTAAATTCGCTACGCTACACCTAAATGGGGTGGCGCATGAGTGGTGGTACCATGGCCTAATCACCTTGGGTCATGGATCTATCACTAGCTACGATGAATTCACAAATAGACTCATTGAGAAGTTCAAGAAGAAGGATCCAGAAGTGCATTTTAGGGAGTTGGCACAATTGAAGCAGTATGGCACTGTTGATGCTTACATAGCTGAGTTTTAAAGACTTTCAGTTATGGTCACAGGAATCACTGAGAGAAGACTAGTGATCTTATTCAGCGAAGGTTTGATGGAGCCACTCAAGGGATGGATCAAAGCTTTTGATCCACCGTTCTTACAAGAAGCAATGAAAAAAGCTAGAAACATGGAGTGGGCTGCTCCCAAAACAAAGTTCCATCCTAAACCATCATTCCACAAGAAGGATAGAGGGAAAAGGTTTCATCAAAAACCTTACCAAAAGGAGTTTAACCAGCAGAAACCTCTTGGCAAAAGATTGGATCCGGAAACTATCAATGAACTCCGAAGAAAGGGGTTATGTTTCCGATGTAGAGAAAAATGGTCTCCAGAACATGTTTGCCAAAAGGGAGTCAAATTTCACCAGATTGAGTATTATTCAGCCAGTGAAAGTAACTCTGATTTTTCAGACCAGCAATCTGATCCCGAAGATAGTGAAGTGGAAAGAGCTCATGAAGAATCCGAAAGTGAAAAAGAAAGTGGTGGTATGTTGGCTCAACTTTCGAGCTTCCAAAAGAATGAGTCTTTCAAAATTCATGGGACAATCAAAGGGCAGCGTATCGTTGCTTTAATTGATACTGGAGCAACCCATAACTTCATTGATGAAGCTATGGTGGCAAAGGAGTTGCAAACAGGAGATTTTGAAGGGTTCAAAGTTATGGTTGCGGATGGGTTCCACATCTCTTGTACCAAAAGGGTTCCCAACATGTCAATGCAATTGGGCAATTACTAAGTCAAAGATGACTTTTATGTGGTTAATATTGGTGATACGGATGCTGTCCTTGGCATTCAGTGGCTGCGATCTCTTGGAGAGATCTCTTTAAATCTGCAAACCATGGAACTCAAGTTTCTATACAATGGAAAGAAGGTGGTGTTGAGAGGGATGTCAAATGGTGGCCCTCGGATTGTGTCATTCAAAAGGATGGCAAGGTTGATATGTCATGACCAAGTGGACTGGGCTGCGGAATGCATGGTTCTTCCAGCTAGTCCTGCTGAAACGAAAATAGAATATCCTCCTGATATTCAATCTTTACTCACCAAGAAGAGTAAAGTGTTTGCTGATTTACCTCCTGGACCACCTCCTGATAGAGGTTCAGAACACATCATTGAGCTCAAGGGGCAAAACCGGTGATCATAACTCCATATCGGTACCCGAAGAGGCAAAAGGACGAGATCGAGAAGAATATTCAAGAACTCTTGAAGATGGGTTTCATACGCCCAAGCAAGAACCCATTTGCTTCTGCAGTGGTTCTTGTGAAGAAGAAGGATGGTACCATGCGCATGTGTGTGGATTATCGTGCTTTGAATCAAAGCACCATCAAAAACAGATATCCCATACCCAGGATAGATGAGCTCATTGATGAGTTACATGGGGCCAAGTTCTTCTCAAAGATTGATCTGAGATCAGGTTACCATCAGATTCGAATGAGGGGATCGGATGTGGAGAAGACAGCTTTCAGATGTCACTATGGCCATTTTGAATTCTTAGTCATGCCATTTGGGTTGACTAACGCTCCGGCTACCTTTCAGTCTTGCATGAATCGTATTTTTCAGAGTCATTTAAGGAGGTTTGTGTTAATATTTTTTGATGACATTCTGATTTACAGCAAGACTTGGGGAGATCATCTTAAGCACTTGGAGGAAGTGCTTAGTATCATGGAATCTGAGAGCTTGTTTGCAAAAGCTTCCAAATGTGAATTTGGGATGATGGAGTTACTATACCTTGGCCACATAGTCAGTGCTGAGGGAGTGAAGGTGGACCCAGAGAAGATCAAAGCAGTAGTTGATTGGCCACCTCCTGAGAGCTTAACTCAATTGAAAGGTTTTTTGGGTCTTTGTGGTTTTTATCGGAGATTCGTAAAGGGGTATTCACAGAATGCTACTCCCCTTACTGATCTCACCAAAAAGGGAGCCTTTGTTTGGACAGAAAAGGCTCAAATTGTTTTTGACAAGTTCAAGAAGATCATGAGCTCGTGTCCGGTTTTGGCAATACCGGATTTCTCCAAGCCATTCGAGCTGCAATGTGATGCATCAGGTGAAGGAGTGGGGGCTGTCCTGATGCAAGACAAACACCCTATCGTGTTTGAGAGCAGAAAATTACGAGGTGTTGAAAGAACATATTCAATCTATGACAAAGAAATGCTTGCCATTATGCATGCATTAGCCAAGTTCAGACAGTACTTGGTGGGGAATAAGTTTGTGGTTAAGACTAACCACAATAGCCTCAAGCATTTCATGCACCATAAAGATCTAAATGACAAGCAACAAAAATGGGTGAGTAAGCTTCAAGCTTACGACTTTGACATTGAATATGTAAAAAGTAAAAATAATATTGTGGCCGATGCTCTTTCCAGGAGACCTCATCTTAGTTCATTGTGTGAGCTTACTGCAGATTGGAGAGACATGTTGCTTGCTGATTATGCTAAAAATCAGTTTGCAACCAGCATTCTTGAGGGTACTTTTCATGATGAAAGGTACAAGATGGTTGAGGGATTGATACATTATAAGGGAAGAATCTTTCTGGTGACTGATTCTAAGCTGAAGAAGAAGATTCTTTTGACTTTTCATGATATTCCAGTTGCTGGTCACCAAGGTTTTTTCAAGACATATAGGCAGATCCGAGAAAGGTTTTCTTGGAAGGGATTGAAAGGAGAGGTACAACGCTACATTCAGGAGTGCCCTGTTTGTCAAGCGAATAAAAATGAGCATACATTACCAGCGGGTTTATTGCAACCACTCCCTATTCCCAATCAAAAATCGGAAAGTATCTCGATGGACTTCATCACAGGGTTGCCCAAAGCCCAAGGAAAGGATTGCATCTATGTAGTGGTGGATCGGCTAACCAAATTTGCTCACTTCTTCGCCATTACCAGCACTTTTTCTGCAGCCCAAGTTGCAGATCTGTTTTTTCGAGAAGTGTTTAAGCTGCATGGGTTGCCAAAGAACATCGTAAGTGATAGGGACAGCAAGTTCCTAAGTAAGTTTTGGCAAGAAGTCTTCAGAATGAGTGGCACTGTGCTCACCCCAAGCACTAGCTACCATCCCCAAACAGATGGGCAAACTGAAGTGGTGAACAAGTGGTTGGAAGGCTATTTGAAAAATTATGTCTCAGAACAGCAGAGAACTTGGGTCAAGTGGCTGCATATTGGTGAGTACTGCTACAACTCTACTTTTCATATGTCAATTAAGATGTCTTATTTCTTGGCACTTTATGGGTATGAGGCACCTAGTTTTGCAGATATAGTGTTTGGTGACAGCAAAACACCCCTAGCCAAGGATTTGTTGCAGCATAGTCAGGACATAATGAAATCTTTGAAGGATAATTTGCAGATTGCACAAAATCAGCAAAAATTGTATGCGGACCAGAGGCGTGTTGAGCGTTCTTTCGAGGTTGGAGATATGGTCTATCTTAGATTACAACCATATAGACAGTCTACTCTCAAGAGGAGTGGAGCTGAGAAGCTCAAACCTCGCTTTTATGGGCCCTTTAGGGTCATCAGAAAAGTTGGAGCAGTAGCTTATGAATTAGAGCTACCTTCTGATAGCAGAGTGCATAACGTCTTCCATGTGTCTCGCCTCAAGAAGGCACTTGGACATAATGTAATTGCTTCATCACAGTTACCACCTTTGGATGAAGAGGGACAGTTGGCTCTAATTTCAGAGGAGATACTTGATGTTCGAGAACGTTCTTTGAGAAAAAGAACCATCAGAGAATACCTGGTAAAGTGGAAGGACCTACCTATGGAGGATGCAACTTGGGAAAATGATGACATCTTGCATCATCCTAGTTTGCAATTGCTTGAGGGCAAGCAATTTTGGGAAGGGCGGACTATAATGTCCCCTTCTCGAATCTGATCTCACAGTGACCGTTGGCCTAGTTCTGGAAATCCGTAGGCTATTCGAAAGGTGCAAATTAGGGTTTCCTATTTTTTACGATGACCTTGCTCGGAGTTTTGATGGCGGATTCTTTCTGGGTTTTCCGAGAGCTTCGCAGGGGTATGTTTGTTTCAGCTTTTTGAGCATTTCCATGAATTTACTATTTTTAGTAAATTCTATTTTTGGCAGCTAGCAGGTTTGTCTCAAGGAGTTGACTTTCCCTTTTTCAGTTGACTCATTCAGTTTTGGGCTTCAAAATGCGGTTTCGGAGAAATAAGTTTATTTTAAAAAAAAAAAATAACATTATATTTTAAAATTATGACCTTGGCCTAGTCGAAATAACTTAATGTTATTTTAAAAAAGTGGACTTGAAGGGGGGCGCCATCATTGCTTGGGAAAGGGCGCCACCTTTTAAGGCTTCAAAGGAGGTCAACTGAAGCCTATAAAAGAAAGCATTGGGTTCTCATTTGGACATCTTGGTTTTATACATTGTTATGCTGCCGCTTTGGCTCTGGAACTGCTTCGGGAAATGAAGGCCTCCTAGCTAGGGCATCATTTCATGCTTGCAAGACAGCATCTAGTGGTGATTCAGTAATTGATATTTGTATTTACTCATGTATTGATTTCAGTTATTTCATTATTAGTTATTTGGTATTATTAGTGTTTCAGTTATTGTATTCTGTATAAGACAGATCTGGGTTTTTACTCATAAATCAGAAAAAACAAAGAAAAAAGTTATGGGTATCATTTCATGGTCTTGCCTAGGCTTAGGCGCCCCTTTTCTCTTATTTTCAGAATTTTTAAAGCTTGCAATTATTTCCTAGAGCAAATCGCCCCATTCAGCTAGGACAACCCTTGGGGTTTGCATTGGAATCCGTGTATTAATTATTGGATGCAGATTGGATCAGATCTTGGGTGCTAGCTTGGGCGCCATCTTAAGGAAGAGACTTTGCAACAGAAATCAAGAAGATTGAGCAAATTTTGTGTGAGTTATGAACATCTGAAGAATTTAATAGGTGGCTGGTTTTTCTTCTTTCTAACAACAAATTCTTCTTATTTTGTAAGCTGAAAGTAGTACTAGCAGCCATTCTTTACTTGTTCAAATCTGATTTCAAAAGTTCAGTTTTCATTAAGTTATTGTATTAATTTTTAGCTCCGCCCTATGGTAGCTACTTTCCCTATTTGGGTTGGCAAGCACATTTTGGGTGTAGAGCTCCGCCCTATGGTAGCTACTTTCCCTTCTGGGGTTAGCAAGCACATGTTGGGTGAGGAGTAGTTTCATTCTTCAGTATTTCCAATTAAAGCATTGTTATTAATTTCACTCCGTCATATGGTAGCCCCTTACTCCGCTTTGGATTGGGTAGCACATACTTGACGTAGAGTTCCTTTGTTTTGTAATTTCTGTTATCTCCACCATATGGTCGCCTCATTTCCATATTGGATTGAGTAGCACATACTTGGTGTCGAGTGTGCTTTCAGTACAATAGATTGTAGGGATCCTCTGACCATATGCTCGTCGTTCGCCGGCGCATTCTTGGTTAGAGTTCTTGCTTCAGCATCGTTTTGGTTTAGCTGCTAACCTTAACGGGTGCTTTGGTTGTAACTTGCAATTTGAAAAAGTTGAAAAAATTTGGCTCGGAATATTACAGAAGGATGGGAGTCGAAGGCGACTCTCATATAATAATAAACACAATGAAAAAAAGTGTTGTCCAATGTTTTAACACTGATACAATCAAGGGTACAAAACCCCTTCATTTTGGGCTAAAGAAACTTAAAACCAAGTTACGGGTTACCAGAACCTAAAAAGGCACATTAATACAAATAAATATAACTCTAATCTAAACAAACAAATTCCCATCTTAATCTATGCTTTCAAACAAAAACTCAAAAAGTTAGTTTTAACAAATCTACTTATAAAACCATGATCTCAAAGACAACTACTATGGAAAGGTAAATTTAAACTTGAAACACAATTCTCTGTACATGTAAACAAACCCATTCAACATAAAAACAGCAAAAGCCCAAATTTGAAGACGGATGCCAAACAATTAATTAGCAAATTTCATTGATTAAACAGCAACGGCCCAAATAATCATCAGAATTGCATAACCAAATGGATGAATTTCATTACTAAAAACTCGAACAGCAGTAGCCCAAATGAATATTCAATCATAAAATTAATAAAGCAATTGCATTGAATAATAATAACATCAAACCGAAACAGCATATGCCCAAATCAATTTCATATTGTAATAACTACAACATGATTTGCAAAAACAAGAAAAAATTCAGAGAATTGCACTTTTTTTTTTTAGTTTTAATACAAGAGAACTGCACTTCAAAATTAAACTAACATAAAATCTGCATTGCCTCATTTTGATTTTAAAAAAATCCATGGAATCAAATTTTCAGTGTCTTTTTCTAACCTGAGGGATTAAACAGAATACATAGTTTTTCTTTGGAACAAGAACTATTCCAACTACTTAGGAAACCGAAAACATGTAATTGATAAAGTTAACAAAATCAGTTAAAGATTGATTTTGTTAACTTGTGTCTTTTTTTCTTCCCTTTCACAGCCGCTACACAAGTGTTGTATACATAATATATGCAAGACAATTCAATCAAGATTTGTTTTCCCAACTTTCTCTCAGTAAAAACTGATTCTTCTTTGATTTCCCTGAATAGGCATGCAAATCGTCAATCAACACCCAAGTGCATTCCAAATTCTTGGCCGGGCCAATTGCATATTCTTCCAAGAAATCCTTCGTCAAGCCTTGTGCATTAGTAACCTCATGTCTGGTGTGACTCATAGCTGTAGAAACTATTCCTTTGAACTCATCTAGAGTAAACCACTGTCCATCTACATGCTTGAACTGATATACAAATAAAATAGCAAACAAAGAATTGGTTTTGGAAATAGAAGAATATAACAATTCACCCGCATTCCCCAATTGCTTGCTTAAATTGGGCATTTCAATAAAATGATTTGCAATGAAATCCTTTACCATAATGAATTCAAACTCTGAGAATGTAATTATATGTGATTCACCCACACTCAATTGCTCCTGAATCTATTCAACAAAGTTAATCCATTTCTTCGTGCAATTAACTTTCCTTGTTTATTTTCTATCTTCTTCTTGGCTTCTTCTACATGTTGTAGTCTATCATGCAATTGCATAAATACAATAAACAAATCATTCAAGGTGTCTTCTACCTCACGGAATCCTTTATACAAGGGTTTTCACCAACACCATATTCATTCAGTTTCTTTGAACTTCTTTGATTGTTTGTTGCAACTCTTGTATTTATCGAATATAACTTCCCTTTTCTTCATTGTTATCCTCATGTATATTCATCGAGTGTTTTAACAATGGAAGCAGAATCTTCCTTCTTGGCCTATGATATATTGGCAATGGTTTGTTCTATTACAACCGTGACCTCCTCAAACCCTCTTTTCTCCTCTCTTGTTACCATTTAATCTTTTTAGTCTAATATTTCATGGTAATTTCTAGCTTTCCCACCACAACCATGTCTATATTTTCTTCTTTTTGTCTCTTCATCTTTGGATTCTCTCTCCAATTGGGTAATGATCTATTCAAACTGAGGTATCTCCCATTTGACACATCAAGTGAAACCTGACCCAACACATAAGAAGAAATATATATCTTGGAAGAGCCTAGTGTAGGCAAGAGTTGAGACATACCAAATGGTCAAAGAAAAGTGGGAATATGAGGAATATGAGGCCCTAAGCTTATTTTGTCAACCTCCGAATTTCCATCCATCAATAAACTGTCATCTCCCCTTTTCTAGATCAAAATAATTAATATTATTATTATTAAAATGAAAAGTATTTTTAAATACTTAAAATAATAACATGACTAAGTTAGCCAAAAAGTAACTTTATGTTATATTAAAGGCAACTTACGTTTTATTATTATTATTTTTTTATCGGTGTTTGCTTTTGACTGGAGCTACAAACCGGTTTTGGGGCACAAACCAGGGGCCCAGTCCCTAAGAACTATTAAACCAATATAAACTGCTACCACTTGATCACTTGAAAACCACTGTTTAAACTCAAACGGCCACATCCGACCTATAAACGCCTTCTGAGATTCGAACTTGGATGGAGCTGGGCACAACCAACCCACTTTACCAACCATTCTACATCTCACTGGCTAAAATTTTAGGTAACAAGATTTGTGAAACGGACCCAAAACTACAGACATTTTTGTAACCAGAATGCCCAAACTAGCAGCGAATAGTATCCCTATCCATGGACTGTGGACTTGCCTCATCGCATTGAACACAAGTTTCAAGCCACATGCCAACCCCCGTCGCATTGAACACCGAGTCAGCAGCGCATTGCATTGTGGATACTTTTCACGAATAACCCATTGTAGCATAGTGTGGGAACGATGCTAGAGAGACCATGGTCATCCCAGGCAATAGACCCTGCGACCTCCGACTTCTAAAACTCACCTCACTCACCACTAGGCTATCATCGTCAGGTTAACTTACGTTTTATTATTATTTAATTAATAAGGTCATTTTTAATGTAAAATAAAGTCAATGCTAAAATAGAAATATAAGCGTTACTTTATTAAAAATAAAGAAAAGGCCCAAAGTGGAGCACCCCACATGGGAAAGGCAAACAGAAAATAATAAAAGGCAACTGGGGGTTCTTTTGGGATCATCTTGAAAATTTATATTACTCTCTCATGTATGTTTGATGTAAATGTTTCAAGTACAGCAATAGAGGACAAAAACCCTCCTTTGCAGACATATTTGTGGACAAAAACCCTCTTATCTCCGAAGGTAACTCCATCCAGGGGTTGTAGTTCTATTTCAGTTAAAGATATTCAATTTCCAGTTCACCTAGGGCACATTTTAGACCTGATTTTCAGTCCAGAACTACGATTACAACTAGGATATCATCTATTCCAGCTTTTGGAGCCCATTTAGAACATGAATATGCACTGACATCACCCTTTTGAAACACGTCATTGCCGACATCATTTCGGTGGGCAAGTCTTTGTGGTTCCAGTTTACATGATCATCTTTTGGCCCCAACTTCCCATATGAAGCGTCATTTGTGGAGGAACTATAGTAATCAACCCTCGGGTATTTCTCTGTAGTTTTGATGTCGAAAATAAATAAATAAAATCTATTTTGAGTTGTTTTTGATCCAGCTTGTATATTTGACCTTTGAAATCAAATTTAAATATTGAAGGTTTATCAGTGATTTCCAAACCAGATATTTTCAAGGGTCTGCTATCATAAATAATAGAAAATCAAATTATTGTGTTTTTCCACAAGTGTTTGTTGCAATAAAATTTAGACCTCATTATTGTTGCCTTAGGGTTTTATGATAAATCTAGAAACATTTAAAAATGTCCATTAAGGACATTATAGTCGTATCAAATCCATTTCCTTGCTAGCTGTGGGAAAGAATTAATATTTTGCAGATACTATTTGATGCATTGCTTGTGAATCATGGAGTTAATGACTAAAGATAATTTGGGACTTAAGCTTTGCAGGTCAGGAAAGAAACTTCAGCAGCCGCCTCATTCAAAAAATGTTCTACTCAAGGTTTTGGAGGAAGTGGCAAACTGTTTGTCCATGATAAGACAACGAGATTTTGAGTCTATGATATAGGCAGTGAATCCATCGATGACTTATTTGGTTAAGCCCAAGATTTTGAGACACCCAGATCCAAATGTGATTATTACTTGTATTAATGAAATTATAAGAAGAGCAGTTCCTGAAAGGCCATTCAATAACACCACCATGAGGGAAATATTTAGTAGATTATGGAAAGTTTCCAAGGTTTAGATGAAATCAAAAGCCCTTCTTTTGCTAAGAGGGCTATGATTTTGGAAATTGTTGCAAAAGTTAGATCATGTGTTGTAATGATAGATCTTGAATGCGATGGTCTTATTCTTAAAAATGTTCCAACATTTATTTGCTACTGTGAGGGAGAATCATGCAGAGAATGTTCTTACCTCAATGCAAACAATTATGTCTTTAATTACGAATGAGACTGATGATATTTTCCAACCACTCCATCAGTCTTATTGGCTAATATGAGAAAGGATGAGCAGGGAGTCTCACTAGTTGCACATGCATTGGCTCAAAAGGTAGTTAATCAATGTGAAGAAAAGTTGAAGCCGTACTTAACGGTAGAAATGACAGCTGAATACGAGGAACCCAACATGCAGATTGAAGGTAAAGATTCTTTGATATTAGAGAATATTTTATTGACTTCTAAATATTGCATGTATCAACAAAATAGCAAGGAAGTCAAAGGGAAAAAGCATCACTTGATGAATGCACAAGTGAGGAATATGTTCCAGTTCAATACACACTTATCAATCCCCCAGGGATTGAGTCCATACTACTTAATGGTAGAAATGACAGCTGAATACAAGGAACCCAACATGCAAATTGAAGGTAAAGATTCTTTGATATTAGCGAATATTTTATTGACTTCTAATGATTGCATGTATCAGCAAAATATCAAGGAAGTGAAGGGGAAAAAGCATTACTTGATGAATGCACAAGTGAGGAATATGTTCCGGTTCAATACACACTCATCAATCCACTAGGGATTGAGTCCAAACTACAAAAGAATGTGTCAAGTCAAGAAGCATATGAGGCTGAGTTTCTGGATGACTGTGTTGAAACGCATGCATATAAAAGTGCCTCACTGGGTACTAATGTTGATTTTCAGCTTGCTGAAATGTTCAGATCAGAAACTGTTGATAAACATTGTGATTACAGCCCAAGGTATGATAGTTATATGCCAGATTTATTGCTCCATACTATGTCCTTACAATAATCTTGTCATTATGGACAACATGCTAAAAAGGGTGATAGGGTGAAGGATACTGTTTGCAGCATAGGGAATATAGATTGTTTCACTCAAGTTCAGCTGTTTTTGCATATGGGATCCGAGTGATCTTTTGAAGCACAAAATGGATAAAGGTTTTAATAAGATTAATATTACTATTTCTAGTGAATTCTTTATCCCATGCATTTGGATAAAAAGGAAGATCATAAGGAATCATATAGAATATGATATGCATTCTATCGAAGTTGTAAACGATCAATGCTCACAATTCATAGATCACTCCTTGGAGCTAAGTCCCACATTTGGAGACCAGATTGAAGAAGGGCATATTGGAACATTTACAACATGTTGTCAGCGTAAGGTATGTAATGATTCCTATATCATGGGTCTAGGTGAGACATGGATCAGTATGGGAGCTGTCTCCAATTTTAGAACTTCCATCCCCCTCATTTCCAGCTTGCAGCCATACAGGACTGTTATATCTTAGTGAAGATGCATTTCTCACCTACTGTCATTAGTGAAGGGTTTGCAGCTGATAGAAGATGCTTTCCAGCCACTACAATTCCGATATGGGGTAAGAAAATGCAATGTTACAGCCATGATATGATGCTCTTCCTAGTTTCATGTGTTGGAATAATAATATCTTCAATAAAAAGCCATAGATTTGCAGATATGGAAGAATTCTCTTGGCTTAATGTTAGATGTAAAGGGGTTCACTTGTTGAGGTCAATTAATGCTAAAATCTCAATATCTTTAGTATTGTTTGGAAAAAGATTCAAGGCAATGTACGACTGTTACACTTACTTATCAACAATCAGAAGGTTTGATCCGAACCAATTGTTGAAGAGAATAGCTTGGGGCAGCATGGAAGCAACAATTAGAGTCCAAGGTAATCAATATAACAACAAACTAGGAGAGGTGGGCATAGCATTGGGCATGCAGTGGTTACAATCTATTGGAAAGTTCACTATGGAGTTGAAATCCAAGGGAAAAGTGGTATTTCTTCGAGGCATCGATGGATCTCCAAGAGTTGTCATGGATAAATGGATGGAATATCATTTGGTGACAACCACGACTTCATCCATAGGTGAGACATTTGATCATGATGGCATTTGGTCTATTTTGGATCAGCATGGTATGGTGTTGTTGGAATCAATCTACATACAGGTTTGCCACCCTTGGATGTGTGAAGGCGGCATTCACAAAAGTTGGGATACTACAAGATGGTTTATTTTGCACTTCCAAGATTGCCATTGAGTAAAAGAGGACAAGCAAAAGTTAAAAAGGAGTTGCGTTGGCTTTATCCTCCCTATTGAGGAAGTTTTGAGCACCACAAGGTCTCAAGGGGAACTTCGCATGAATATCAGAGTAACTCAGCGTAAAGGGAAACTCAACATAAGCTTGGTGAAACATGACTCAATCTTTGTTTTGCACCACAAGGTTTCACCAAGCTTATGTTGAGTTACTCTGATATTCAATTTCACATAACTCAAGCTTATGTTGAGTTACTCCGATATTCAGTAACTCAACATAAGCTTGGTGAAACGGTTTCACCAAGCTTATGTTGAGTTTCACATTCAAATACGCTTACGAAAGATTACAAACAAGGCATAAAGGGAAAGACTAGTGATAGCATATTGCAATTATGTTGTAAAGGAAACATATTAAGGACTGTTGTCATCATCATTTCCAGCTTTAGGGCTAATTTCATCACCATTTCCAACTGCTACATTAGATTATTCGTAGCCATACAAGTGGGTTTAGTCATAGAATTTAGTGATTTTCAATTTGTTGCTGATATTGAAGTATTTTCAGACATTGTATGGTTGTTTCCAGCCTCAATATTACTGACATTGCTGAATTTTGAGAAGGATTTTCAGTATTACAATGGTTGTACTGTTCTTATACTGCTGATTTTCAGGGTTATTGATTTTGGACTACAATTATCAGTCACATTCAACACCTAGTTTGCAAACTTTAAGGATTTTTTCTTATATCATGCTATTTGTTAAGGATTTCAGCGATTGGAATTGCTGAAAGCAATTACTCCAGCTGTCATACTGCTGTTTTGGGGATGGTTTAAAATGAACTATGACGACTGCAACTTCATTCCAACTTCTATACAAGCTGAGTGGTACAAATTCATGAGGGTTTTTGCCTATAGTACAATTGTACGATCTATTGGAACTCATGGAAGTTATTATGTGGCTCAGTGCGAGGTTCCAAATTCTTCAGTTCATAGTGGTAACAGAGTGGCACAACGAAAACATGGTGGCAAGCTCATACAACAGCCCTTGGCCTTACGAGAACTTGAGGATGTCCTCAAGCTCTAGCAAGAAGGCATCATTGGTCGTCACATCCAAGAGGAGCATATTGTGACTTGCTTGCATTCCTTACTTGATCCAAGTCATGGATGGGAAGCCAAATTGTTTCTCAAATAAATGATCAAGTTACATGGATTGCATAGAATTAGGGATGATGGAGATAGGGGATCCTATAGTGCTTTTTGTCAGGAGTTGCTTCATTTGACAAGTACAAGATCCAGTGTCCATGGACATTACACCTTGATTTATCATATTGGCATGGTGATACTGGACCATTTGGGTTTGCATTTGCTTGAGGGCAAGCAAATTATAGGAAGGGCAGACTGTCATGTCCCCTTTTCTGGACTAAAATAATTAATAATATTACTTTAGTTGAGTCCGGTCATTTCTAATCTTTTAGGCAACTTAATAATATAATTATTAAAATGAAAAGTATTTTTAAATACTTGAAATATTAATATGACTAAGTTAGCCCAAAAGTAACTTTATGTTATATTAAAGGCAACTTACATTTTATTATTATTTAATTAAAATGTGATTTTTAATGTAAAATAAAGTCAACATTAAAATAGAAATATAAGTGTTACTTTATTAAATATAAAGAAAAGGCCCAAAGAGGAGCACTCCACATTGGGAAAGACAAATGGAAAATAATAAAAGGTAGCTTGGGGGTTATTTTGGGATCATCTTGAAAATTCGTATTACTCTATCATGTATGTTTGATGCAAACGCTTCAATTACAGCAATAAAAGACGAAAACCCTCATTTGTAGACAGATTAGAGGACGAAAAACCTCACATCTACCAAGGTAACTCCATCCAAGGGTTGTAGTTGTGCTTCAGTTAGAGATATTCAGTTTCTAGTTCACCTAGGGCACGCTTCAAACCTGATTTTCAGTCCAGAACTAGGATTACAGCTAGGGCATCATTAGTTCCAACTTTTGGAGCCCATTTACGGTCTAATTATGGACTGGCGTCACCATTTGGAAACACATTTCATTGTTGGTGTCATTTTGGTGGGCAGGTCTTCGTGGTTCTAATTTGCATGATCATCTTTTGGCCCCAACTTCCCACCTAGAGCATCATTTGTGGACGAACTCTGGTAATCAGCCTTCTGGTATTTCTCTGTGGTTTTGATGTAGAAAATAAATAAATAAAATTTGTTTGAGTTGTATTTGATTCCAGCTTGTATATTTAACCTTTGAAATCAAATCTAAATATTCAGAGGATTTATTGGTGATTTCCAAACCATTTGGGTATTTCGTTTCAAGGGTTTTTTGTTATAAATAATAAAAAATAAGATTATTGTGTTTTTCCACAAGGGTTTGTTGCAATAAAATTTAGATCTTATCATTGTTGCCTTAGGGTTTTCCAGTAAATCTAGAATTGTTTAAACATGTCTGATTAGGGACAATACATAAACTCATAAAGGGCCATGTTTGCTTTCAATGCTTTTGTTCTTCCTATTTTTATTTAGTTAGTCGTTGTTCCTAGGCTACATTACCGGTTATTGCATATATGCCCCTTGGATACGATATGAAATGTCTAGGGATACGAATTCCCCTGAGATTCGTCGTGGATATGCCCAGGAAACATCCTTGGCCTTGCAAATATGCCCGGATAGGTCACTGGAGGTATCCACAAGCTCAGGGACGTTTCTCAGGTGTATCCACGGTGTTTCGCCTGGAAAAAACATTTTTTTAATTTTTTTTAAATTTCACTTCATGAAAAGTCAAACATGGACTTCAAAAAACAATTAAAAACAAAATAAAGTGGATTCTCAACCCTAAAAGCAGCTTTCACACTCATTTTATCTAAAGAAAACAACAATAACAACAATGCATTTATCCTTCAATGCATTTTTACCTCTCATTGCACATTTGCTCTCTCATCTTCATTTTTTCCATTGCATAGAATTGAAACTCCTTCCTTTTACTAATCCTACACTACTACCTCTACCCATTTGGCAACAAGGAGTTTAAGGAGCTTGCAAGGAAAATGATTTGTTGATTCAAGATAGGTTTTCAATTTTGAGTTTTTTTTTTAAGTTTTTAAACATTTGTAACTAGTTTTAATTTTGCTTGTTATTCTTTTAACCATTATGATTATTTTAACATATGTCAAATGCTTTACGTTTCAAATTTTTAATAGCAATATTATTATTTTTTATCGAGGGCTATAGAGATTTGCCAGAATGTCGCACTCTACAAGTGCTAGTTTTGTGGGCCAAGGGATAGCCCCCAGAGTTGATCTGTGAACACCCCTTTGGAATTATGTGACAATATTAGAACAAATGCCTGGTGGAGGGTGTTTCCTTTCGCTTTGCTTGGAGTGTAACTATAAATACAAGAGCTTGCATAGTTGGGTGAAAGCCCATTTGTGTGCGATTCTTGATGCTAGGATCAAAGTTTGTAGTGGGCCAAGCATAAAAGGAATGCCAAGAAAGGGCTTGCCACAGGCAAAGATCCTTGCATACGTCAAAGAACAAGAAGATGCAAATGCCATTGTTGGGCAAAGATCAAAACATCCTTTCAGAAAAGAAGGGATCACCACCTATTGATCCATCTCGTGCTAATGTGGTGACCCCATCACACCCATTTCTTGTTACACCCTGCAGAGGAAGAGGATTCACCTCTTAGTTGCAAGATAACAAAAGATGCAAGCCCATTGAAATAGGCATTCCAAAGACATAGCAGAGAAAAGCACTGTGCATTGTCTTTATGCATGTGGGCTGCCATTTACTGTTGTTAGAACACCATACTGATAGGATATGATGAGATCTATCAATGTTGCCTCTAAAGGGTTCATCCGCCTAGGTTATCAAAAGGCACACACCACCTTCTTGACAAAAGAAAGAAAACAAGTTGAATATGCATTGAAGCCCATCTGGGATTTGTAGATCGAAATAGGGGTGCCCATGTCATGTCCCCTTTTTTAGATAAAGAAAGAATAATTTAATATTAATGTTTTAAGTTGACCTAAAGTAATTATATTTAATAACATGGAAAAATGACAATCATTATTATTAAAGTGGGTTGTAAAGTAATGATTATTAATTGGGCCAAAAACAATGATAAAGATGACTTTATTAAAATAAAAGCATGTCAATGTCAAAATAGAATACAAAGCGTTGTTTTTTAGGGTTTGGTGGAAAAATAATTATTAAAAGGGGTTGGACGAAAGGAAATTATTTGAAAGATCCATGATGGATCCTTTCTATTGAACTGCTGTAATTTTTGTATTTTTCTTTTGAAATTTGTGTTTTTCTTTGTTTTTTGTTTTTTGATGAATTTTGCAACAAGAAAATAATTGAAATGCAAATGCATAAACAGCTTATGGAAATTAAACCTAGTTACAACCAAATCCAAATTCGAATGAGCAGAATTTTTAAATATTTAATTCAATAACTAGCTGATTACACGCTGCCAATAATTCAAGTGGAAGGCAATGATAAACAGCCAACCTGAATCGCTGAATATTCACTAAACCAGAAAAGAATGGCGGCCAGCTGAATGACCCCTTGATAGGTGCGTTGTTGTGATCAAAAATGGCTGTCAAGTACAGCTGTACGGATTCAGAATCGGCCAGGTACAGCAGTACCAATAGAATCTTCACAATCTGAAGTCGCCCCTTTTTAACTGCTGCATTCTGTCAAAACAAGTCCAGCGCCTTGCCAAGAGAAAAGAGAGCAAATCTCCACGAACCAGAACAGTCATAAACCACTGTGTGGGGGCTACGTCCCAACAGGTAAGCGATTGGGGTTTGGCGTCCCAATGCTAAACGCCTCCAAGCGCACTTCTCCAAAAGAATATGATATGCTAATGAATGCCCCTTCCCTTCTTCTAATCGCCTCTTATAGCCTCTTCATACTTATCCGACCCCTACAAAGTGGACCAAGGAGCGCTTAAGTCATAATTAGAATAATTCCGTTATAAGAAGCCAAGTGCATAGAAAATTGTGCATTTTTCCAAATTAACAAAGATCCGTCCACCGAAAGGTTCTGACTTATGAATGAAATATTTAAGAAAGTCCAAGACCTTTTCAACGAGCTATTACACCCCAGTGCACGCATCCAGATGAAGACAAAAACCCCTTATAACCCCAATTTGGCTATAAACTTAGCCTTATTTAAATAAAAGACGGAAACTTAGGTAATATTAAAAATATAACCCAAGTAACCAATAATTGCCCAACTGACATCACGAACCAACGAAACAACTTGTCACCTATCTGTGACTGAAGTCGAAAATCAAGAAACCACTGGCAGTCTCATCCCTAAATTCTAGGGATGCTCCTAAAATCTAGGGAATAAGCTCTATCTCTCTGAAACTAAACCCAAAGAGTAAACTCAGAGAGTCCCAACCCTGGGCCTGACCATACCTCCTAAAAAGAAGGAATAACCTCCATAAATGTAGGAACTGCCTCCCAAGAACAAGGAATGTCTCCCAACTGATCAATAACCGCCAGAACACCAAGTCACCAACACTGAATAACCAAACTGGGTCTCTATACAACCCTGTCAACCTACAAGACCCCATAATAGACTGACTCACATGTCACTGCTAGACTGGACTAGAGTGGGGACATGACATCATTATTGATTATTCATTCATTATTGAAAACAAAACCATTTTCTACAGCTTGAACTTCTGAGTTCAACTTCTTCATCCGAGGACGAAAACCCTCCAGTTGAACAGGATCCAAGGACATAAACCCTCTCATCCTCCGTAGTGCTTCCATCTAAGGATCACATCCATGTTGAATAGTTGCAAAATATTTCAAAATGTTGGTTGTGAGTTTTTTGTGAAGATATCGAAATTTTTGGATTTTTTGAAGCTTGCTATAATACTCCATACGACTACTAAGGTGCTTCGTACGACTTCTATGGTGCTCCATACGACTAATACAGTGCTCCGTATGACTGCTACAACGATCCATACGATCACTACAGTGATTTGTACCCTATCGTCAGCTATTGTGAATTGTGAGGGTTATTTGTTGGTTAGGGTTTGTTGTGCCTTGTTAGGGATCAGGAATCATTTGTTTGTTGATTAGGGCCCAATGTAACATCATTAAATGGTTCCTGTATTATTGGGTTATCTGTTGTGAGGATTTTCACTATTGCATTGGAGTTTGTGTGTAGTTGGAAGTATTCTGGAGACCCAACTCATTTTCAAGCTCCATACGAGCATGCAATAATAGAATTTCCAATTGTGGAAGAACTACAACTTGGTTATACCCATGATTTGGACATCGATTTGAAGGTTCCTCATATCATAAAAAGTTCTTTATGCTAGAGTTGTTTGAAGTTGTCCCTGGGTTGAAGCACTCTTGGCGAAGTACATGCTTGCTTTAGAGCGCTTTGATGCTTCAGAGGAAGATATTTATACTATTTGAGCAGTCTGTGCAACGTGAATTTTCAAATCCTAATGAATAGCTAGATTTATTCCTCACTCGTGCTAATGGCCTAAGACAAAAGATAATGAAAAGGGATGAAATCAATAATACTTCTTGGTTACCTCTACTTTGGGAAACCTTTCAAAGTATTTATCAGAGCACCTTACTTATAAGGATCAATTCTTGCATTTGCATGCATATTGGGCTCGGTTGGAATGTCAGCTTGCAGACCGGATATGGCAAGTGCAACAGCTCGAGAAGTTTGGGAAAGCTTAATAAAAAAAAGTAAGGGTATATAGACATGGAGCTAGCACTGAATTTTGTAAGTGCAAACTTGCAAATGCATTGTATCAACTTTGTAAATTTCAAATCATGCAATTTAGATTTGCACATATCAAGTGGTGTAAAAGCACCAAAGCACTTTTGCATCTTTCAAGTGGTGCGATTTTGTAATTTCATTTTTACATGCAGTGAAATTGCACCAACACGTTTTCACATCACTTAAGTGGTGTATTTTTGTAAACTCACTTTCTCACCATCTAAAACACAAAAATGTGGTTACACACCGTAACCACCTTCTTGCGTTAAAAATATGAGTGTTAGGCTCATTATGAAAGAGACTTCTAATAGTGAGACTTTGCTGAAACTTTTTTAAGGACGAGATTGTATTTTCAATTCAATAAAGATTAGAACAAAGAGATTTTGTAAACTATGTTCAGGATTTCTTCATGAGTTATAACTTTGCATATGATTCAACTGTATGTGTATTTTTACTTTCAAATTGTTTTCATAATTACTACCAAATTGTCAGAAAATGAGAATTTCACATTAAGTATTTCTTTTAGAATCTTTTTGTGTTATTTCTATGAATGTGAAAGCTCTCCAATAAATTTTTTAAGTTGAATATAATAATCGATGTATTTTTCTTCTTTTTCATCATTCTTATAATTATTTTTCCATCCTTATAATTACTTTTCCACTTACAACCCTAAAAGCAATTTAAAATTACTTTTTAATTCTAATTTCCACTTTGGTCCAAAAAGTAATTAATAATTACTTTAATTTTTTAATTTCCGCTTGGTTTTTAATTAATGTACCTATTTTGGCCCCATTCAATTAATAACACCCTTTAGATGTCCCCCTTTTAAGTTGTGACTTAAAAGTACCATTGGGAACACTTAAAAAATTATTACTAATTAATTCTTTTTTTTAATTTCGAAAAAGGAGACATAACAGTCCGCCCTTCCCATAGATTGTTTTCCCTCAAGCCCCTGAACGGTCGTACAAATACTAGGATTCCAAATCAATCTCAGAAAAACTATACCATGCTTCTACTACACTACTCTAATAAGAACAAGAATATCAATCTAAATTTTTTCTGTTTTCACTACCTGTAGCCCAGAATAATAACTGTTGACCATTTTGTCAATCCTGCATGCCAAAATGCGCCCCCCCTTTTTTTTGCCTTGAAACCTTGTTCTTCATGACTTTTTGCCCTGAAACCAAGTCTTAACCCTTTAAAAATCAAGGAAAAGTTGCTTTTGTGCAGGTGTTGTCTCATCAAGCATTGGTCTTTTCCAGCACTCACAGAGCAAATTGGGTTCTCAAAACAACATTACTTGTAAGATTTACAAGTAATAAGTAGGAGCACTTGACAAACCCGAAAGGGTCTATGGCCAGTTTCAATGCAAGTCGGATTTTGTAAAGTACTTGTCAATTTTCATGAACAAACGCTGAAGAGAAACCCGATAAGGGTCAAAGCAGTTCAATTCGAGTTTGTGGGATTACTTGACTTATGATCTTTCATGAGTTGAAGTCATTCACAAACTCGAAAGGGTAAGGAAGAAGCAATCAGGTTTTTGAGACGTCTTTACTTCAAAGCTTTTTGAGTAAGTCCTTCGGAAGAGCCCAAATTGGTCTTAGACGCTTCTTAAGGCAAGTGTTTTTTCACAAAGGGCACCTGAGCATTTTGTAGGGTTCTTGACGCAGTGGATTGCACCCTAGACAAGACGCTGAGCTCCTGCCTTCCACACGCAACAATGGAAACTCCCCTCTCGCCTGTGGGACCGGCGAAGCTGGGGGAGAGTCTCTAGATAAGGGCTAGCTCCCTCTGATGTATCTTTTAGGCCCTGGATTCCCTACTGCTAACAAATAAATGGAAAAAAAGGGGGAGGGGGATGAAAAGGGAGAAGGATGCTGAAAACAGAACCTAAACTAAAAGGTGATACACCAAAAAAGAAGTTGATCCACTTGGCACGGACATACGCTTTTCACCAAGAAGCTGTCATACACTTCATCTGATGTGGGAAGCTCTTCTGTATCAGTGAGTCAAGGGTCCGTAGAGATACAAGGAGGAAGAACTATCAAAAAGTGTTCTGAGACACACTTTGGCAGCCTATTCACATGCACCTGTATTCTTACTGTAGACACTTCTGGCAAACCTGTAGAAGAAGAAACTTCACAATGCACCAGACATGCTGGAATCGTTCTATGAAAAAAATAAAAAAAATGACTTAACACAAAAGAAAAAACATAGACATATTCGTGAGTGCAAGTTCAAATGGAGGTAAAAATTGCTAAGTCTTGATTCAAGGTAAAAATAAGGCAAAGCTCTGCCCAAAAATCTCTAGGTTTGTAAGGCAGAACTCTGCCGGATTTTTACCTTGAATCAAGACTTAGCAATTTTTACCTCCATTTGAGCTTGCACTCACGCATATGTCTATGTTTTTTCTTTTGTGTTAAGTCATTTTCTTTTATGCTTTTCACAGAACGATTCCAGCATGTCTAGTGCATTGTGAAGTTTCTTCTTCTGCAGGTCTGCTAGAAGTGTCTACAACAGGAATATAGGCGCATGTGAATATGCTGCCAAAGTGTCTCAAAACACTTTTTGATAGTTCTTCCTGTATCTCTACGGACTCCTGACTCACTGATACAGAAGAGCTTCCCACATCAGATGAAGTGTATGACAGCTTCTTGGTGAAAAGAGCATGTCCGCGCTGAGTGGATCAACTTTTTTTTTGGTGTATCACCTTTTAGTTTAGGTTTAGGTTTTGTTTTCAGTATCCTTCTCCCTTTTCATTCCCCTCCCCTTTTTTTTCATTTATTTGTTAGCAGTAAGGAATCCAGGGCCTAAAAGATACATCAGAGGGAGCTAGCCCTTATCTAGAGACTCTCCCCCCAGCTTCGCCGGTCCCACAGGCGAGAGGGGAGTTTCCATTGTTGCGTGTGGAAGGCAGGAGCTCAACCTCCTGTCCAGGGTGCTGTCCACTACGTCAACAAGGGTCATTTGCAATTTCCCCGAAGGGTATGTGCCCTTGCCGGGGGCACTTCAAAGATGAAACAGAGCTTTACAAAACTTCTGAAGGGTATGTTTGATGGTAGAATGGACCTTGCGGAGGGCTTTTTGTTGGCGTGAGGACCAATACAAAAGCCCGAAGGGCTCCTTTGGCTAGAAATGCCCTTGCAGAGGGCAGTCGATTGAAGCAAAAGGGCAAAGACAAGAAGCCTAAAGGGCACTTAAAGTGACAAGAGGAAGGAGTTTTCCTGAAGAAGGCAAGCCAAGGTCGAATTCTTTCAAACAAATTCCTTCGGACATTTTGTCTGAAGAAATTTGACGGTCACAGAAAGCCCGAAGGCCGACAACACAAAGAAGCAAGCCAAGGCAAGGAAAAAGCAAAGCCCTGAGGAGTAAAAACCCACCAAGAACCCAAAGGCCCGAATGAGTAAAGACAAAATAGGAGAAACCAAGGTAAAGGAGAAGTCGAAGGAAAGAGACAAAACACGGGCAAAGACAAAACTCAGAACAGTTCCACTTGCTGACAAAGACAAAGGACAGAATCAATGACCACTCAGTCCAAGACAAGTGGCATAGACAACTCAACAGGAGTTAATACATTTAGGTAGATTGGTTTTCGAACTATAAAGGAGAGCAGCCCGTGTTTTCATGCTTCACCATTAATGCACAGCCAGTTGCGCCCAACGTTGAAGAGAGCATGATCTAGCGACAACTTGGGGATGGCTTTGTCAGTTGCTAAGAGTATCCCATGCTTTTGAAGGCCCAAGACAACAAGGGTGGTGGCTTGGACATCTATAGCATGGCTCTCCCATATGCAGTTTGAAGATACGGCAGTAGTAATGGTCTCTTGTTTCAGCAAATGTTTAACTCAGCATGGGTCTCCATTCCTAGTGATGTCAACCATCTTGTTTCCAGCATTCTATATATTTGTAACCTCTCATTTGAGAAAAGATCTTGCAGCTTGTATGGTGAAGCCCTAAAGGAATTTACCTTGAATCAGAAAGAGCATTTTACCTCCATTTGAGCTTGCACTTTAGCATATGTCTATGGTTTTTATCTTGTGTTAAGTCATTTTCTTTTCATGCTTTCATAAGTTTATTCCAGCATATCTAGTGCACTGTGATTTTCTTCTCTTGCAGGTCACATGAAGTGTCTGAAGAAGTATAGGCAAGTGAATAGGCTACACAGTAGTGTGTCTCAAAACACCTCTTGAGCTAGTTTCTTCCTCCCTATATCTTCATAGGACCCCCTACTAAAATACTGATGCAATGAAGTTTTTCTCACTTGAATGAAGTGTATGTTGGCTATCCATGGTTCAAAGTGTATGCCAAAGCTGAGTAGACCAATTGTTTTGGTGCATCACCTCTTAGCTTAGGTCCCATTTTCAGTATTTCTCTCTCTTTTCATCCCCCCCATAATTAGAAGTAGGGGATCCAGGACCTCAAAGTGCGTCAAAGGGAGCTAGCCCCTAATCTAGAAATTCATCCCTCACATTTGCCACCCATAGCAAGAGGGATATCTCCATTGTGTCGTGTGGATGAAGATAGCTGAGCCTCCCTTCAGAGGGTGCAATCCACCGCGTCAACAATAACCATCTGATGAACCAAGTTGAGATACCCACAAGATCTAAATTCTTCCTCTGTAAAATGGAACACCTCATACCAGAGTGTCTCAATGCGAACGTCACCTTCACTCCCATAATCAATCATGATCTTGGGCATCTAAGAAAATAATTTGTTTAACCAATAAGCATGATACTCAAAACAAATCATAAAGAACCTCAAGAGATGACATGGATTAGTTTGAGCCGAAAATATATTTTGTCAGTCGTAAACCTTTTGGATTTTGAACCAAAACAAGGATATGTAAGCTGAAATTTTTAATTCCTTCATATTAAACCATTCACCAAATTGTTTCCATGATTTAGTGGCCTTTAGAGAATTATTCTTGCATTGGCTCAAATCTGAAATCAGCAATTCATTAGCTGATTTCATCAAGATCAGCAACTTAAAAATGGGACGGCAGCTGCAAAAATGAAATATTCTAATTTGCGTAGATAATGTGAGCAACAGAATAATGAAAATTGCCCCTACAAAAGCTAAAAAATCATCACATTCGATCACCATTTGAAATGGGCCCTTTCCCTTGTCCAAAAGTGTCGGCCATACTATCTATGAGTATTCAAATGAAATTTCATGCTGACTGATTTGTATAAAATTGGTGGCATGGATGAGTAAATTCAGACTTGTAGACCTCTGTGCGACCTTCCTGTTACTACCAACCTCAAACACCATCAGCTGATGTTCCCTTGCAGGAAGACTAAATATTGAAGTGGTACCATCATGCTTATGCTGCTCTACACTGATATCCATGTGAACTTTCCCTTGAAATTTTCTACTAGCGCTCATAACTTTCTCAATAGACAGGATATCTCCCACCCAACTTATTCTTAACTCTAGATAGTGCTCTTTGCTCCATGACAAATTTGGAGATACAACATCACACATCATGCAAGGCTGACCCAAAGTAAACTCAATGCCATAACAAGATGAGAAAAGTGCTTCTGTCTTAACTTGCAAACTATGATTCTTGTATGGAGGACAGCCCTTTATTCTTGATGCCTGATATCTTAATGGAACCCCCGGATCCCATACTCTTATTTGCAGACATGCTTGGATTCTTTCACCATTCTTGTGATGCTTCCTTTGATGAAAACAACTTTGCAATGGCAAAGTACAAAGCATCAATTTTCTACTCTCATGATTACTTTCATGCCTTGGGTTATAATCCAGAAGATAATAAAATTACTTACCTTCAATTGCTGGTTTGAGAATTGCACCAAGCTCAAACCCAACATTCTGCTCAAGTGTATGCTCCTCAACTAGGCCATCTTGGAACTCCACCTCAAAAAGTGGGTTATCATAAGGTATCTATGTATCCACCTCAAAGAGTGGGTTATCAAAAACTCAAAAATTATTTTTATCATCTTGTTTAGGCTAATCTTCTTGCTGACCCAACTCTTCTTCATAAGGATGCTCCGAGTCATTTTCTTCAAAAAAGCTCAAGTACTCCTCTTTCTCTATAGATGCATCACATCAATCTTCTTCTTTGTTCTCATTATCACTCTGCTGGAATAAACATCTGATGGAAGTCACTAATTCATCTTCTTTGTTGTTCCCACATGTGTGACTAGGTGTCCAGACTTCTGGCATGTGAAAAAACACTGTTCTCTCCTCAACTAGTTTTTGCTCATTTTGGGCCCTATAATCTGTAGACCACAAGATAGCAATTCATCTTCCATGGTTTACTCTTCATGTCTCCAAGGGTAGCTTTGGCCCCAATTTATAGTCCTTTTGGAGCTCATCAATTCCTTCAATTATCTGCTTGATCTCCATAGTCCTTGTGTTAGATTCTTGTTCTTTGGGTGTGGCTGCAATAGATGTGTTGGGAGATTGGTGGCAGCGATGTGTTGTTGTTGATGTCAAGTGGCATTAGTAATGACAAAGTGGTATGAGAGCAATTGGAGTCCTTATATGCATGATCTTAGTACTCAGTTCAATCTTGGTTGCTACTGAGAGCTTGTGGTTGGGAGAGCAATTGGAGTTATTCCAGGTGGTCTTCAGGTGGAGTGCAAGTCATCCTATGCCTTGTGTGTTTGACCTTGCTAGGTTCCTTGATATCTAAGGTGCTATGAGCTCAGTGGATAAGTTTCCAAGTAGCTTCAAGGGGCAAGTTGGCCTGGTGGTTCTAGGCCTATTTGGCAAAATGGACTAATGAAGTCCTTATGAACAGTCATGATAAGATTCTAGGGTGGAAGTGCTTATATTAGCATAAGAGATGATTGAGTAAGTGTATTCAATGATGTTAACCATGTCTCAGATCCAGAGATGAAGAGGAAAGGCAGAAAGTTGGTCTATGTGTTCTTGGACTAGCTTGCAAGGTGGTCTAGTGGCATCTATTGAGGGGTGTTGTGATATTTTTAGAGTGGTTATGCTGTTGAGATGGTTTTATAAGGTGGCAAAGGGTGTCTACAAGGTGTGTGCCAAGTTTCAAGTTAAGAAGTGAAGGCAAAAGTCAGAAAAGTGCTTCCAAGGCTTCAAGGGGTGCTAGAAAGGTGTCTAGTGAGCCCGAGAGGAAGTTTCTCATGCTTGTTGGCACGTGCAGGGTTTGCATCGGGACCTGAGCC
Organism: Torreya grandis; assembly: GCA_037957365.1. Classification (NCBI taxonomy): domain Eukaryota; kingdom Viridiplantae; phylum Streptophyta; class Pinopsida; order Cupressales; family Taxaceae; genus Torreya; species Torreya grandis. The sequence continues at coordinate 4,971,418 of JARHVA010000212.1, forward strand.
TTTTGGAGAAGGTGGAGAGGGTTCCTAAGAAGGTTTTCCAAGTATGGTTCAAGGGTTAAGAGGCACAACTTTATGAACAATTGCTAAGAAGGTAAACAGGTTTTGAGTGCTGAAACCCTAGTCTTAGACTCGATTGGAAAGATCTTGCTTGTTGGTGCCCAATATGATGGTGAAAGGTCAATATGACGATTGGAGGCTATAAAGGAATCTTCCAGGTTTCTGTGAATGTATTTTTGGTCTCTTGACTGTGTGGGCCCCACAGAAAAGTGCTTCTTAACAGTAATTTTGATATTGTGAGAGATTTCTGAATATGATTAGGGGAAGTAATGGGTATGTGATGAAGAATAGGACTTGTCCCAAATGGCTATGGAAAGTTTCAGTGAGATTCATCTTTCTATGTCAGAGTTCTAGAAGTTCAAAGTTGCCTAGTCGCTAGAGGCCTAAAGGAGAAAAACAGTAGTCTGAAGTAGCCTTTTTGGTTAGGTTAGTTTGATGTGATTCAAGCTGATTTGAGATCTCCAAAGCATATGGGGTTGAAGTAGAAGTCTCCTAGTTGCATAATTATCCATCAGGAGAGGTTGACAGTATTTGCAAGTGTTCTTTATGACCATTGATCATGGCAGACTTTTCTGTGTTAAAACTGTGAGATAGTGACATGACGAATTGGTCTATTAGACCAATGGAAGTTAGTTGGACACGAGAACTAACTATTGGGGGTTGTCATAAAGATCACATAGAAGCTATGAATGTGGATTAGAAGGTATGAAAGTGTTCTTTCATGTGCTAGACAAGAACATCTACATGACTGGTTTTTGGAGCTTGTAGGCAGTCTGGAGTGGCCTATTTGAAGAGGCTAGTTTGAGTTGTTCTAAGCAAAGTTTGAGGTGAGTGAAAGCTTGGTGATATTATGTAAGTGCCAGAGCATCAGCACATGGCTTTGGTCTTCATAGTTTGTCTCTAGTTTGCTTGGAGCAGTCAAAGTTCTTTGATTGAGTTTCTGGGGTGCTTGACCAATTTGAGTAAACAGTTTGTGTGAGTTGGTTTGGACCTGTGTGAGCTATGTGAAGATGACAAATGGATTTGGAGGTGTTGTTTAAGTCATGAAGGACCTATCCATGTTTTTTGTTCAGGTGGTTGTTTGAGAAAATCCTCTGTATGCTTCAGTTCTATATGACTCTGTTTTCTGGGTTTCTAAGCCTATTAGCGAGTAGTCTAAAAGGCTTGGTTCAGGGTATGAATTGGAGTTTCAGATGTTGTAGACCCATGTGGGAGTGAGCAATGATCTATTGGAGGCAAGTTTGATGTGTTTGAAGCATTGGTGAGGGCTATTATTCATGGAGATGGTCATATGTGGAAAATGACCTATAAGGGCTAATGCATTAGGCCTAATTGAGATCTAAAGAAGGATTGAGCTTGTTTTGAAGTATGGACGACCTATGGAGTGTTTGCGTTGGCTTAATGACATGTATGAGAATCTTTTCTAAGGGTAAGTCAAGTATGTGAAGTATCTTGGCCGACCAAGATGGGTTAGATGATGGAGTGATATATATACAAGGTCAAATTGGCCTATTTGTGCAGGGGTGAGAGTGTGTGGACTAAAGTGAATAAAAGAGCTCAATCAAGGAGCAAAGATGGGTCATTGAGGACCATCAGAGGGTGAAGAGGATCAGTCATGTTTGATTGATCATGTTCATGAGCTAACAAGTCATTAGACCTAACAGTCTAAAGGGTGACTTGGTTGAGCGAATGAAGTAGGTGTTCCTGCCTTGTGAAGAGAAGCAGTTTTGCAGGTGTTAGAGCAAGAGAAGGTCGTCATCAGGTGTGGAAGACATCAGAGCGGTGGTGGACATCAGAGCAGAGGTGGTTGAGTGGGTGCTTAATCACGTAGGGGGTTGTAGCCTCCTTGCTAGTTGGAGCTAACTAAAGGTCTAGTTGGAGCTGGACTAAATTGAGGGGTGGATGCTCCTTGATCAATTGGAGCTGGTCTAAAGTCTCATATTTGTATTATCCTTATAGGACTATAGTCCACTAGTTTGCAGGCTTGAGAGTGGGTTTTCTCCCCCTAGAGGGTTTCACACATAAATGATGTGTTCACATAAAGTATGCTCTTGTTTATGCTTTGGATGTTTAAGCTTTCATATTCATATTGCTAGATCAGATTAATGAATGATGAATGGGTTTTGAAATTGAATGTACATTGTTGTCCACTGATTCACAACCCACCTCTCAATAGCTACTCTCATCAAGATGATTGATTTTTTGCTTTGTAAAGTGAAAAGTGACCCAGACCTAGCTCTAGGTTGAGCTCATCAAACTCTTTCTCCTTTTTTTTTGCAAATTTGATAGCATGATCCCTATCTATGAGCAATTGCAAGTAATCTGATTTCATTATTTCTAATGCATCTTTGACCATTTGCAAATTTGCAAGAGTGGCTCCTCAATGCCTTTTTGCCTCTCCTCAATTTGGACTTTCCAAATGAGGTCTTCAATGAATTTGTGTGTGCTATCAACCCTTGTTAACACTTGCACCACTATCTCTTCCATAACCAAAAATTGATTCTTTCAATTCTTGCAATTCTAAAGGCCTTTGATCTAAATCAGCGAAGTGACTTTGCTCACCACACAAGTTTTTTAAATTGTCTTCATTTGTAGGAGCAATATCACCTTCCAAATCAATTACCTCTCTCATTGGTGTCTTGCAAACCTCTTTGAATAGATGGCATGACAACACTTTGCTCAAGCAATGAATCATCAAGAAATTCCATACTTTCATATGACTTATCAATAGTTGTTGATTTAGCAAACTCCAAATCACTATCATGAAGACTCATGCACTCTCTTGTGGATGCAACTGATGTTGATAAGTATGGCAACAACTTTTGCTCACATTGTTTAACAACATTGTTAACCAACTCATGTGCAGCTGAAGAAGCAACCTGGTCCTGCCTCATAACAACCAATAAAAAAGATAAAAGTGGTTGGGAGATATCACCAATCTCATTTATAATCAAGGACATAACTGTTTGCATAGAAGATATAACACTTTTCGTATGCTTCTCGCTAACAACAGCCAAGAAGTGTTGAAACATCTCAAGAATAAGATCTTCACAATCAAGATCCAACATAATAACACAACATCTGATTTTTGCAATAGTTTACAAAATTCTTACTCTTTGCAAAATAAGGATTTTTGCCATCATTCAAACCTTAAAAACTTTCCACAATTCGCTGAAATACCTCCATCATATTGTTGTTATAAGGCCCCTGTGGAGCTGTTAATCCCATAATTTCATTAACACAAAAGGTAACTACAAGCCTTACCTCCTCATCTGAATGTCTCAAAAGCTCCAGCGTCATAGCATATTGCATCCTCACTGAATCTGATTGATCTGTCATAAATAAGTAAATCTCTATTTCTTTCAAAATGCAAAGTAGATCATCCTTTGATTGCGGCAGGTGTTTATGTCTCTTACCTGCTTTATAAAGCTTTTTTGCCCAAATCTCCTTCACTAAATGACATCATGATTCACAACCGTTAACAATCCCTTGAATGATGAATCTTTGTTGAAACTCCAAGCCACTGAAAACCGATATACAACTGTCAAACTGCAGTGAACCACTAAATTTGATATGCAATAAACATCCACTACCCAACAAGCTGGCAAGAAATCCAGTGTTGATACCACTATAATGTCCTACTAAGAATTTTTGGCCAAAAACTCGCACTATTTCTGATTTTTAGCTTATTGGCATTTCGTCAAACACTTTGCATACAACCAAATGTGAGGAATTTCTAAATAACAACAATCATAATAGTTGCAACTAAAATTTCAAGTCATATGTCCATCATTAAACCATGCCAATGTCAAAGGTTTCACAAAGTCATTTTGTCAAATAGTTTGCAAGCTTTCTATATAGATGGAAATGCATTCAATGAATAATATATAATGTTATCTCGAAAAATCAAAAGAACAGAAATGAAACTAACAAGGTGTATTCAGTCCAAGGAGTTGAAACCCAAATCAAATTCCATGTAGAAAAGGATACAAGAATACCTAATGTCTTCAAAACAATAGTTTAATGAATATTCAGCATAAACCCTAGGCCCGAAATTAAAATAAATGTTGAAACTGAATTCTTATAGTCAAACCCTAATAATGTGGACCTGCAGTCGTATAACTGCCCTAGAAAAGTACAACAAACCCCATGCATGCGATGCAAACCCTATTTTTTGCCCAAAAAATCCTCTATGTTGATGCCAACTGCTAAACCTAGTTGTACGGCCTATTGCAAAGGTCATACGACCTGAAATCAGCCATCGTATAGGTCTTTTTTTTAAATTCTGCTCTACCTGTCTGTAAACTACTGCAAACTGATCTAGATCATATGGCGCTAATTCCCAAAGATGGATCACTAGAAAATAGCCTCAATTAGGTTTTCTATAAATCTGAAAGCACAAATGTGATCCCCAGATGGAATCACCACTTGTGTGTGAAGGTTTTTGTCCTCACCCGATTTCAATTGAGAGTTTTTGTCCTCTATGGAAAAGTATGGTAGCTTCAAGTTCTCCAATAAATTTTGAAAGTTGAACAATAATAATGGATGTATTTTTCTTCTTTTTCATCCTTATAATTACTTTTTCACTTACAACCCTAAAAGCAATTTAAAATTAATTTTTAATTCTAATTTCCACTTTGATCCAAAAAGTAATTAATAATTACTTTAATTTTCTAATTTCAACTTGACTTTTAATTAGTGCACCCCTTTTGGCCCCATTCAATTAATAGCACCCTTTAGATGTCCCCCTTTTAAGCTATGACTTAAAAGTACCCTTACGAACACTTAAAGAATTATTACTAATTTATTCTTTTTTTTTCTTTTTTTTTCGGAAAAGGGGACATGACATATGAGACTCACGCAAAACTCTGAATGACAAAGCGAATAGAAGCTTTGAATCTACTATGACATTCTTCTTTGGCAATTGGTTAGAAAGGGAGTTCATGAGGAGTCATATAGGATACATAGTGTAACTGTATTCTAACAAAGTTGTGAAGGATCAATCTATAGATTATTTCATGGAGCTAAGTTCCACATTTGAAGGTGAGATCATGGGTGTTAACAAAATGGAGATAGTTCCCACAGAATGCTTGATGAGGAAAGGTGGTCAGCCATACAGATGTAAATTTGATAATCAAGATGATATGAATCAGCAGGCCATGGTTGGATGGGTCTCAAACTACATTCAGGGTTGCCACTCTTGGAGGAATGGGGTATGTGCAGCTGTTATAAGATGTTTTCCAGCCACCACCATTCTGATTTTTAGTCAGGGAACACAACACTTCAGTCATGCTTTGGGTAGCATGGAAGTAACCCCTGAAATTCAAAGTAATCATGGTAATCTCGATGAATGTGCAGCTGTTACAAAATGTTTTCCAGCCACCACCATTCTGATTTTAGTAAAGGAATGCAACACTTCAGTCATGCTTTGGGTGTGCATGGGGTATAGTTATTTGATAAGGCACAAAAACTTGTTAGTAATTGGGGTAGACACAAGGTATGCAATGACTCTTATACCATGGGTCTAGATGAGGTAACTTCTTATGATAATGTTTGGGCTATTGTGGGTGTGCTCAACATAACTTTTCTAAGGTGGCCATCTGATGAGATATTGGTAATGTCATGTTCCAGACTGAGAATATTCTCTTTGTAATATTCTCTTTGTAATATTCTCAAGCTCTAATATTCCCAAGAAGGAGATCACTGCCAAGAAAGAAATCACTACCAAGAAGGAGATCGCTGCCAAGAAAGGAATCGCTGCCATTAAGAGGAGCATTGCAATTTACTAAGGAACAACAGCAATAAATTAAGGGAGCATCACACTAAAGCACAGTCTTTAATTAGCATTAATTGTTTAATTCATTTGTTAATAGCATTCATTCAATGGAAGGATGCCACCGTTGAAGAAGTCACACCTTTCAATGTAAGGTTGAAGGTATAAATAAGCCATTATGGGAATAGAAGAAGGCATCCAATTATGTATTAAATATATAACATGTATAAACAGTCGCTTACAAGTGCATTTAAGGATGAAAACCCTTAAACTGCGTAATCCAGATACAAGGATAGAAACCCTTGTAATCAAACCCAAGGACGTCATGTTGGTAGACTACAATGGCAAAAAGTTTGTGTTTCACGGAAATGTATATTTGAGTCGGCTGCAAAAGTGGAGTTGTGCTATGGCCAAAAGACTGTTCTTGAAGTTGAATACTATAATGAGGTTGGCACTAATCTAGGTCCAACTCTTGAGTTCTACACACTTATCAATCATGAATTGCAAAGGACTACATTCGGCATGTGGAGAACAAATTTGTTGTCCACTGGAATTGGTGATACTCTTGAAAATGGAGAGTTTGCTCAAACATCTCCTGGATTATTTCCTTGTCCTTACCCACCTCATACAGATTCCTCTAGTGGAAGCAAATATTTGAAGGTGATAGAGAATTTTTGTCTTCTTGGACGTCTAATGGCTAAAGCTCTTCAAGATGACCGACTTCTGGACTTGCTTGTTTCAACGGCTTTTTATAAACTTGTTCTTGGAAAGGAGCTTGATTTATATGATATTAAATCCTTTGATCCTGAACTTCGAAAACTGCAAGAAATGGAAGCTCTTGTCTATCAAAGTAAATTCTTGGAATCTATTCCAAGTGATAAAAGAGAGGTAATATCATGTTTACATTACCGTGGAGCACGAATTGAAGACCTTTGCATTGATTTCACTCTTCCTGGTTTCTCTGACTATCCCCTCAAACCAGGAGGGAGCAACATCTTGGTTAGCATGAATAACCTCGATGAATATGTTTCATTCGATGTGGATGCAACTATTAAGACAGGAAGCATGCGGCAAATTGAGTCCTTGCGAACAAGATTTAATCAGGTGCTTCATATTTCACCTTTGCAAGTGTTCATAGAAAATGAGATGGATACTCTCTTATGTGGTGTGCGTGATTTATGGGTCCCTGAAATGATTACTGATCACATCAAATTTGCTCATGGTTATATGGCCCAAAGTACCCCTATCATCTACCTTTTGATTGATATAAGTTATTCATATTTTTATTGTTACTCTTCGCTATTGAGTAAAAATGAGAAAACTATAGATTATGAAGTGTTGGTTATTTATAATATCTTCTCATGCAAAAAATATACAAAACCCCCTGACATTTTGATGGTTCCCACTATCCCTGTTGTTGTCTTACGATATTTGTAATGTCCCCAAATTGGACGAATTAGCAAATAAGGGGTTTCCCCCAAATTCCTCTTAAATCTAATCCAAAAATTTATAAATCCTAGTTGCAAACACAATCCACAAAATCCTTATTTAATGCAAGAAACCCTAGATGCCAAGAATAAGGGTTTCGTAGGGTAATTTCAGCGAATAAAATAATTAATTTCATATTTAAACCCCTCAGATAAATACCTTTTTCTTCCCTTCCGATGCCACAAAATATGAAGAAAAAATCAGTTGTAATCCACAAATTTTCGGTTGCTGTTTGGAGAATAAAATACCTTTGAAACCCTTGCAAAAGTCGTTGCCCACCTCAAAAAAATAATAGAAAATTTCAGTGCTGAATTTTGGCCTATAAATTGCCAAATTGACCTCTCTAAGTCAATCTCCACACTCTTGGGAGCCCTAGAAAAATAGCACAAAAATAGGATGGCTATTCCAGCCTTCCTCAAGAAAGAAACTATTTCGAAAATCATTAGAAAAATAAACAATAATTTCTGAAAATTATCTATTAATTTTCCGTCTTCAATATCCTTCACAATAGGTCCAAAATACCTCAATGATGGTTAGGAAAATATGGAATAATTACTAATATTAATTTAAAAATATTTTGTCCACAAAAATGCCTCCAAACCCTAGCATACACTCTCCCAAGTGGTTCGCTCCACTTGCAGAATTGATGAAATAATTTTAGCAAGCAAAAATTGCGAAAAAACACAACACTCAAAGCAATCACCAAACCCTCCTAGGTAGTTTGCTCCACCTCTAGGGCATAAAACAAGCTTTTCGTTGCAAAAAGTGGTGTCAATAGACAACTTTGTAAGATTGATCAATCACCAAGTAGAGCAAATCTATTGGGCATGCATCCCAATAGCCTTCTTCACACAAGAAGAACAAGAATCTCAAAATCAGCATATCCTCCTTGAAGCATTCGCTATGTCTTTATAACTTTCCAAAGGGTTTGAACCCCTTTTGAAAAGATAAGCATTTTTCCTTATCTTCAATTTAGCTCCATGCTAAAAATTTTCTGTTTTAAAAATATATTAATTATTAGCCTTAATTAAAAAGAGTAATAAAAATTACTTTAAGGCCAATATATTAATATTTATTTTATTTAAGCACTTTAGTGGTAAAAAACACTTTTAAAATATTTTAGTAACTAATTTAATAATTGCCTTATGATGAACATCAAAAATTCGATAATTAATAAAATAACTTTTCCCAATAAAGGCTCCTTTAGTCTATGGGGAGATAGACTAAAGGTCTTCAACCCTGTTTAATTAAGAGGAAAAAAATGGGGACATTACAATCCTCCCCTCTAAAAATTGCTTGCCCTCAAGCAATCCTAAGCAAGGCTTCCTAGATAAAGCATCTGCAACCACATTATTTTTACCTTTTACATATTCAATATCAAAATCATAAGCGTGTACCTTGCGTACCCATTTTTGCTGCCTGTTATTGAGTTCCTTTTGATTAAGAAAGAATCTCAAGCTATTGTGATCTGATTTCACAATGAATTTGCCACAAACCAAATATTGCTTGAACTTGCTCAAGGCATGCATAACCGCCAACATCTCCTTGTCATAAAATGAATAAGTCTTTTCTGAATCTTTTAGTTTCCTAATTTCAAAATCAATAGGATGCTAAATTGTACTAGGACAGCCCCTATTCCTTCTCCTGAAACATCACACTCAATCACAGGAGTAGAAAAATATGGAATAGCAAGAACTGGACAAGAACACATTACCTTTTTGAGATTTTCAAATGCTAGTTGGGTTGTTTTGGACCATTGGAAAGCCCCCTTTTAGTTAAATCAGTCAATGGGGCAGCAGGTTGTGAGAACCTTTTCACAAACCTTCTGTAATAACCGCATAGTCCACAAAATCCTCTTAACTGGGTGAGTGTAGAGGGAATAAACCAATCCATGATAGCTCCAATTTTATGTGTATCCATTTGCACACCTTGTGCATTCATGATATACCCCAAGTAAATAATTTATGTCAATCCAAATTCACATTTGGATTGTTTTGCAAAGAATGAATGCTGCTCTAGAGTGCTCAAAACCAAATCCAAGTGTTCTAAATGTTCTTCCAATGTTTTGCTATACACAAGAATGTCATCAAAGAAAAGTAGCACAGATGTTTTCAAATATTTGCCAAGCATATTATTCATACATGATTGAAAGGTAGCTAGAGCATTAGTCAATCCGAAAGGCATGACAAAAAACTTAAACTGCCCAAAATGACACCTAAAAGCAGTTTTATGAACATCTTCTTCTCTTACCTTGATTTGGTGATAACCGAATCTGAAATCAATTTTGGAGAAATAAGTGGCACCATGTAACTCATTCATTTGTTCATCAATCCTAGGTATTGGGTACCTATTCTTGATGGTCTTCTTATTTAAAATCTTGTAATCAATGCACATTCTCATAGTGCCATCCTTCTTTACTAGAACAACTGAAGAAGTAAAGGGACTTGAGCTTGGCCTTATGTGTCCCATATCAAGCAATTCTTTGATGGTTTTCTCAATTTCTTCTTTGAAGGCTCTTGGGTGGCGATAAGGAGTAACAATGACTGGTTTTGCACCCATTTCCTATAATGTCCCCTTTTTAGCGTGATCCTGTTTTATGATGGTTTAGCCTATCACTGGCCCTCGTAGGCTAACTCGGATGGTTAGAGGGTCTTTTGTGACGGAAACCTAGTTAGTGGATGGTTTATTTCTTCTTTAGAGTTCAGTAAGTTTCAAGGTTGGCCTTTGCAAGGGTTTCAGGACTCTTTCTCTCATACTTACTATTTATAGTAATTCATTCAGTCAGGGTTACTATTTATAGCAAGGCGCCTGAATGGGATATTTCAGCAGTGTCGATTCCAATATTCAATTGGCTTGGAGAAATAAGATGTTTGGCCTAAGTTATGATGTTTAATTATTATTAAAGGTCACTTTAATAATAATGAATATTTTAATATTATATATTAATGTTATATTTGCACTTTGTGACTTGAGGGGTCATGTGGCATAAAAAGGGGGCCATTTCAATTTATTATTAAAAGTGAAACTAAAATATTATAAGAAGCAAGCTTTTAGATGGGCTGACTTGATGAGGAGAAAAAAAGTATATTAAGAGAGTCACCCAAGCTTCATATCATCCAAGAATTGATATTTGATTTTGAGATTGTTTGTGATGAGACCAGCTAGGGTTTCTACCATTACTTCAGTGATTGGGAACGAAGACTCTCAATTGGTAATGCGATTTTGAGGTTGTGGAATATCATTTGAATTATTGCTTCATTGTGGGCTTCATCCAGAGGTCCAATCTGTGCTTAAATTGGAGAATACATTAAGTTTCACAAGGGTTTCAAAAGGTTAACCATTTGCAGATCTGAAAATTGTTAATAAAATGAATAGTGGCATGAACAGTGATCGCTACAGTAATTGAAGAATGTGAAAGGAATAAGCGGATTATTGAGGTTCACTTTGAAGGCATTTGGTGGCTTAAAATATTCATATTTATTGTGGGAAAAATCGTGGGTTTTAGAGGCACACTGGCAACTATCAATTGGCATATCAGACCTCACATATTTGCGGATTGGGAGCTTAATACTCATCAGTTTCTCCTATGATCTTGGGCGCTCCCTTCCTAAGGATAGGACAATGATATTTGATGCATATTTGGAGGTGAATAAGGTGTGAATATTCTTATTATCTGCAACTTCAGCTCTGAAATAGGGGCAGCACCATTAAGGGTTCGATTTGGCTTGTGGAGAGGACATTTGGTTCTATTTTCATTGAGGCTGCACCTTCTCCAGCATAGGCGCTTCATGTGACCAGGTTCTCCTATGATAATCACATTACATGTAGGCATTTTGAATGAGTTTGTAGCTGCTATTTTTATCTCAAACACTAGGGACTGTATTACATTGTAATGCCAAGAGACTTGGCTCTTCATTCTATGGTATTGAGATAGATTACCAACCTTGGGGAAATAAGTTACATTATAATTGTTAGATGTAATGCTTATATCAAATGCATTTGATTATCATTTTAGGATGCATGCCAATTGTTTGACAATTTGTCATTGGCTTTAGATGATCTTATTGTATATTCAGTTTGTGGGACAATTGCTTGTCAAAATACTTTGCAGCTGTAGGTGATTATTGGCATATGAAATTTGCATAAGAATTGTTTGTTTGAATGTCAATGGTCTGTAGCTATTCTTTGAAACATTTTCATGTCACTTAGGATTCATGCCAAGTGTTTGATATTATGTCTACTAGCTGTACAAGTCAATATATCATTCATATAACATTGTCAATCCATTTTGCATTGTTAGAAGCATTCAAAACACTAATTGCAGCGTTCAAAACTTATTCAAGCAAGAACCAATCAGACTGAAATACAGACACAGCAAGTAAAAAAATTGTATGAAAGGTGTTCGACGATATTCCTTGAGCCTCTAATCAGCATTTCAAGGTCAGTTTGAGCAAGGGATATTACATTTCCAGCTCAATATTGTGCTCATATCCTCTATTTGGTGGCAAACCATAAGGTGTATCATCAAAGACACGAATATGCTTGTCCAAAATAGCTTGAAGCTTACCTTGAGAATGCTGTATTTTCCTTTTTTCTGAGTTTACTGTGATAAGACAGCTTGCTGCCCAAGCAACTTGACCTCTTCTAAAAGCCCTCTTCATCCTTTTCATTGACACCTCTTGTGGAGCTCCATTGGCTAGACCTTTGAGGATTACTTCCTTGCCTTCTTTGAAGAATTTAAGCTCCATGGTTTTGTAATTTTGAGTTAAGTCTCCTAAGGAATGCAACCATTGAACACCCAAAACAATATCATATCCCCAATATCAAATATATATATATATATATCATCCGTTACCTTGTGTTTCCCAAGGGTGAGTGGGAGTTGAGACAACTTTTTGGAGAAAGGAATGGTGAATCCATCTGCCATTGTTACATTAAAGCTTTTGCAATCCGTATTTTTTAATGTCATCTTCTTAACCAAGCTTTCATCAATAAAATTATGAGTGGCTCCACTGTCAATTAAGGTAGTTACCTTTTGTCCTTTTAAAGTACCTTTTATATTGAATGCATCATATTTGGGAGCTCCTGAAAGAGAAGCTAGAGTGCTGTCCACATTTTGTTCGTCCTCTTTATAAGCATGCTCCTCATCTAAATGATCATCATGTTCAATATTAGCATCAATAACATCAGAATCCGAATCATTGTCTATTACCTCTATGTAATAGACATGCCCTTTGCCCATAGAACGATGGCCCTTGGTCCATGGACTTTTGCATGTGAAACATAGGCCTTGTCTCCTTAATTCATTTCTTTCATCCCTCATGTTACTGTTGTAGGGCTTTGATTTGTGTGGTGGCATATATGGTGAAAAAGGTTTCCTTGTTGGCTCATTTGGTGGTGCTTTGGACTGCCCACCTTGTGTTCTTTGTTGCCCATTCAAAACAGTCATTGGCTGCCCTGTATTTGTTTCTTTTGGCAGTGAATAGGTGGCTACTCTTGGCTGTCCCTTTGGCCCTTCATAACCCCTATAGGCTGAACATTCTAGATCTAATGCCTTGGTGATGGCATCTTGCAAAGAGACAGGGTTAAAAGCTTTCACCAACCCTTTCAAGGGTTCAAGCAAACCCTCAAAAAATAAAACAATTAATCTTTTTTCACTAATGTTAGAAACCATTACTGAAACCTTCTAAAAATCAGCTACATACCTTTCAACATCATGCTCTTGTTTGAGTTGTGCCAACTCCCGAAAATGTCTATCCAGATTCTTTCTATCAAATCGTTTCATTATTCTTTGGCCAAACTCTTCCATGGTAGAAATAGATCCATGGCCTTGTATGATGAGGCCATGAAACCACCACTCATGAGCAATTCCCTCCAAATGTAGGGTGACAAATTTTAAAGTCTCTTCTTCAAGCATGAGGTTAAGTGACATATATGTTTCTAGCTTTTGTAATCAAGACCTCACATGAAATTTATCAGAACCATCAAAAACAGGGAGGGAAATTTTATCCAACCTTTGTTGCAAGTCTCTACGGGGTTGTGTATTTGGAGCTTCTAATTTGGTTCCTTCCTTCAATACACAAAAATCTTTGAAATTCAACAAATTTTGTGTGGCCAAACTTAAGGCTACATATTCCTCTTGGAGTGTATCCCAAGTATTTTCTCTTTGAGTCCTTTTCTCCAAAGCTGGTTCTTTCTGCAAAAAAGTGGCATTAAAGCATTTTTTAAGTGGATTAGAAAAAACCCTTTCGTCATTATTTGAATGTCCTCTATTAGAGAAGCAATCTTTCTTAGGAAAGGCATCTTTCAATATCGCTACAATTTGCAGACTCAAATTTTGCTGGAGTTCCTTCTGGCTTTCTTTAATCAAGCCATGCATAAGCTTAAATTGTTTTAGAGAAAACCCTTGCTCTTGGTCTCCCATTTATTTTCCTCACCTATGATAAATTAAGTAGTCTTTACATGTTTACATCCAACAACCAACACACAGGTATGCAAGATGGATGCTCTGATACCACTATGTCCCCAAATGGGATGAATTAACAAAAGACGGGTTTCCCCCAAACTCCCCTTAAATTTGATCCAAAAATTTGTAAACCGTAGTTGCAAATAAAATCCACAAAATCCTTATTTAATGCAAAAAACCCTAGATGCCAAGAATGAGGGTTTCATAGAGTAATCTGCCAATAAAATAATTAATTTCAGATTTAAACCCCTCAAATAAATACATTTTTCTTCCCTTTGGATGCCACAAAATATAAAGAAAAAATCCGTTTTAATCCATGATTTTCCCGTTATTCGGAGAATAAAATACCTTTGAAACCCTTGCAAAAGTTGTTGCCCACCTCAGAAAAATAATAGAAAATCCCAGCACTGAATTTTGGCCTCTAAATCGCCAAATTGACCTCTCTAGGTCAATCGCCATACTCTTGGGAGCCTTGGAAAAATTGCAAAAAAAAGGATGGCTATTCTAGCCTTATTCAAGCAAAAAACTATACTGAAAATCGTTAGAAAAATTAATAATAATTTCTAAAAATTATCTATTAATTTTCCGTCTTCAATATCCTTCACAATAGGTCCAAAATACCTCAAAGATGATTAGAAAAATATGAAAAAATTGCAGATAATAATTTAAGAATATTTTGTCCACAAAAATGCCTTCAAACCCTAGCATCCACTCTCCCAAGTGGTTCACTCCACTTGCAGAATTGATACAATAATTTTAGCAAGCAAGAAATGTGAAAAAGCACAACCAAACCCTCAAAGCAATCACCAAACCCTCCTAGGTAGTTCGCTCCATCTCTAGGACATAAAACTTTCTGTTGCAAAAGATGGTGTCAATAGACACCTTTGTAAGATTGATCAATCACCAAGTAGAGCAAATCTATTGGGCATGCATCCCAATAGCCTTCTTCACATAAGAAGAACAAGAATATCAAAATCAACATATCCTCATTGAAGCCTTCGCTATCTCTTTATAACTTTCCAAAGGGTTTGAACCCCTTTTGAAAAGATAAACATTTTTCCTTATCTTCACTTTAGCTCCATGCTAAAAATCTCGCTTTTTGAAAATATATTAATTATTAGCCTTAATTAAAAAGAGTAATAAAAATTATTTTAAGGATAATATATTAATGTTTATTTCACTTAAACACTTTAGTGGTAAAAACCACTCTTAAAATATTTTATTAATTAATTTAATAATTATCTTATGACAAAAAACACTATTTCAACAATTAATAAAATAACTTTCCTCAATAAGGGCTCCTTTAGTTTATGGGGAGATAAACTAAAGGTCTTCATTCCTGTTTAATTAAGAGGGAAAAATGAGGCCATTACAGTATTTGATAAAATTTGTGAGATGGCCAATAATAGATACAACGTTGAAAGGAGCATTAATTCTTAAACTCGTCAATTTACCATTGCTTGCGGACAAGCAATTTGAAGAAGGGAGGTCTGTAATATTCCCAAGCTGTAATATTACCAAGGAGATCGCTGCCAAGAGATCACTGCCAAGAAGGAGACCGCTACCAAGGAAGAGATCGCTACCAAGGAAGAGATCGTTGCCAAGAAGGGAATCGCTGCCATTAAGAGGAGCATTGCAATTTACTAAGGAACAACAACAATTAATTAAGGAGTGCCATACTAAACAACATTCTTTAATTAGCATTAATTATTTATTAATTACTTAATTCATTCATTAATAGCATTCATTCAATGGAAGGATGCCACCCTTGAAGAAGTCACACCTTTCAATGTAAGGTTGAAGGTATAAATAAGCCATTATAAGAATAGAAAAAGGTATCCAATTATGCATTAAATATATAACATGTATAAGCAGCCACTTACAAGTGCATTTAAGGACGAAACCCCTTAAACTGCGTAATCTAGATACAAGGACGAAAACCCTTGTAATCCAACTCAAGGACAAAAACCCTTGTGGTGTAACTCTGTAATATTCAAAATCTATATTCGAAAATAAACTATTAATCCAATTTGACTTTATTGTTATTTAAATTATTATTTTATAAAATATATTTAAAAGAATTCCAAAAAATACAAATTAATGTAAACTATTCCAATTTGGAATATTACACTCTTTGAGCAGCGATAGAGCTACCAGTATGGAGAGCGTTTCTTTGATGTGGTGTGTAGGAGGTCTCACATATTGAGATCATTAATTGCAAACATTCCAGCATCTTTAGTGCCGATTGTGGAAAAAGTCAGAGCCATGTATGATTGTTACAACCACCAATCAGCTAGCTTACATTTTGATCCAAATTGTTTTTCGAATGGCAGTACCCGGGGCATCATGATAAGAACTTTTGGAGTCCAAGTTAATCAGTGTAACAACAATCTAAATGAGGTGAGCAGAAGTGTTGGCATGCATTGGTCATATTTATTTGATGAAAGGAAACTCAAGGATGAAGAGTTTGTGGTCACAAGGTGGAGGAGTTTCTGCCTCATTACCCTTGTTAAAGTATTTTCAAATTGTACAGGACAATTTCCAGCCTTTACATATTTGATTTTTGGCAGGAAATATCAGTTTAACAGCTGTTGTACCATTGTCATGCTATTGATTTTGATAATTCCAGATCATGAGTTGATGTTATCAGTCATGAACAGCTACGGATTTGTGTATTTTGGAAAAATATTCTTGCATGATGATGTTAGTAAAAGATGTCCGCTATTAGGGACAAACAGCCCAGCCATCCTAATGCTGATGGGGATGAGATGCAAGGAGGTTTGTGGCTGTTATGGACTGTTTCCAGCCTACATTCAAGCTGTTTTGTGCCATGAATTAAAGGGGACAACCTACAATAGCATTAGGAAAATCACTGGAGCACAAGACTACAACCATGAAGCAATTGTTTGGGATTAAAAATACCAAAGGTGGATTTGGGATCGAGGTAGTTGTAAACAACATTGCTTGAGGACAAGCAATTTCGAGAGGAGAGAATTGTAATGTCCCCTTTTTGGGCTTAATGAGGTTGGAACCCTTTGCTGACTCTTTTATTTCCCATTGGCTAAGGTAAGGGTTTTGAAAAGGGAAATTATGTTTTTAAGAAGGTGGCATTGTCGGCAACTTGGGTTATTTGAATTTTAATAAGGGGGCTTTTTGTTCTAATTTAAGTTAGACTTTATTAATCTTTTCTAAAGGGGGGTGCATTTTGTATATTGTTTTTTCCTCCCTTTGTGGGGAGTCACCCTTGGGGAAAGTTTGGAGGGAAAAGGAGGGTATATAAGGAAGCGGTGATTGCTAATTTTGGGGGACGATCAATAATCTAATTTTTTGTAAATGTTGAGCTCATTTGATTTTATTATCAGCATATGAGGACGGAAACCCTCATTAGCTTCTAGAATCGGGGACGAAAACCCTCATTTATCTTGGTGACTTCATTCAGAGGTCATAGTTGGGTGGAATTTCAGATATTCAGCTTCAAGGGTTGCTTGGAAGGTGGGTGAACTAGTTTGGGGACTTTGTAGGGTTGGACGCAACAATGGATCAGCCTGTTGGGGTCAGCAATGTCATTTTTCTGTAATGTCCCATTTTCTATAATAAAATAATATCATTATTGAAATAAAAAATATTTTTAAATATTTAAAATATAAAATAATGATATGTTCGAGTTGCCAAAAAGGAGAATATGTCAGCGACTTATTCTAATTTGAGTTGTGACTTAAGAAGGGTACCTTTTTAAAAGATAACCCTTAAGTGAATTATAAGAAAAATATACTTTTATTTTCCCCCCCAAGTGGAGTGCCCCACTTTGAAAAGATAAATGGTGGGAAAAAGGTATAAAAAGGAGATGGTTATTCATTGGAAATTAGACTATTTTTTATAATTGAAATTTGATGAGTTTGAGCACGCAAAAGCTTGACTTACTGCTTTGAAGATGAAAACCTTCAAAGTTGAATGGAATTAAGAACGAAACCCCTTAATATCCAGCTACGGCAACTTCGTAAGGGAGTTGTATTGTGTGTAGTTGGCAACCAAAGGTGTTTTGAACACCAATTTGTTTGCAACATATAGGGGACTTTGTCCTAAAGCTTGGCAATTGACTTGAGAGGTGGGCAACTTGCTTTGAGACGTTGTTTACTAGGGTTTGAGACCCAAATCAGGGAAAAATCAGGTTTTACAAATGTTGAAAACCCCTTTTCTAAGGTTGTGTGGAGTTACATTCAAAAATTCATTATTCCCAGCTAGGGCGACCCCCTTTGAGGCCTTGATTTGCGGGTTTGTAGAGTTATTTCACCCTGAAATACACTGGAAAATATTACATAAATATTCTGATATTTTTCTATTATTTTTAATATAACTTTCCAGCCATTTGGTTCAGAAAAATCAACAAAAATAAGGTATTCATGTTGTACTTTTCAAAATAAATTGGTGTCTTTTTTACAATGTTTTATCGGTGTGAAAGCCCTAAATATTTATTTGAAGTATTCAGAAAATTAAGAGTTAGGGTTTGAATGTTTAATTCAGAAATTTACACTTTTGGTGTTAGGGTTTGAGGGTGAAAAATCCAAAAATACAATTCTTGGTTACCAAATATTTTATAAACTATTTCCAAGGGTTTCTACATCTATTTTCAATTGTTTGTGTGTTTCCTGCCCTGATATATAATTTTAGATCGATATTAGGGTTTGAAATAAAATCAAAATTTTGCATTTTGGATAAGGGTTTGTAGGAAAACCCTAGTTGTTCTAATTCTGCCCCAAAAGGGACATTACAATGATATCAGAGCCATTTTCTGCCCAATTGTGGAAGCAAATTGTTGCAAAGTCTTCTTCATGCAGGGCAGTGATAGAAAGATGAAAACAACACTGGAAGCCATGGAAGAGATCTTGGAACCTATGCAGGAATATCAGAGGGAACTAAAGGCAATGGGTCCCAAAGCATGGATGAAGTTTGTAGGGTTAAGTCCTCGACCACCAGAAAAGAAAACAGAAAAGACAAGCTTTGAATTCCAAAACCCTACAAAAAGCAAAGGAATGAAGAAGTCAAGGAAAAAATCTTGGAAAAGGAAATGTCATTGGTTGATTGCCCTAAAAGTTCAGCAAAAAAGAAGGGCATAAATGACATATGTGAGGCAGAATTTACTGATCCACCATCAACAAAAGTGGATGCTAGGGTTGAAAGGAAACCAGCGACCTTGCAAGCAAGCATGAAAGATGTGATAGGAACAAAAAGAGGTGTGATGGTTGGCTAAGAAGAGCGAAAGAGGCAAAGTTGATAGCCATTCAAACAAGACAACACTCAAAGGAATTCAAAGAGAAGGGTAAGCAACTTGAGTCTTCCATTCCTAAAGGTAAAATCCTGCCCTTTGAACAATAGAAATTTGCATTTCAAGGTCTTTTGGACAGCAAAGGGACAACACTTTGGGGCAGTCCAGCACTGTAATTTCAGAACATCAAAAATTAGTCACCTTGGACCCTATAAGCAGGGTTTGGGGCAACAAAAGGCACTGGCAAAGTTAAAAATGAAGAAAAATCAGTTTTGCAAGAGGTTTGTGAGGGAATTCTAGGAAGACTTTGTTGTGAGGCATACTCATGAGGAAAGTGTCTCACTAGCTTCTTATGATGGCCTTCAGCGTGCTAGAATTTTCAAACCAGCATCTAAAGGTAAGAAATTTGTTTATCTTTGTAGCAAGGATTTATTGTATCATCATCATACTATATGCTTACAATGTTTTGATCGTCATGAGAATCATGGTAGCAATGAGGATAAGATGAAGGGTGCTAAATGGAAAGAGGATTTCTTCCAAGAAACCCCCATCCATATTTTGAGCATCCCAATGAGCAAGCCAAGTTCTGTGAGGGTAATCAATTCGGATAGAATAGCAAGCTACTTGTTGTTGGAAGGAGAAGTCAAGGAATGGAGACAACGAAATGGATCAAATTCATTTCAAGGGTTGTCTCCAATATTAGAACTGTTGTTCCACATGTTTCTAGTTTGTTCTACATTGCATTTGCAACCTTCAAGGGATATTTTATCACCATAAAAATGCATGCTTTGAAGGAAACACTTCTGAATTCTAAGCTCAAAGATATTGAAGAGGTCACAAATCCTCTTCATGTTGTAAGGAAGAATGGGCAAGTGGAGGGCAGCTCAAGGTATGGGAATGTTTCAAATTTGATGTTTACTCACATATCAGCTAGGATGAGTGGTTACAAAGGGCAGCATATGTCCAAAGATGAACCTATTGACAATTTTGCCTCACAGAGCAAATTGTCACCCCTACTCTTTGAAACTTTGCTATGGTGCCAAGTTTGTCTTATGAATCAGTTTTGGGGTCCTTAAATTTGCATTTACAGCCACCCAAGCAGCCATCTACAACCAGGTGAAGTTTAGTAGTTCAAAGGTTTCCAAGGAGCTTTCTTGATTACAGCCAACGCAATGTACAAATAGAGCCATGTAAATGATGACGAAAAGGTCTCCTACGGCCATGTAAATTCTTATGGACTCCTACAGCCATCATATAGAGCATACAGTTCGTTCAAAAGGAGAACACATGCAGCAGTTTTAAGAGGGTTTTTCTCCTTCTAAAAACGTCATCTACAACAGTTTGAAAGGGTTTTTCTCCTCTTCTAAGCATCACGTACAGCCAAAAGCCAAGACATACACGCTGTAAGTTCAGTTATTTTTGTCTAAGCAAAGTTTTTTTTCGGGGTTGTAAGAGGAAGAGTATTTCTTTGGACTTTTTGTCCGAAAGAAAGAGCTCTCAGAGGACTGTGTAAAAGCCCGAAAAAAATGACTGTGGATATTACAAAGTTTATTTCGTTTGGACTTTAATCAATTGACAAGAATCCGCAAAAAGAATTCAGGCACAGTTTTTTCGAAGGACTCCAACTTTTCAGGGGTATACTATCAAAGTTTCTTTCCTTCGGACTTTTTGTCCAAAGGAAATAGGCATAGGCAGCAAAGGGACCTTTACAAGAATCCCGAAGGGTTCCTGCCCTTCGGGAATATGACAAATGACTTAACCAAAGGGATAGGTCCACGAAGGAAAATGGCTATTATCAGAAGTCCCGAAGGGTACATACCCTTTGGGAAAGTTCTTGACATTTTGCACGAAGGGACACTCTGCAAGGTGTCGAAAGGCACTTGCCCCTCGGAGAGGACAATTGCAAAAGTCCCGAAGGGTATGTACTATTCGAGAAAGTTCAATTAGAAGAGCCGCGGGAGATTCACTTGGCAGAAAAGGATCAAGGCAAAAATCCCGACGGGCAGAAGGTGCAAACAAAAGTCCCAAAGAGTAAGTACCCTTCGGGAAAGACCATTTCAGAGATTCTGAAGGACACCCGCCCTTCGGAAGGAGGCAAAAGGACAAGTCCCGAAGGGCACCTGCCCTTCGAGAAGACTTCGAAGGTGCCCTCCAAAAAGCCCGAGTGCCCTTCAAAAACCCTGGATGCCCTTCAAAAAACCCGAGGAAATATAAACAAATAAATAAGGAATTCTTCGAACAAAAAGTCCGAAGGAATTCCTTTGGACTTTTTCTCCGAAGGATTCCTTCGGGAAAAATGCAAACAAGAAAGCCGAAAGGAAAATAATAAACCAAAGAGAAGTCAACTGGAAAAAAGGTCAACAGGAGACAGAATTCCGAAGGAATAATTGGACTTGGGCAGGAAATGAAAGATCCGAAGATAAGACCAAGAGATAAAATCCACAGAACATAAAGTCCACAAGAAATAAAAAGACCAAGGTAAAGTCGACGAAAAGGGTCAGAAAATAGAATCCCGTCAAAAATAGACATGAACAGGCAGACCAAAATAGGAGAAAATACATGCGAACAAGGGCTATTTCTGGCGGATGGCTAATCTTCAGTTGACTGGTCGTCCAACTCAACTCTCCAAACGTTCCAGCTCGTGTCTCCAAACATCTAGCTCAACTTTCAAACAACTCAAGATGAAGAAGCCAAATTTAGAGGTGGGTGTGAATTTCCATGCAAAGAGAAGTTTGTGTTGGAATAATTGTCATTGATGTCAAAGAAATTGTAACGGATATAAATGGAAATGTCAAACGGAATTGTTGCCGAAAGTAAATGGAAGTGTTCAGAAGTGAACGGAATTGTTGCCAAAAATGAATGGAAATGTTGTTGGAAGTGAACGGAATTGCTGCCCGAAGTGAACGGAAATGTCGACAAAAATGTCGACGGAAATGTCGACGGTCACATCTTTTGATGAAGAGGTATCTTTTGGATGGGACACATCCTTTAAAGGCTATATAAGGGAAAAGAGATGTGGAAATATAACAAGCATTCAATTTGAATGAAGATCATATAAGTGTGAGAGAGAAGGAAGAGAGGAAGAGAAAAAAATGAAATAGAATCTCTTAAGAAAAGAAGTATTTAGGGTAGATTTATTTTAATGAAGAATATTCTTTGAGAATTGTGAAAGAGAGGAGAGCAAAAAGTATATAAGAAAATTAATGAGAGAGAAAGTGTAAGAGAAGCAAAGTCATCATTCGATTGAAGAAGCAATCACAGATGATGGAATCAATTTGGCTTGGGATTGGTGCCTCATAGTCTAGAGGTTGGTGCCCCTGTGGGTTGGTGATCACGAATTGGCCAAGTTGGTGCTTGGCAAAAGGGATCGGTGTCTCCAGTGGGTGGGTGCTCACAAATTGACCGAGTTGGTGCTTGGTTTGGGGATTGGTGTCTCCAGTAGGTTGATGCTTGCAAACATTGTAAAAGAGTTATATATATATATATAAATGGAATATTTCTCTGTGGTTTTCTCCCGAAAGGGTTTCCACGTAAACCCTGTGTTCTCTTGTGTTATTAATTGCTAGATCTTGAATGTTTATGGTTGTTGTTGATTAAATATAAAAAGACAAAAGGATTATCTTATACTGATTCACCCCCCCTCTCAGTATAAGCTTGTGCTTAACAGTTTGACTTTCAAACGCCCAGCTGTCCACTTTCAAACGCCAAAGAGCTAGTCTCTAATTTTAGACATGGCTCAGCCGAGAATGCATAAGCAAAGTCAAACATTTGATCCCACCGTCCATTTCAACGCAAGGAATTTTCATGCAAGACAAAAATAGACTTTTGTAAAGACTGAGTTGGATTGAGTTTACTCCCTCTCAATTTTCCAATGCCAATCTCACGGCTTTTTGTAATTTTCTATATTAATGGCTTTTCAGCCTTGTAAAAAATAATCCCTCTTTTGGCAAGAAAACTTCTTCCAAAGATTGTGCTGTAACTTTCTTCCGAATCAATAAGAAGAGGACTGTGTTTTTTCAATTTCTAGCAGCTGGTATAGTGTACTTTTATTATAGATTTGCCTAAGTGATAGATTTTCTTTCTTCTTTGTCAAATCTGGATTCATACCTAGTTACTCGCTGATCATTTATGCAAGGCAGGTTCTATGTTTGAATGTTTTTTGCTAAGTTTACAGTGGATATTAGTGGCTATTTAGTGTTTTTCATCAAGTTTATTTCTACGTTTCTCTCAAGCTTAGATCATTAGATAGAACCTTTTTGTGAAATACTTGTGTATTGATTAATTGGAGTTGAAATTCTGCCTCTTCCTTGTCCGAATCAGTGTTCTTAAAAGCTCGATTTGAGTGGATCAAGCAAATTAGGGGTATCACCACTTTAGTTAAGATTTCCTTGCAAGTTATTTCTTCTCTTTTTTTCAGGCAGTTTGTAGTGTAGAAGTTGAGATCCTCATTGATACATCTTACAGGAACCAACCTTCTCTGGAGGTTCTTCTCACCATTGAGGCACCCACCCTCGTGAGAAGATCTCATTGTTTCAACTGCAGAGAGGATTAGCCATTTCAGAACGTCTTCAATTCAAGGTGCAACCCCAGGTTGACAACAAAACCATTGGCGATTTTTATATTTTTAATTTTTAAACACCATGGCAAGGCTGCCTTCATTATGGGCAGCCACATGAAGGTAAGAATGCAATGAAGATCACTTGGAGTGACAAAAGAGGCAGGGATTCCCTCATTCCGAGCTTTGATGGTGTTCACATGAGAGTTGGGAAGGTGAGCACCCATGGGAATGCAAGGATGGTAAGGTAATTGAGGAATTCAATGTTCCTATTTTTCATGAATTCTTTATCTCATACATTTGGATAGGAAAGTGGTTCGTGGGGAATCCTATGAAGGATGTCATGCATTCCAATGAAGTTATGAAGAGTCAATGCTCACGTTCCATGAATCACTCCCTGGAGTCAAGTTCTACATGAAAGAAAAAGACTATGAAGAATGTCACCATTGTCAGGGCAGTGAGATACTTGATATGGAAGGTGCATAAGCCATTTGATATTTATGTACTTGTTACCATGCATGTAATTTCAGTCATTAGAGTGAGTAATTTTCAGTTTGAGACTACTTTTGAGGAAATTTCAGTCGCATGGTGTGAAGTGGAATTCAAGGAGGATGTGTTTGTTCAAAATGGACTCACTATTACAGGTCGGAGAGCTGCTGTGATACTCATTTCCAACCAGCTCAACAGTTGGTATGCAACCAAACAAGTAAACTCAGACGTACATTGGAGTGATCTTCTGTTTGTTGATATTTTAGCCACTTTATGGTTGACTCCAGCCACCACCATTTTGATTTTCAATAAAGTAATGCAATACTTCAGTCAAGCTGCTGAGGCAGCGCATTATTTGGTACCAAAAATGGGAAGCAAAAAGTGCAAAGTTTTAGAAACAAGTTTTTCAAGATATGATAAGGAAATATCCTCCATCATGCATGCTTTCAATAAATGCATACATCACCAAGTTCATGGTGAGTGTTTGAAGTTTTTTGTGGATCTACATAGTGAGCCACAACATGGGGTAAGGGCAATCCAAGATTATGATATAAAAAGGGAAAGGAATGTAGATACTGAATTTTTTTTCAGAATGACTACTTTTTGTCATGTTTCTACCCTTCATAAAGATTGGGAATGGTTCATCATGATGAGTCTAGCCAAGGATGCAATTTATTTTAACACACTAGGTGAATGTGTTAAGGAAATCAATTATAACAACTGTTGTTTTTGTCTTTTACTGTCTGCCATGACAGTCATACAGGGTTTCAAGGCATATGGTACAACGATTGCAAATCCATGGTCAAAATGAAAATATCTTCAGCTGATACGAGTAGGATTCCAGCCACTATCATTCTGATTTTAGGGAAGAAAAGACAAGGTTACAGTTGCATCTAGGGCAGCAGAATTGAAGTTTTGGGAATCCGACATTTAAATGGGAATTACGAGAGGAAAGCAAGCAACAGAAGAATGTCGGCCCTCATGTCTATAAGGCATGATGAAGTGAGTGTAAAGGTGTTGTTAAACACTATTGTTTTCTTTAGTGAGTTTGTTCTATGTGCAGGTATTGTTGACAATTTTTGCCCCCACAGGGCAAAATTGTCACCCCTACACTTCGTAACTTTGCTATGGTGCCAAGTTTGTCTTGTGAATCAGTTTTGGGGTCCTTAAATGAGCATTTACAGCCACCCAAGTGGCCATCTACAGCCAAATGTGCAAATACAGCCAAGATATACAAGCTGCAAATTTATTTGTTTTGTCTTCCCAAAGAATTTTTCGGGTATAAGAGGTGGACTATTTCTTTGGACATTTTGTCCAAGAGAAAGAGCTCTCAAAGGACTGTGTAAAAGTCCGATAAAATTGACTAAGTGCCAGTCGTTCAAGGCTTTTTTCTTCAAGTTTTTTGTCCGAAAGAAAGGACAAAAGCACAGTTGGGAAGACCGGTTTTCAAGTCAAGAAACGAATTCCTTCTGACTTTTTGCCCAAAGGAATTCTTTCGGACAAAAGTCCGAAGGAATAAAGACAGTTACAAAAAGCCTGTATGACTTACAAAAAGCCCAGGTGCCCTACAAAAATCCCGGGTGACCTACAAAAAGCCCGGGTGCCCTTCAATTCTTTCAAAAAATCACTTTTGAAGGCAGCCATGCCCTTGCGGAGGGCACTTGGTTGGTGAAGTGGACCCTTTCAATTCTTCCGAAGGGCACTCCTAGAAGACATAGCCCTTACAGAGGACATCTAGGAGTCGCATACGGACATTTACAATTTCCCCAAAGGGTATGTGCCCTTGCGGGGAACACTTCAAGCACGAAGAAGACCTTGGCAAAATTCCGAAGGACCCTTTCACAAGTTCAGAAGGACACCTGCCCTTGCAGAGGGCACTTGGTCGATGGCAGGGCCCTTTCACAAATTCCGAAGGGCATTATTGGGAAGCAAAAGCCGTTGCGGAGGACAGAGACATAAGCAAAGGACAAAAGCAAAGTTCCCGAAGGGCACTTGCCCTTCGGGGAAAAGATAGCCAAAGGAGACGAATTCTTTCGGACTTTTTGTCCGAAGGAATAAGGACAGTCTCAAAAAGCTCGATAGAAAAGACGAGGGCGTAAGCAAAAGACAGAGAAAGAGTAAAGACAGAGAGTCCTTCGGACAATTTGTCTGAAGGACGAAAGCTAAAATAAAACCCGATTCCCAAATTAAAGCAAAACACGAGAAAAGCCAGAGAAAACACGAAGTGAAGTGAGCATGATCAATAGCATGAACAGAGACATAAGCACAAACAGGACTAAGATAGAACTGAACAAGAAGAAAGACAAACACAGAAATAGATGCATGAGCAAAGATTAAAGCAGAACTGAACATGGACATAAGCATGAACAACGAATAAAACAAATGCAGAATAAAGACAAAGGCAAGATAAACAAAGATCATACACAGACTAACGTGAAGTGACTCCAACAAAGTGAATGCGTTTAAGAAGGCAAGCACGCTTCAGTTCTGAAAATAGAGTTGTCTTGCATGATGAACCGGCAAAGCATTGAACGTTTCAAACAGTAAGAAATTCCATGCACGCACTCTTGTTTGTCTCGAAAGCCCAAAACATTTCAGCGGTTCAAACGTAATTCTTAATTTGGCATTTGCATTGATTTCATACAAAGGATAGACTTTCAAACACTCCAGCAATTCGAGTGAATTCGACTACTCTTGTTTTGAAGTTGACTAGTTTTCAAGTTAAGACATCTAATCCTAGGTGTCATGCATCCAAAGCTTGTCTTCTTTTTTCAATGCAAAGAATTTTCATGCAAGACAAAATAGGCTTTTGTAAAGGCTGAGTTGGTTTGAGTTTACTCCCTCTCTATTTTCAACACCAATCTCTTGACTTGTTGTAAATTTCTATATTAATGGCTTTTCAACCTCGTAAAAATCCATTCCTCTTGGTAAGACCAGACTCTGCCATTGGTGAGTTGTGTAACCTCTTCAATCAATAGGACTATACTTTCAGATTTCAAGCGCTGACATAGTGTACATTCATTCAGCAATTTGCATATGTTGTAGATTTCTCTCCTTTCCCAAATTCTAATTCGTACCTAGTTGCTAGCTCATCATGTTATGCAGGGCATGTTCAGTGTTCTATATGTCTTTTGTTGAAGCTGAAAGTGGATGTTAGGTGGCGGCAAAGTGTCTTGTATCAGACCTCTCTCCATCGTTTTCCCTCACATTTTGGTCACTAGATTGAGCCTCTCATGAAATATTTATGTGCAGTGATCAATTGAAATCAAAGGTCTTCTTTTTCCCTTGTTTGATTCAGTGTTCAAGGTTCTAAGTAGAGTGGATCAACATTTTGGTGTATCACCGTCATTAGATAGGATTTCCCTTTCAAGTTTCTTTCTCCCTTTTCCATGGTAGATTCGCAGCACAGAGTAGAGATCCATTATACATCTTACAGGAACTAGCCTTCTCTAGAGGTTCTTCTCACTAATGAGGCACCCACCCTCGTGAGAAGATCCCATTGTTTCAACCGGAGAGGGGATTGGCCATTTTAGCACGTCTTCGATTCAAAGTGCAACTCCAGGTTGACAATAGGTACACATACAAAAAAGAAAGAGCAGCTGAGTTTGTTTTTAGCGCAAGCAAATAACGAAGAGTTTCCAGTCCTTGTATGGCTCCCTAATACTCCTACATCAAGCACATTATTGGATTTTGCTTGTGTTTGTTGTTGACGCAGTGCATTGCACCCTGGGCAGGAGGCCGAGCTCCTGCCTTCCACACGCAACAATGGAAACTCCCCTCTCGCCTGTGGGACCGGTGAAGCTTGGAGATAGAGTCTCTAAATAAGGGCTAGCTCCCTCTGATGTATCTTTTAGGTCCTGGATTTCTACTGCTAACAAAGAAATGAAAAAAAGGGGGGGATGAAAAGGGAGAAGGATGCTGAAAAGCAGAACCTAAACCTAAACTAGAAAGGTGATACACCAAAAAAGATGACCCACCCAGCCCGAACATACACTTTTCACCAAGAAGAAGCTCCCATACACTTCATTTGATGTGGGAAACTCTTCTGTATCAGTGAGTCACGGGTCCGTAGAGATACAGGGAGGAATAAACTATCAAAGGTGTTCTGAGTCACACTTTGGCAGCGTATTCACATGCGCTTATATTCCTGTTGTAGACACTTCTAGCAGACCTGCAAAAGAAGAGACTTCACAATGCACTAGACATGCTGGAATCGTTCTGTGAAAAGCAAGTTCAAATGGAGGTAAAAATTGCTAAGTCTTGATTCAAGGTAAATTAATGGGGGGGGATGAAAAGGGAGAGAAATACTAAAATCAGAACCTAAACTAATGCGGTGATGCACCAAAATGGTTGGTCTACTCAGCTTTGAGATACACTTTACACCAGAGAGAAGCAAGCATACAATTCATTCAAATGAGAGCCTTTCCTGCATCAGTGTTTCAACAAGGGATCCTATGGAGATACAAGGAGGAAAAACTACCAGAGGTGTTCTAAGACACACTGTGGACAGCCTAATCACATGCGCCTATACTCTAAGCTGGACACTTCTTGTTGACCTGCAAGAGAACTCACAATACACTAGATATGTTGGCATAAACTTGTGAAAGCATGAAAAAGAAATGACTTAACATAAGATAAAACCATAGACATATGCAAAAGTGCAAGCTCAAACGGAGGTAAAATGCTTATTTTGATTCAAGGTAAATTCCTTCAAGGCTTCGCCATACAATGTTGAGAGATCCTTTCTCAAATGATAAGTTAAAAATATATAGAGAACTTGGAAACAGATAGCTCTTAAATCAAGGGATGGAAACCCATGCTGAGTTAAACACTTTTGTAGAGACAACAAGCCCATGTTGTTGGCGTATTCTTCCAATTGCGTATGGGAGAGCCATGTTGTAGATGTCCAAGTCGCTGCCCTTGCTGTCCTGGGCCTGCAAAAACATGGGATACTCCTAGCAACTGACAAAGACATCCCTAAGTTGTGTTGACTAGACCATGCTCTCTTCAATGTTGGGCGCAACTGACTGTGCCTTAATGGCAAAGCGTGAAAACACGGGCTGCTCTCCTCTATAGTTTGAAAACCAATTCTTTTATTGGTTTCGATAGAAATTATTTCACCTAAGTGCATTTACTCTTCTTGCTAACGACCCCTGTGCCACTTGCCTTGGTCTGGTTCATCCTTGGATCTGCGCTTTTGACTTGTCACGCCACTTGGAACATTTTGAGCTTTTACTTTATTGTGTTGCGCGGCTGCGTTCTGGGTTACCCACCTTGTTTTATTTTACTTTGTTATTTCCCTTTGCCTTGACTTTTTCCCTTTTGTCTTTAACCATTTGGGCTCTCGGGCGCTTGTTATTTCTCGGGCCTTCGGGCTCTTGGTAATGTGGAATTTCTTCGGACAAAATGTCCAAAGAAATTCTCTTTTGGGCTTGCCTTCTTTGCCTTTCTTTTGATGGGCCTTTGTGCTGCGCTTTCCTTCGGACATTTTGTCTGAAGGAATTCTTCCCTTTGATTGCTTCTTTTCCCTTCGTCCATCTCTTTCTTAAAGTGCCCTCCGCAAAGGCTTCTCCCATCCAAAAGCGCCCTCCGCAAGGGCAAGTGCCCTTCGGAAACTCTGAAAATGACTCTTCGAAAAAGTGAAAAGAATCCTCTTTCTTGACCAAGTGCCCTCCGCAAA
Organism: Torreya grandis; assembly: GCA_037957365.1. NCBI lineage: Eukaryota > Viridiplantae > Streptophyta > Pinopsida > Cupressales > Taxaceae > Torreya > Torreya grandis. Next base: position 5,001,189 of record JARHVA010000212.1, read on the forward strand.
CACACCCTTCGGACTTTCTGTGACCGTCAAATTTCTTCAGACATTTTGTCCGAAGGAATTCGACCTTGGCTTGCCTTCTTCGGTTTTCCTTCGGACAAAATGTCCGAAGGAAAACTCCCTCTTGTCACTTTTCCCGAAGGGCAAGTTCCCTTCGGGCTTCTTGTCTTTGCCCCTTTGCTTCAACCGGCTGCCCTCCGCAAAAGGGCGTTTCGAGCCAAAAATGCCCTTCGAAACTTTTGTATTGGTCCTCACGCCGACGAAAAGCCCTCTGCAAGGTCCATTCTGCCTTCAAACATACCCTTCAAAAGTTTTGTAAAGCTCTGTTTCATCCTTGAAGTGCCTCCCACAAGGGCACATACCCTTCAGGGAAATTGCAAATGACCCTACAAAATGCCCAGGTGCCCTAAGCAGAAAAACACTTGCCTTAAGAAGCGTCTAAGACTAAATCGGGCTCTTCTGAAGGACTTACTTAAAAAGCTTTGAAGTAAAGACGTCTCAAAACCCGATGGCTTCTTCCTTACCCTTTTGGGTTTGTGAATGACTCCAACTCATGAAAGATCATAAGTCAAGTAATCCCACAAACCCGAATTGAACTACTCTGACCCTTTTGGGTTTCTAAACTACTTTTACTCATGAAAATTGGCAAGTAAAGTCCTTTGCAAAACCCGACTTGCACTGGAACTGGTCATAGACCCCTTCGGGTTTGTCAAGTGCTCCTACATATTACTTGTAAAGCTTACAAGTAATGTTGTTTTGAGAACCCAATTTGCTCTATGAGTGCTAGAAAAGACCAATGCTTGATGAGACAACACCTGCACCTACACAAAAGCAACTTTTTCCTTGAATTTTTAAAAGGTTAAGACCTAGTTTCAAGGCAAAAGGTCATGAAGAACAAGGCTTCAAGGCAAAAAGAGGTGGGGGGGCATTTTGGCATGCAGGATTCACAAAATGGTCAACAAATTGGCGACTCACAACGGAAGCATGCATGCTATGCTTGAGAAGACTAGTGGCCTAAAAGTCCATTGAGCATGGAGTTAGGATGCAGCTTGAAAAGTTGGCAACAGCCTTGTAAGGACCTAAGAACCAACAAAGATTTACCCTAAACAACAAGGAAAAAAAACTCACACAAAGGCTAAAAACACAACACACATGCATAACAACACCTAGGGAAAACGAGGAAAAAACAAGAAAACTATGTACATGACAAAAGAAACCAAGTAGCAATGCTTAAAATATATCCCATTGGCTGGGATATGTAGCTCTTCACCATCCAACTTGGAGAATTGAAAAGCAATGTGTTGCTTGCATTGGGTGATGACATATGGGCCACTCCACAAGGCATCAAACTTCGTGTGCCTTCCAGGCTTGGCTCGGTCCTCATCCCACTTCAAGACAATGTCACCTTCTGAAAAGCTTCTTGGTGTAGACTTTTTGTCAAAATGCTTCTTTGTTTTTTGTTGGCGACTGGTCATGGCATCCATGGCTTGGTCTCTCGCTTCTTGAAGCTCCATTAGCTCACAATACCTGACTTCCACGGTGTCACTCTCCACCAATTGCAGTTGTGGGCAAGATCCAAGGCTAATAACTCAAGTGAGATAGGAAGTCTAGCTTCCCTTCCATACACAAGTGTGTATGGTGAATTCCTGATCGCCCTCTTTGGAGTGATCCTATCTGCCCAAAGAGTTGTCTTCAACTTGGCATGCCAAGTCCTTTGATTTTCTTCCATTGTCATTTTTATGATCCTAATCAAATTCTTGTTTATGGACTCGGCCAACCCATTCCCTTGCGGATAGTAGTTGGAAGAAGTGCTGAGATAGATGCCATACTTTAATGCCCACTCACTTGTCTTCGTTCCTAAGAAAGCCAATGCATTGTCTGAAATGATTGTGGCTGGGGCCCCAAATCTTGTCACTATGCCTTCATAGAAGTCGAGGACTACACTCTCATTGGCCTCTTTCAAAGCTGACCTTTACCCACCTTGTGAAATAATCCGTGGCAGTCAAAACCCACTTGTGGCCAGCACTAGGAGGATTGATCAACCCTATGAAGTCCAACCCCCATTGCATGAATGGTTGTTCCACCTAAATGGGATGAAGAGGCATGGCAGCCAGTCGTTGCTTCCCATCAAAGAAGGCACATTTTTGACATTTTCTCACCCAAGCATGAGTGTCTTTAAACAAACTGGGACAAAAGTAACCAGCCCTCATAATCTTTGCGGTTGTGGCCTTGGGAGCAAAGTGGCCACTAGCTGGTCCATCATGGAACTTGTACAGTACCTTGTCGACTTGGTCTGAATCAATGCATCTCAAGAGCACCCTTGAAAACTCTTTCCTGAACAACACTCCAACTAGGACATAAGAAAGAAATTGGAGTCTAAAATACCTCCTCTTGGTCGTATAAGGTCCTTGTGGACACTCACCAGTTCGAAAGAAATGAACCATGTCTTGTGCCCAACTCTTCATGACTGTAGGTACAACTGTTGTAGGTTCATCGTGGAGTACCAAAACGTCCTTCGGTTCTTTCAAGTCTGTAGCGAGGTGTTCACACAGTGTTTTTCCTCTTACCAACTTGGTGGTCTTGATCTCTACGTCATACTCCATTACTTTGGTGATCCAACCTGCCCTTTTCTCATTCAAGTCTCGGTTCAGCAAGAAATCTTTTACACTAGGATGTGGCACCATGATGTGAATTTTGTTGTTAGACAACATATGTCTGAACTTCTTCAGACTTCGTATGATTGCAAGCACTTGGTTCTCAACATACGTGTACCTAACCTCATAGCCTTCTAAACCTTGGCTGAAAAAAGCAATAGGTTGTTCTAAATTCTCACCATTTGCTTGAGTGAACATAGCAGAGATTACCTCTTCATTCCCAAAGGTGTATAGATTGAAGCCCTTGGAGAAGTTTGGACTAACCAAGGTAGGAGCTTGGGGGATAGCTTGCTTGACGCCTTCAAAGCTTTCTCTTCTTCTTGCTGTCCACGTGAACGTCTCGTCCTTCCTTAGCATGGAAGGTAGTGGATTGACAAGCTCAGCAAAGTTAGGAATGAATCTCCTAATGAAATTTATTTTACCAAAGAAACTTTGTAGGCCCTTTTTGTGCTTAGGCAAGGACAATGCTAAGATGGTGTGCACCCTCTCTGGATCAATGGATAGGCGTTCCTTTGAAACGACATGGCCCAAGAGCTTGCCTTTGTGGACGGCAAACACGCATTTCTTTGGGTTGAGAGAGATGTCGAACTCTCTACACCTTTCAAAGATTTGTCTCAAGTGCTTCAAATGTTCACTTGCCTCCTTGGAGAAGCCTGTCACATCATCAAGATAAACCAGCATAATGTCATTGATCAAACCTTGGAAAGCCATATCCATAGCATGTTGGAAGGTAGCTCCAGCATTTGACAATCCGAATGGCATCTTCCTCCAGACGTATGTTCCCCACTTGGTGGTGAAGATTGTCTTGTATTGGTCACATTCTTGTACCAGGATTTGATTGTGCCCGGAGTAACTGTTGACATTTTTTCCTCCACAGGGCAAAATTGTCAACCTTACTATTCGAAAGATGGTCTTATGGTACCAGTTTGTCTTGTAAATCAGTTTTGGGGTCCTTAAAAAGACACCTACAACCATGTAAATTGGTAAAGACACCTACAACCATGCAAATCCCAAGGAGCCATCTACAGCCATCATATACAGCAAGGTATCAACGAAGGAAAAAGCCTACAGCCAGGTAAAGTTTTGGTCATTCAAAGGATTCAAAGGGGCGTTCTCGTTTTTAGACTTGGCAATGTCCACCTACAGCGATCCTTAAGGTTAACCTACAAGCCTGTAGGTTCGCTTATGAATGAAGGCGAGTGTTTTCTTTCAGACACCTACGGAATACAAGTTTGTTTTTCAGACTTACAATGGCTATTCCCAAGTGTTTTCTTTCCAAAGTGTTGTCTTCTCAAAATTTTGTCGGGCTAAGAGATGGACAATTTCCTCGGACTTTTGTCCAAGGGAAAAAAAAATTTCAAAGGACTTGGGAGAATTCTAAGAGAATTTCAAAGGGACAATTTACAAAGTATTCAATTCCTTCGGACTTTTTGTCCAAAGGAATTAAGGACACAAAGAGTCCGAAGGAATAAGGACACCTACAAAAAACCCAGGTTCCCTACAAAAAGCCTAGGTGCCCTACAAAAAGCCCGAGTATCCTACAATTTTTCTGAAAAGCCAATTCCAATGACAGAAGCCCTTGCGGAGGGCATTTGGTCGGTGGCAGGACCTTTCCAATTTTCCTGAAGGGCACAGAGGAAAGACACAAGCCCTTGCGGAGGGCATTTGGCCAGTGACAGAATAAAGACAAAGGCCAAAAAGTCCGAAGAAATTCGGGACAAAGAAAAACCCGATGGAAAATAAACAAAGGCAAAGAGAGAAATTGGAGGAAGGATATCCTTCGAGCAAAAAGTCCGAAGGGATTCCTTCGAACTTTTTGTCCGAAGGATTAATTTGGGAAAATTGCATAACAAGAAGTTCGAGAGAATATAGCCCGAGGAAATACAACCAAGGTAAGGCTAGAGAGATAAACAAAAAAGTCCCTAAAAAAATTTGTCAAACAAAAATTTCGAAGAAAATCAAAGGGAATAAGCCAAGAAGAAAATCCAAAAGGTCCGCAGAAAAACAAATGTCCGCAGAAAATAAAAATCCAAGACCAAGATAGAGTCAACGAAAAGCCAGGAAATAAAATCTGCAAACAACAAAGGCAAGATAGAAATCCGAAGGAAACAAAAGTCTGCAGAAAAAAGATGAGTGGACAGGAGATAGCCCGAAGGAAAAAACAAAAAGAAAAGCATAAAGTCAACGAAAAAGCCAAAAATAAAGGGCTAAGGAGATAGCCAAGAAATCCAAGGAAATATAGACTAATATAGACAAAATAAATCAGAAAATAGAATCCTGCCAAAAATAGACAAGCCACGAAAAGGCCAGACCAAAATAAGAGAAAATACATGCAAGCAAAGGTTATTTTCGATTGACTGGTCAATGCTTCAATTGACTGGTTGTTGAAGTCAAGCTCATCTTCGGTCAAACTCGTGCTTTCAAACGTTCTAGCAGACTGCTTAAATCTATTTGTGCATCCCTTTCATGCAAAAGACGGTTTCTTCAATCCAAGCAGCTAAAAAGAAGTCTATTTCTGAAGATGGGTGCAGCTCTCATGCAAGGAGCGGAATAAGCCAAGCTTGGACTCACTGTCCATTTCCTCTAACGCCAAGGAGCTTCATGCAAGACAAATAGACTTTTTGTAAAGGCTGCATTGGACGGATTTAGCCTCTCCCATTTTTCAAACGCCAACTCTTGGTTGTAATTTTTTATATAAGTTGGCTTTTCAGCCTTGAATTTGATCCCTCTCTTGGCAAGACCAGACTCTGCAACTGGTGAGTTGTGTAACCTCTTCAATCAATAGAAGAACTATACTTTCAGATTTCAAGTGCTGGCATAGTGTATATTCATTCAACAATTTGCATATGTGGTAGATTTCTTTCTCTTTCCAAATTCTGATTCGTACGTAGTTGCTACCTTCTCATATTATGCAAGTCATGTTCAGTGTTCTATATGTCTTTTGCTGAAGCTGTAATTGGATGTTAGGTGGCTGCAAAGTGTCTTGTATCAGACCTATCTCCATCATTTTCCCTCATGTTTTGGTCATTGGATCGAACATTTTCATGAAATATTTATGCATAGTGATCAATTGAAATCAAAAGTCTTCCTTTTCCCTTGTTTGATTCAGTGTTCAGGGTTCCAAGTAGAGTGGATCAACGTTTTGGTGTATCACCGTTATTAGGTAGGATTTCCCTTTCCAATTTCTTTCTCCCTTTTCCATGGTAGATACGCAGCATAGAGTAGAGATCCATTGATACATCTTACAGGAACCAGCCTTCTCTGGAGGTTCTTCTCACCATTGTGGCACCCACCCTCATGAGAAGATCCCAGTGTTTCAACTGGATAGAGGATTGGCCATTTCATGCATGTCTTCGATTCAGGGTGCAACTCCAAGTTGACAACAGTTTTTGGCACGCTCGGTGGGACCTATTTTTGTTGGTCTTGATGAAATTGCAGTTGTAGCAGTATTCTTCAAGAAGTATTTGGTGATTCCAAGCTCAAGCAATTGCTTCTAATAGTTTAGGGACAGTTTCCATGGAAGTCTATTTTTATTGCATTATCGTGAATGAATTTTGATGGTTGTGTATGAAGAGAATTCCTATGCTATGTTTCCTTATCAGCGCAATGATGGATCATACCAGCCTGGTCATGATACCTATGAGCCTAATCAGTGTTATCAAGAGTATTATCAAAGCTATGTTGAGCCTTATCAAGTTTATCATGATCTTTATTATCAAGAGCATGAATCTTACCTTCCTTGTGAGCCATATCAATCTCAGGACCGGATTTCATCTTTCCCATATGGCTATGATGTTGCATATGAGCAGTCTTGCCTTCAAGAAAGAATGAATGAAATAGAGCTCAGAATACTAGCATATGCAAAAAAAGTTTGTTCTAACTCTCAGTATGAGGAAGTGAAAGATCTATTTTGAAATGTGTCCAATGATCCTGAAGAGATAAATGGACTATGTATTCTTGTATTAGAAAAGATGGAGGCTTGGGAGAGGCAGAGAATAGAGTTAGACCAATTGTCTACAAAGAGTTCTTGTGCTTCTTATTCTCATGAAGTTCTTAACCATGCCCAGTGTGTCCCGAGGGAGCTTCCTAGTTGGAGTCAAAAGCCTATTCAAGTGACTATTCATGAGACTAAACCTTCTTATAGTCCCATTTCCTCGCCAATCATCCATCAAGCTCAAGTTGTCCAAGAAGACAAGCAAGTTTCAGACTTTGATGAGGTAATGGCCAAGTGGAAGGAACATAATACAGAGGTTTTTAAGAGTTTCTCTTTTCTTCCTCTCCAAAACTCCCTAGATAATTCCATTGCCCTCAAAATTCTAAAGTCTGATCATGATCAACCTCCCATGCTGCATTTTTCCTCTCAAACAAATGAATTTCATCACCCTCCCACCATCTCCCTTCTTCAGGGGGAGCCTGGTCTTTGGAGGATTGAGAAAGAGGTTGCAGCTATTGGTCAAGTTCTTGCACAATGTGTGGAGAATGTTTCAGATGTGTTTAAAGAAGAATTTCCTATTGATAGTTCACTTAAGGTTGTAATCGAGCATCCAATTATAGCTGAGAGTGAGAAGACTGATCTTGATGTAGAGGAACTTCAAGAGGCACTGATACAAATTGAAGTCATAAATGAGTTACAGGTATCTCCTATTGAGAAGGACCCAGATAACTTTACAGCTGATTCAGTGCAAATGGATCAAATGATGTTGATTCTTGCTTTGTCTCACCCCCTTTGAGATATCAAACTGAGCACCAACCATTGCTAATTTATCCGCATGCTTGTTCTCCTCTCCTGGAATGGAAGTGATGTTGAAAGCAGCGAAGTTCTCCACACGGTCCCACACTCTATGCTTGTAAGACTTGAGTAAGGAGTTTTTGGTCAAGCTTTGACCTCTCACTTGGTTCACAATCAACTCACTGTCTCTAAACACCTACAATTCTTTGATTCCTCTCTTCCTTGCCCATTCTAGGCCATGAACAAGGGCCTCATACTCTGCTACGTTGCAAGTGCAAGAAAACTGAAACCTGAAAGTTGAAAAGTATTTATCCTTTGAAGGTGAAACCAACATTGCCCCACCACCAGCTCCCAACTTGCTTCTAGATCAATCAAAGAACAGGTACCACAAACCACAGTTCTCTTGGTATGTCTTCATCAATTTCGGCATGATTTCTCATGCATGCAGTAGACTCCAAGACCAACGTCTTCAATGAACTTGTAAGGATCATGCTCAAAGTTGTCATTTCCCCATTCATCTAGGAGCAAATCAGCAATTCTTATAAGGGAAGATGATGGAGATTGGTCCATCTGGAGCTCTTCTTCATCAATGATTGCGTAGTTCACATTTGCCGCTTAGGGCGAGTATGGCTCCAGGTGATCCTTGTGGATAGGCTCTAACTCAATCTTTACTTTAGTTCCATACTTTGTCCTGAAAACCATGTAAGACCAATTGGCTGCCAAGTATCCACCTATCTTGGATGTGAAATCCCTTGACAAGCAAAGAGCGAAGGAGGAACATCTGCCACTAACACATCATAGGGAATTGAGAAGGTTGGATAGGCATGGAGAGTCAGATTCAATCCTCTTGCCACTCCCAAGGTCTTAGCTGGTGATCCATCCAACTGTAAAACTCCTTTGGTCATTTGCTCATACTTGAGGCCTAGCTTATCAGCGATGCATTTGGGCATAACTGAGGTGCTTGCTCCACTATCAATTCTGCAATTGTGGACCAATAAATCACCAATAATCAAAGACGAATAGAAGGGAGGGACCTTCTCATCTTTTTTTGCTTGACCTCTCATGGGAGGAGCCCCATTTACTATCAACACAATATCATTTCTTGCTAGGACAGCTTGCTCACCTAACCCTTACAATTCCTTTTGGAGTATATCCTTTTGTTTTGGCAGTGCTAAAGAATCCCACAATGCGATATTCATGTGCAGCTTTTTCATTTGGTCCACTACATTGATTGAAGAATTGCCCCATTTAGAGTTCTCCTTGGGAACATTCGTAACCTGTGGTGCAACCTGAGGAGCTAAAACTGCAACTAGTGGCCTGTAATTGGAAAAACTTTTGATTTGCTTGTGGTGAAGTAGACGTTGTAGGTGCTTGAGTGGTTTCTTGAGCTTCATCAATGGCTCTCCTTTTGGACCTGGGGTTGGCTACAACACCAACATTTTGATTACTTGTGCCCCCCACATAGTTGACTGCGTAGAACTCTCCTTCCAAGTGATTCATAAGAGTGGAATAGATTGAGCCTGCCTACTGTCCATCCCAAATTGTGTTGATATCTCAAAATTTGAGAATTGGGTTGTCTGATCACCTTGTGCGATCATGCTTTGATTTGGTAGCTCACTGACGTAAGCAACTTGTTATTGGCCATGCTCTAAGGGTGGATAATTGGGTTGCCCCTGCACCAGATTATTTTGAGTGGGGAGAAGAGCCTCGGAAGATGGAGGGGCATTTGGATTATAGCTTTGATAAGGCTTGACATGTGTAATTTGACCTTGCCCTTGATTATAATTCTAGAAGGAAGGCCTATTTGCTTGCCCAAACTACTGGTAGCCTTGATTTGGCCTATAACTCTGAGCTTGTTGTCTCTTAAGGGCAACTAACTCATTGGTAACACTCTGCAGCAGGCTCTTAACTTCATGGAGATCATTTACAAGGGTAATAGTCGGCTTCTCTTGATTAGGCAGAGGAGTTAGAGTGGGCACAGCAGGCTGAACTGAGGGCTGTAAATCAAGAAAAAGAGGCATATGAGGTCTAGGAACTATCTTTACTGCTTGAACAAGGCAATTTTCAGCAGCTATGGCTATCTCATAAGCAGCGGGCAGAGTGTTCCCACCCATGGACTGTATCATGACAGCAATGTCACTATTCAGAGCCTTCAAGTCATAAAGGAAAGCATAGCTTGGGGTTGGCCTCATAAGAATTGAGATTATGTCCCAAATCTTCTGGAACCTAGTGTTAAAATCTTGCATAAACTCATGTGGGGCTCACTTCATGATGGTTAATTGCTCTGCTAGAGACAAATGGTCACTTTTTGCCCCAAACCTATTAGTCAAGAGGGTCCCTAACTCATTCCATAAGCCAACTGAGTTCATAGGCAAGGTCCCATACCGGTCCAAAACTTTCCCTTTGAAGGACAAGGCTAGCAATCTAATGGCTACATTTTCCTCAGTGATATTCTGGATGTTGCAGAGGTTGGCTATGTTTCTAATATGCTCGACAGCAATGATTGGGCCCTCTCCACTAAAGGGAGGAACACTTTTGAGAGTTGTCCCTGCAATTGGGTCATACTGATGAAGGTTCAAGGGACTTTGACCATTGAAGGCCACAAAAGGGAAAGCCCCCAGGGCTGCCATGGCTGTGAAAGGATTCAACCAAGGTCTTCTTGAGTAGGTATATTTTATGGTTGGTTTAGGAAAGTGGCTTGCTATGTAAGGGTGGGTATTTGCAAACCTCAGCCTTTTCATTGAGTTCAAAGACAACTCAACAAATTCAAAAGGGACAGCCCTAGAAGAAGATTTCGTAGTGACCTTTGGCATGGGATGCCAAGCTGATCATTGACCAGAGACTGAATTCTTGAACGGAGTCGCTAGGTGCTGAATATAGCTCATGTTGGATTTTTTAACAATATCAAGACTAGCACCAATCCTGAAACTTGCAGGACACAAAAATTTGTCCCACCGGATGTGCCAAAAACTGTTGACGTTGTGGATTGCACCCTCTGAAGCGAAATTCAGCTTTCTTCCACCACGTGGCACAATGGAGACGTTCCTCTTGCTGTGGGTTGCAAACTTGAGGGTTGAATCTCTAGATTAAGGGCTAGCTCCCCTTGATGCACCTTGAGGCCCTAGATTTCCTACTACTAACAATGAAGAGGGATGAAAAGGGAGAGAAATACTAAAATCAGAACCTAAACTAATGCGGTGATGCACCAAAATGGTTGGTCTACTCAGCTTTGGCATACACTTTACATCAGAGAGAAGCAAGCATACACTTCATTCAAATGAAAACCTTTCCTGCATCAGTATTTCAACAAGGGCTCTTATGTAGATCTAGAGAGGAAGAACTACCAGAGGTGTTCTAAGACACACTATGGACAGCCTATTCACATGCGCCTATACTCTGAGTTGGACACTTCTTGTTGCCCTGCAAGAGAAGAACTCACAATAGACTAGATATGTTGGCATAAACTTGTGAAAGCATGAAAAGGAAATGACTTAACATAAAATAAAACCATAGACATATGGAAAAGTGCAAGCTTAAATGGAGGTATCATGCTTCTTTTGATTCAAGGTAAATTCCTTCAGGGCTTTGCCATACAATGCTGAGAGATCATTTCTCAAATGAGAAGTTACAAATATATAGAGAACTTGGAAACAAATAGCTCTTAAATCAAGAGATGGAAACCCATGCTGAGTTAAACACTTTTGTAGAGACAACAAGCCCATGTTGCTATCGTATTGTTCCAATTGCGTATGGGAGAGCCATGTTGTAGATGTCCAAGTCGCTGCCCTTGCTATCATGGGCCTGAAAAAGCATGGGATGCTCCTAGCAACTGACAAAGCCATCTCTAAGTTGTGTTGACTGGACCATGCTCTCTTCAATGTTGGGCGCAACTGACTATGCATTAATGACAAAACGTGAAAACACGGGCTGCTCTCCTCTATAGTTCGAAAACCAATTCTTTTATTGGTTTCAGTAGAGACTATTTCACCTAAGTGCATTTACTCTTCTTGCTAACGACACCTGTGCCACTTGCCTTGGTCTGGTTCATCCTTGGGTCTGCGCTTTTGACTTGTCACGCCACTTGGAACATTTTGAGCTTTTACTTTATTGTGCTACATGGCCGCGTTCTGGATTACCCGCCTTGTTTTCTTTTACTTTGTTATTTCCCTTTGCCTTGAGTTTTTCCCATTTGTCTTTAACCATTCAGGCTCTCGGACAGTTGTTATTTCTTGGGCCTTCGGGCTTTTGGCAATGTCAAATTTCTTCGGACATTTTGTCTAAAGAAATTCTCTTTTGGGCTTTGCCTTCTTCGCCTTTCTTTTAGCGAGCCTTTGTGCTGCACTTTCCTTCGGACATTTTGTCTGAAGGAATTCTTTCTTTTGATTGCTTCTTTTCCCGAAGGTCATGTGCCCTTCGGGCCTTTTGTCTTCGTCCATCTCTTTCTTAAAGTGCACTCCGCAAAGGCTTCTCCCATCCAAAAGCACCCTCTGCAAGGGCAGGTGCCCTTCGAAAACTCTGAAAACAACCCTTCAAAAAAGTGAAAAGAGTCCTCTTTTTTGACCAAGTGCCCTTCGCAAAGACACCCTTCGGACTTTTTGTGACCGTCGAATTTCTTCAGACAAAATGTCCGAAGGAATTCCTTCAAACATTTTGTCCGAAGGAATTCGACCTTGGCTTGCCTTCTTCGGATTTCCTTCGGACAAAATGTCCAAAGGAAAACTCCTTCCGCTTGTCACTTTTCCCGAAGGGCAAGTTCCCTTTGGGCTTCTTGTCTTTTCCCCTTTGCTTCAACCGACCACCCTCCGCAAGGGCGTTTCAAGCCAAAAGTGCCCTTCGGAACTTTTGTATTGGTCCTCACACCAATGAAAAGCCCTCTGCAAAGTCCATTCTTCCTTCAAACATACTGTTGACGCAGTGGATTGCACCCAGGGCAAGGAAGTTGAACTCCTGCCTTTCCACACGCAACAATGGAAACTGTCATGTCCCCAATTTCTGCCCTTCCTTAGTGACAACATTTCTAGCAGGGTTGGTCTATTATCTGGTTCCCATAGGCCAGTAGAGCGTAGAGGGAACCAACCCAGGGGCTTTGAGAGTTATGCATGAGCCTCCCAAGTAGTTTGGAGCAGTAGACAACAGTTTCCTACAATTTAGGAGGGATTCCTAATTTGTAGGGATTGACTAGGAGTGGTCTACGAGGCATTTGGAGACCTCGGCAAACGTTTTGGAGACTTAGAGTGCATCTCCTATTTTTTAGGAGGCATTCCTATTTTTTAGGAGGAACTACCCGTTCAGTGATAGTTCTCTCAGAGGTGCACACAGTAGGGGAGAGTCTTTGGGACTCAATTTTGGTTATTCAGTGTTGGGGACTTGGTGTTCTGGCAGTTATTGATTAGTTGGGAGACTTTCCTTGTTTTTAGGAGGCAGTTCCTACATTTATGGGGGTTATTCCTACTTTTTAGGAGGTATGATCATGCCCAGGGTTGGGACTCCATGAGATTACTCTTTGGGTTCAGTTTCAGAGGGATAGGCCCTGTTTCCTAGATTTTAGGAGCATCCCTAGATTTTAAGGATGACACTGCCAGTGGATCCTTGATTTTTGACTTCAGTCACAGACAGGTGACAGGTTGATTTGTTGGTTCGTGACGTCAGTTGGACATTTTGTGGCTACTTGGGTTATATTTTTAATATTTCCTAAGTTTCCGTCTTTTTATTAAATAAGGCTAAGTAGTTAGCCATTTTGGAGTTATAAGGGGTTTTTGGCCTCATCTCGATGCGCACCCAATGGTATGATAGCTCGTTGGAAAGGTCTCGAAATTCTCTAAATCTTTCTCTTTGGTCTCAGGGCAATTCAGTGAACGGATTTTTGTCTATGAGGAAAAAGGTCATTTTCTAGTAACATGACCACTTTAAAATAAGAAATTATAACACCTTCACTTCACAACGCCACTTGGAGACACTTAGGGTTCGCTTTGCATTTGAGAAGGGTTATAAGGTTATAAGGAGATGGAAGCTTCATTGTTGGATCATCTTTTGCACACTTGACAACTTGATTTCGGATTTGCTCTGAAAGGGGCGACTTCTAGTCTGGGGCGCAAACCCCAGGTCAGTGATTGGCTGGGACATAGCCCTCAGCAATCTTTGGCACAGCATTTAGACATTGGGCGTGGTGATTAAGGACAGCGGCATCCATTCTCATCGGGGTTTCATAAACCTACCTCTTTGACCTACAAATTATGAATTTTCAGTGCTCTAAACGGTTTGAAACAATTATTGATGAAGGTGATGTCCAAAAACAACCTTGTAGGTCCAATTGCATGCAACCATGCAAATCTGAGGCACAATCACAGCCATTGAATAGAGCTGATTTGAATGTAGGAATGGAGGTTTTCATCCCCAAACCCTTATCACACTTGAAGGTTTTCGTCCTCAAGTTGTGGTGAACAAGCTTGACATACTTGCACAACAAATTCAATATCCAAAATGCATTACCTTTTCAAATGAGCTTTTCCTTTCTTTTTATATCTCCCCTCCAAATGTGGCACCCAAAATAGAGGAGAGTTTACCTTTTTTTTTTTAAAGATATATTAAAAAGCTTCCTTATAAAAGTACTTTTAAGCTTTAAGTGACCATGACCCTTAAAAAGATCTCCAAAATTAGATAATAAAGTGCTTTATCATAAAATGCCCTTGAAGCTCACAATTGTTCCCCTTTTTGCCTCTAAATTCCTTAGCCCTTGGGAATGAAAACGCTAAGGGTCTCTCCCAAAGACTAGCTTGAAAAGGGGGGCATTACACATTTTTGTCAATCTTCTCACCACTCTCTATATACTTGAGTGCCACAAGCTCTCTAGTCTACTTGTCTTGTATAAACCTGGTGACCCCAGAATTCACAGAGTCTGTATCCTTCACCAGCGCATACCGATCATTGTCGTGCATTATGGGTAGTCTAGCCCCAAACCTGGAAGCAAAAGTACAACCCTTATTATCTACAAAGATTTCAAACATATTTGTTGTGGTTTTCTCTATCATATATAGATCGAGCAACCTTTACAAGATCAAGAGCATTTCATGGTAATTCGTTTTCAAGTTTCTCGTCATCCAAAGTATATGACTTGCCCCATAATGAACTAACGGTGACAAACCTCTGAGGCATGAAGCCTCAATGCCTGCTCTAATATCACATAATAAGTAATACATGGGCAATGAACAATACATTACACTAGGCCCTATCATTATAATAAGGGAAATACTATTCACAACAATAAACAAACCCCTGAAATAACCTAGTGGTTATAATACTAGTGTAACCCCCTAACAACATGCTAACAATATCTAACAGTATTGAGTAATATCTAATAATCTCTTCAAGATTGATGAACTCCACAAAGCAATGTAATAAGATGCGACAATAAGAGTGTGTGGGAGGGAGGGAGAGAGAGAGAGAGAGATTAATGGTATACACAATGTGTCGAATTATCACTATAGCACAAATGATCAAGATGGTCTAAATGAGGCACAACCCTCATTTATACATGTAAAGTTACCTACCATTAGATGGTTACACACACATTGGCCTCCTATTATACACAAATGTAGGCCATAGTGATTCTACCATACCACGATATGCCCAAATAAACCCAAATCCCAAGATGCCACAAAGTTGTGACCAATTGGGCCCAATAAGCAATAATCCCAAGGAACATTAGAAACTGGCATCTCAAGGATCTAATCCAACCGTTACATCAAGCATTGCAAGGGACACCCACAACCGACCCAAGGGGCTAAACAAGGCAAGTTTACTCCAAACATGAAAATATGCACTAACAAAACCAACTCCGATTTCACCTAATAAGGACCTTTAGATATATTTTTTATTTACCAAATATTTCTTTAAGCTTCACTTGGATAGCCTAAATGCATTTTCCATCAGGGTTTCCAAATCTTGTTTGAAAAATAAAATTCTTAAGATGAATAAAAAAATAGAAGATAGAAGGCAACCTAAATCCGATTCGTGTTAAATGCATTTTTATTTTATAAATTGTGCAACTTGTTTATAAAATCATTCCAAAGAAAAATATGAGCTCAGATAAAAAATACATGGCTAACATTCTACGTTTTATTTCAAATCAATTTAGCATTGCAACTAAGAGAATAAACCACTCTTAACCAAGAACACAAAACATAATATGCATTATTTATGTAAGAACCTGAGTTCAACAAATTCTTTTCATAACCAATAAACCTGGTATCTTTTATAGAATACTTACAGTTAAACTGCCTGATTCTGTATTTTCGAACTCAATCAATCGCTTTGTCAATGTTGCCTCACAAATGTGCACAATATTCACCTGCAGACACTCAGGTAACATTGTTTTTTGAGTCGGAATGAGTGCAAGCTATATCTTAATTGTCTGGTGTTATACATATATGACAAAATATTACAATCCCAGCATTGTAACTGGTTGCTTGATTTAACAAATTTTCATCTCCTTCAAAAAAATAAATGCCATTTACTCTGTTATATTGCTTCATGCAATTTATTCTCAAATATATATTCTGAAAATCATAGAGTTGGCCTGAAAACTTCCAAATCTTGAAACATTTTTGTCAAAAAGTATATGTGAAGTGTCACTTAGTTACAAACTATCTTGGGATGCATTCGCATTGAAAATTTAACAAACAAAAGAAAAATAGAGGAGTCTCATCAGATATGGTCACTGAAAGTCATTTTCCAAATTGTTAGAAATAGATGCACCTCTCTTATTATGTCAATTTTCTTTGAATATTATCTGATAAGAGTCTGGTCTCTGGTTAAAACTTATCTCAATGGATGAGCGGATTCCCCATACATTCAGAATCTATACATGTGAGAGTCGGAGAAGACTGAGAAATACACAATGGCCAGCCCAACTTGTTGCAAGACAACCAAAGTACCTTTCAAATAGCTAAACAACAGGCTAAAATACTCGATAGAAATTAAAAATACACAACTGCAAAGTGAAAGAACTCATTATCCATGCTAGAAGAAATGCAATGAATTATTATTATAAGTTATAATACGCAGCTGCAAAGTGAAAGCATTCATTACCCATCCTAGAAGAAACGAAATGAATTATTATGATAATTTATGTGCACCAGTTAGTAAAAGCATGAAGGGTTAATGTAAATGTAATAACTTAAATTTAAATACAGAGACAAGGGACCACTTCCACTTCACTCAACAGCAATAAAATGGTAACTAATTGAGAATTGGAAGAAGCTAAGAGAGACAGTAAATTCCAAATCCTCTCTAGAATTACAAGTAACAAGAGAAATTCTCCAATGAGAGCTCAAGAAGATTGCCAGGAAAATAGTTGTTTGAACTTGGATAGACAATACTTGCCACTTTATTCAAAGCGGCATTAAGTGTTTCAGAAAAGATAACTTTGTTTTAGAAAGAAATTGACTCCTCGGACTGACTGTGAAAAGACAAAGTTAGCCCATTATTTAATACCTGTGTTCATTTCCTAAGAACGGGATTTGTACACAGTGCCTGTGGGTTGTTCATAAAGCAATTTTAAATGAACATAACATTATTTTTTAAAAAGGGCAAATAAATTGAGAAAAATTGAAGAATCCAAAATTACTGTTGACAAAGCAAATGGTCATTGGTGTACAACATACGCCCATTGACAATATAAAAGAGAATACAATGAAGCATTCTGACCATAGTTACTAGAAATGAAATAAGGTTTTGTGAATGTTGTCATGTGCCTCAAATGCAACCTAGTCAAACATTGATTGTCCTTTTATTGAAAAGTAGAAAAACAAAGAAGTTAAAAGTAGGAAGACAGGGAATGGAGTAATTCTGCCATTCACTGGTAGCTCCTCTCTCTCTTTTCCGTGGCTTGTCTCCATTTCTCTATTCAGTTTCTAAGATCTGTTTCATAATCCAGGATTGAATTTTTACTAAGAAATTATATTAATGTACCGAATGACCAAAACAGGTCAACGTGACCCAATAGTAAGGCCAATAGCATAAGCACATGGAAGCCTAAAACCCTAAAAGAGACAAAAGACTACGAGATACGAGCACAAACCAAGATTCTAACCAAGGTGAGTAGACCCAAAACAGAAAAATCATAAACAATTTTTTTTTTTTTTAAAATAACACAACCAAGATTATGTTATAGCAAAATCAAAGAATACATATTCTAATATGCCAAGCTTGAAAACTAATGGTCCAAGCCCAAGCAGTAAACATAAAAGAGAACCTATGAACACTCATTGATACAAACCCAAATCAAGAATCTTTCTCAAGTCTTCCTGCAGCTTGGTCGACTACCAGTAAGGAGGCAAACCATAACAAATAAGGTTGTGATTGTCCAACACCCAATTAGCCCATCCATCCGCCACTTTATTGCTTTCTCTAGGAACATGGCTGAAATGAACCTCCTAAAACTTTTCCTACAAACTACGAATCTTTCCCATCTCTCTAGCTATTTGCCAGTTTTTGTTAGGACCCCCCTCTAGATCAGATAACGAGCCCACAATAACCTTGGAATCATATTCAATTTGCAATTTGCCACCCGATTTTTAAAGCTTCTTGCATCCCATTGTAAATAGCTTTGATTTCCACAAAATTATTGGTAATACATCCCACCTTTTCAGCAAAAAGGAAAGCTACAAATCCATCCGATGATCTACCAATACCTCCAATACTAGTCTGTCCTGGATTACCTCTTGAAGCACCGTCCGTGTTCAACTTCCCATACCCAAATGGGGGGGGAAGGGGGGTTGTCCAATTGAAAGGCGTCCTTGTAGACATGCAAGGTTACAACAATAGCTGGTGACATAAGTCGTCCCAATCCAGCGTTAGTGGTTGACGCAAACAAATCTTATGCTTCATAGATTCTGTAATGTTGATTTTGATCTTTTCCCAAACATAATTTATATCCCTTTTTCCCTCCCAGAAGATTACGTGGTTCTGTTCTTTACAAATGTTTCAAATCAGAAGGGTGATGCCAGACCACAAAATCGGGAGGAGGTTTTGACCTTCGGGCCTATGGCTTTGTCATTCTCCACTTATCTCTTCTAATGACTAAATATTCACCTAGGGGAGATTGAACAATTTGGAGAGGAGCTTCCACAAGTAGGATCCCCAATGGACATTGGAAAAAAAGATGAGATATGGTTTCCTCATTCTCCAATCACATAACACATCGAAAGGGACCATAGAAGCCACATCTCATGAGGTTCTCTCCAATTAAGACTCTCCTCTTTAAAACCAACCATACAAAGAAGCTTACCTTGGGCCAAGAAGTTGGTTGCCAAATTTGACTAAAATTACCCTGAAGAGGATGAGAGGCATGTCTAGTTAAAGAAGCATATCTTGAAGAGAACGTATAGACACCTGTAGAATTCTTCCCCCAGGCGAAGGCATCAAGTTTTGGAAGTATTGAAACAGGTCATGACAAAAGCTTATTATTAATCCATGGCAGTTGATCCTCAGCGATTTGAATTGGCCACTCAAGAGGAGATATCCAACATTTTCCAATTTCCCAGGGATGATTAGTTACCCTACAGTAATAAGCAATATTGATCCATCCCTTCTCATGCAACACCTCCATCATTGTCTTGAGTTTTGGATATTGAGAGATGATTAGCAGATGTCCATCCCACGAATCAGTCCAGAAGTTGGCTTGTTGGCCATCATTAACAATCCAAAACAAATGCTTTTTTATAAGATCCTCCCCCACCTTAAGAACAGCAAGAATAGGTGACCCTTTAAGAGGAAGAGATAACCTAATTATTCTCTCTAGAGGGTTGTTTTCAGCACATTTGGCTCTAATATTAACTGCCCACAAATCAATTGGGTGCATAAGCATTCTCCAATAGAGTTTGGCTGCCAAAGCCTTATTGTGCTTGGAAGAGGAATGGAAACCCAAGCCCCCTTCCTGTTTGGGTAGGCAAATAGTTTCCCACTTGACAAGAGACCAAGATGTCATGTATACCAAACACCATGGTATAACCATGAGAGACCAAGCTCCGACGTCGGCAAGAAATAAACAAAGAAAGAGATTATATTAATGTCCACAATTACCTAGATCTAAGGGATCAACAAGTGCATTCAATTATAACAGCATAGAGGAGCTCAAACAAGAAAGATAAATAAAAAGCTCTAAAATTATAGATGATATGATTAATGGAGATTCGAACAAGAGATGAAGTCCTAATCCATATCAAACAAAGGACCTATAGGCCCTCATGTTAGTATTTTCATTGTTATCCACATTTAATATAACATTTGGTAGCTGACTTAGTTCTGATGTTCATTATAATATTTTTGACTTTAGGTAGTGTATTAATGAGCCTTCAATTATGAACAGTTGTAATTGAGGGTTGTGTTTTAACTAACAGCCATCGGATATTGTCTTATAAATATAAAAATGAATGCTAGGGTAAGGTCAGTGATGTGACAAGTCCTCCTTGTACTAAGCAATTGTACTATACACTACCTTATGCAATAAACTATTTATTCTCATAATTTAATTTGTTTCATGTATGTATTTATTATTCTGCAATTAGTATTCTTTTGGTAGTGTAGCTTTTATAGAAACATTTTTGGTGCCTTTGCCTTTGTGAAGTTGGGTCAAGTTGAAGTCTAGTAGAAGTGAAAGTAGGTCAACAATAACCATTATGATATGTGCACAACCACACCAACCCACCCTCTTCTCCTTTGCATGAGCACGCATCACTTCACAATTGTTGCACAGTGCGTAGAACTCTGCACACATCACAACCATGCAACACCTTGTGCCATAATGCAGACCATTCAGGATTGTGTAGCCGCCATGTGGAGTAGCCACGCCACATTGTGCCATGTCACAGAACCTCCAAAAGTGTGCAACCGCCATGCAGAGTAATGGCACCACCTTGCACCATGTTGCAAAACCTTGAGTACTACACAATCGCCATGTGGAGACATCACGCCACAATGCACCATGTTATAAAACCTTCATAACTACACAACCACCATGTGGAGTAGTCGTGCCACCTCGCGCCATGCTATAGACCATCCGGGACTACACAACTACCATGTGGAGTAATCGTGCCACATTATGCCATGCCACTAAACCTCTAGAACTGCACAACCACCATGCAGAGTACTTGTGTCACATTGCGCCATGCCACAAAACCTCCATAACTGTGTCATTGCCATGTGGAGACATTGCGCCATGCAGTCAAACCTCCAAAACTATGCAATCACCATGTGGAGTAGTGTGCCATGTCGTGCCATGCCAGAGAACATCTGGAGCACACAACTGCCATGTCGAGACCTCATGCCACATCGCACCATACATAGAACATGACTCTTAAAGCACATGTCATGAATGCACACCAACTACCATACCACACATCTGAAAGTTGAACCGCCACTCTTCCAAGAAAGCAAATTGTCACTTCGGGAAAAAGATGAACCATTCCCTTTTGTAACATCATTCTTGTAATGATATTTATAAAATCCATTTAACCCCGAGAAGGGAATGCATCTAATGGTCATTTGTATTGTCATAGCAGCCAAGGTAAATCAGCAAGAAAGTGTTACCCCCTTCTGATCGCAAGGAATCTTCATTCCCAACATTATTGCACATTGTATGCATATGTAACATATCCATTCATATCTCATGGAAAGTAGCAAGTCTCCAAAAACTAGATGGCAGAGGATAAAGAGACATACCTCTCTCACAGGTGTATGCCATGCAACCATACATCTTTCTCAAGAGCATGTCATGCGGCCATACATCTTTATCAAGAGCATGTCATGCAGCCATACATCTCCACGGGAGTATGCCATGGACAAAACACATAGTTTAGTATAACTTTGTGTTCCACTTCTATTGTTCTCTCTATTCTGAATTTTAGTATTCAATATTACTTCCGCATATGCATGCAACCCATCTAGAGTGTTGTCCCCTAGATCTCCTAGGATCCAAATCATTGGTATCAAAGATACGCACTCAGCCAACTGAATCAACTGTAACATCCGAAAAGAGGATATTTGGATGCAAAATTGTTTATACCTTAAATCCACAACAAACTGAAATCTGAAATGAATAAAGTCAGCCAACCCTAGCTCCCAACAATTTAATCAATTATAAATTCTGCCCTTCAAACCCTAGGCGCCACACTTCAATGGTGTTGTGGGCAATTTTCAGCAACCAATTGACTCACAAATCACCACCAAATATGCCAAAATAATTAACAAGCTGGAAACACAAATATGTACCTTTTTCCTTATTTTTCTGAAGCCCAACTGCCACTTGCAAATGATCCTAAAATTTTGAATTTTCTCCCACACTTGCACTTGCTATTTTGACTAAATTTCCACTTCAAACCTTATCATAAATAGCCACGATAATCAGAAAAATATTAGAAAAATTACAGCGAACTTATTGAGCCAAGAAATGACCCCTACAAGCCCTCAAGGCAAGTCGCCCAAGCCAAGGAAAAAATACCATAAAATTATGAGGTTAATTTCCAGCCTTCCACTAATAGAAACAACCCTCAAAAGCATCAAATTTCATCAAAGAATAATCTTAAAATTATTAAGAACCTTTGCATCAATTTGGAGCCTCAAAACATCAGCAAACCACCTCAAAACCCCAACACTAGCAAGCAGAAAATTAGCAATAATTTTCAGAATATTTGCTTGGCCTTTTTTACCCCAAAATCATATGCAAACCACTCCCAATGCAAGTCGCCACACTTGGAATAATTAGCAGAAAATTGTCAAAGCATGTCACATCAAAACAAGCTCAAAAACCCTACGCTAGACCTCCAAAAGCAAGTTGTTAGGCTCATAGGGAATCAACAAATAACTTATTTACAAAGTGACGTCAAAAGACACTTTTGTAGATAGAGCACAAGAACAATTACTATTAGGCATACATCCCAATAGTTCCCTTCAAGCATGAAGAGCAATAATCTGAATTCACACATGTGCAAGAAGAGTCCAACTAGCAAATATACCGTTCCAAGTGGGGCAAATCACTTGGGGGGGGTATAGCTTCATTAAACCCAACCTTTTGCTGACTTTCTTAATTCTTCTTTCTCTTTTGTTCACTTAAAGCCGACCAATCAAATCTCCAACATATTCTATTAATTAAATAATTAATTGCCTTAAAACAACAAATAATTAAAATCACTATTCGGGCAAATAATTAAATAATTAATAAAATATAATCCCCAAAAGGAACCCTCTAGTCTATGGGAAAATAGACTAAAGGTCTTCAAACCTTCTCATGTGTGATGTGAAAATGGGGGCATTACATCAGCCACTCAAACGCAGAGTGCCATGCTCAGCAAACAACCACAACCACTCAGATGCAAAGTGCCATGCTCAACCAACAATAGCAGCCACTCAAAATCAAAGTGTCGTGCTCGACCAACAACTTTAGGAGTACTTCAACAAAAAATACTTCATCACCCAGGAATTCAAAGCCAACAACAATGGGGACCATTGCTTTCTAAGGGGTGACGAATGCTCCGTGTGGAGCCATGCCAACTCACACAATTCTTTGCATGAGTACACATCACTTTAGGACTGTCACGCACTACGTAGAACTCTGCACACAACACAATTGTGCAGCACCTCACGCCATGCTACAGACCATCCAAGACTGCACAACCACCACATGGAGTAGCCACTCCACATTGCACCATGCCACAAAACCTCTAGAACTACACAGTTTTCATGTGGAGTAGTTGCATCACATTGTGCCATGCTACATAACCTCTAAAATTGTGTAATCACAATGTAAAGACATCGCGCCACATTGCACCATGCTGCAAAAACTTCAGAACTGTGCAACTACCATGTGGAGTAGTTGCGCCACCTCATGCCATGTTGCAAACAATCCAAGACTACGCAACCATCATGTGGAATAGCCATGCCACAGAGCCTCCTAAACTATACAACTGCAATGTGGAGACATTGCAACATGCAGCAAAAACTCCAGAACTGTGCAACCAACATGTGGATTAGCCACGCCCCATCACAACATACTAGAGAACATTTGGAGCATGCAGTAGCCATGTGGAGACCTCGCGCCATGTCACGCCATGCATAGAACATCACTCTCAGAGCACGCATCATGCCTACACATCTGCCCCTATACCACACATTTGGAAGTTGAACTATCACACTTGTAATAAGCCAAACCATCACTCAAGTTAAATGATGAACCATTCCCTTTTGTAGCAGCTTTCTTGTAATGATATATATAGATGCCATTTGACCCCAAGGAGGGCAGGCATCGAATGGTCATTTGTATTGTGATAGCAAACAAGGTAAATCAGCAGGGAAGTTTTAACCCCTTTTGATCACAAGAATCTTCATTCCCAACCTTGTTGCACATTGTACACATATACACCATATCCATTTATGTCTCATTGAAGACAACAAGCCTCCAACCACCAAATAGTAGAGGATAAACAGCCATACCTTTCTCACAAGAGTATGCCATGCAACCATACTCTTTTCTCAAGAGCATGCCATGCAGCCATACATCTCCACGAGTGTATGCCACGTACAGAACACAAATTAATATAACTTTCTATCTAGTTCTTTTCTTCTCTCTAATCTGAAATTTATTATTCAATATTGCCTCTACATATGCATACAACACATCTAGAGCGTTGTCCCCAGAACCTCCTAGGATCTGGATCACATTGACAATGAGCCACTACATTGTTTGCTATAAAAGATACACTACCAAGATAATACTATTGCCGTATAATAAGTACATACTAGAAACATAGCACAACAGAACATGAGAGAATGACAACCTTATTGCATAAGTTAGTGTTCATTAAAATTGCTCAGTATAGGGAGGACCTGTCACATCAGTGCCCTTACCCCGATGTCCATCTATCTATTGTTAAGACAAAAGAGCCAATGGTAGTCATTTAAAACAACACCATCAAATACAACTGAACAGAACTAAATTGTCGTTAAGACACTACCTAAAGCCGACACGAGAATAATAACATCAAAAAGTTGGCTACCAAAACAAAGTTTTTATTAAATTCAATGGTCAACATATATCCCCCCTTTAAAATAAGTCAAGGTCTACATTTATCAATAAGAATGAGGTGGAGGGGGGAAGAGCAAGATGTACTTGGAGGTATTGTGGCTTCAGCTGATCATGATCCAAAAAATGTTTCTCTGTAACTTCAACTAATGCAACTCTACCCGAAGCGTATAGACCTCTGTGTTGTTTCAAATGATGTTCTGCCACAACTCCACACTCCCTTGAACACTTAACCATATGCATGGCCTTGCCACTTGACCCTGCAATTGTGATACCTACAAATATGCAACAACCTTAAAATTCTTAGTCGGTGCAAGTTGGGTTTGTTGGTTGAGTTTCTTCTAAAATTGGGCATGTTGCTCCTCCATTTAACTCCTCAAATCTACATTTTCTAGAGTAAATTTGTCATTTTCATTATCAAGTCGACATTGCTCACACATAGTCAACTCAGGCATCAAATATTGATATTGGAATGTATGTTTGATAGTGAGTAGGGACTCCAACACATGATGGAAAGGAGAAGCAACAACGGGTGAAGTCCTAATAGGCAACTACTGCTAAGACATCTCACGAGTGTCACACTTTGGCCACTGTTGGTTCACAAAGATCCAAACAAACTCCAAGTGACAATTCTTTTCTACAAATTTCCAAATCTATGCCACCTCATCCAAAATCAGCAATACTTGTGATTGAGATACGGAAACATCTAGATCCTGAACCACATTGGAAATGTCAAATAGAGCTTGTGCCATGGATCCCACTTTTTACAAAAAAAGAGACAGTAAAGCTTCTGAAACAAGGGCTGGTGGCGGTTCTCAATTGGGTTGGCAATATGATGCAATCATGGTTAGGGAGCCAAACGAACAACCTTAGACCGTGCGTAGAAGGAAATAGAAACAACCATTATCTTTATTGCTTCATTGGGGAAGTACAAAGCACACAACAACACACTTCCAACTCTATTGCAAACTACAAAGATGCAGTGTTACAATAACAATCCATTCATGGACATGGTTCAACTCCTATAGTTCCATTTTTAGACTTGCACTTCTAGAAAGTCTCTGCTCACAGCTTCCTCTAATGGACTCTCAAGATCAACTTCACCACTCCCAACCTCTAGCTGCTGAACTCAATCAAACCCCCTCTCGAATGAATTACATCCCTTTTTCAAGGCTTTGCCCAAGAACCATTATGGAAGTCAAAACGCTTCATATTTTATCCACGAGACGTTTCATCTTCCATTTGTGACTTTTCAACCTCCACTAGTTATGTGGTTTCTCTGATAGGTGCACAAAACCCCGACAAGTGTGTTGGCATACCAAGAGCCTTGGATATGACACTAAACATGGCACACCCTTACGCGAAATGTCCACATAATTGCTACGGTTTTTTGCAGTAAAATGAAAGATCCCTGATGGATGCCCTTGCTGATCTGCTGTAGTTTTTAAATTAATAAACTATATTTTCCTGTGATTTCTTTGATGGTCTTTGAGAATAGACAGAAGTTGCAGAAGGTTTTGTGTTTTTTGATAGTTTTCACAATAGTAATGAATAATGAACAATAAACATGAAAGGAGACTGAAAATAAATAAGAGCATTAAGCCAAATCAGAATTGCTATAAATCGTACCAAGCAGATTTCTTATTTATAAAGCCAAATAATAAATCCGGCAATGCAGTTCCAAGGAGCTTACATCCAACAATGATGCCAAACTGGATGGTGAATAATGATCATGAATCAAGAATACATCTGAGGCTGAATACAAGCATTCCCTATATTCCACGTGGGGTGTACCTGCTGCAAATGGCGGCCCTAAGACTGCAAGGATCACGTCCCAGCTGAAAGAATCAATCTACAACGCTGAAACCATAAACCTGCAACCTGAATCCACAATAAAGAATGGCGTACTCTATCCCTGATAGCAACGCACACTGCCTGAAGAATCCAATGCCAATAACTGCTGAGGGCTACGTCCCAGCGAATCCAGAACCTGGGGTTTGCGTCCCAGATGAAGAATTGCTCTCTCAAAGCCAATTCACAAAAACAAGTTTTTCAATATGCAAAAGATAATGAGAAATTAGGTCTCCATCTCCTTATATCCCCTTCCAAGTGCAAATCGAACCCAAAAGGGAAATTACACTTTGCCCTTTAAATAAAATATAATAAAATAACATTTTCCCAATTAAAGTCGTCCATGATATAGGAAAAACATTACTTTATTAAAATTTCATAGCTGAAGGCACCAAAAAGTCTCCAGATAGTAAAAATCATGTATAATAATTCGAGACCTTTCCAACGAGCTATAACACATATGTGTACCTGATCAACTGAACCCAGAATCCCCTTATTACTCCAAAATGGTTATATTATTAACCTTATTTTAATTTATTTAATGACCAACTTAGGAAATATTTAAATATATTAAAATATTTCCCAAATGGTCCCAAAAGGCCCAACAGACCAATCAAACATGAAACTGAACTTGTCACCTGTCTATGACCGATGCCGAACAAGATGGGTCAACTGGCAATCCATCCCTAAAATCTAGGGACGCTCCTAAAAAGTAGGAGACGGCCCCAATCAACCAAAATTGAGTCCCAATGACTCTTCCCTACTATGTGCACCTCTGAGAGAACTATCACCGAACTGGTAGTTCCTCCTAAAAAATAGGAATGCCTCCTAAAAATAGGAGATGCACTCTAAGTCTCCAAAACGTTCGCCGAGGTCTCCAAATGCCTCCTAGACCACTCCTAGTCAATCCCTACAAATTAGGAATCCCTCCTAAATTGTAGGAAACTGTTGTCTACTACTCCAAACTACCTGGGAGGCTCATGCATGACTCTCAAAGCCCCTGGGTTGGTTCCCTCTACGCTCTGCTGGCCTATGGGAACCAGATAATAGACCAACCCTGCTAGAAATGTTGTCACTAAGGAAGGGCAGAAATTGGGGACATGACATAAAAAGTAGTAGCATAGTTGTGTGTCATGTTTTTAGGTGTTGCACCACCTACTGAGGTTATCCAGATGTTGTATACATGGCACAAATTGGTGCAGTGCACTATAGCGCGATTTAGAGTTTGTCATGGAAACACAATGGTGCATTATGTTTTCAAGTGTTGCACCAATGAGGAAGAGTGTGAGGCATCTTACAGTGATGGTTTGGTGAACGGATAGATACTGTGAACCTCTTGAAGTGGTTCTAGTATACCATAGTCAAATCACACACCAAAGCCCTACATACACTACTTATTGCTAGCTATACCTGTTGGCAATTTTTCCCCTAAGGAAAGAACAGATTTATTCAAGTAGTTGAAGGGGCAAAGTTCTAATGGGTTTGAATCCTTCGGACTTTTGTCGGAAGGGTCTAGCTGAAGATTCAATTGCTTCGGCCTGTTGGTCTGAAGGAAATGGCACTTGTTTAAAGCCCAAAGGATCATAAGGAGAGGAGGACTGCAACTTTCCCGACGGGTCAAAACTTCCAAGGATGCTGAAGGGTTCACAAATTTGCCGAAGGGTCATTTTATCGGCCAAGAGACCAGTTGCAATTTTTTCGAAGAAAAACATAAGAAGCCGAAAGCAAAGAGTCCATTACAAGAATCCCGAAGGGCAGGGTACCCTTCGGAAGGGTCACTTTCAACATTCCTGAAGGGCACCTATCCTTCGTGAAGGTACAGGAACAAATTCGGGACATTTTCAAAACACTCGGGAGCCCTCCAATTTTTTCGAAGGGCACAAAGGGAGAGCGACTAACCCTTGCGAAGGGCACTTGGTCGGCGGAAGGGACCATTGCAAATTTTTTGAAAGGGCACTTTTCGTTGGCCAAAGGCAAAAGTGAAGGACGAATACCTTTGGACTTTATGTCTGAATCCGAAGGATATCTTTCCTTTTGTTTTGCCTTCGTTTTACTAGTTTTTCTTCGGACTTTCTTGCTCGTAGCCTTCTATCTTTCCTTTTGTTTTGCCTTCGTTTTACTTGTTTTTCTTCGGACTTTCTTGCTCGTAGCCTTTCCAAATTTCTTCGAACTTTTTGTCCGAAGGAATTCCTTCGGACAAAAGTCCGAAGAAATTATGTCGTTGGCTGTATTTTCTTCGGGTTTTCTTCCGCGGCCATTTCTCTTAATTCCTTTGGACAAAAAGTCCGAAGGTTCCCTTCTGTTTTGCCTTTGTTGATTTCGGCTTTTCCGAAGCCCCTCGGATTTTTTACCGTCAGCTTTCTTTCTTTGCAGTCTTCCGAATTCCTTCAGACAAAAAGTCCAAAGGTTCCCTTCTGTTTTGCCTTTGTTGATTTCGGCTTTTCCGAAGCCCCTCGGATTTTTACCGTTGGCTTTCTTTCTTTGCAGTCTTCCGAATTCCTTCTGTTTTGCCTTTGTTGATTTCGGCCTTTCCGAAGCCCCTCGGATTTTTTACCGTCGGCTTTCTTTCTTTGCAGTCTTCCGAATTCCTTCGGACAGTCCGAAGGAATTCGGAAGACTGCAAAGAAAGAAAGCCGACGGTAAAAAATCCGAGGGGCTTCGGAAAGGCCGAAATCAACAAAGGCAAAACAGTGTCCGAAGGAATTCGGAAGACTGCAAAGAAAGAAAGCCGACGGTAAAAAATCCGAGGGGCTTCGGAAAAGCCGAAATCAACAAAGGCAAAACAGAAGGGAACCTTCGAACTTTTTGTCCGAAGGAATTCAGAGAAAGGCCGCGGAAGAAACCCCGAAGAAAATACAGCCAACGACATAATTTCTTCGGACTTTTGTCCGAAGGAATTCCTTCGGACAAAAAGTCCGACGAAATTCGGCTGCCAAACAATGAGGACCCAACTAAGACAAAAGCCCGTGGAGAAAAGGCACAAGCAGGAGAAAAAGTAAAGGTATCCGAAGAGAGAATTCCGAAGGAATTCTGCGAAAGATTAAACTGAAGGGAAAAAGGCCGAGGGAAATCAAGCCCGCAAAGCAGAAGTCTGCAGAAAAGTGACAGGGTCAAGGCAATTCAAGCGGACAATTTGTCCGACAGAAATCATTCAGAGGGAAAGTCCGAAGACAGGCCCGAAGAATTAAGCCGAGACAACCAGAAATCCGAAACTAATGGAGGTTGACTGTGCAAAAGAGGATAGAAAATAGATAATCCAACGGAGAGTTGAAACAAAATATAGACCGGATATAATTATAAAAATACATCCAAATATAGAATCCCGCGAGAAATAGACAGGAACATGCAGACCAATACAGGGTAAAATACATGCAAGCGGGAGCTATTTTCAAACACCGGTCAAAGCTTCAGTTGACTGGTTACTAAAGTCCCACTCATCTCCGAGTCAACTCCATGCATCCGAGAGTCCAACCGAAGTTCCAAATTCGAATGTCGAGTTGACTGTTCAAAATGTCAAGTTGACTGTTCGAAATTTAGAGTTGATTGTTCGAGATTTAGAGTTGACTAATTGTTAAATGCCGCATCGACTAGGAGCTTTCCATGCGAGGGAGAATGATCTCTTCGTTCAACTCAGTTGATCTCTTTGTCTAACTCAGCTTACCAAACGGTTAACTCAGCTTTCAAATGTTCCAACTTGGCATCAGGCAACTCACGTAGAAGTTCTAAAATTGACATGGGCGTGGATTTCCATGCAAAGAGAGGTGGGTGGTTCATAACAAAGACAAGTTCACTTCCTCAAGCGCAAAAAGCTTCATGCAAAGACAAAAGAAAACATATTTTTATTGAAAGGCCAAGTCAGCCTTGAGTTAACTTAAGTAGATCCTTCTCTTCAATTTTCAACGCCAATCTTTGGCCTTTTGTAATTCTCTCTATAAAATGGCTTTCAGCCTTGATTAAAAATCATCCAATCTCTCTCTTGGTTAGACCAGACTCTGTCATTGGTGAGTTGTGTAACCTCTTCAATCAATAAGACTGTACTTTCAGATTTCAAGTGCTGACATAGTGTATATTTCTTTAGCAATTTGCATAAGTGGTAGATTTCTCTCCCTTCCCAAATTCTGATTCATACCTAGTTGCTAAATTATCCTTGTGCAGGTCATGTTCAGTGTTCTTTATTGTCTTTTGCTGAAGCTGTAAGTGGATGTTAGGTGGCCGCAAAGTGTCTTTTATTAGACCTCTCTCCATCGTTTTCCCTCAGGTTTTAGTCATTAGATCGAACCTCTTCATGAAATATTTATGCATAAGTAATTGATTGAAGTCTAAGGTCTTCCTTTTCCCTTGATTGTTCAGTGTTCAAGGTTCCAAGTTGAGTGGATCAAACTTCTAGTGTATCACCCCTTTTAGGTAGGATTTCCCCTTTAAGTTTCCTTCTCCCTTTTCCATGGTAGTCTGCAGCGTAGTGTAGGGATCCTCATTGATAAATCATATAGGAACCAGCCTTCTCTGGAGGTTCTTCTCACCATTGAGGCACCCACCCTCGTGAGAAGATCCCATTGTTTCAGCCGGATAGAGGATTGGCCATTTCATGCACGTCTTCGATACAGGGTGCAGCTCCAGGTTGACAACAATAACTACTCATGTTTTTGGTTGATGCAAGATTGCTTATGAACTAGCATGTTTCTGCACCATACACCCAAGGTAAAAGCTTGTGAGCTTAGTGCTCACAAATTTCGGCTGGATGGTAGGAACCATCCTTTTGGCTTGAGGCTTAAAGCCACGGTGCACCCTTCCAACATGTGAGGTATTTCCACATTTTCCAACCACCTATTGGACCACAAACCATCCTTCTCTGCGAAATTCTCACCACATTATCTCCACTCTAGCCCTCACTAACCTCGGGCTGACCTCCCCTACCTAATCTCAACACCTCCTTGATCTCTACTGAAACTTCATCCATTGTTGTACACACCTATACTGATAACAATATCAATTGTTTCATCTTCTTCTCAACTGAAATAAACAACCCCTCCACCTCTTTTGCCTTTATTTTGGGCAAGGGAGAGATTCTATCCCTTCCATTTGATCATACACTATCATTACACTTAGGCATTCACGGTCCACTCCCTCACTCATCTCATTTTCGGTTGTACCCTTTACATTTTCCTTCACAATTAGATTATCTTCCACTTGCTTCTCTTCGTTTGGAAAAACATGTTTATCGACACACATGACAAGATGGCTCTTATGCTCATTCCTATCTCCCCTTCCCTTGAAGGGACTTGAGTGTACATCTACTCATTCCTTCTTAACACTCACGGTGTTAGCGCTATTGGCAAATTTGAGTATCATTAATAGATGTGGTCTAAAAGGAGATTGATGTATAAAATATTGTCATTGATGTCAAATGAAGAATGTACTATCAAGCATTAATGACAAAGGTGTTGACTTGCACAGACCATTTGTAAAGTTCTCATGGAGTTGAATGTGCACCTTGAATTCCAAGAACAGTCATATGAATACATGTGCTAGTTTGTTGAATATGGCTGAGTACACAGTTTGATGGTGACTGCATTTGCATATATGGCAGCATATGAAGCAAATGATCACATTATAATTAGGTTTGTGCCTATTCTTTGTGGTCTAAATTCTAAGTCATAAGGATGAGTAGAGAAAATGTTACAAATGCATAATGTTGTCCCTCAGCAAAAAGCCTACTAAGTTTCTATACTTAGTCGTTTTTGCACCTTGCATTTGTCTGGGAATAATTTCGAAAGAAGCGGCTCGGGCAATTCTTTCGGAGAAATGTTGAAGACTCTTCGGTCAAAAAGCCCGCAACAAATGTTCAGAAGCTTGGGAATTCTTGGGAAGTCGATTTTACAAAAGCTTGGGAATTCTTTCAGAAAAATTGTTCTGAACAAAAGTTCCGAAGCTTGGAAATTCTTTCAGAAAAATTGTTCCGAACATAAGATCCGAAGAAAGAGTTTTCTTTCGGAGAAAGTGCATCGCCGAATTCTTTCGGGAAAAATGGTTAAGTCTTTGTCGAACAAAATGTCCCAAAGAAATGAGTTCCGAACAAAAGTTCCGAAGGGTATGTGGACTTTTGCACAAGATCCGAAATGTCTAACGCAAAATTTCCGAAGGGACACTTGCAATTGTTCAAAAGGATAGTTCGAATGGAGTAGAGGACACTTGCAAAGTTTCTGAAAGGCTTTTTGAAAAGCCCCAAAGGGTACATGCCAAAAATCCCGAAGAACACTTTTGGAAGAAGGCCATTGACGAATTCTTTCGGAGAATTTGTCTAAGGCAGAAGGACATGCAACCAAGGTCCCGAAGGATACTTTCGGTTGAAGTGGTCACTTACAAAGTTTCCGAAGGATACTTCGGAAGAAGTATAGGTCACTTGCAACGTTACCAAAGGATAAGTGTGGAGTCTCGAACAGCATTTTCACAAGTGCCTAAGGATCAAGGCGAGTTAAAGATCGAGCAAGTATGAAGAAATCGATGATGTGGAAGCATCTCAAAGACGTCAAAAGAAATGAGATAAGGTCAACATGTCGGAGTTTAACGACCAAGCCAATATAAAGATCGTGCATCTTCAGAGATCGAATGACATGCGAAAAGCTCAATAAGGAAGATCCAACAAAACAAAGTGGAGTCAGTGATGCAATGTGACCTATAGTTAATGACACGATAAAAAGCTAAAGATTGAGCATATTGAGGATAATCGAAAGGAGCGAAAGCGACCCAATTATATAGGAGATAGCGAAATGCAAAAAGGAGCTCAACGGTTAATGAAAAGAACATAAAAATGGCGAGAAGAAAAAAAATCAAAAGCCCGCATTTAATATGCTCTAACGGTCAAGTGGAGGAACAGACAGAACTTGTGATGAACTCAACATATCTACACGGAGCTCGAGATTGAATTGATCCAACTGATCAATCTACAATTAAGGAGGCTGCGCATTTATGATTTGAATCCAGCAGTTTCCAAATATAGTAAAGAGACTAGAACATTACAGCGTGAAGCATGAATCAAGACGCAAGAGGTGTAAATGCCAAGCCATATTAAATGAGATCCAAAACTGGAACCAGTAAGGTGTAGTCAGAGTGTAAACACATTTTGAAGACATTAAACCCTAGATTCGTTGTCTATATATATACATCTAGAACATTGTTAGTGTGTTGCCGATGGAATTGCCAGAGGAGCTACTAGAGCGACTCAAAGTGTGTCGATTGGTAATGCATGCAAACACAGAGAAAAAGATATATCCAGACACAAAAAGAGAATGAGACAGAGAGGAAGAAAGAACACAAAGAATGTGCAGAGATTGAGCAGTTACAGACAAGACTTGTAACAAAGAAATAGAGGTTGATTCTTTTTCTATTCTGAAGTTGTAGCTTCATAATTTTGATCGGTGGGTGCCATCAGAGAGACTAAGTTGGTGCTCAATTAGGGAGTGGGTGCTTCCTTAAAGTGGGTGCTCTTGAATGTAACCAGTGAGGTTTTCCAGTGAGGCGTTTAATTGTGAGGCTAGATTAGAATAGTAGATTCTAGCAGCTATTCTCACCATGTTTTTTTCCCTTTGGATTTTCCACGTATAAATCTGGTGTAATGTGTTTTTGTGTATGTGTGTAATCTCTGCATCTGTTCTTTAATATGCATATGCATCTGTATCTTCTCTAAAGGGTTTAAAGAACTAGTTTTTAGCTGATCTACTGATTCACCCCCCCTCTCAATAGATAGTTGTGTTCAACAAGCGTTTCCATCGTACAACATCTTACAATTAAATTGTCATGGTCTTCGCAACAAAATATGGCAAGCATCCATAGGTAGGACATCACACAAAACCTTGTCTCGGTAGCTACCAATCTATATAAACCTCACAACATTCCAATATAGTGATATCATGACCCTCCAATAACTAAGACACCCTATTTGGCTTTGGGTGTAGTTTACAAGCCAAATTCAGCTTGAATACCATTTCAATGGTCACTAAATTATTAGAACTTCCACTATCAACCACAACGCTACAACACTTACCTTTTGTTTTGTATTTTGTTCTGAAAAATGTGTCTTCTTTGACATGTTTCCTAATTCTTCCTATCAGCCTTCAATACCTTCCTTCTTGCTAGTAAAGTCTCTCCTTGTTCAGGTTCCTCTATAAGCTCAAGTGATGCTATGGATTCCGCATCTACTTGTAGAACTTGCACACTACCATTATTTCTTCTTCATTCACCATCACATTGAGCACAAAGGCACTCAAAATCATGGTGATCAAAGTCCCCACATCTATAGCACGATCCATTGAATGATCTTCGTCTCCCTCATCCATAGCTTCCTCTTCCCCTCTTGGAGATGTCTCCTCTTGCTTGTTGATTCAGTACTTGCAAAGTGCTAGATTCTTGCCCATTTCACCGTTGATTACTTTCTTGGGATGGCTGGCCTCTATCACTATTGAACCTCTCTATTCCTCCTGATAAATTTTGTTATCTTCTAGACAACTTTTATTCTGATCTTAAAGCATATTGGTATGCTTCTTCCACTGTATGCAACCTTATTAGGATAATTTCATCTTGAATATTCCACTGCAGTCCATTGATGTATCTCACCACCTTTTCTCAATCTATCTCATTATGACCAGCCCAAATTGTGATTTTGTAGAGTTCTTGAATGTAGTTCGACTACATGATCAAAGTACTAAACAACATAGTGCAAATCTTGGAACAAAACAACTACACTAATCTTAATAACATAGGCCAAGGTGGCGAGCAGCTAAAATAAAAATCACAACTTTGTGTGCAGAGATTAGCTAAAGATGCTAGGGTAGAATGTGAGAATGCCTTGTTCACATGTGATTATGATAGTACACTTGTAGAAGGAATATTACTTTGGTGCTCTATGAATCAAAGTACTGAACAACATAGTGCAAATCTTGGAACAAAACAACTACACTAATCTTAATAACATAGGCCAAGGTGGTGAGCAGCTACAATAAAAATCACAACTTTGTGTGCAGAGATTCGTTGAAGATGCTAGGGTAGAATGTGAGAATGCCTTGTTCACATGTGATTATGACAGTACACTTGTAGAAGGAATATTACTTTGGTGTTCTATGAATCTGCCTCCAAACTTGGAGACTGTTGTATTGATAATGGAAATTAAAGGTACAATGACTCGAACTCATAGCCCAATTTTGGCTCGGCAGCTAGGAGATAATAGATTCAGATTTGAAGAGATGGGTGTACCAAAAAGGCAGATAATAGATTAATGTTCCTTGCTTCTAGAAATGCAACCGTATTCCAACAAGATTAAATTAATGGTGAAGTTGGGTATATCATGGCTACAAAGGGATTGTAAATATGATAGTATTAATGAAGCATGCCTTCATGACTTTGCAATTTTCTATGACTTTGAAAGAGAGACAAATTTGGATCAACACAGGACCACTACGGAATTCATGTTTGCATTCTATGAAAGTTCTACATGTATTTGGTACTCTATCATAAGGAATGGCTTAAAGGGTTTGAGTAAGACAAAATACATGTCTGCTGGAAATATACATGGCAATGGCATCTACCTTTCGATTGATATAAGTTATTCATTTTTTTATTGTTACTCTTTGCTATTGAGTAAAAATGAGAAAACTACAGATTATAGAGTGTTGGTTATTTGTAAGATCTTCTCATGGAAAAAGTATACAAAACCCCCTGACATTTTGATGGTTCCCACTACGATTGTTGTTGTCTTACAATATTTGATCACATTTGTGAGATGGCCAATAACAAATACAATGCTGAAAGGAGCATCAATTCTTAAACTCCTCAATTTACTACTACTTGAAGACAAGCAATTTGAGGAAGGGAGGTTTGTAATGTCCTTAAAATCCACCAACAGTCAGAATCGCAGAAATCAAGGATCCTCCCCTAACACTTACGCAACAGTTAAGGAAGGCCTAAACACAACCAGCTATAATAAAGGCAAGTACGCAGCAGTTAAGAATCAAGCGCAGTCAATCATCAAGGAAGTTAAATCATTGCCATTTTTATTAAACAATTTGCCATGGAAGGAGCACTGCCAATTACGAAGCAAATCGCCTTTGATAGAATGCATACAACAATTATTATTTATCAATTAATTAACTAGTCACTAAACATTCATTTGATGAAAGGTCACGATCCTTGGCAAAGACATGTCATTTGGATGGGAAGCAATGAGGATATTTATATTCAGCGAATTGATGAGGAAGAGATCATCAAATTATGAATACAAATATTTAATCATGTATAAGCAGCGGCTTACAAATGCATTTAAGGACGAAACCCCTTAAACTACGTAATTTAGATACAAGGATGGAAACTCTTGTAATCGAACCCAAGGACAAAACCCCTTGTGGTGTAACTTTGTAAAATTCGAAATCTATATTTAGAAATAAACAATTAATCCAAGTTGACTTTGTTATTATTTAAATTATTATTTTATAAAATTTATTTAAAGGAATTCCGAAAAATCCAAATTAATGTAAAATATTCCGATTTGGAACATTACAATTGGAAAGCTGTCCTAACCGTAAAATATGTCAAAGATGCCTTGGAAAAGCTGTGATGGAAGTGAGCATGAATGATGAGAGGTATGTAGTGGTGGATGGTCTGATTTTATACAAAAACAGAATTTATTTGACACCAAAATCCAAGCTTAAGACTCAAATCTTAAGGGTTGTTCATGATGCACCTATGGCGGGGCATCAAGGGTATTTTAAGACCTGCAAAGAGGTAATAGGAAGGTTCTATTGGAAAGGTCTAAGAGGAGAAGTGCTTCAATATGTTAGGGAATGATTTGTTTGTCAACATAACAAAGGGGAGCAAACATTTCCATCTGGTTTTCTTCAATCTCTACCCATTCCTCAACAAAAATGGAAGAGCATTTCTATGGACTTCATCACAAGGTTGCCTTTGACTCGAGGTAAGAATTCATTAATGGTTGTGGTGGATAGACTCACCAAATTTGCTCATTTCTTTGCATTACCACCCATTGTAATGCTCCTCTGGTGGCTGATTTGTTCTTCAAGGAGGTATTCAAGCTTCATGGATTACCCAAAAACATTGTTAGTGACAGGGACAACCGGTTTATGAGCTTCTTTTGGCAAGAGCTCTTCCATTTGGTTGGCATTGAATTAACTCCAAGTACTAGCTACCACCCTCAAACGGATGGGCAATCCGAAATTGTGAATAAATGGGTGTAAGGATATCTTTGAAATTATGTTTCAGGGCAGTAAAAAGTATGGAATAAGCGGTTGTACATAGCTGAATTTTGTTACAATACAACATACCATATATCAATAGGTATGTCTCCTTTCAAGGCATTGTATGGTTATGAAGCCTTTTCTTTCCTTGATCTAATTTGGAGTGATAGTAGAGTGCTCAGGGCTGCTGATTTGGCCCAAAAAGGCACAAAAAAATTAGATCAACTAAAAAAAACCTACAACAAGCTCAAAACCAGCAAAAAATCTATTCCAATAAGCAACGAACGGAAAGGCATTTCAAGGTAGGTGACATGGTTTTCCTAAGATTGCAACCCTATAGGCAATCTTCTATTAAACAAAGTGGGGCATAAAAGATAAAAACCTCAATTTTATGGTCCCTACAAAATTCTAAGGAAGGTGGGTGAAGTGGCTTATGAGTTAGAGCTACCGGAAAGTAGCAAAATTCACAATTTTTTTCATGTTTCTTGCTTGAAAAAAACACTTGCGCAGCACATTACTCCCTCAATTGATCTACGACCCCTTGATGAAGAAGGTAAGCTTGTTCTAATTCTTGATTCTATTGTAGAGATGAGGGAGAGAAGGATTAGAAACAAGGTCATCATTGAATACTTGGTTCATTGGAAAGATTTACCTTTTGAAGATGCTACTTGGGAAGGGGCAGCCATCCTTCAACATCCTAGCTTGCAATTGCTCGAGAACAAGCAATGTTGTGAAGGGAGGATTGTCATGTCCCCCTTTACAAGTTGAGATGTGAAGACCCTTAGCTTAAATTGTTTCCCAATAAGCTAAGGGGCGATTGGAGAGAAGGGGAAACCCAAGGTCTTAATTGCACTTTTCAAAAGACACTTTATGTTTCTTAATTCACTTAAAGAGGGGACCTTTAAGGGTCATGGTTGTTTAAGTGATTCTAAAAAAAGATCATATGGGAAGGGTCTTTTACGGATTTAAAGTTACTCTTGCTTCCCAATTTTGGGCACCACACTTGGGATGACTATATAAAGCAAAAGAGGAATCATTTGGAGATAAGACAAGATAAATATATTAATGTCCAACAAGTGACCACAAAAGTAGGTCAATGGGACTGCAAAGCCCGCAAAGGTTCATGGCCTTTTTGATAATTGTTTTTCTTGAAGTCTAAGCATGAAAAGTTTGACTTGTACTTGGAAGACGGAAACCCTTCAAGGTAGCTGAAACAAATATGAAAACCCTTGATTTCAGTTGGGAGCAGCTTCATAAAGAGGTTGTTGAGAGCTTCAATTACAAAATTAAGGTGTTTTCAACACCAATTGATCAATTGCAGGTAGGCGAACCACTTTGTGCGCTGGGCGAGTGGATTGGCGGGCTGTCATAGGGCAGCGAACACCAATTTTGAGGGCTGCAAACTTTTGGAAGGGCAACGAACAGGATTTGGAGGTTGGCGACCCAATTGGGGTCATTTGGAGCTGGTTTCAGGGTGTGGATCAGTGGCACTACTAATATGATATTTTATTATAATTTTCCACCACTACACCAAATAATCAGGTTTTTGGTTGGTTATTTGGCAAATAATTTATTATATTTTCTGCTATTTTTTGTAACCTGAAATAATATTTTTGGAGCTATTTTCAAGGCATCTACAGCAGTAAGTTTATTTCAGCTTGTTAAGGTTTAAGGAAAGTCAGAAAATTAATTGTTTTCTTTGGAGTGGTTGAATAAATTCCTTGTTTAACAATATAACCCTAAAAGGGACATTTCAAACAAAAAGCTAAAATTATAAAAGAATTATAATCACTAAATATAATAAAACTTATGGAGAAAAAAACTAAAACGAAAGAAAGAAAATAAATAAATAAATATATCATCTAAGCCTTTTATAATAAAAACCTAAAAGTAAGCCATTGGACAGCGTCTCAATCATGACAAACCCAAGATCATTTTCTTCCATTGCTCTCTGAGGCAAGAGACCCTGATTATGGACATTTTTAAATTTAAAAAGGGCTCTCTTCCAATTACTTACTTGGGAGTTACACTTGCAGCTAAGCAATTAGGAGATTGGAACTGGATTTTGAACAAAGTGAAGATGAAAATGCAGAAATGGACGAATAAATGGTTATCTTCAAGAGGACGAATGACTCTGGCAAAAGTTGTCCTTCAAGCTTTGCCGATTTATGTGGCCTCTATTCTAAATATCCTAGTAGGAATTTTAAAACAAATGGAGTCTCTCTCTCAAAACTTTATCTGGAGTGGAGTTCAGGTAAAAAGGAAATGGACCTTAGTCCAATGGGAAACTCTTTGCG
This sequence comes from Torreya grandis, assembly GCA_037957365.1. Taxonomy (NCBI): domain Eukaryota; kingdom Viridiplantae; phylum Streptophyta; class Pinopsida; order Cupressales; family Taxaceae; genus Torreya; species Torreya grandis. The sequence continues at coordinate 5,041,031 of JARHVA010000212.1, forward strand.
AGCTGAAGAATAATGGGGAGCTTGGATTTTGCTCTAGCATTAAGCAAACTAAAGCACTAGCAGCCAAACTCTATTGGAGACTGTTGGAGAATCCTAATGATTTGTAGGCTGTTAATATAAGAGCCAAGTATGTAGAAAACAATACTCTAGAGAGGATAATCAGAGTGGCTCTTCCTTCCAGAGGCTCCCCAATCTTGGTTGTTTTAGGAATAGGAGAATAAATTATAAAGAGACTTCTTTTGGATAATTAATAATGGTCAAACTGCCAACTTTTGGACTGATTCTTGGGATGGACATCCACCCATCATTACCCAATTCCCTGATCTTGCAGCCAATAATGGAAGCTCTTCAGGACAAGGGATGGGGGAAGGTTGCTAGGTGCTGCAAGCCTAGTGGGCACAATTGGGAGGGTGGAAATTGTTGGATTCCTTCTTCCAAGTGGCCAGTCCAGTTTTCACATGACCAAAAGAAAATAGTTGATTACATCTTCGAGGTAAGACCTTCATCAAGCTCTAGAGGACAGGATTCAATAGCATGGAAGAGCAAATCTGCAAGTAGTTACACTATTTTTGAAGGATATGCTTCTCTATGTAAAATAAACCCTCATCCTCTTGAGGATATTTTCAAAAACCTATGGCAAGAAGTTCTATGGCCAAAGGTAAGCATCCTTGTGTGGATGTTATTAAGAAGAAGAGTTTTAACAGCGGATAGGATGATGAAAAGAGGGCATAATTAAATGGACCCTATAGGTGTACAATGTGCATGGAAAGTGAAGAGACTACTTCACATCTTTTTATACAATGCCCCTTTGCTACCCAACTGTGGCAGTATTTGGCTACTGTATTTCAGAATCCCTGGCATGGAATTCAGATATTAGAACAACCATTTAGGGAATGGACAAGGAAAATAGCTAAAGGTCAAAATCTTGTACAAGCTTTGTGGTGTTGTGGTGTTTTATAACTCTTTTATTTTGGAATGTGCTGAAGGAAAGAAATCAAAGAATTTTTCAGCAGGAATTTAGGGACATTTTATTTGTTTGGGAAAGGATAAATATGAATATTGTTGAGTCTATCAAATACAAGTTAAAGATACCTCATAACCTGTCTACACAATGGATTAATCTCAAACGAGCCTTACCTCTAAACAATGCTCATCCCTGCTTGCTTCTTTACCCAGAAGGAAACTTCAGATGAACAGTAAGTGGTCTACCCCTCCTCTTGGATTTGGGAAGCTAAAAAAAAAAGGGGCTTCAAGAGGAAATCATGACAAAGCAAGTATGGGAGGAATAGGTAGACTTCCGGATGGATCAGCTACCTTTTTCTTCTCAAAAAATTTGGGTCAAGCAACAAATAATCTAGCTGAAATCAAGGCATTTTGTAGAGGATTTCAAGAAGCAATTAGAGTTGGATAGCAAAAGGATCAGGTGGAATCAGATTCCTTTTTAATCATCAACATTTTATCCAAGTCTTCATTGATAACAGGTAGAAATTGGCAAATAGTTAGAGAATTGGACAAAATACAAAAGTTGCAGGAAAGATTTCAAGAGATCCAATTTATTCATGTCCCTCGCCAGGAAAACGAAGTGGCGGATGCATTAGCTAATTGGGCATTGGATAATTATAACATTTCTTGTTATGGTCCTCCACCTATATGGTGGCCCACCAAGATCCAAGAAGATATTAGACTTAGATCTGATCTAATGAGTATTGTTGGTATGATTAGATATGTTTCTAGTGCCCAGGTTTGGACAAATAGTTATTGTGCCTGGCATAGTAGAATTTGTATACTTTGATTTTGTTCTCTTAACATATCTATTTTCTGGCTTTTTTATTAAAAAATAAAATAAAAACCTAAAATTATGATGAAAAAACAATTGATGTGTAAAATAAGCTACATATAAAAAAATTGGAACTAAAATAAATTCTATAAACTATAACCAGTGTATAAAACCTAAAATTATAAAATCATTAAAAAGAGTTTACATTCCATACACCACTTCGTAAGACTAGCTTAAAAATAAATAAATTCAAACAAACACTTTGGCTTAGGGGCTCCTTGCTTCACAGTTGAGGCTTTATGACAATTCATGGCTCTTCACAGCAGCTTCATAGCTCTACACAGTCTATACACACAAATTGAATCCACTAAATGGACTCCACTCACAAACATATGAATAAAACTTTCAACAGTTCTGATTCCAATAAAATCTTAAGTGAATCAACCCTGCAAACTGGGTAGAGAGGCACGAATTGGACATATAAATAATTCACAAGCATTTTAAATTCCTCTGTGGGGGGGGAGATATAGTTTTAGTTCATAAAATGCAAGTTGAGAAAGAAAGAAGAAATTATATTAATGTCCACGAATGACCAAAAGTAGGTCAATGCAACTCAAGAATACATCCAATTACAATAGAAAGTGCCAGGGTAAAAGGAGCCTCGGATCAAAGACTAACTAAAAAAATAAATAACTAAAGCACTGAAAATAAATGAGGGGTAAACACAAAGCAGTAATGCTCATAGTTACCAGGTTTGGAAATCCGAATGTGTTCGGGAGGGCAAAAAAATGCAGAATACGAAATTCTTTAAAAAGTTCGAAAAAAAATCCGGTAAAATACAGTATGGAAATATATATATATATATATATATATATATATATATATTTCAATCTATTAAGAAATGAACATTAATTTAACATTTAGTTAACACTTTTTTTTTAATTATTTCTATATTTATTTATTTTGTATTTTTATTATTCAATTTTATTTTAGTTTATAATTATCATTTATAATGTAAAATATAAATAAATTGTAATTTATAATTTATATTTAAATATTTTTATTTTGTATTTTTATATATTTGATTTTATTTTATCATATAATTAAAATTACAATATTAATAAATTTATATTTAAATTATTAATTACATTATATAATGTTTGTTTTAAATATTTTTATTTTTTTACATTTTTTTTAAATTTAAATTTTATTATATATTCACAAAAAATATATAATAAAATTTAAATTTCAAAAAAAAAATTAAAACATTATAAAATATAAATTATAAATTAAATATAAATTCATTTATATTTTACATTTAATTATAAAATAAAACAAGACCCAATATATAATCAAATTTAAATTAAAAAAATATAATATATATATATATATATATATATATATATATATATATATATATATTTAAATACAAAATATAAATTATAATTACAAACCTAAATGTAGAGATTAAATAGGAAAATTAAAAACAAATATCGGGCACTTACTTTACCGATCGACTTGTTCGCAACTTCGTTGCTCCCATGGTCTCGCTTGTGCTCCCCTGTGCCTCCCATGGTCTCGACTCTTGATGCCATCACTCCCCTACTCTCACTGTCACGGGTACCGTCAACGTCCTGCCTTGAATCTAGAACAATTTGTAGTTCACCGCCACACTCATGACACTACTTTCAACATTACTGCAAAAAGATTAACCTCTGCGTTTTGCATAGTTTCTAGAAGACGGGTACGGGTACTGGTAGACAAGTATCTGTACTGATATGCTATTTTTTTTAATAATAGAATATAGGAACGGGGAGACGGAAATATATATATATATATATAAACAATTTTTAAAAATATATACTATATTAAAAAAAAATTAAACTAGTGTTAAAATTTTAGAAAATATTATACATATATAAAAATTTATTATTTTAAAAAATATTAAATATTAAAATTGTAAAACAAATGTTAAAACAGTTTTATAAAACTAAAAGTAGTTAATTAGATTATAAATATTAAATATTAAAAAAATCTAAAAAATTAAAATAAAATAATCATATTATAAATAATAAAAATTTAAATTAATAAAATATATTATATTAAAATATTTTAAAAATTAGTGTTAAAAATATTATACATATATAAAGATTTAATAATTGTAAAAAAATATTAAATATTAAAATTGAAAAACAAATGTCGAAACCATTAAAAATTTAAAACTTTTTTATAAAACTAAAATTAATTAATTAAATTATAAATATTAAATATTAAAAAAAATAATAATAAAATAAAATAATAAGAAAATTTTAAAAACTCAAAAGTTAATTTAATAATAATAAATTTTTAAAAAACTCTAAAATTAAACATGTTTAAAAAATGGAAAAGTAAATTATAAATCTTTGTCGTTCACGGCAAGGGAGGCCATGGCCATGAACGGCACAGGGCAGCGTTGCCGTGAACGGCAATGCCCTGTTTTCGTTCATAGCAATGCACCCTGTGTCATTCACGACCGTGGCCTCCCTTGCCAGATTTACTCTATAGTTACCATGTGTGTAAAGTTCGGATTGTTCGGAAGTGGAAAAAAGTTTGGAAGTTTGGAATTTTGAAAAAAGTTCGGTTCGGTAAGTTTGGTAGTTCAGTTAGGAAATTTTGTAAATTATAAAAAATAAATATATCATACATATTTGGAAAACATAAACATAAATAAATTGATAACACATGATAACAAAACCCAATAGAATTATATAGTCTTAATTTTTTTTTAAATTAACACAAAAAAAAAAGTAACTCATTAAATACAAATAATAATTTCAAACTAAGAAAAACATAAATAGTAAATATTATAGTAATAATTATATAGTATTTTCTAAATTAATATTACTATTGCTAAATTAAAATTATTAAACATTCAAAATTTTAAACAATAAAATTAAACTAAAAGTAAATTCAAAGTATTAAAAGACAAAAAACAAAAATACAAAGTAAACCGTAAAATATTTTGTCGTTGAGTTGCTAAAGCCTAAAAGTTAAAACGTTCTGCCATTTATGACCTGCGTTTCAGTCTTGAAGCTTGCCTATTTTGGGTTCCCACTTCCCTGTTCGCCATTCAACACGATTACCACTTACTAGACTGCAACCCTGTTCATCATGTGCCACAATTTCTAAACCATGTTCACCGCGGTTTCAACTTTCAACTATGAGTTCCCGTATATGCTAAAGCTAAATGGACCATGGTAAATACTAAACCGTATTAGATTTAGGGTTTTTGATTTTTTTTAATCGCGCCCCCTCCGCAAAAATGAATTTAATAAATAAAAAAATTAAAAAAAACAAATATTCCTTCAAAAAACAAATTTAAAAGAACAAATTCGTTTTGCTCAAAAAGTTCCGTTCAAACAGTATATGGACTGTGTTCGTAAGAATATGGTAACTATGATTTATTCTATGCAATTGGGAACTCAAGAAAGCCTCTGGAACGTCAAAAACTGATTTTTTTATAATTTTGTTGATAACTAGATTTACTCCTTGCAACACTGGGATTTTGATTTATTTATGCCGAATCACTGTTATAAATAAGATTAACCTCTAAGTTTTAGGTCTTGCGTTAGACGTCAGGATTTTTTGTTAGGGTTTTCAACTTTTTATTTTTTTAATATTAAAAAACAGACCAAACCGAACGGATTAATCTGAAAGGCCAGAAAATGCAGAAATTTCAGGATTTCGTCCAGATGCGGCCGAACTTGGTAACTATGGTAATGCCCCAACACGTGGTTAGAGTACCAATGCAAATAGCCATGTTGGGGAAGCAAGAACCCCAAATGAGCATGTGTAGACAAAAGTCAGAAAGACTAGATGCTAGTATCATCAAACATCTTTGGCCATGCTCAAGACAGAGGAATCATTCTTCATAACCTATCCCTGTGAAAGGGCTAATGTAGGACTAGGATCTAATAATGCTCATCAAGGACTATCTAGGGCTGAGGGGGTTAGGTTCGGTACTCCTAGGAGGAAGCAAAGCACTTCCCCTAGAATCTCTCCTAACATCCAAGGCCGAAGAAACTCCCATGGTAGCGAAGAAAATTGTAATGTGTGTTTGTCCCGCAGCCACGAGAAAACCACAGAGCATGCCGAGGACAAAACAAAATGAAAAGAAAATTGGGCAAGCAGCAAAAAATGAAAATAATATAATGTTCTTCTGGTGAACATTTTCATCACAAACCCTAAACAAAATTTGAAGCATATTTCTAACATTTTAGAAAAAAAAAAGTGTCTTATTTTCTGATTCAATTTGTCATTCGATCCACATGCACGTATTTGTGAGTTTCAACAAACTTTATATTGGACATTTTTATGTATGGCAATTTCAAATTGTTTACATTAAATCCATCAAAAGCTGCAGCCTAGTTCTCCCGATGTCCTGCAAAATGAATGTAATGCTAAAAGTGGGAAATCAAGTTAGTGAAACTATTTTGAAAAACAAAATATTTTGAAAGACACCCAAGTAGTCGGTAGTAGACTACTGTTTGAAATTGAAGTGTTGTGGCTTTCTTAAATAAATTTGTCCTTTTCAGTAAAGAAAATAAAAAGTGTTAAACAAGTTGACACCATGCAAAGACAAATTAAAAAATCTCAAAAAATCTCACTTACTAGTGGAAAGAAAGAGAACCCAAGCATAATTAACTATGCGTGCAACCAAATATTTTGGATGTAATAAAATAACTATGATGATATTGACTTACAATGTCTGCTTTTGTGCATCCAAAGCCATGTGAGAGTGCAGATACGTACAATGCAGCACCGCACAATCCACTTGGTTTTCTCCCTGTCTAAGAATTATAGAACGTTCACAACAAAGATCAAAACAAATATCAAATAAATGCAAAGACACTGAGAAGCTTTTAAATCATTTCAAGAAGAAAACTTATTACCTGCATCCAATCACGTTTCATACTTGCTAAAATTTTCAAGGCAGTGTGTGATATCACATGAAAATGCTTTCTAGCTGCTGTTCTACCAAGTAAGCCTGTCAACATTGCAAGTTTGTCCATGTAGCGTATTGCAATCATTATAAAAATAGTAAAAAGAAAAGCAATGTGCAAGAAATTCTTATTCCTTCTATTTGCTATGATATAAATCACCGTATGTCTAGATGGTAATGAAATGTGAGAATGTATGTAATCTTGAAATGTAAGAAAATCAAGAAAACATTACAGAACAGTTCTACTTGTGTAAATGTCTATGTTCCACAGAACTCCTCGTGTGAGGGGAATACAGCCAAAAACTTTCCTGGATTTTAAGGATCGAAAATAAATAAGTAATTATATACGAATGTGTGTGGATATGAGTAGCATGGATGCAATGGGATAATGAGTGACATCATAAATAAAAGAAATGATGGATCGCACTATTAAAATAAAAACTGTTATATAATGTTCAATAATTATCACAAAAATAAGGTTTCAAGTTTCAGTAGATCTGGAATAAAATAAAATGTTAAACATTCAAATTATTTTCATATATATATATATATATATATATAAAGAGAAAACCAGAGCAGAATAGTGATTGAATCCCATTAACATAAGGAAAGAATATTTTCACAATGATGTATAAATCACAGGCAAAATTGTGAATCCCCAGCAAATGCATTATGTTTTGAAGTATTTCCTCCATGTCTTAAAATCAAAATATGGCAGGAAACTTGCCTAGCCTTCCAAATGGCCCACATTAACAGTGCAGATTCACACTTACAAGTATAGATAATGGATAATGCAGATTAATTCTTAATTTCTTACAACTATGCACAAAAAATGCACTGCCGATATGGGACATTTTGAAGGCTGGGGAAACTGCTTGGTAACATGACTGCAAAAGAATGTTATGTTATTATTATTATTATTATTATTATTATTATTATTATTATTATTATTATTATTATTATTATTCAGTAAATTTGGGCAAGGATTTCCTTTATCACGGTGTAGAGTAAGCTTAGGCCATATTCTTAAGATTTAAAACTTGTGTCACACTTGAATGTATCCATGTTTGTTACACCACTACCTCACCACATGTCCGTAGAGGTTATGAGCCTATTGTTATTATTATTACTATCATTATTGTTGTCAAGGGTACCTAGGACATCACTAGCCTAGGCCGATTAAGGACATAGATGGAGGCCCCAAATCCTCAAGTGGATGCCACCATTAGCACGGCTAACATTAATGTTCACGCTTTGGTATCCTCTAAGATGTAGGCTGCCTTAACATGGAGTGGAGATTTAAACTTAGGTCTCCGTACGAGTGTACCCCATTTACCATTACACCACATCCCTTTGTACATTATTATTACTATTTTGCTTAGTACACATAGAGATAAGGGACTCAATACATGCAAAATAGGGAAATCCAAATGGGCTCACCCAAAATCTACATTATCGGATACACCCTTGCAGGCTCCATAAATGGAAACGAAACGCTCTCGGGTATGGATACGTTGGGGAAACACCCAAAGTGCATCCCTGGGCCTGTGGATAAGCCCGAATATGATAGGGAAAGCCAAATGGGCTCACCCAAAATCTACGTTACCGGATATGCCCTTGCAAGCTCCATAAATGGAAACGAAATGCTCTCAAGTATGGATGCGTTGGGGAAACGCAGGGGAAATGCCCAAGGTACATCCCTGGGCCTGCGGATATGTCCGAGCGTATATTCAGGCCCAAGGATGTACCCTGGGCATTACCATGGCGTTCCCTACCCAAAAAACATTTTTTATTATTTTTTGTTCAATTTTGCCCAATGAAAAGTCAAACATGGACTTCAAAATACAATTAAAAACAAACTAAAGTCGATTCCCAATCCTAAAAGCAGCATTCACACTCATTTTATCAACAAATAAAACATTTACCTTTCATTGCATTTTTACTTCTTATTGCACATTTGTTCACTTTTGTTCATTTTTTCAGTTGCATAAGCTTGAAACTCCTTCCTTGTGCTAAAACCTACACCATTACCTCTACCTATTTGGCACCAAGGACCTTGAAGAGCTTGCACGGAAGAGGATTTTCTGATTTAAGGTAAGTTTTTAGTTTTGTGGCTATTTTTTTGTTTTGTTTGTAAATAATTTTTTTTTTTCTTGTTATTCTTTTAAGTTTTAACTATTATTTCAGCAAATACCAAATGCATTAATTAAGTTTTAAATTTTAATAACAATATTTTTATTTTTTACCAAAGGCTATAGGGATTCGCCAAAATGTATCAGGCTATAAATGCTAGTTCGTTATGCCAAGGGATAGCCTCCGGATCTAATCCACGAATGCCCCTTTGGAAGTATGTGACAATATTAGAACAAATACTTGGTGGAGGGTGTTTTCATTGGCTTTGCTCAGAGTGTAACTGCAAATACAAGAGCTCGTATAGTCGGGTGAAAGCCCATTTGTGTGCGATTCCTGGTGCTGGAATCAAAGCTTGTGGTGGGCCAAGCATAAATAGAAAGTCAAGAAAGGGCTTGCAACAAGCAAAGATCCTTGCATACGTCAAAGAGCAAGAAGACATAGATGCCATTGTAGAGTAAAGATCGAAGCATTCTTTGAGAAAGAAAGGATCACCACCTGTTGATACATCTCATGCCAATGTGGTGACCCCATCACACCCCTTTCTTGTTACACCTGTTGCAGCCAAAGAGGAAGAGGATTCACCTCTTGGTCTCAAGAAAACAAAAAATGTAGGCCCATTGGATAAGGCATTCCATATTGAATCCAAGGACATAGCAGAGCAGAACATCACGCATTGTCTTTATGCATGTGGGCTGCCATTTAATATTGTTATATCACCATATTGGCAGGATATGGTGAGATCTATCAATGTTGCCCCTAGAGGGTTTGTCGGCCCAAGGTATGAAACGTGCATACCACCTTGTTGACAAAAGAAAGAAAACAAGTTGAAGATGCATTGAAGCCCATCACGGATTCATGGATTGAAACAGGGGTGTCCACTTCCAATGGATGGAAAGATACGACAAATAGGCCATTGCTTAATGTAGTCGCAATGAGCCCTAAATGGGCAATGTTTTTGAGGGTCATTGATTGTGAGGGGCAAGTGAAGGATACACCATTCAATGCCGACATCCTGATAGAATCCATTGAGGCGGTATGGCCTCAAAAAGTTATCCAAGTTGTAACAGACAACACTAAAAATTGCAAAGTTGCAAACATGTTGGTTGAGGCAATGTGTGAGAACATATTTTGGACACCTTGTGTTATTCATTCCCTTCACCTTGTGCTGTAAAAATTAGGGACAAAAATTGATTGAATCAAACAAGTCTATGAGGAGGTGAGTGAGATCCAAATGTTCATAACCAACAATCACATGTCCCAAGGCATCTTCAAGGCCTTTTCAAAGTTGCAGTTGTTGAAGGTAACTCTTACTTTTATCATTCATGAATCATGTATCATTGTATATTTTTAATTTAATTTTGCAAGTTTGTAATTTTTAGTGTTTTTATTTTTGAACATTTTTTTTTAACTTTATTTGTTTTAATTTTATATTAGGTTGTTGAGACTTGGTTTGCCTCACATACACTCGCCTTGAGACAACTTGTCAAGGTGCATGAGGCATTGAGTAGCATGGCTATCAACAACCTTTGGAGTGTATTTTGGAATGTAAAATAATTTATTCTGGTCTGATTTCAAATTTAAAATAATATGCAATGAATATGCATTGTCTCAAGCATCTAATATCATCTCCATGCTCCAAGGAAGTGGGCGCACCAAGCCAAGCAAAGAATCAATGCAAATTGGAACCCCCACACTCAAAAACGTCCCTCCTAATGGCGTCCTTCCTTGACTGTAAATATCTTATTTTTATATCAGATTTCTCTACAATGCAATCTGCTCTCTTAACCAAGGAAAACCGATGCCAAGCTATATAGAAACCAACACCAAAAGATAGCTATGCAACCTCCACAAATTCACCAAATCAATTTCTCCAAAATTGGCCAATGGCCACAGCTTTTGCTCCAATTGAAATGATTGAAATATCACCTCCAAAATGCAACCCTTCAAGAGATATTTCACTCCCTCAGTTATGCTATCAATGGGAATTATCATTTCCAAAGACAAATTGATTCACTGCAAAAAACTCTAGGCTCCACAAGCATACCACAACAAAGACAACATCAAATCAGGATGATCCATAATGGCAGCCCACACCTCCCTTTATACTTTTTTTTCTTTCCTTCATTTGGGAAGCTTCTAGAAACATCATAATATTTTATTATTATTTTTCCCTTTTAATATATTATATTTGCAGTTTAATATAAAATAATGAATTATAACATAAAGTACAAATATAACAGCATTTTGTAACATGAGGTTTCTAAAAATAGAAACATTCTAATAAATCATTAGAAAACCACCAGAATATGTCGTAACTTCCCCAAAGAAACCAACTGCCATTTGGGTAACTCCGGAGAAGACCCTCTAACCATGCCGTATTAGCCTACGAGGGCCACTGATAGGCTAATCATGCCGAAAGTACAATGTGTAGCTAGAAGGGGGCATTACAATATGCATTCATTCTCCACCTTGAGAGATGGGTAGAGAGTGAAATGATAGATGACAAAGTTCAGAAATTGTTGGTTGATCCAAAGAGCATTTGGACAAGGGAAGATGAAGAATGTCACTCATGTTGCATAGAGGCAAAGAAAGAGTTAGGGATTAAAAATGTGTTTCTACCAAGAGGGATTAGGGATGCACAAGGTGTTGCATGTGTGGGAGCAGCCCACATTGGTATTAAAGATGAAGTCACATGAATCCAGGATTGCATTATTTTCATATGGGCAAAGGAAGTGCAAATTTATTAGCACATAGCATGCATGTGATGTGAAAAAAAGTTAAAGGAAGGAGGTTGCTATCAGCCTAGAGTTGATGTAAGGAGGATGAAATAGAAGAAAAAAATAATGAGATAGAACAGTTGATGTGGTTGCCAACTCAAGCATATGTAGAAGAGAATAAGATTGCAGTAGAGATGTCATTGGAAGAAGAACATCATGGAATTGCAGCAAGTGATGAAGAAGATGTAGAAAGGTTAGAAGGATTAGTTGGGACAGCATCCCAAAGGAGATAGATTAACTTTTTGAGGACATCTTGAAAACTGAAACAGGAGAAGAAGATGTTGTTAGAGCAGAAGTAGTAGATTTGTTTGACATCGCATGAGGGCAGCAGGAGAGGATGATACGAAGATTATGCTATAGATAGCATTGGAAGCTATGGGTGATCCTATTGACGTCCAAAGGTATGTTGAGTTCTTTGACCAGCAACCTATGAAAGAAGCAGCGGTGGATATGTACTCTTGGGAGAAAGGAGTATATGACAATGGTGTTAAAGAAACTTGGTCAAGGTGGACGGATTGTGGTGGACAAAAGCCTACAAGGAGATGGAAATTGAGAGAGAGTGATAATTAGAGGAGGTGGATGAATTATCCCCAAGAACATCCACCCCCAATAAATGAGCAGACAAAAGAGAAGGGTAATCATATCTAGGCAAAGGAGGATGGTCTTTGGTTCAGCAGGTGGATAGAAAAGGAGAAAAAAACAGTGTGACAAACTTCAAAGGGACCTAACAAGGTGGAAGGAGACACCATGGCCAAGTCAATTGGCCAAAAAGTGGTTTTATCACTCGCACTTCTTTCGTGAGTAGGAGCTCACAAATTTTCTACCTTAGGTGTATGATGCAGGAGCATCCAATGGGTATAATAAATCTTGCATCAACCAAAAATATTAGGGGATGTGTTTGTGTGGACTAGTGAGTCCTTTCATGGCTTTGGCATAAAAAATTCATTTGTTGTACAAAATATCCTCTTGAATAGGAATGGGTAGATGTTCTTCTAGTTTATGCAAATGGAAAGTACCAATTGGTGCGCATCAAATCTAATGAATAGAATCAGAAATAGCTTCATGAGTTTGGACTCATTTCCTTCTATGACAGCTTCTTGTGCTGCAAATTTGGCATCTATCTTAGATAGGCTCTTATCAATGCATTATCAATAATTTCCTATCACCTATTAACATTTTCTATACTCATTAGAAATGCTTTATTGACTCTCTTCTTGTTCAAGGCTTGTTGACACATTGATCTCCCTAAGTGTATGCATTCACATACACTGGGATCAGGGTGGGCCAGTTGCTACCACTTCATGAAAGAGGTGTCGCAGGTTACCCTTCATACCAACTTCATACCTCCTGTGATGTCTTCCTAAATCCTAAAATTTTCCCAAGTCTGAAATCTGAATGGATCCTCCAACAACTATAATTTTCACTAAAACTCCTAGAAATCTGAAACCACTCTCAAACATCATGAAAATATATTTCTAATATAACATTTAAGTATCAACAACAACAATTCACTCTGCTTGCACACACAAATACCCCCCAGGAAGAAGAAGCTCAGATTTAAGGTTAAAGGAGCTCAGATTTAAGGTTAAAGGAGCTTAGCCAAAGGAATACAAGTTAACAATAAAGGCCTTGAAGATTTAAAGAAAAGGAGTATTGTCAATAAGGTATACCAAGTCTTTGGAGTCCCCAACTATGGTCTACTTGGGATTTCTTCTATCCATCTTGACTTAACCTACAACCATCTCTCATTAAGTGCTAAAATCCAAGGGGGGGATTAATGTGCTGACAAGTTGACTTGAACTTGAAGTAAGTACCCCTAACCCCAATCTCTTTCTTTTGCACTTTGGTCAAATATAAATGGTGTATGTTTCATGTATTTGATAGTATAGTATATGTGTGTTATCATTTACTTTATTGCTATCTTTACATTATTATTGTCATAGTTCTTGCTTTACCCTCTACCGACACCCTAGCTGTGACACTCTGGCCATTGCTTTTCCAACTAATGACACCCCGGATCTAGTAAGGTCCTCCACCCTCTTCCTCTACATAGAGATTGTATGTGTAGGTTCTTCTTATAGACCCATTGTAAATGACACTTGTCTTCAACCCCGGACTACCTTGTGGACTGATATTCTAATGTATTGGATTTAGAATGGTCTTACACCTTTTACCTATTTTGAGGCTTCTTGTATTGTAGAATCCTATTTTAGGCCCAATAGGCAATTCCATATGTGAGGAGAAATACATTTTGCCATCATTTGATGTTTTTAGGACATATAAGGAATTCAAGGTCAGAATCTGTTGCTTGCTAAGAAAACGTTGAGTGCTAAGAAAAACCCACAAACTCTAGAGCAATAGCACTAGTCATTGTCTCTTAAGGATATGCAGGATGTGGATTTGGCGCCCCTCTTCAAAATGATGTTAAATTCGTTCACCAAACATTCTGAGTTTTTCCACAAATATAATTGGTGGTAGAAATTCAGCCTCTTCCATCTCCCAAATTCCTAAAGATTGTGTGCTCATCTAAGTGATTGTCATGATAATATAAACATCTAATTAGTGTTGTTTACGATATTTCCTTTCCTCCTCTCATTCTGTCTTGGATCTGCTTTCCTAGTGTCACTGTTCACTTCTAATCCCCAAGAAAATAGAAAAGAAATCATCTACAAGCAAGCATAAAGGAAAGTTGACGATATAGAGACTTACGGTCTGTAAAACGATAAATAAATAGGCTGGGATCAACTGGCTTTTGAATCATTGGATCTTGCTCAAGTCTCAACAATTTGCAAAGTTGCAAAAACACAGCACCTAACACATAGCTGAGACAATATTGAAATATTAGTTAGCCAGCAATAATAAGAACACATCACAAAAAAACATTGAACACATCATACATCCAAAACGTGGATTGCTCTTAACATCTATACCTATGCTAATTAGACATGAAAATATCATAAAATCGTGTTATACAGTTATATCCTCAGACTGATCATACATAAAAAACAAAATTATATATATTGAATAGGACATAGATGTTTTGCTTGTAATTTGGATTTCTTAGAGATTGTACTAGCAAGAGCTGTGAAGTCACAAAGTGTAGGTCAACATACACATTTACTTGTAAGACATCTGAAAAATCAATGAGCAAAAATGGCGCTTTTTCCCGCCTGCACAAAAAGAATACATATGTTAACCAACAACAATGAAGAACAATAAAATCCTAATGCATCTACCTCACTTTGGGAATTGCAGCTGAATAACACTAATGGGAAGCACTTTTCCAAAACATATTGTTTGACAAAAGATTGACAAGAAAGTTATTACACACCACAAATCTACTACATAATATTCAAGGCCCAAAAAACAAGCCAAATCATACGATAAAGTATTACTGAGCATTACTTATAAAACTTTAGTACTGAAGCTCAAGATTGGGAAGAGAGGTAATTACTGCAAATACCTTATATTAATTAATATAAAAATAAAATTTGTATTAATGTATCTTTATAATTCATTCTCTAAATGTTGTTGTAGCTTACCTGCCACGAATTGAAGACAATCTCTAAGGAAATAGCAACTAAAATGAGCAATAAGATTGGCCTCTAACCACATAATGAGTAATATAAATTGCCTAAAAGAACATGGAAACTTTGCATGATGAGCATTCATTTATCTGCCATTTGTGTACAACTCACTCATCTATGCACCTTGTTGGTCTACGGATAAGACACTATGCCCAGTACGTTAATCTTCTTATCTATTTGCTTTGAAAGAACTTTATTGTTTTATATTATTTTAGTCCTGAATCCTGATATTTCTCTATTACTCGAGATGGTCATACAGGGTGATGTCTCATTTGTACTCTGAACAGTTTTCTCCTTCCTATTTCCTTTTCTATCTTCAGTATTGTCTCTGTAAAAATTCTGATTTTGGATTCAAATGTTTAGAAAATGTAATCCATTCTACTAACATAAAAAATATTATGGGCATTCAACGTTACATAATTTTGTATGTTTCTCAGAAAGCTGAGCCATAAATACGCAAGAACAATAAAAGCACTAGGGACAATATAAATTTCTGTTTATCTTCCTACCTGTTCTCTGACTTGTCTTTGGGGTAGGTCGAAAAGAAAGACACTTGAACAAGAATATGCTATTAGAAAGGATTGGTTAGTATGGTGGCTATGGAAAGGATACCAAAGAGAAAGACCCTGATACACAATAACATATCATGGGGAAAAAGCTGGATACCAATAGTTCAGACTAGCTTCCCCCATCCCAATAGCTCCAATTTGACTTTAAAACAGAAATTTTTAACAATAGGGGATTGCCAGCCTATGTTTTTTTTTGTAAGTTTTAAGCTAAGAAGCTGAAACTGTTTGTTGGAAAGATGACATCTTTTATAAAGGGCTCAACATTATTTGTTGGAAAAATAAAATGAAGCAAAGTGAAGGGTTAGTTGCTTGTAAGTTTCGATGTTCTGTTATACTTATTATAAACAGATCCCCACAGATGAAGCAATGACGGTTTTGAAAAACATAACAGACCATGAGACTGCTAGTTTAGTTGAACTCTTTCATAGGTCTTCAAAGGTGAACTGTATGAACAAACAGGGTGGCTTGCAATAGAGTCTTATTGTCGCTAACCTTTTTATAGAAGAATTTAGGAGGAAAGTCTTCGATTCTTACCCATTGAAGACAGAGGTGGGATGATGTTTTAATGGCACGAACTCAAATTGGCCTCGTGGGGAGAATGAATTGAATAGATTTGTAAACCATGTACATGGATTTTTGGAACAGATACAATTCACCATGGAGTTGGAAAAAGGACGCCTCCCATTTCATGATGCTTTGGTTTACAAAAGGCCAGATGGCTCACTAGCTTATGGGTTTTGTAGAAAGAAAACACACATGGATCTATATTTCCAAGTTGATTTACACCCACACCAATTGCAGAAGAAAATTGTTCTTAGAACACTAGCAACTCATTCCTCTAGAATATCAAACAAAGACCATATGAATAGGAAAAAGCTCACCTCTCCGATGATCCTTAAATAAAATGGTTATACTAAGAGGCAAACACAAATAGCCCTTTCACAAGGCCATTTACAAAGCCCAAACTCAAAGCAAAAAAATGAAGAGCCACTTATTATCTTGTATATAAAGGGCATGTTGGAAAAGTTGTGATGTGAACATAATTGAAGCAACAAGAAAGAGGACACGAGATTCCCGCAATTGTAGATTTTGGACACTCACTTGTATCATATATATATATATATATATTACAAAGGATGTATAAGGAAGCTTCTAAGAGAATGGAGGTGGACATAGAGATATATACATTTAAGAGTATATAATAAGCCCAGATGACTATGAAAAACATTTAATAAAGTATACATAGCAGGTGTGACTATATTTAATAAAGAACGCTAGCCCATGCGGCTTTCTTATCATTCCCACCCTACTTAAGAGGAAATTGTCCCCAATTTCAATAGATAATCACACCCACTTCGTACCTTCCTAGATGAGCCACAACAAAATCAAATCTAGTAGAGTATGGGAAGCATGCAAGCCACAAATATTGGCAATGGAATCCCCAAACAATAGAATCCAAATGTTGAATGAGGGAAAATGGTACACCTAGAAATGAAATATCTTGGAGAATGAAATGCTTTGTTGATGCTAGAAGGATCGTCATCTTAAGATTTGACCTCCAAAAATTGATAATCTAAATGGAAGATCTCAATACTGTGAAGATAGCGTTGAAGTTGTTGTGAGAATTGGTGTCATCCTTGCTTAAAAACTGAACAAATAGTAGGCATAAAAATAATAGAAAATGCCAATGTTGTGATTTTGAAAAATCCACCATGGAGTTTTGAGGAAGCTTGCTTAGGATTAAAACCTATTGTTTACTGAGGAAGAAGATGAACAATATGAAGTTCATCATCAATTTGCAAAATTTCTTATCAAACCGACGAAGAAGAGTGGATTGCAGTTGGAGAGATAGACTTTCTCACAAGTGAATTTGTTGTAAGACAGTTTGTCTCCAAAACAATATATTCACCTTGGGTCATGTGGCTAACCATTTCAGGAATCATGATGCCTCATGGCTAGGATGGTGACATCCTACAAACATGGTAGCAAAGGATAATTGTCAATTTCGATCACTATATGAAGTGAAGATGAGATACTCAGTTGTGTATGCAAAGGCAAGATACTTGGTGTAGCCATTATGGGGATCTCATATGGATGTGCATGTGATTGATCCCAAAGGAACATTATTTGGAAAACTCTAATTATTTCTTGCATTACCTTGTTCAAGTTCTCAATCTATCTGGGTAAAATCTGTAATTAAAAAAAACTATCATGAGTGACAAGGATCTTCTCAATAGTGCTAATATCCGTTGATTCTTATGAGTATTTCTTTGCAGCCTATGGAGCCATTCAATATCAGATTTGCAATAAAGAATGAGGATCCACAATAACCTCTAGAAAAGCAGATATGAAAATGTCCTTATCAATGCAAAAAAAGGCACTTTATTTGCTTACCCAAATTACAAGCTATGAAAATTTCCATCTTTATTTGTCTAATTGTGATTGTAAAAACATTCTTACAATATTATTGGCAAAATTAAGCAATAATGGGTATTAGATTAGTTAACTGTTAGAGTAGTAATCTATAGACTTTATCATTCTACAATAAAGTCGAAATAGTGGCTAGTTGTTGTTTGTAGATCCGTAGATGCTTGTGCTTATATTAGCACATAGTTGTTATGAAGATAGGCTTGCTTGCTTAGATGTCAGAGTTTCTCTGGCTATTTAAACAGCCACTCTTATTGTAATCTTATGGCTTCAATAAACAAAATAAAAAGGTATTAGGGCCTGTAAAAATAAAAGGATTGTGAAGGAGAAAAACCTATGAGAGTGGATATCTTGTGGAGGAAGCGTTGTGGATTGCACACCCAATGTGAAGAACTTCCTGGAACTTTTTTTGCCCGTCTGAAGAAAGGTGCTGTTGCATCTTTATAGCTGCGTGATTGCTGATTTTTCTATCCACCTGAACGTTGTATTATTATGTCACAGGCCTATGAATTAAGCTAAAGTTTATTTATTTTTGCCTTCTAGTTGTCTGTGAATTATTCTTTTGGCGCATTTATTCATTGCTAGGCGTGAAGTAGAAGAGTTGGGTGAGTATTGGAGGCAGGAAGCAGCCGTACACATGGTCTTGATCTTCTGAGTGGAGCGTGGCTGAAAAAGGAGCCTAACTGAACAGCGTGGGACAAAAGTGCAGCTGTAGAGTGGCTCAGAGTATATAAATGCAATACAGCCTTGTGTGGCCTTTTAAGGTGTTGCATGGAATATTTAATGAAAGCTTGATTACTTGCAGCCTCGGCATTGGTATTACTTACAGCCTGGGCATGATCTTCTGTAAAATATGTGCTGCCAAAAGATAAATGGCACAGCCCTACAAGGCTCTTTTCCTTTTTTTCTTGTTGAGCAAGTTCCTCCTAGGCATGCTGGAAGAGAAAGGCAGCAACAGACAAAGGGGGAGTCAGCCCTGCGTGGTTACTACCTTTCTCAGAGTGAATATACAAAGGCGTGTTGTCTCTTGCTGCTGCAAATTGCAAGTCTGAGGAGCACTGCCAACAGATATAGGGGTGCATCTGCTGAAAGTAGAAGGGCATGGGTGCTGACCTGGTTGGGAACTAATCTTGTTGAGCACCACAGTCTGAAGTTGGTGCAGCCTTGAATGCATAAGAGCCTAAGGTTTTAAAGTTTTATTATAAAGTCTCTATAGTCTGAGTTTATGAAAATTTAGGGCAAGAATAGATTTTCATAATATTTATTTTAATATTAATTTTAAAGTTTATAATTTAATAAACTTCATAGAAATTATTAAATTTGCCTTAACATCAGCCTGAAAACCTGTTTAATTTTGTATGTGGTGAATGGAGTGGTATAATTGGCTGAAAACTTGCCACATCGTATGTATCAGGTAGACTGACACAGTAGTGAAGGAATTTCAGTCTGAAAGTTAGTAAAACTCCATATTTAATTGTTTGTGTTTTAAGTGGTCTAGGGAGTCTAGTGGTAAGGTCAAAATAGCTGGGATTCAAAAGAAATTACTGTCTGATTCACAAAGTTAACTGGTAAAAATTACAGTTTGTGGTGTCACAAGACAATAACTATGTGTGAGTAAAGAAATATTGACCAAATTGTGTTAAGTAAAGAACAAAGACCTGGAAATAATGTTGAAGACTATGATAAAAAACATATGGAGGCATTAATGTTATTCAAATTCAAAACTATCTGCTGCTAATAATTTAGTGCCGGAGGTTAGAAATGCTACTATAGTGTCTGAATTGTGGATAAAAATATCCAGCATCTGAAGCTGGAAGGACTTTATATTTGAAGAATTTGTTATTTTCCACTAAATTGCAAGAAGGAGGTTCTATTTCAGAGTACCTCTATGTCTAAAGGGTCTTTGTGATCAACTGGCTACCATTGAGAAGCCAGTGGATGATCAGGTTAAGGTTTTGTTGGTATTGCATAATTTACCTCTATCCTTCGATTCATTTGTGGAGTCATTACATCTGATTGCAAAAACACAAACTCTTGACTTTGAGAAGTTGTTAACACTCCTAATGCAGAAAGAGCAGAGGCAAGATCAGGCAGAAGGAACAACTTCAGATTCTATAGAGAGTATATTCAGTGCACGTCAGTTCAAGGTCAGAAACAGACAATTCAGTGCTAGCAGTTCGTCAAGTGATGAGTCTTCACTAGTGTAAGAACCCAAGGCATTTCAAGAAAGATTATTGGAAGAGACAATATGACCTAGCAAGTGGTTGAAAGCAATCACGATATTCAAATGTTGTTGAAGAATATAAACAAGAGGCAAAATGTGATTTTACAATCATCGCATCTTAAAACCAGTCAGCGAAGTCTAGAACATGGTATTTTGACTCAAGTGCACCCTGACACTATACATGTTACAAAGATTGGTATGATAATTTCATTAAAGGCAATAGCAGTAAAGAATTTGTTTACTTGGGTGATGGTTGTACTAATTTTCTTAGAGGTTGTGGAGATGTTCACATAATTTTGAACAATTCTATTAGTTACAATTTCAAAAATGTCTGGTATGTGGCAAATATGAACAAAAATCTTCAATCTATAAGTGAGATAACTACAAATCCTAGTATTTTTTTTAAAATTTCAAGGAAGCAAATGTATGGTCACTAGTCTTCATGATATCAAAGTAATTTATTGTTGGAATTGGTAAAAAGGGGTTGTATAAGTTGATTGATCCCAAAAAAAAAGTACATACACTAGCAACAATTGAAAGCAATAATATATGTTGGCATGAGAGGTATGGTCATCTCAATTATCAGTATCTAAATGTATTAAGTAAGACTAACATAGTGAATGGACTTCCATTCATTCAGAAAAGTCAAAATGTGTGTACAGGGTGGCAGATGGGCAATCAGATTCAACAATTGTTTGATATTGGTAAGGCATGGCGAGCCAAAGGAATATTGGATCTGGTATATGCAGATTTGCATGGTCCAATGAAAACACATATAGTGTCTAGAGCTCAGTATCTATTGTTAATAGTTGATGACTTTTCTAGGAAAATGTGGGTTTAATTTATGAATAACAATTCAAATTGTCCAATATCATTGCAAGGAAAGCTTTGGTAAAGAAACATATAGGTAGACAAGTCAAAGCTCTCAAATCAGATAATGGAGATGAGTTCATCTCAAAATAGTTTAATAATTCTACAAGAAAAAAGGTATACTCAAGCAATATACCACTTCACATACACTCCACCGCAAAATGGAGTCGTGGAAAGGAGAAACAGGACAATTATGGAGATGGCATGGTGCACAATTAGAGAGTACCTTTTCAGTACTAGGCAGACGCTGTGAATATAGTTGTTTACATCCTCAATAGAAGTCCTTGTAAAGCCTTTTAGAATCTTACTCCTAAAAAAACATGGTCAGGAAAAACACCTGATGTAAGTGACTTTCATGTTTTTGGTTGCATTGCTTCTGTATTCAGCAAAACATACATGTTTGTTGGCTACAATGAGAAGTCTAAGACATAGATTACTTGATGTCTCTACAAACAAAATTGTGGTAAGTGTAGATGTTGTTTTAGATGAGAAAATATCAATTTTTTTTTTATAATGGTAAATCTACACATAATATTGTATGTATACCTGTTGATAATACTTTTGAAAGAAGTTCTAGAGTTAAAATTGAACAAAGCTCAGAATTGAAAACATATGAATGGTCAAACTCTAGGAACTAGTGGTGACAAGAGTGTTTCTCAGTCTTCATAGCAAGATTAGGAGGGCTAACATAAGAGACCGAAGTGGTACCACACCACACTGAAGAATGTTCAAGAAGGTGAACTACCTAAATCAACAAAAGGTAAATCTACAAGATCAAGAAGGCAAGTAAATTTTTCTCTTACTGATGTTTCATAGGTAGTCAAGACTTGCACACTTATAGAGGCCACAGTCAAACCTGAATGGAAGGCTTCCATGAAGGTTGGTGTAGGTGGTAGGGGCATGCAGATAAGGCACAATTTGGTGTATGCAGTGTCCCAAAATGCTTCAATGATGTAGAGTATTAAGTGTCAGATATACACGAGATCAAAGCAAGAATATCTCATAGGTGATATACAATGTTGTTTTGTCTTGGATATGTATCTTATTTCTTGTTTGAGTTGATCACTCTAAACAAGCGAAACATGAAGCATTCATGACAAATCTTGAAGAGAATCCAATGAACCTAGAATTCAGCACCACTTCCTATGTTACTCAGCCATTGCAGCGGTTAATTACCCATGCACTCTGGTGAGATGGATTGACGACCATAGGAAGACTTGATGACATTTGTTGCATTAGTAGCAAGATTACACTTTGATTAAGTTCATGTCTGAACTTAATAATATTATTGTAGTAATGCATAAATCATTTGTTTTGTATTTGGTTTGGTCATAAGGGCAGGGTATTAGAATAATTAAGCAATATAGGGTATTAGATTAGTTAGTGTATTAATCTATAGACTTTGTCATTATCTAATAAAGCCTAAATATTGTCTAGTTGTTGTTTGTAGATCCGTAGATGCTTGTGCTTATATTAGCACATAGGTTGTTATAAAGATAGGCTTGCTTGCTTAGTTGTAGGAGTTTCTCTAGCTATTTAAACAGCCACTCTTATTGTAATCTTACAGCTTTAATGGTGTGGTTTTGAAAAGTCCCCCATGTAGTTGTGAGGACACTTGCTTAGAATCAGGACCTATTGTTTACTGAGGAAGAAGATGAGCAATATGGAGTTCATCATCAATTTGCAAAATTTCTTATTAAACCAAGGAAGAAGAGTGGACTGCAGTTGGAGAGATAGACTTTCCCCAAAACATGTGGCTAACCATCTGAGGAGTGCATGATGCCTCATGGCTAGGATAGCGAGATCTTACAAATATAGTAGCAAACAAAAATTGTTAATTTTGACAACTACCTAAAGTGAAGATGACAAACTCAGTTGTGAATGCAAAGCCAAGATACTAAGTGGAACCATTGTGGATATCTCATATGGATGTGCATATAATTGATTCCACATGAGCATAATCTGGAACACTCTAATAATTTCTTGCATTACCTTGTTCAAGTTCTCAGTCTATCTGGGCAAAATCTGTTCAAAAGCGCTATCATGAGGAACAATGATCTTCTCAATAGTACTAATATTTGTCGATTCTTGTGAGGATTCCTTTGTAACTTATGGAGCGATTCTAGATCAGATCTGCAATAAACAAAGAGAATCCACCAAGGCTTTCCAGCAAATGATCTAAAAGCAAAACCTCTAGGCAAGTAGATATCAAAATGTTCTTATCATGCAAAAAGGGTCATTTTTTTGGCTTACCCAAATTACAAGATATGAGAATTTCCGTCTTTATCTATCTAATTGCAATTGGAAAAACGTTTGTACAATATGACCTCTTGCTGGACTCTCAAACATTACTTTCTAAGGGTGCAAGAATCGTTTTGATTGGATGATTCTTCGAGGATAAATCTGTGCACAAGATGATGCATTTTTCAGGAAACAAATCAACAAAATGACCAGAACACCAATGCAGATTTGAGAAGCTACTTCCTGGAAAGAGGTAGTATTGATCAAATGAAGAACACCAACATTGAAGTAACTCCCCAAAATATGAAGATTCTTGAAGAGAGTATATCTAGTGGAGGGTAAGAGGTAGGAACTGTGAAGGAAACTAGATCTAGTGCCTTTGGCGGGAGAGACCTAAGAGCAATAGATTTGGTAGAGCGAAACATGGGAACTTTTGAAAGGACTAGATCTAAAGGCCACAACTGACAGGTTGTAAACCTAGTTTGTAGGAAAAGGATCTAGTGGAGGGTAAGACGAGAAAATCTTTAAAGAGATTAGATCGAAGACCTTGATCGAGAGAAGCCTAAGAGTGTTAGATCTAGAAATGGTAAGAGATGGAAAAGCTTAAGAGTACTAGATCTAAAGGCCACGATCAATAGGCTCTAATGCCAAATGATATGAGCACAATTGAAGCATCAAGAGAAAGAACAGGATATTTCTGCAACTACACATGCAGTTCACTCATTTGTATTATGTATATGTATATTACAAAGAATGAACAAGGGAGCTTCTAAGAGAATAGAGATATGTACAACATTTAAGAATTTATGATAAGAATAGAGATTAGATCGAAGACCTTGATCGAGAGAAGCCTAAGAGTGTTAGATCTAGAAATGGTAAGAGATGGAAAAGCCTAAGAGTGTTAGATCTAGAAATGGTAAGAGATGGAAAAGCTTAAGAGTACTAGATCTAAAGGCCACGATCAATAGGCTCTAATGCCAAATGATATGAGCACAATTGAAGCATCAAGAGAAAGAACAGGATATTTCTGCAACTACACATGCAGTTCACTCATTTGTATTATGTATATGTATATTACAAAGAATGAACAAGGGAGCTTCTAAGAGAATAGAGATATGTACAACATTTAAGAATTTATGATAAGCCCATGTGACTTTGTAAAATATTTAATAAAGTAAACTTAGCCTATGTGGCAATAATTAATAAAAAACACCAGCCCATGTGGCTGTCTCATCAAGCTGGCTGAGATTCTAAGAAAGAACAATTTAAGAATGGCTTTCAAACCTCCAAACACTCAAAAGTAAAAACAAATTAATTTTCTTTCATTCGATGAGAGTCTTGACCACATCCTATAGGAATCATATATTCAATAGCAATAAGACCTGTTTGAAGAGGCCCCCCCTGAATTGAAACAGCTGTCGGCCAAGGACCCCTATCTGTATTTGAGGCCAAGGGCATATGTATAGATAGGCCAGCGGTTATAGTTCTGGGGCCGAGCTGAGGAATATGCTTGATACAACAAAAGATTCAGTTGACCTTTGGCTACAAAAGGGAGTTTATCATATTCCTTGATCATGCGGGATGCCATACTCTAGCAAGACATGGAAGTCGATCCAATTTCAAGTCATTGAACATGCAAAAGCCATTATACATAATCATATAGGAAAGTCAATCACCTTAATTGGAAGGACATTATATAAAAGACCAAACACCATGTTTATCTAGAAGATGCTAGGATCGTTGCAAGGGAAGACCACTACATTAAGCAAAGAGTCATATAAGCAATAGACAGTCTTATTTTGAGCAACTCGTGGGGACTGGTGATAAAAACTTTCAAAGGCAATGTCGACCCAAAAGAAGATTAAGAGGTTTAGGAAGGTTGGGACATTTATAGGACTACATTTATTAAGTGCTTAAAAGAATTACTAATTAAAAGGGATATATTTGTCGAAAAATTATGTCATAATTATTTGGAATATTCGTTGTAACATTTCTCCCTTGAGCTTAAACCCAAAAGCGGGATTTAAAACATTGGGACTTATAAATCACATAGTGATCCCAAAAGAAAACTATCAGAATTATGTAAAGCGTAAAATCATATAGCTTTCAAGAATTTATTGATTTTGAGCACACTTCATGACGGATGGTTTATAAGGCAGCAGTTGCTAGGAATAGATCCAAACAAACATGAGCAAACATGGGAAAAAAGGTATCAAGTTCTTGTTTATTATTCTGGAATTTCCAGTTCCTTAATTTATTATTCATTTGTGAAATATTGGCCAATGCATGTATTTATCCCTATTGCCCAGAACACATGAAAAATTCATGTAATACAGGAAAGACGTTTAACTAGGAAAGTAGGATCATATACAAAAGTAAATAAAACAACAAAGTCAGTCAAGGATATATCAAAGGAAAGCAGTCCCGTAAACTCTTACAACCATCTTAACATAAATGACTACATTATATCACATATCCAGATAAAATATCTACTTAATTAAAACTTTCAGTCAAATTCCTGCCATTTGGCTTTTACTACGTTAGTGAAGGAACTCATGCCCAGATTCATGAATATTAGCATCTCACTTCACAATTTCAAATCATTAGTTTGACAATTACATCTTCAATGGTCAAATCTTCCCACACAATAACAATATTAAGAATAAGTTAATATATTTCCAATTTAAGTAGCTACATATGATACAAAGTTCTTAATTCGACCTTATAAAGTAGCCGTTAATGGATACAGCTTCCATATGCATGCAATAATATCTTTGTGGCATCATATAAATTCTAATCGAAGGAAAGGAGCAAAGGCACGAATTGTCTTTAATTTGTGTTTCATACCTGCACACAATATATAGACAAGCCGCTGCAACTTGGTTTGTCCGCCGACCCCGAGTGAAATTACGTTCAACGGCAATCTCCAAAATGAATACAATCACTCAAGATTTTGTTAAGCAGTGATTCATAAGAAAATAGTTGAACCATCCATAAAGTCAATGGTGGGTAGAAACATACTATATATAGGCGATGTCCTGCATTGACCATATTCTCCCTACCGCCAATACATAGGCTTTCTGCAATAACCTCTATCTCATCTTTTCCTGATAAAAATAAGTCATGTTACAATTATCATTCTAAAAAACTAAGTCTAGTTAACATTTATGTCAGGATAATTGATACAAGCTTTATAAGATGAACTCTAAAATATGATTGAGAAATATTACATTTTTAATCTATTGAGGTGCAAAGCTTAGAAGTTCCTATGAATCAACAATCGTTAAATTCAAAAAACAATCTGCAAACATGCATGCTGTACCAATCTTCAAAATTCAAAATACAATTTCATACTGTCGCTAAATTAAAAAAGCAATCTGCAAACATGCATATTGAACCAATAACAATTGATGTCACCCCTGTGAGTCAACTGAACAAGGACTGTAGACCATCACATTGTTTTAGGAAAAAAATAAAGATATCCAATGAAACTCTTTACAGTTGCATTAAATGAGAAAGTAGATGAATGGCACGAAGTTAAAGGCTTTCCAGTGTACCAAATTCAAATCATGAAGATACAAGTAATTATGACTTGCCAAAAGCTATCTATCATAAGTACTAACAATTAAAGTCCTCAATTACAATAAACTATAGAGGTACTAGAAAGGTTGCTCCTTTAGAGAGAGAGCTACACCAAGAAAGCTATTGTGTTGTTATCTATGTCTTGAAATAAGAAAAACATAAGTAATTATAATATCTGAAAACAATATTGTTATTTTCATGGGTCATTAGTTATCATAGAAGATTATGAGAGGTTGCAACTAACAAAAGAAGGGGGATATCCAAGAAGACTACTGTCTTCCCTAGAAAATACAATAAATTCTTGAAAGCCTCCTAATTTTTAAAGCGTTTTCTCTATGATTTGATACTAAAAACAAGAATTCTTGAGGGCATAGCTAGGTTTCTTCAATGAAGAGAACGCTCAGTAGTTCCTCCCAATTCTGCATACACTATTTCTCACTTCTTTAATGATTCTCCCAGTCTTTCTAGCAATTACTACTCCAACATTTATCGCTGTCCTTAAGCGAGGTAGCCTAGCCACATTTTTAGGCCTCAAACGATGTCATGCTGCATATGCAAGTTGCAGTGTCCGACCAAAAGAGTCGTGGCACCCAAGAAATCTAGGAATTCCATCCCAAAGTTGGCTCACAAGGCATGTCCCAAGATAATATTTTCTCTTCTAAAAAATATAATTCTTCTCACCATAAGCTTTGTTGATCAATGCATTGTCAGTTATTTTGTTGGGAGAATCCCCCCTAAGACCATAATTCACTCCTCAGTTAGGGAGAGTGCCTCATAATTGCACCTACGTAAAGGGTTTTTCATTTTCCAATTTGCAAATCCAATCATGGTTGGGATGTCCTACTGTTGGATTATTTTAATGATCCAAAGTTATTTTAATGTTTTAGTTAGTTTGCTTTGTTAGTAAATAAGTTGGTTTACGGGAAAAGTTAGTTTCACCCATGTAACCACCCCATGTAGCTTTTTAAGCTTTCACGTACTTTGCAAATGCATCTCGAATGAATACCTTTTAATATTTTGTGTGCAAAGCTTTGTTCAAAATGTAATTTGTCTATCATTCCTACTGTTAACTAGGCCAACAGTGGTATCAAAGCCACGATAAGCAATCTTGATCGTGAAGAAGGAAAGAGAGAATTTTTAACATTGTTTGAAACTCTCTATAAGTATATGGCACAATAAAAGCCAACACAGTATTCTTTTTTTAATGATTTTTATTATTCTGGGACAAATAAATACAGTTGAGCTTTTCTGATCATTCATTGCACTTATACGGTGCCCTGAAAAGAATACAACAGTAATAATTGCATTTGGAAAAATTACTCTAGTAAAATTTGTATGGTATTTTGAAAATTATTCTAGAAAATTATTCATATGTATATTGTTTAAGAGCATGTAACTCCTTTCCAGCTACTGATTGACATGCTCCATGAGAGGTATGGGCATAGCAGTAAAAGTGGTAGCAACAAGTCTTGAATTTGAGTGGAAGTAGAATGAATGGAAAGATGCATAATGAGAGGATTCTTTTCAAATTCCACCGATTTCTGTTTGCAGCTGCTCTTTCTTTTCTTGTAGTCTTTGGTGAGAGAATTAAAGTGCACTTGTACGCGACTTGGGATTTAACAGCAAGTTCTGAGCATCCTTTAGGCAAACAAGAAACAGAAATGTCATTTCCAGCACTATATGGCTCAGTTCTATAAAAGGTTTCTTTAAATCTGATTTTTTTATATATATTGCAGAGTCCGTGGGTCCTACAAATGAAAGGGAGCCACAAAAGTTTAAAATGACAAGAAAAAGACATGTAAAACCCAGCAATTTTACATGTTGAGCGCTCTCCATGGTAAATTTATTAGCTTTTGCCTTTTCCTTTGGTCACACAAAACAAAACACAGGATATATAAAGTTTTATGAAGTCACATTTCAAAGCATTGTGGTGAAGAGTTGGTCTCAAGTCTTTAAATAAGGCATTACAATTGTAAGAAGTTATAGGTTCAAGTCTCACGATTTAGTATTTTGCATAGATTACTATTTCCACAAGTTGCATATACTTCTAAATCAAATGAGCCTTTGAAACTTTATATTTCAATAGCATACATAGAGAGGTTGACAAAAACAATTTTGTAAAAGCCTAGAGAGTATTAAGGGGTCAAGAGTTCAAATCTTTTAAAGTTATCTTTTCGATTACATTCGTAATTAAGAACATTGTTTTGCGATAAATGTATTAAAAATGATGTATAAAGGTGCATTTTCCATGGAAACCAACACCTTCGACATGAAAATTTTCACAATGCCACCTTTTGTTTGTGTTGTCAGCAAACGCACCGTCCTTTACAAGTCCATCAAGATCCTTGTCATTGACAAAATTTAAGTGTCACACTGGAGGTTAGAGGATCCGTTGGACGCTGGAGGAACATTACCCTTTTCCAGTTAGCTATTCGCTCAGAGTTTGAGTTCAATGCTTGAATGGCAATTTTTGGCTTGTGTTCTTGCTTTCAGTTCTATTTTTGGCTTTTTGTATCCGATATTCATGACATGGAGTAGACAGTGTTAGTTTGATTTTGTTTCTCTTGTTACACAACTTCTCACCTCTCGCCTGATAGTGGGAGAAGACATAGCATTGGTAGGTATTCAATTAGTCGTTAATGACAGTACAAGTTGACAGGGGTTGCTAGCACCAAGAGTGTTGAGCAAAGGTCGTCAACATTTGTTGGGCATTAGGGAGATGTGTCATACAGAGTATGGGTTGTCACTTGGACGGGTCCCTGTGTGGGACCTTATGTGGGTCGATGTAGTTGGACACACCTCGATCGTGTTCTAACGGTACGATGATCACAAAGTATAAGTAGGCCTTGATTGTGTTCATCAACCTTTTATGCCAAAACTCGCAGGGCGGGCTTTAGTATGGAGCAACATCAGTTTTAGTCAATACCAGGATGTACAGTACACCAGTTGTAGTTGCGACAAAGTTTCTTTGATGACTTCAAAGTCATTGCTCCAGATTTTTCATCTTCTATACCTCTTTCGATCAAGGGGGAGTTTGTTGGATTGTTTTAATGATCCAAAGTTATTTTAATGTTTTAGTTAGTTTGCTTTGTTAGTAAATAAGTTGGTTTATGGGAAAAGTTTGTTTCACCTGTGTAGCCACTCCGTGAAGCTTTTTAAGCTTTCACATACTTTGTAAATGTATCTCGAATGAATACATTTTAATATTTTGTGTGCAAAGCTTTGTTCAAGATGTATTTTGTCTATCATTCATGTTGTTAATTGGGCCAACACCAACAAGGGCAGTCATTAATATGCCCCAAAAACCCTAGTGATTTTCAACCAATGGTCAAAATATTTCTTAGTAGCCACGACCGCAAATCTTTATTACCCCACCTAAGTAAAGTTTGTTGGCTTGACTATGTCATTTTGGGATTTCCTTGATAGACTACTTCAGTCATTTGAAGCCTTTGTTTGTCATAAGCTGAATTGGTCTTTTGTCCAACATTCCAACAGACAATTTTATGTCCAAGTAACCTTAAGAAAGATCTATGAAAGTAGATCTCCACTGAATGTGGAGATAGGGTTTTTCATCAAATGGTGGATTACATTTACTTGTTGGATCATTTTTTTTGTTGTGGAAATTTTTTTTGATATGACGGCATATTGGAATTAAAACAAATACACAATCATATACAAAAAATATTCCACAATGATTCCTAACTGCAAAAAGAACCTCAAATATCTAATTCTTTTTGCCATCAAAGATCAGAACATAAGTTAAGAACTGCCCCTTGAACATGCCGGCCACCTCACCAAACTTTTAGAGGTCATAATTCGTTTCATGTTGTTAGGGTTAAACTGAGTTAGGGATGTTACCGAGTGTGGTGGTTATAAACAAAACCTTTGATGATGTAAAAATATGACAATTAAGATCAATAAAGTTACCTCATTTTGACCTTGATTTTAAATGTTCTATTCTCTCTCCTATTTGAATGCTCAATTCCTATCAAGGGAGGGAATCTGAGCCAAGTTTCAATGAGGTATTGATTGTTGTGGCATGCAAAAAAGAAATTCGGCTGCAAAATTAAAAAATAGGTTGCAAGACATGAGGGACAAAGAAAAGGGTAGAGGAAAACTACCTTCTAGCATTACTCCACATGGTTCTCATGCTTAATGTGGACCCCCATCCCCTGGTCCTACAAAACCAGAAAATAATTTGAAAACTGATGCCAACTCCTCACATTCATTGTTGTTTAAATACCTTTGAAACCCATATCACGTAAGAGACCATGCACAAGCACACTTCTTAGCATGATCGACCTGAATCGTACAGAGGGTGTCCTATCAAATTAATATTTGTTGTAATGTTGATTTTGTTATGTACCTAAGTTTCTAGGTCAAAATATCCCTAGGTATTATAACTTTATGTTATAAATAAAATCATATCTTATCAACACTTTTGTGGGCCCCCTGGGAGCCTAACACAAATGCAAGAATATTTTGTCAACGTTTTTGAGCTATATATCCACGTTTCACTCTGGTCATTGAAGCTGATTCTCATGAATCACTAATCACTAGGTGTTATAACTTTATGTTATAAATAAAATCATATCTTATCAGCACTTTTGTATCTTATGTTTAAGGCATAGCTTGTTAGACCACGATTAGGTTACTCCCATCAATAGGTCAACCAAAGTGCCGCTTTGAACCCAACTCTTTCCATCTAGGTCTATTAGGCAACAAAACATGATTTCCAAGCACAAGTTTTAGGTAGGTAACTTTAATTAGATCTCTGTGATTTTAAATAGGAAAGAAGAAAGAAAGAAATGCAATGAATTGATTTGTTCCACCGTCATCACATTTCATTATCATCTTTTGTATGGTAGAACACAATATCTTGCATCTTAAAAAAAAATGATAGTTTTAAGCCTTTATTTTATAAACTTCAACTTCATATTAATAAAAGCTGATTACATATACAAAATCCCAAGCCCTGATTTGGACAAAAACCGGGACCACCGGCAAGGTTCATTTGCATAAGAGTACATCCTTACATTGCATCTTCCATGAACCAAAAACCACCTCCTAAGACCAGAGATATAGACCATCTAACACCATTTTATACCTACATAGACTAGCCATAAAACTGCATAACTAAACTTCAAAACAGCTAACATTTGTAACCATAGTAAAATCAGTAACGGAACACAATATAAAGTGCAACATAACATGGGCATCCTAGCTATGGTTCATAAATTGATCAGTGTCCTTTGTAGCACAGGAACTTGGGACCATTCATCACCAAGGAAAAATTACATCTCAGCAATCACGCGACTTGGAAAACAACAATTTTCAAGAAAGCAAATATGTCTCTATAGATTCAAAGTTAGCCAAAGGATGTGGAGTAAGTCTTATGAACTAAGATTGCTTCAAATATCAGGAAACCACTTTTAAAAAAGGTTTCTTTAAGCTAAATCAGCATCCTTGTAGCACAGGAACTTGGGACCATTCATCACCAAGGAAAAAATTGCATCTTAGCAAAACTACGCACAACTTGGCAAACAACAAGTTTCAAGAAAGCAAATATGTCTCTATAGATTGAATGTTAGCCAAAGGATGTGTAGTAAGTCTTATGAGCTAAGATTGCTTCAACTATCAAGAAACCAAGTTTACAACAGGTTTGTCTCAGCTAAATCAACAAGCAACACGCTCCAACGATCCTTGTGAAAGTCTAAATACAAATGCAAGAAAGCTTGCACTATACAAGTTCTAATGCAAATCAAATCAGAATTACTGCAACCTATGTGAACAATTTTTAGTCTCTTTTTCTTGTATCCTTTAATATGGCTGCAACTAGTCTGAGAAGTAGATTCGCAAATTTTATGCAGAAGATTGATATGCAAGCTATGTGAGGATGCAAACAACCTTAGTGTGTGCAAAAAAACAACCTACAATGCTCTTTTTGTTATCTTAACTCATACCAATGAGAAAAACAATTCAAGCAATGTGTATAAAGATTCTAAAATGCAGACTTAATGCCTTTGCTGCCAAGAATCATGCAAAAATCAGCAAATACAATGCTTGTCAAATGTCTCAAATACATTTGTGCAACATAGCAAATACGACGGGAAGAGCAGCAATACAGAATAAAGAATGTGAAAGCAGTTGATACCAACAGATTTGATCAACCCAGCAAATTCGTGAAGAACAAAACACAATAACGAACCATGAGCCAGCTGACAGTCGTGATTTATAGTTTAGGGCACAAATGCCATACAACAGACCAATACAGCCACAGAACATGGAGCGTAAGGAGCAGGCCATTGCATGAAAAGGGATTGCATCAAGCTCTCATCAACGCTAGGGCAGTGAAGGATTACCTGCAGGCTTTTACAGCAGACAGGATGGAGCTCCCTCTAACACAAGTGTTTAAAACTCATGGCTATCACAAGTACTGACCCCCAAATTTAAATACACTAGTAATTGCAGCTGAATATCTAGAATTGAGGCTCTTGGTTCTGAACTTCGCGACCTTCCAGACAGTTACAGGAAAAAGATGGTATTATTTCTGATTTGCAAGCAAGAATAGCTAAGCTCGAACAAACCCAAGACACCCCCGTTGATTCCTCATGCATTCAGCAGCTTAATGAGGTGGTTTCAAAATTCAGAAAAAACAATCAGAGATAATCATTCAACACAACCACCTCAAAAAAGAAATTGCAGCCCAACAACAATCTATCCAAAAACAGGTTAAGAAACATAATTCGTGGGTACAAGTGGTTAAAGAGAAGAAAACACCTCTAGTTGTGGAAATGGCTGTCCAAGCAAAGTTTGATGAAGAAAAGGCATGTCAAACCAAGGCATTCAACCTTAGTGTTCGTGGTCTCCCTAAACCAGTTGATCCCTTGTAGGTAGGTCATGCATTCTTGCATGAAACCTTGGACTTGAAAGACATCCCCCTTAACAAAGTTGGGACCTTGTCAGACAGCACCCTTGTTTATCTAATTTCGAACTATAGAAGAGCGCTTGCAAGCTCTTAAAGCAAAAAAGAAACTCTTTTCCCTCCCGCAGAAAATCTATTTTAATGTAGATCTCACACGACTCCAGGTGGAGCTTTGGAAAGCTCATATGCAGGTTATAGCTGCTAGGAAGGAGAATAAGTGGGCTATTATTAGAGACTATAGGGCTATCATTCATGATTCCTCCCTCCTGGGTGATGATACCCTAGACCATCAGCACAACGATGAACTCTGGTCTCGAGGGTGGTGATGGCATCTCCATTGCTTCTTGGAACAGCAATGGCACTTTATGGTCTTCTCCGGGTACCTTCCAGTAGAATGTTATTGCCTCTTGGAATCTCACCTTCCTCACCGAGACACATGACATTCACCCTCCACACTGCTTCTTATCTTCCCCACCGATCCCCTTCCCCTTCCACCACAACCCCCAGTACTAGACATACCACAATCCACTTTGATGATGACTGCACCATTGACTATGTTGCCTGTCTCTCCCTTCTTATGACTAGGTTCTACTCCCTCCCTCTTCCCACCACCGACTCCATGTATGAGTTCTTATGTCAAGCCCTCTGGAATGTTGTAAGAACCCTTACCAATTCTGCCCTATTTTCTCAATGCTGATATGAATTTCTGATTAGGGTTTCTTGATTGTTTTGAGTGGTTTTATGAGTTTTCAATGAAAGGATGTAGTTGCCATATAATGATAACAATATAGAACTATTTTGAAATGAAATATCAACAAACTATGAACTGAAAATATATATCAGAGATCTGGTTTCACTCAGAACAGCAAGACACTTTATTTAAAATTAAAGATTTGAAATGATTACATCAATCAATTGTTGCACAAACATACCCGATTGAGTTCTCCACACATGGGTACAATTTAGAAGTCAAATTGTGTTGCAAGAAACGCCCCCCCCACGCCCCCCCCCCCGACGTCTCTTGTCTAGAGATGCCTCCGGCATGGGGAAGTCCCGGGCATGCCCGCAGGCGTCCAAAACAGTGTGGAAAACATGGGTACAATTTTTTAATTAAATTGCGTTGCAAGAAACGCCCCCCCTCCCAACGTCTCTTGTCTAGAGATGCCTCCGGCATGGGGACGTCCCAGGCACACCCGGAGATGTCCAAAACAGTGCCGGAAACTTCCGGCACTATTCTAGATGCCTCCAAGCGTGCCCAAGCATTTCCAAGGGGGGCAGTAAAAGAAACTCAAAAAAATATTTTAAAAAAACCCTAAAATCTACTCGAATCCCTACATGGCAACTTGATGAGGAGGTAGCCCTGCGCGAGTGGCGAGGTCAAGGGAATAAGCTGCATTGACATCTAAGTTTTTGTAATTCTGCATGAGAACGAGGGGCAGTGCCATCAAGGAGTACATCACGGTGATTGCTGACATGGAGCCAAACAAACCCAAGGGAATGTCTATGGAGGGGTTTTTGGTCTCTTCGGCCATGGTGGCAATGGTGTCAAACCCTATGTAGGTGAAGTACACAATGGCGAAAATTTTCATTTTATTCATTACTAAGATTTAATGTTTAACTATATTTTGTTTTGTTTTGTTTTATTTTTATTTTATTTATTTTATTTTACGATTTTTTTTAATTTTGTTATTTTTAAATTTAATTTAATTTTATGTTTTGTTTATATTTTATAATTTTGTTTTGATTTTTTTTATTTTTATTTTTATTTTTTTTATGATTTTTTATTTCTTTTAATTGTGTGTTTTAATTTTTTATTTTATTTTAATATTTTTTATGTTTAGAATTTGATGGCGATTTTTTTTTTTCCATCCGAACTCCAATTTGAACCAAATTTTATCCTCGTCGAACTCGAACCTTGTGACTTAGGCGAGGAGGAAAGAGCCCTACATGAGCGGCGAGAAGGAAGCTCGGCGAGTTGTGGTGGGTCGACGCGGGTTGGCCATCTATATTTGTTATTTTATGTTTGTTTTTTTAATAATTTATAATTTTGTTTTATGTTTTATATTTGTAATTTATTTTTGACTTATAAGTTTTTTTGTTTTTTTTTTTTTAAATTTGGTTTTAATTTATTTTATTTTATGTTTCTATTAATAATTTAGTAAACATATGACCATGCTGCTAAAAACTAAGTAAACATTTTGAAGCAATGAATGAACAAACACTATGTATTTTCAAGTCTTTTACTAAAAAATGAGTAATATGCATTGTTTATATATATACAGACGTACCCACAGCGTATCCAAATCAAGGTTCTAGAAAAATGGCATAGCCACGTACCCAACCCATACCTGTACCCATATCCAAACAACATAGATGTCAAATAGAGATGTCTAGAGGTCTGAATTAAGGCCCAAATCTAATTGTAAATTGCTGTCGTAAAGTTCTGAATTGCTGATATGAATTTCTGAGTGTATACAATGATGAAACAAGCCAAATTCCACCTCCAAAATGAAGCGATGGATTCCCAAGAAGCCGCCTAGACTTGGATGATGACAAATGTCAAAAGAAGATGCAACTGCCTTTACCACCAACCTGAAAATATCTGCAGCACTCTGAACAAACCCTAGGTGATCGAAATACACCCTTTCATGCCTACAAACTCCTTAAAAATGACAGTGACTTGCCCTATGATGGAGCGATGAGTTTCTTGATGGAGAATAATGTATAACAATGCCGAATATTGCCTTCAAACCCTCTGATCTGCAGACTGATATGAATTTGCTGATGTCTGATATAAAAATCTGAATGCAAATACATGAAATCTATCACCAAAAATCCCTCCAAAGTATGGCGCTCCAACTCCAAACCCTAGCCATACATGTTATGATGAAAATATATAAAAATAACCTTTAGATCTGAACCATGAAGTCCTCAACCTGCAATTATGCTCAATAATGAACCCCGAATGGATCCATCTCACACGGTGGAATGGGTTTTCATCCAAACCACAGATTCTAAGGGTTTTCGTCCTTAGAAGCTTGCTGAAACTCTGTTACAACCAAGAGAAAACTCTCCAAATATCAAATGACAATATATCAAGCAGATGAAAATGACTCCCAAACCTCATATTTGATAATCCTTCACTTGGGCGCCCAAATCCAATCCACTTTATTTTATTTTGAAGTCCACCATCATAAAATATTAATTTATTTTAATTTTTCTTTTTCTCCTCAAGTTAGGCAGCCAAATTAGAGGCAATAAAATAATAATATTTTATTATTTTTTCCCACTAAGGCTTGGGCGGCCACCTTTTGGAATAAAATATAATATTTTAATCAATAAAATATTATTTATGTCATTTGCCTTTTTTCTCTTATTGGCAAATTATTTTATTAATTTTGACTTTTCTAAAACATATCACAAAAATTATACAAAGTCATCTCCCAACTTCATTTTGCCAAGGAAAAATAGTTGAAGCTACCATAAAATGACTTTCCATCCTCCAAGCTTCAACACAGTCATTCCCTTACCAAATGAATTAGCATATGGGAATGGTGAATAGGCTAACTCTCTCCTCGCTAGGTGATCATGCCAAAAATGGAGAAATTACAGTCCTCCCTTCTCGAGATTGCTTGCCCTCAAGCAAGCGCAAACCTGGATGCTGTAAAATCTGCTCTCCTTCCCAAGTTGCATCTTCCAATGGCAAGTCTCTCCATCTCACCAAATACTCACGGATCACTCAGTTCCTCAACCTTTGCTCCCTCATATCCAAGATAGCATCAGGAACCAATATCAAACTACCCTCTTTGTGAAGAGGTGGAAGATCTGGAGAAGAAACAATTTGCTGACCAAGTGCCTTCTTGAGGCATGGCACATGAAAAACACAATGAATCATGCTATTTGCTGATAACTCAAGCT
Source organism: Torreya grandis (assembly GCA_037957365.1). Classification (NCBI taxonomy): domain Eukaryota; kingdom Viridiplantae; phylum Streptophyta; class Pinopsida; order Cupressales; family Taxaceae; genus Torreya; species Torreya grandis. The sequence continues at coordinate 5,079,042 of JARHVA010000212.1, forward strand.
TATATGCTACCTCTCCAACTCTCCTCACAATCTTGTAGGTGTTGACGCTGTGGATTGCACCCTTAGAAAGAAGGCTCAACTTCTCTCTTCCACGCGGCACAATGGAGACATTCCTCTTACTGTGGGCTTGGCAATTTTGAGGAATGAATCTCTAGATAAAAACTAGCTCCCCATGATGCATCTTTGAGGTCCTTGACTACTACTATTAATAATGGGGGGGGTGAAAAGAGAGAAAAATATAACAAAAGCAAAACCTATCTAAAACAGTGATGCACCAAATGATCCGAACTACTCAGCTTATATCAACACTTTACACCAAAAGAGTGAAACAAACATTTCATTTGAGCAAAAGACCATATTGCGTGGGCGCTTTAAAAAGAGCTTAATGGAGATACAAAGAAAAAGAACCTATTATAGGTGCTGTAAAAGGTGTTGCAAAAGCACACTGTCAGATAATTGCTCTTCTATCTCTATGCTTCAACTTGGGCACTTCTTGTTAACCTGCAGAAATGGTCTGGGATATACTAGATATGCTGGTGTCAATCTATGAAAGCATCAAGATGAAATGACTAAACACAAAATCGATACACAGGCATATTTAGAAGTATAACATATCAGATGGAGGTAAAACACTTTATTTTAATTCAAAGGTAAAATTTGGCAGAGCTTCGCCTTACACAAGTGAGAGATATCATTTTCAAGCTGAGAGGTTACAATATATAGCATTGAGAGAAAGACTATTGGTCCCTCAAAGAAAAGGCGACCTATACTGTATTAAACACCAAGGAAAGAGGAAACCGCTCATGTTGTTGTCATCCTTCCATAAATGCCCTGAAAGAACCATGTTGTAGATTGCTACGGGTATTGACTTTGCTACTCAAATTGTATTAAATGTCCCTGCTAAAGCATGGTTCGCTTTGTTTTCTGAATGATAAGGCCACCTCTCTATGAAACTTACACAACTGTCTGCTTATCAATGCTAAACGAAGAAAAATGGGCCACCCTATTGAATGCTTGCGCTCCCTTTGATGACCACTTGGTGGAGACTATTTCATCTGCAGCAATAACTTCCCCTACCGACGTTTTTTATGCCATCTGGACTGTTCTATTCGTTCCTACGCTTGGCTTATATGTGCATGGCCACACTTTCACTGTTCTCTCTCTCTCTTTCCTTGTTATTTCTTGTCTTTTCCTGGCAACTCGGCTCTCAGGGCTATTGTTTGTCTCCCTTTTTCGGGTTCCTTTCTCGACGGGTCGTTGAGTTTCCTTTTGGCCTTATGCCTTTGAATTCCTTCGGGCATGCGCTCACGAGTTCTTTTGGGCAAAATGCCCGAAAGAACTCTTTCGGCCACTTGTCCGAAAGAACTTGTTCTTAGCTTCTCTTCAACAGCCGATGCATCCCATCAAAATTGTCATCTGCGGGCCTGTCACCATTTGAAAACCAACGGCTATTTCACTATCTTGAATTTGACGTCTGTGGGCACATCACCAGACGTTTGAACCTCCAACGGCTAGTTCACCATGCTGAAGTTGACGTTCTCGGGCCCGTCATCATCTTTAGTAACTCCTTCAGCTTTTTGCAAAATGAACCCTCCCAAAGGAAAGGTGACCTTTCGAAAAAGAGGAGAGGGTCCTTTTTTGGCAGCCGAGAGCCCTCCGCAAGGGCACCTGTCTTTCGGGTTACTTTCTCGGGTTCCCTTGTCTTCCAAATTCCTTCGGACATTTTGCCAGAAGGAAATGTGCCTTTAATGTCTCAGCTTTCTCTTTGTAAATTTCTTCAGACAAAAGTCCGAAGGAAATCCTTCGGGCATTTTGTCCGAAGGAATTTACCTTTGGTTTGTCCATGGATTTTCTTCGGACAAAAGTCTGAAGAAATACTTTGTCTTCCACATGGATTTTCTTCGAACAAAAAGTCCGAAGAAATCCTTGGTTTTACCTTGTCACTTTTCCGAAAGAACTTCCCTTTTGGCTTTCGTCCTTGATTTCTTTCAAATGTGTTCTCTGCCCTCCGCAAGGGCACCTTGGGTCCAAAGTTGCCCTTCAGAGCTTTGTGAATGGTCCCATTTGTCACCTGCCTGCCCTCCACAAGGGCACTTGACCTTCGGAGCTTTGTGAAAGACTTGAGTCTCTTTGAAACTGTCCCATTCCTTTGCCAAAAAAGGCTTGTCCCAGGGAATTGCTCAAAGCGAAATAAGCCCCAGATCAACTTGAAAACCTACAGGACTCAGATCACTCGACTCTTTATAAGAACAGGGCTATTACAAAGGGAAAAACCACAATTGCAGTAAGGTGAAGACATCAGAGACTGACTCCTTAGGACAGCAGGGAAAGAAAAGGGAGACCGATTTTTGGCCTGCAGGACCAAAATTTGGTCAACAGTAGGGACCATAGAACCTGGGCTTCAATTTTCATGCACCACTCTTCTTTAATGTGGACTGTCTATATCGCTGAAGGCGCAAAAATACCAAACCACCAACCTCAAAAGTCCTCTGTACCCCATGTCTATCAGCATACATCTTTTGTTGATTATGGGCCTATTGAATATTATCCTTTAGTGCCTTAAGGATATACTGACTATCCTGCAACAACTCCTTAGCTCTGGGAGCTCTGCTATCATCAAAGGCCAAGTCCAAGAAAGATTAAGGCATCATAACCATACAAGGCCCTAAATGGTGACATGCCAATCGACATGTGATAGGTGGTATTATAACAATACTCACCCAAATATAACCTCCTAATCCAAGCACGTTGTTGCCTCGCAACATAATTGCAAAGATATCCCTCTACCCACTTATTTACTATCTCTATTTGTCCATCTATCTAAGGGTGGTAGCTAGTGCTCGGTGTCAACTCTATACTAGCTAATAGGAATAGCTCCTACCAAAACACACTGAGAAATCTGTTGTCCCGATCATTGACAATGGTCTTAGGGAGTCCATGCAACCTAAACATCTCTCTGAAGAATAACTCTGCAACCCGAAGTGCTGAATAATCTGATGGTATCTCAGAGAAGTGTGCACATTTGATCAACTTGTCAACTACCACAAATATTCAATCCCTGCTTTGGACTCTCGGTAGACCGGTGATGAAGTCCATCGAAATACTCTCCCACTTCTGCTCTGGAATAAGCAATGGCTGAAGTAAACCTGTAGGGAAAGTATGCTCTGACTTGTTTTGCTGACAAGTCATACACTCTCTAACATGCTGCAAGACATCATCCTTGAGACTATTCCATGAGAATCTCTAATCTCCCTGTAGGTTTTGAAGAACCCTGGATGCCCTGCTAATGGTGTGTCATGGATAGCTCTCATAATCTTATGCTTCAATTTAGATTCAGGTACCAAATAAATCCTATCCTTATAATAAATCACATCATCTATCACCTTATATCAATCATCCTAAATCATACCATCCATGAGCTCACATGCAAATGTGTTCTTGGAATACTCAACTAAAAGTTGAGATTTCCAATCAGCTGAAATCTCAGTCATAGAGCAAGGTGTAGGTCTCCTAGAAAGTGCATCAGCAACAATATTCTTCTTGCCCTTCACATGCTCAATGTCAAAATCATAGGCTTGGATCTTACTTACCCATTTTTGTTGTTGATCATTCAAATCTTTTTGCTCTAGAAAGTATTTCAACCTATTGTGGTCCATCCTCACCACAAATTTTGCACCCACCAAGTACTGTCAAAACTTTGCCAATGCATGCATGATGGCAAGCATCTCCTTGTCGTAGGTGGAATAAAGTCGCTCCACATCCCTCAATTTTTTGCTCTCATATGCAATGGGATGTCTATTCTGCATCAACACAGCTCCAATACCCTCCCCTGATGCATCACACTCTACCACAAAGGACTGTGTGAAATCTGGTAATGCCAACACTAGACAAGTACTCATCACCTCCTTGAGTCTGTCAAATATAATCTGAGCCTCATCTGACCATCTGAATGCCCTTTCTTAGTGAGATCTGTAAGTGGTGCTGCCAACTGTGAAAACCCCTTTACAAATCTCCTGTAATAACTACATAACCCCAGGAAACCTCTCAAATCTGAAATGTTCCTAGGTGTTGGCCAATCCAAAATACCTTGAATCTTCTCCTGATGAACTCTGACTCCATCAGCGCTGATCACATGTCCAAAGTAGAGAATCTCGATCATCCCAAACTCACATTTGGAATCCTTAGCATATAATGACTGTGCCTCCATTATACCCAATACCTCATCAAGATGTTGAAGACGCTCCTCCCATGTCTGAGTATAAATCAAGATGTCATCAAAAAATACCAATACAAACTTATGCTACTGCTTATTGAAAATATGATTCATGCATGACTGAAATGTAGGAGCGTTAGTAAGACCAAATGGCATAACCAAGAACTCATAGTGTCCATAATGGCATCAAAATGTTGTCTTCTGTATATCCTCATCTCGAACACAAATCTGATGATACCTTAAACGAAGATCAATCTTAGAGTACACTGCCCCATGTAACTCATCGATCCTAGGAATGGGATACCTGTTCTTGATTGTCTTCTTGTTCAAGGCTCTATAATCAATACACATCCTCATGGTGCCATCCTTCTTCACCAAAACAACTAAAGAAGCAAATGGACTGGAACTAGGCCGAATGTGTCCCATGTCAAGCAACTCCTTTATCGTCTTCTCAATTTCCTACTTAAAATGCCATGGGTGACGATAAGGTGTAGTAACAACAAGCTTGGAGCCTTCCTCTAACTCAATGACATGCTCAAATCCACGAACTGGTGGTCTACTAGGAGGAATGTCTCCAAACACCTTGTTGCGCTTATCAAGCACTGACTGAACATCTACATGATATTGCTGATCACTGGGAGAAGATTTGGAAGATACAAAACATTGGGCTACCCATGCAACATCATCATGCCTAAACAAGGTCTCCATCCTCCTCGCTGAAACAACCCTAGGTCCTCCATCTAAAAGTGCTCTCAACACAATCTTCTTCCCATTTGACATAAACTGAAGCTCGATCTTTTGGAAATCCTGTATCTACCAAGTGACTATAACCACTGGACTCCCAAAACAATGTCGATCTCACCAAGTCCTACCATATAGAAATCATCACTAAATGTATAGTCACCCATCTGAATGCTGAGTTGGGGTACCCTCTTAGTGCAACTCATGGTAAAGCCATCTGCAACTGTCACACTGAATCCTTCAAATTCCTCAGCGTGTAATCCCCTCTCCATAATCAATCCCTCGTCAATGAAGTTGTGAGTAGCTCCACTGTCAATCAAACAAGTGACCCGTTGTCCCTTAAGGACTCCTTTCAAGCAAAAGGGATGATATCTAGGCACTCCTGAAATGGATGCAAGGGTAACATGTCATGTATCATCTGGAGTGTTAGGCTCAAGCTCTAACTGTGGTGGCTGCTCCGTATGATCAGCATCACTATCTGAACTAGTATCCTCAATAACCTCGTTCTCCACATCGGAAGTGAGCTCTATGAGATGTGCCTTGCCTTTTCCAAGGCATCTATGTCGTGGTTCCCAAGGCTCCTACAAGAGAAGCAAAGTTTCTTCTTCTTTAATTCATTCTTCACTTCGTTGTCCATCCTTGGAGGTGTGTATCTAAGCTGATTAAATTTTTTCTGATTTGAATTAGAGCCTTTAAAACTTTTTTTTGTGGCTGAAATGATGTAGTAGCATCAAGGTCAAGTGCAAGCTGAATTGCATCATCAAGTGTATTCAGCTTATGAGGCTTCACCAAACCCTTCAACTTATCATTCAAACCCTCTACAAACAACATGGTCACTCTCTTTTCTGACATATCAGGAACCATAACAGCAACCTTTTGGAACTCATTGATGTAGGAATCCACACAACCAACCTGTCTCATTTGTGCCAAATCCCTATAGTAGACTTCTACATCCTTCCTATCAAACCTAGCAATGAGTTTATGTGTAAACTCATAAGAATTGATCATAGCATGGTTTTGTGTCACAAGTCCATGATGCCACCAATCATAAGCTACTCCCTCCAAATGCATGGTTGCAAACTGTATAGCTTTGTCTTCTCGCATTGGTTTGAGTGTGAGGAATGTATCTAGCTTGTAAACCCAACCTCTAGCACTTGTCTTACCACTGCCATCAAAGTTAGGTAGAGGTACTTTGTTCATAGCTTCCTTGAATTCCTTGGGTTGCCTTGCTTGCCTTCTAGGTCTTTGCTCTACCCTTGATCTTCTTCTATCCTTCCTTTGATTCATGTATTGATTGAAGTTTAGATCCTCTATGACTTCATCAGGAAGTACTCTATACTCATCATGTATGGTAACCAACTCATCCGCCAATGATTGCTCAACCTCATCCTCAACAACTTCTTCATCTTCTTCCATTGGAAGGAATGTAGGCTGCAATGGTCTATCCGTTGTGTGAGTACGAGTTCTACCAACTCAAGGTGTGCCTGCTACACTACCTTCACCTCTAGGTGCTGCATTAACTCTCATATTTCCTATGGCTTGAGTCATATACTGCATCATCTACTCTTGAGAAGACATCATTTGAGCTAAAGCATTATTTGCTTGTTGATGTCCTACTGCCATACCCTGTTGTCCTCTTGCTATCTCCCTTAGAAGATCACCAACATTCCTGTCATCTCTTGGTGGACTCCCATCTCTTCTTCCCCTATCCATATCAAACTGATTTGTACTTGCAATTGGAGTCTCTTCTTCTTGATTATCTTGCTGACCTGCTCTTCTTCTAGTGTAATACATGTGTGGACCATGTTGGCCATTTTTTGGCCCACATACCAATTTTTGCCTAAGTATGAGAAGATAGACTTTCAAGCAGGAAATGGAAAGTCTTTAGAAGACTTCGGACTTTTGGCAGCCCATGACTTAGATGGTTTTATAAGTTGCAAAGTCACAAAGCTCCAAAGTAGTAAGTAACAAGGTGTTAAAGACCCGAAATGGTCTTGAACAGAAGGCTTCGAGTTATCTCATTGGGAAGTCTTCGGGGTTTCCAAAGGAGACAACTTCGGATTTCCTAGGCAACACAACTTATTTCACTTCATGAGTAATTAGTAATGACAAGTTCGAAGTAAGTAGTGGGGCTTGGAAAGCCCGATTTGGTCTAGGCAGTGTATTTCGGGTTCTCCAAGGACCACTACTTAATTACTTCATAAGTTGTGAACAGTCAAAAACTCGAAATAAGTAATGAGACATCAAAAGCCCAATTTGGTCTTAGAAGTGCTTCTCGAGTTCACAAAAAGACAAGCCAAGGCAAAAAGTCCAAAGAAATAACTTCGAGAAATAATCCCGAAAGAAAAGACCCGAAGACTTGGAGACAAAGAAGGCCGAAGACTTCAAGACGGACAAGTCCGAAGTTGAGGAGCTTGGAAAATCTGAATTACTCTGCATAGAGTAAATCAGGTTTCTCCAAGTACTTTACTTAAAAAGCTTGATAACTAAAGGATATGGGAAAGTCCGAAGTTGTAGAGATCAAAGAACCCAAATTACTCTGCATAGAGTAAATCGGGATTCTTCGAGTGCTTGACTTAAGCTTGGTCTAGCAACACGAGTCACGATCAAGCAAATGAAACGCTGCCACGTGGCGTACGCTGGAGCAGAAAGGGCCAATCAGCAAAGGACAAGTGGCACAAGGATGACCAATGAGCACAGGAGAGTCCAAACCGCTGATAGCTAGAAATTATGAAGGCTCTTGTCCTTCAATATGGTTTGCTCCAGACAAGCAGCCATCCAAATGCAGGAACAACATGGGTCGGTTTGAACTCCCAGGCGAGGCCCGCATCCTTCTTCAGACAAGACACGTAAAAGTGAAAGACGCCATGCCGTTTAAATGCAAAGATAAATGCAGTCGTGCCAGGAATAGACGTCTAGCTGCTCGCAATGCGACTCCTCTAAGCTCCATCAAAAGAGACTTGAATGCGGGAATGGCTCAAGGAGGTTGTGCGGCGATCCTTTGCGACGCGTTTCACCGCAAAGGACGACAACAATGGTCATCAGTGACTTCTCTCTTTACACATAGCTCTCTCTCTCTCTCTTCCCGTTCTTTATGTATATCACGCGACTTGCTTTTGTAATGGTTCCCAATTTTTAGACTTTTTTATCTTTCTGAGAGACGACACACTCTTTGAGATATTGCAAAAATATGCTCAACTTGATTAGGCTCGACCCTGTCAAGCACTTGTAAGAACTACCTCTTGATGCAATTAAAGGATTTTCTTTGCCTATCTCTTGCCTTGGATTCGTGTCTGTTGATTGTGCACTACGGCAATGTGTGAAGTAGAGTCTTCCTCGTACATGGTCCTCCTTTCTGCCCTTGTTTAGGGAGTTTTTCAACGTTGTTTGCAGGTCTGGTTTATTGTTCTTTCTGCCATTGATGTGAGCTTTCAGTGAGTCTTTGAACTCCTCTTTATTTGCATTCCTTGCTTCCAGAACCTCCTCCATGAAATACTAATGCAACCAGCTCGATCTTGAGATTGTGCAAGTCGGTATTGTCCTCTGCAGAATTAGTGTGGGTTCAAGCTAGTGAGATTTTCCCATTTAGCTTTGGTGCATCGCTTGGTTAGCTTTCTTAAGAGCCCTTATCCCCTTTCTAACCCTTCTCCCCATAAAGTTTCATTTCAGCATTAGTTTTAGGTGATCCACCAAGAGGAACTAGCCTCTTTAAAAATCCTAGAGGCTCAACCTCACCATAGGACACCCACAACCTGAGGTTGTTCCCATGCTTATAGCCGGAAGTGGGAGAGCCTGAAAAACTCTCCCACAGGGGTGCAATTCCGTGCTATAACAGAGCAACTTCAAGTGGCTGCATATGAAGATTCTAAACACTCCAGGCTAGCAGGATCATTGCTCGGATACCACTATAAGAACTCCTACCAATTCTGCCATGTTTTCTCAATGTTGATATGAATTTCTGATTAAGGTTTCTTGATTGTTTTGAGTGGTATTATGAGTTTTCAATGAAAGGATGCAGTTGCCATATAATGATAACAATATAGAACTATTTTGAAATGAAATATCAACAAACTAATGAACTGAAAATATATATCAGAGATCTGATTTCACTCAGAACAGCGAGACACTTTATTTCAAATTAAAGATTTGAAATGATTACATCAATCAATTGTTGCACAAACATACCCGATTGAGTTCTCCACACATGGGTACAATTTAGATGTCAAATAGAGATGTCTAGAGGTCTGAATTAAGGCCCAGATCTGATTGTACCTTGCTGTTGTAAAGTTTTGAATTGCTGATATGAATTTCTGATTATATACATTGATGAAACATGCCAAATTCCACCTCCAAAATGAAGTGATGGATTCCCAAGGAAGCCGCCTAGACTTGGATGATGGCAAATGTCAAAAGAAGATGCAATTGCCTTTACCACCAACCTGAAAATATCTGCAGCACTCTGATACAAACCCTAGGTGACTGAAATACACCCTTCCATGCCTCCAAACTCCTTAAAAATGACAGCGACTTGCCCTATGATGGAGTGATGAGTTTTTTGATGGAGAATAATGTATCACAATGCCGAATATTGCTTTCAAACCCTCCGATCTACAGACTGATATGAATTTGCTGATGTCTGATATAAAAATCTGAATGCAAATACATGAAATCTATCACCAAAAAATCCCTCCAAAGTATGGCGCTCAAACTCCAAACCCTAGCTATACATATTATGATGAAAATATATAAAAATAACCTTCAGATCTGAATCATAAGTCCTCAACCTGCAATTATGCTCAATAATGAACCCCGAATGGATCCATCTCACACGGTGGAATGGGTTTTCGTCCAAACCACAAATTCTAAGAGTTTTCGTCCTTAGAAGCTTGCTGAAACTCTGTTACAGCCAAGAGAAAACTCTCCAAATATCAAATGACGATATATCAAGCAGTTGAAAATGACTCCCAAACCTCATATTTTATAATCCTTCACTTGGGTGCCTAAATCCAATCCACTTTAGTTTATTTTGAAGTCCACCGTCATAAAATATTAATTTATTTTAATTTTTCTTTCTCTCCTCAAGTTAGGCGGCCAAATTAGAGACAATAAAATAAAAATATTTTATTATTTTTTCCCATTAAGGCTTGGGCGGCCACCTTTTGGAATAAAATATAATATTTTAATCGATATATATTATTTATTTGTCATTTGCCTTTTTTTCTCCTATTGGCAAATTATTTTATTAATTTTGACTTTTCTAAAACATATCACAAAAATTATACAAAGTCATCTCCCAACTTAGTTTTGCCAAGGAAAAATAGTTGAAGCTACATAAAATGACTTTCCATCCTCCAAGCTTCAACAAAGTCATTCCCTTACCAAATGCATTAGCCTACAGGAATTATGAATAGGTTAACTCTTTGCTCGCTAGGTGATCATGCCAAAAATGGGGACATTACAAACGCTGCCCTTGACTCTTGTCTCCATACTATTCATTGCTCCAGATCCCCTAGACGCCACAAAACCTACCCCATGAACCAATGATATGATGATGCGTGTAAATCCCTTCATCGCAGACTTCAAATTTCTCTCACCCATGACCCTCCCTCTATACCCACCCTCCATTAGGAGTATCATTGTTTTCTCCAACGTAAGAAACAGGAGTTTCTTGCATCTAGATGGCTTACACTCGTTGATCTCCACCACTCACCTAAGACTTTTTGGCATACTCTTCTCCCAAGAAAAACCATAGCTTCTGACATCACCCCCGAAACATGGGTCTCCTATGCTAGTTCCCTCTATGATGTTCTTGTCCATCCTGCTGCCACTACCCCCACTCCACCACCATCCTCCTCTGTTTTCTCCACTTCTTCCATCAAGAGAGTTATTTTGAACTTGTGCACCAATAAAGCAATTGATTGTGAAGGCCTCAAAGCTAAGTTAATCAAATATGGTGGGGATTCCTTGCCTTCCCCCTTGCCACGCTCTTTAATAAGATGGTGTATTCAGGGTTCCCTCAATCATGGTACCATCACATTATTCACCCTCTCCATAAGTCTGGAGATCTCTCTATCCCTAGCAACTACAAGACCATTATGATAGGGCATACATTTGCTAAACTTAATGCCATAGTGTTAGACATGCAGTTGTCAGAGTACCTAGAAAGGAATAAGCTCAGAGCTAGGGGACAAGCTGGGTTCAGAAAGGACTATTAGACTATCGACCACATTTTCACACTTCTAGTTATTATTGAAGAAGCTCGTCACAGGGCTTCCAAAGTATTTTGTATATTTTTTTGACTTCAAGAAAACCTTTGACTCATTTCTGAGCACCTGCTTTTCAAGAAGTTGAGAGATATTGGTATTCCAAATTCTTTTATTTTTGCCACTCAAAGGCTTTATGAGACAATTTTTGGACAGTTTCGTACTTCGCAATTTTTATGAGTTTGTGAAGAGTACCATTGGGGTCAAGCAAGGATACCCTCTTTCATCTACACTTTTAGGCATCTACATCGATGGATTGGAGGAGTTCCTTAGGTAGCATACTCATATAGATGATGGAATATTTTTTGCATGAGGTGCTTATAGCTATCCTTTTTGTCGACGATGTTGTCCTCCTCGCACACTCTATCAAGGGCTTACAACAAATTGATGCCCTTGCTCATTTTTTGCGAACTCTAACAGCTTGTGGTCAACCTTAATAAAACTAAGGTTATGATCTTCAATATCCCAAGCGCTCTCTTTCCAAATTCCATTTTTCTACAAACGAGAACTTCTAGAGATCACATCAACCTACACTTAAATGTGGGTCCAATTCTATGGTCCATACTTTAGCATGAAGTCTGCTTCTCATCTACACCTTTGCAAGGGGCATGCCTCTCTTTCTGTTTTAAAACATCAATGTTCTCAGATCCACTTCTAGGACATTCCTTCCATGTTATGCCATTTGGATGCAATCATCAAACCTACAATTTGATATGGTTCAGACGTGTGGGGACCTAGCTTGGGGGACATTGACTGGGCCAATATTGAGAGGGTTTGAACTCTCATGTTACAACGCATGATCCATTACAAGTGGACAGTTCCTCGGCACGTCATCCAAGTTGAATTTGCCATCGAGCCGCTGCGCCTTGAGACTATCTTCAAGGTTACTTTATACATCCACAGACTCATGTCCCTAGGGGACTCAACTTCTGGTTGTGTCATCAAAGAGGATCGCATCACTATTCCCCACCAAACGTTGACACTCTTGGTACATTGAGACTAGGATGCTCCTTTCTATTGGCATCTCTATGGATCGGCTACCCCCTCTCATGTATTCCCTGGATGCCCCCCAACTCCTTTCCACAAAGGACGTCATCACTAGAGCTACCAGAGAGGACACCTACAGACAATATATCTGGACCACCTAGATCTCCCCCCTTAGGCCACTCAACCCCAAGCTTGCTTTCTACGCTAAGCATTTCTTACAAGTAGTGCATGGTATTATTTGTCGCCCTTGCTGTCTCCAATGCCATTGGTTCCATGGCTTAAGGTTTCCCCTTGTCTCGATGAGAGTGTGCACTCACCAACTATGGGTTGGAACAGATCACCACATTCTCAATCCAAATTGGATTTGTCGTCTTTGCTCCCTCCAGGGGGTGGAGATCGAGGAACACTTCATTTTCACATGCCCCTTTTATTATGAGATCTAAGAATGATATCACTACCTCTACAGAGACTTAGCCAACTCCCTATCTATTTTCTTTAGATATCCAGACCAGCAGTGCCTAGTTATTTATCTTCACAATGTCGTCACCCTTCAGTGCAAATCCCTATAGGAGGAGCCCAGAGGCTCTAGATCCCCCATGTCAATTGATCACCTTTTTCTTCCAAGCATCCACTCAATTGGCAGCACTTGGCACCCCTTGGACACCGATGCATTATCAAAGTTGATAGATACTCAGGGAACACTTCTCTCAGCATATCATTACTACTAAGAGTACATAGATCTCCCATCCTGCTCTCCCTCGACACTATGGCTCAGCTTTTTCTCGCTGGCATGGTTCTACCCCTTCCCAATGACATGGACCTACTACTTACCGTCCACTCCCCAGACCACAAGGACAAATTCACATTACCAATTTCTTTTGTACTACAGGAAGTACCTCTGAAACTGCCCTGCAAGGTTTGTAGTGTTGAACTGCAAAAGTTGTCTGGTAACATAGAGGATGGGTTAGACCTTACGCTTTGGCACGTGGGTGTTGAAGTTGATGCAGAAGCTACTAACATTAGCGCAAGGCTAGATGAGCAACACCCAATAACTGTGGTAAGCACTGGTGTCTCACATCCTCCTAGATCACAAGTGTTATTTTGAATGGTTGCGACTCTATTTTTTGTCTTAATGTATTATGCCTTCGCTTAAATTAGCCTTTCCAAAGCCATTCGAATTTTATGACTCGTGGGCTCCACCAACGGCACATTTGCAGGGTTGACACAATGTTGATTCATCACATGTAATGCACCATTGGATGCCTATGCCATGTTGGTTTTGTGGGCTCTGCCATTTACATGTGTAAATTTATATTAAGGTAGAAAACCTCATTAAAATTTGCCTTTACAGACCAAGCTGGTAGGCTCCACCATTCTGCACTTCCACCAATGGCGCACTTGTTTTGCTGAGTCACGATTGACCTCCAATATGTTGAGCCATTGGCTAGCACAATTGAGCTGGAAAGTTGATTACAGCAAGGAAAGGAAATAACAAAGGCAAAGGCTTTTATAAAGGCACTATAAATTTCTGTCATGTAACGGAAAAAATTATAAGCCTGCACATGGAACCAATATCCTGCAAATCTAAAAATATCCATGTCTCAACAACTAAAAGCTCTAAAACTCTACCGTTGTGATGTGCCATAATTACATCAAGGGCTTGAGCTTTCAATTCAGACTCAGATGGCTTCTCCTCGCAGTTGTTTAGTTCAATCACCATTATGCTCTGTAACACCACCAATATGATGCACCATGGCTAAATTGAAGGAGGACATTCATAATTTTGACCCGGACTACTACTCTGAACTGTTCGAAAAAAGGCCAAAAAAACCAAGCCTGCACATGAACAGTGACCTAGAAAATCATGCAATCTCCATGGTCCAACCACCAAATAACCTTATAATCCTACCATTATGATGCGACATGGCAAAATTAGAGGCAGATGTCTTCAATTTAAACTTGGGTGGCTTCCCCTCTATGTAGTCAAATTCTTTTGGAATTCGTCCTTTCTGGAATACTCTCGACAATTACCCCAAAAACACAAAAACAATGCATAGAGCCAAAATTTGCAGCCAATACACCTTGATGCCAAGCATCTTATTAGGAATAAGGGAAATCTACACTAACAACGACGGATTGGAGGCAGGCGGAATAAATCCATTGACTAGAGTGGAAAAATAGCAGCCATGTTTGATCAATATGCTCCATGATATTAGCTTTGATATCCCAACACCTACCCAATTGCAATGCATAAAGAAGAACAATAAAAACTTACACCTCTTTGCTTTCCTTTTCTCTACAAATTGATGCTGCAACTTGCTTTGCGCACTCTCTACATGACCTTCCAAATTAAGTTTTGCCTTGGGTAGATATCCTGATTGGAATTTGAAAAGGTAGAGCTCTTCCTCATACTCTAAAATGAGCAAATTAAAATATGCGTCATCACCGGTTGCACCTCCTCCTTGTTACTGCACACAGGATATTCGTAATTGAGTAACTTTGGTGATGCATCATCATTTAAAGTGCATTCCCCTTGCTGACGCAACTCAGCAATGTCTGCAGAACATCCAAAATCAGGTTTGAAGTGTACTGTGGTGCCCAGAATAATCTTGAATCTCAGTGGTCACACCCTGTGCACGCAGTCAATGAGAACTTGTCCCAAAATTCATGCTCCCCTACACTGCTGTGCGCGTATTTTGCATTCGCATGCTCAATCTCTTCAAACAGTAGAATGTAGCCCTCTTCATCTGAACTGCATGATGTTGCGGGCTGCTCCACATGACTCCTCTGAATCTCATCCCTCCCCAAAATGTCTCTACACATGTGGCTTCTATCACTATAGTCATCCTCAAAAAGAGAAAACAAGCCCTATGCACAATCGAAGATGACTGAGCTATGAGAAGGAAATGAAGGCTCATCAAGGGGATATGAATCCCCATAAGTATCCTCTACTTCAAAGACTTCCTTCACATCAAAATATTCGTGTATGGGCTCCTTCTTCACCCTCAAGATTAGAGGAAGAGTCCTCATATTCATAGGAACCACTGTCAAGAGCTCCTTCATATATGTAAACAGAGCATGGGTCTTCATCAGAACTCTCAAACAGAGACTCCAGCTCAGGTCCAAACGCCTCTGCAATGGAAATATCTTCTTCACTTATGAACAGGTCCTCTTCTTCCTCCCAGGGATATGTCTCACCTTGATTCATGTTGTTGCAGTCAGCTTTTGAAAAATAGGGCAGCTCCTTAAATAAACCAACACTATCATCCTCCAAGGGTCCGCTAAGGGTCTCTTGCCAAGCAAGCTCCTTAAGAGGAGACAAGGTCTCATCCTTCATGGATGAACATACAGAAACATACTTTATTGCAGCCAGGAAACTTTCAATAACCTCTGCCTTTTGAGTTCCTTCATGCTGAGCTCCCCATTCCTTGTGGATGACTGATTTGGACAGCAATCTCCATGTCTCCTCTACACACATCCTCATGCTCAAATTCAAGAGAAAAACACTCTTCATCCATGTCGAATGCATCATGCATGCCATCTTTAGCCACTGATTCCCCATGATGGTGGGAATGTTCTTATACTGCAACTTATGACTGCACATCAACATCTTCTTCAACGTCATTTGCATCAAATTGGCATAATAATCCATTGTTTGCCGAGTCATTCACACTCAAAGTGGCCTGATTCTCCACCATTTGCTGATATACAGCCTTAGACGCCACAGGGAATTGGGGGGGAATTGGGTTATTTCTGAAACAAGAAGCTCCCCTTGCCTCTGCATGGCAAGTCTTAGGGGTTTGCTGCAGTTGCTTGGAATGAAGGACATGGCTGCTTGCTTGATAAGGCCTTGGGATATCAGGGACAGCGTATTGACCATGAAAAGCATTTGGGACAGCAAGCTGCCTCTGCAAGGCTACAAACTCATTTGCAAATTCACCTATGAGTTTCTTAATCTCAGTCATTTCATTGGGATTTAGGGGTGCAGCTTGGGATGGACGGGATGGTGGACTCATTATTTGCGCTTGGGAGTATCGAGGAGTTTGAGGGAGGCTACAAGGCTAAGGAAACAAAGATGTTTCAGGTATAGGGATGATTCTTTCAGTTTGTATGAGGTTGTTCTCAGACGCTACAGAAAATTCAAAGGATTCTAGAAGGGTTCTACTGCCTAAAGATTGTATGATGATAGCAATATCAGGGTCAAAAGCTCTCAAAATATATAAAAAAACCGTACCCGGTAGTGGAAGGAACCCTACACTTATCCTCTCCTATTTTCTTTAAAATCTAAAGTTGAAGTCTGATATGTTAAAATAATACCTTTACTAGCTCACAGTCTAGGAAGTTGTACCAATATTAAATAATTGGTGCATTAGTAAATAAAGGTAGTTGTAGGTGGTTATAGACTTCTAATAATTTCCTCCACCACGATGTGTTAGGTGTGATGGACTATGGTTCACGAAGCTTATATATGTAACCTTCATGTTTGATCAATGTTAATGAGCATATTGCATCTTTCATTGTGATATCAGAGCAAGAGCAACGAGATCAAGAAGTAGTGAGAATTTTATTGGGGAACCTCAAGCACTCAAATTTCTTACAATTGAAAAAAGAAACGCACCATTGCTTTCTTCTTCGATTTTTTTTTTAGATCTACATCTACTTTCCTTAGAAAAGGCAAGACCTGAAAAATAGACAAATAAATTCTATTATTTTCCTTAAAAAAAGTTTTAAAAAAATTGGAGATAGAGCAGCAATTTATTTTCAAAAAATCACGTTTATCTTGCAGAAGGTTTCTCTCCTGACATAGGTGTCCAATTTAGACAGTTCTTTCACGGCTGGAAAGCGGATTTTGAGAGCTTTTTTAAAAGTGGTCACAATAAGGATTCTAAGTAGTATCAAGGGAGATATCACGCCCTGGAGTTGACCCTAAGATCCTGATTTTTCATTATTTTTTAATGTGCAACTTGCAAAAGAAAAAATCAAATCTTTTAGTCCAGGTGAGAAAATCAGGGGGTTTTTTTTGTATAGTTGAAAATAAGATTTAAATATATTTTTCTACATATTTTATTTTCAGATCTGTGGCATAAAGCAAGAAAATTAAAAAAACTCAAAACGAGACTCTCAAATCTCATTCACAGCGTTCGGTATGAACGATGCCTCTGGTTCACATTTACGAGTCATGTCGTTGTGCTTGAACTACTACATCCATAGCCTCATAGTTGCAACGACATTTGTGGCATCGTCCCTATAAATTGTCAAGGATAAACAAGGCAAACAATTTCATTGAACCTTCCCTTTATTACCCATTCACCATGATCATCAGGGATAAATCTTGACATTTGGAATATCCGAGTATATAGGAAAATTACGTCCACGTACAAGAATTTCCACTAAGTGTCATTGATCAGATGAATCATTTTCATGTAGTGCCTCTATGTCACATACCACTGCTCTCACATACGTTAATGTCTACTTCACGTACAAACAAGTATATAGAAAGGACAAGCTTGTTCTATGTACTGACAGGTATATAGGAAGGGTGCATGTATCGAAAGGCTTGGTATATCAAACTAGAAAAGGGAACCTATTTGGAGTAATAAGGAACCAATCCATCTCCCTTTGTTAGATTGTTCACAATGGTTGGATTTGGACCAAGATTTGTTTTCCCAGACACTCAACGTCTTCAAGGTGACAACTATGCAACATGGAAGCCTAAGGTACAAACACATATGGAATTTGAAGACATGTGCCCAATTGTTGACGGTTCATTAGCCTAACATGCAACTGACACTAATCAGCAGCACAAATTTGACAAAGCCAACCAAAAAGCAAAGTTGATAATCATGTTCAAAGTCTCAAATGAGATACAACAAAGGACACTTAAGACAAGCTCAAGACTGTCTACAAGGCGAAAATCAAAATCAAATTCTACACATGCAAAGCCAGCTACATTGTCTCAAGTTGAAACCAAAACAAAAAGTGGAAGCTTTCCTCCGTAAAGTTGTAACTTTGCGGGCCTCGCCCACGAAACACTGACAAATGACTCTTTGGTACCCATTGTCCTAAGAGCAATGCCCCCGCATACAGAATTGTTGTCACCACTTGATTGTCACGGGACAAAAACCAACATTTGAAGAGTTGGTGAGCATGTTGCAACAAGAGGAAGCCATGCAAACTTTAGAGGAAGTAGATGAAGAACATGCACTTGCATCACATGAAGGGGAATGTAATGTCCCTTTTAGGACCAAATAAAACAATTTTGGAATTTGCAACAAAACCCTATACTGAAAATATGAAATTCTAATTTTTATAAAAACCCTAACCAAAATTACAGAATTCTGAAAATGATCTACTCACACATGTAAATCAAATTCAGACTTTAAAGAACCCTCACGAATGTATTGAAAATTCAACAATTGACTTAACACATCAAATCTGATTTTTGTGCATAAGTTTTAGACCTGAAAATTAGGATAAAATTGCAGCTGATTGGATGAGTGGGCAAATACAATGATCCAACAACTGAACTATTTTCCAACTAAATTTTCACCCCTCTATGTGGGTCGCCACCTTCCAAAAGGGCTTCCAAGTGCTACAATTCACCAAGAAAGCAACCCTAACTGTTGTGCCAATCTTCCCAAGCCCTCCAACTGTTGCGCCACACTCCAATGGTGCCCTAGATATCTGAAATGTTGATTTCCACTCCACCGTGACCACCGTATGAAGTCACCAGGGAGATATTGAGGGTTTTCGCTCTCAAATCTAAAAGCATATGAGGGTTTTCGTCTTCAATCGCTGAAAGTGCAAGCAAACATGCTCAACATCAAAGAAATCAATAGATAGATGATCATAGATCCCAAAAATGGACCTTTCCACCTTTTTTTATACCCTTTTCCCTCCGATCCAACTCCCAAGTGGGTGCTCCAAGTGGGAGGGAAAATCAAATATTCAAAAAGCAATTCCCTTAACATTTTTAATTGAGGGTTGACTTACATCAAATTAAAGTCCCCTTCTTTATTAAAAATCAAATTACAAAAAGTTGTCAACATAGTTACTTTTTAGCAACATGAACAAATAACTAAGTTTCCCTTTTTAAAACCTTCCCTTAGCCAATGGGAAACCAAATAAGTCGACTAAGGGCTCCAAACCAAACTAAGCTCGAGAAGGGGACATTATAGGGAAGAGCCCATGAAAGGTTCAAAACAACCCCCTACGCAGAAAAATCAACAAAAGCAGCAAGGGAATAAACCCCTTCCTAGAAAATCTATCAAATTTGTGGAAAAACAGGTTATGATGTGAAACATTGCTACTACCATGCATCCAAACAAGGATCATCTAATTAGAAGTCCACTTCACGTAATTCATCACAAGTAGAAAAGAAACAGCAACCGTCAAAATGTCAACAGAAATAGAAACCTTCCAAATCATAGCTGCATGGGAATGTTGTAGCAGAAAATGATTCTTCAAATGAGGATCATGTATTTGTCACTCAAACATATGAGGAGAACATTTCTTTGGTATATGTATTCTAGCGCTACAAGGCACATGATTGGTAGGAAGGAATGGTTCTCCACATTCAACCAAACAATGTCACAAGGCAATGTCTCTCTCGGCGATGATACATCCGACACTGTTCAAGGCTATGGTGAAATTATTTACAGCTTGGAAAGAAGAAGTGCACAATCCAAGACATCTTGTATGTCGCAAGACTCATTAAAACCCTGTTGTTTGTCAAACAATTGCTAGATCACAACCTCAAGGTTGAGTTTGATCACGAAGTTGGTCAAAAAAATTGCCTAATCAAAAACAAGTCTATATGCTCCATAGTAGTTGGGAGAGCTTTGAATATTGGGAAAATGTTTCAGCTTAATGATGTCAACAATGACCATCAGGAAATTTTACACAGACAGTAACTCTATGGCATAGAGGATATGGGAACTTGAGTTATGGATATCTATTCTAATTGAGCAGACACAACATGGTTAGAGGTCATCCCTTTCTCAAGCAATCTTTTGATATTTGTTGCAGTTGCCTTGAAAGAAAACAACAGAGCTCCATTTGGCAAAAGTGAATGTTGGGCTACTGATTGAAAATGAAACTAGTTGAAAAATTAAGGTCCACTCAGATCGTGGGGGGCATACACCAGTATAGAGTTCTCAACTTATCTCAAAGCGAATGGAATATGTCATCATTTGATTGCTCCATATACACCACAGCAAAATGGGTTGCAAAACAGTGTAATCATGTGATTGTACAGATCTTTTACAGCATGGTTGAGGGCACACAATTGTCTCTTCATTTTGGGTAGAAGCATGTCACACAGTGGTCTACGTACTGAATAGGTCACCCACCAAAGCTCTTGATGGGATCACACCATATCAAGCTTGGACATGTAACAAACCGAAAGTTTCGCATCTTCGAGTTTTTGATTGCAAGGCATACATGAATGTCCCAAAAAATAAATGAACGAAATTGGATAAGAAAACTAAGGAATGCATTTTTTTGAGATACAATAAAAATTCAAAGGCATATCGTCTCCTTGACCCAAAAACTAATAAGGTGCTCATCAACAAGGATGTGTTTGATGAGAATAATGAAAACAATCCACCTTCCACACAAGCATGTGATACAGACATTAGAACTATAACATTTTCAGAGGGTGATAGTGGTAGCGACATCGATGATGGTCAACCAAAACCTCCAATACCACCATCCACTACTCAACATATGCCCAAGTGGTATACTAGTACAATACAAGATGCTAAATTAGACAGAGTCCCTAACACATCTAGTTAAAGACCGAGGACTCAGAGCATGACTCACGAAGAGGTAAACATGGCCTTATGAGCATAGTTGCAGAAACATTTGAGCCCTCTACAATAAGAGAAGCCCAAAAGTCAACCTTGGAAAGACGTCATGCATTCAAAAAATCAGTGATTGATGAAGAATAACACTTGGCAACTTGTTGATCTTCCACCAAGGAAAAAGCCCATCGAATGCAGATGGATATTTAAGACCAATTGCAAGGCAGATGGCATCATAGATAAGTACAAAGCGAGACTTGTAGCAAAGGGCTATGCTCAGAAAGAATGCATTGACTATGAGGAGACTTTTGCTCCCACAGCCAAAATTAAAACAATCAAAATGATATTTGTTATGGCTGCACAGTTTGGATGGAACATTCATTACATGGACGTCAAAACTGCTTCCTTGAATGGAGATCTACAGGAAGTAGTATACATGACCCAACCAAAAGGATATGTCAAATAGGTTCAGGAATAGAAAGTATGCAGACTTGTCAAGTCATTTTATGGTCTCAACCAAGCTTTGAGATCCTAGTATATAAAAATAGATGAGCATCTCATACAGCATATAGCCAAGGAGGAGATTGTTATAATCATTATTTATGTTGACAATCTAGTCATCTCTAGTAGTTCAGTGAAGAAGATCAATGCTACAAAGAATAATCTTGGGTTATTGTCTTAGATTGGAAGTTTGGCAAAATGAGCACAGTATCTTTGTGTCACAGATGAAATATACCAAGGCATTGCTCAAGAAATTTCAAATGATGGATTGTAAACCAATGGCCACACCTATGGAGACAAGACTTCAACTATCTCGTGTAGATCCATCACCACCGGTAGATGCCACTCTCTATCGACAGTTGATTGGAAGTCTCATCTATCTCACCTACACTAGGACAGATATCAACTATGTTGTTAGCTATCTTTCACGCTTCATGCAAGAACCCAAAGTAAGCATCTAGAAAGCAGCTAAGTGAATATTGAGACATTCGAGGAACAATGAAATATGATCTAGTATACAAAAAGAATGACAAATTCATCTTGATGGGATACACGGACGCATATCGCATAGGTTCTATTGATGATAGAAATACCACTCTTGGATTTGTACTTTTTGGGATCTGGTCCAATTTCATGAGGGAGCAAGAAGCAAAATTGTGTTTCACATTCTTCCACAAAAAAATATCATCTTGCAGCAGGAGTTGTCTGTGAAGCGATATGGATACATCACATTCTTGCAGGATTGGGAGTACCACAAGCTTAGTCTACAATTTTGTACTGCGACAACCAAGGTGTTTTACAACTTGTTCCTAACCCGGTGTTTCATGAGCGCACCAAACACATTGAAGTTAATCCACATTTCATACTCGAACATGTTCAATAGCAAAACATAAATCTCCAATATTGCCCCACTCAAGATCAATGTGAAAATGTCTTCACAAAGTTACTTGCACATGACAAGTTTGGGGCATTCAAAAATTCTCTCTTATAACTTTAAGACTATGATCCATCAAGGGGGGAATATTAAAATAATAGCTTACTAGCTCATAGTCTAGGAAGTTGTACATGCACCTAATATTGAATAATTGATTGTTGTTAAAATAATAACTTACTAGCTCATGGTCTAGGAAGTTGTACATGCACCCAATATTGAATAATTCGTGCATCAATAAATAAGGGTAGTTGTAGCTTGTTGTAGACATTTAACTATGTTGTTTGGATACGGGTACGGGTACAACTCGAGTACGTGAGTACGCCAATTTTTTAGAACATTGATTTGGATGCGTCGTGGGTACGCCTATATATATATATATATATATATATATATATATATATATAGAAACAATGTATATTACTCATTTTTTTAGTAAAGCTTGAAAATACATAGTGTTTGTTCATTCATTGCTTCAAAATGTTCAAAGTAGACATTGCAAATACATTCAAATTTTCAAAATGCAAATCTAGAATAAATCATAATTCATCTAGATTCAGATTGTCCTCATATTCATAATTATGAATGCCACTCCCACTAGCTCCACTTGGACCACTTGGTCCACTCAGACAACTCCGACTGGCTCCACTCTCCATCCCTCATGTTGAATTCTATTCATTGTCATCGACATCATCAACACCAAGTAATGAAAAATGGGCAAATGTAGATATAAAGGCATCCAAGTCTATATTATCTAGAAGGATATCCTAAGGTTTGTTAGGCCCTCGCATATAGTCCTCAAACTTGTGTGAAAGGAGGCACAAATTGGAATGCACAAATACCAAATCTTCAACGTTCTTGGATGCCAACTTATTTTTTTTAGCAAAATGGATAAATCCATATGTACTCCAATTTCGCTTTGCTGAAGAATTACTAGCCACTTCACAAAAAAAGGATGTTAATTGTTAGAGTTTTTAAATTTAAAATTTTTAACAATTTAAAAAAAAATGTCAATAATAAATTTTTTGATTTAATTCAAATTGAATACTTGTGAGAAAATTTTGATTGCAAAAGGTCGTAGGTACTTGGCATCATGGCCATGTACATACCACCATTTGATTGGAGACAAGCTAGATTTGTCAAAAGGAGCCTCAATTTCTCCCATGCTACTCTCTGAAGCTACAAACATGCCCATTTCATTGTGGACCGCACTAGCTATAGATGGATCAAGAAAAAGCCTTTTGCATGCTTGCCTAGTTCCATTTGCAACCTCTAGATCATCATATGGTGGTTGCCTATTAGATAGCCAAAGTATTTCATTGCTATAATACTTCGAATTGAAAACATAAGCAAGGAGATGTAATAGGGTGGTCATTTTATTCCACCTCTTCATGACCAAAGACTTGATTTCATTATAAAATGTTTCTTCTAGGTCTTACTCTTTCTTCTGTATGATCTCTCTCATACTTTCAAGCATGGAGTCAATCCCATCATAAACCTTTCCCATGCATGCTGCATCTATATCTGTAAATCGGATAATAGATAGAATAGGCTCTATAAAATTGAGCACATAGTCAATCTTGATCCCCTAGTTATCATCAAAGATCAATGCTTTGATCTTATTGGCTTTTTCAATGCCAGTGGTGTTTGCTTGCCTCCACACACCCCAAACATTGCTAATCACCATACTGCTCAGTGCCTCTTTTACCTTCATAAGTCATCTCAAGATGAGAGTGTGAGAGGCAAATATAATTTCAGCAATCTACAAAAATAAAATAAGACTTATAAATTTAATTGTCCAAACTGTAAATGTTGATAAACAACTAGAATTAATTATTAGAAAGTTAGAACTTCAAAAGTAAGAATTTGTTCTCAAATCTCTTACCTTCAACAACTCCAACTTTAAGAATTTCCTAAAGATGGCTTGAGACATCATGATTTGTGACAAATGTTTGAATGTCATTGGCCTCTACATAAACTTACTCTATCCATTGAATTTTGCCAATCTTTTGTAGCATCAAGTTGAGGAAGTGGACACAAGGTGTCCAAAATATGTGCTCGTATCTGCCCTCTACAATCAACCCAACTGCTCTGAAATTCTTTGCATTGTCCATGATGACTTGGACAACATATTGGGGGCCCACATACTCAATAGCCTCTATCAAAATGTTTGCAATAAACTGAGCGTCTTTCACTTCGCCCTAACAATCCACTGCCTTCAAGGACATTGTCCTTTAGGGCATCTACAACAACATTGATCAAAGGCCTATTTCGAGTATCATTTCATCCATCTGAGATAATGGACACTCCTGAATCTTTTCACAAATCTAATTGGCTGCAAAGAAGTGTGAATATGTTCTACTTCTTTGGCCAAGAGTGTGGTGCAGACCTTCCCATAATTAGGGCCTTTGTAACCTTGTGGAGCTTCATTGACCAATTTCAACATTTGTTGCCAATAAGGGGATCTCAAAACATTGAAGGGCAGCCCACATGCATAAATGCATCAGCAATGTCTTGCCCGACATTGAAAACTTTTTCCAATGGTCCTTTTGGATTTTTTCGGGAACTGACATTTGCATCATCATCCGAGGGTATTGCAACTGAATGAGCTCGAGTTTGACTTTCAATGAAAGGATGACTTGCAGTTGGAGGTGTTACGGGTGGTCTTCTTAATCTACCTCTTTAAAGAGGTATTGTTTTAGAATGGCTTCTTCAAGTAACCACTACATTTGCTTGTTCTTGCTCTTTCATGTACTCAACCATTTTTGCCTTGGGAATTTTGTCACTTTTTGATCCCCGGTGGCCTCTACCCAGTCAAATGAGTTTTGATCCGAATATACGAAGACTTGTACGTGGTATGACAATCATTGCATACCCACACACGAGTCCCACCACCAACAACGATCTCAAGTATCATCACATGTTTCCAAAGAGGGGAAGAAGGTTCATATTTCACTTGAAGTGAGGTTTCAGCCCGGTTTGCTTCATCGTGCACTCTTCCTGGGGTTGAATTGAATGCCATAAAGATCCTAATTATCAAATTAGAACCAAGCAAAAAAATTAATTGTAATTATTATTTATACAATATACATTTTAAATTTTTAAAAGTTAAAACTTTAAGTAAAACTCAAAATTAAAAATTAAAATTAATAACTCTGTTTCTGATTCTCAAGATCGCATTACGCATAATGTGCAAGAGAAGAGCATACGCAGAAGTTCGGATTAAATAAAATACGGAAAAAATAAAACAATTAATTTAATGCGGCTAACTCTGTTTCTAATTCTCAAGATCGCATTACACGCGAGAGAAGAGCATACGCAGAAGTTCAGGTTAGAGACTCGGATAGAGAAAGTATACATTTGATTTTTTTTAATTTTTAAACTTTCAATTTTAATAGTTATGGGAAAAATAAAAATTTAATCTAATGCGGCTAACTCTGTTTTTGATTTTCAAGATCGCATTATGCACGAGAAAAGAGCATACGCAGAAGTTAGGATTTAAAAATTAGATAAGTATACATTTGATTTTTTTTAATTTTTAAACTTTCAATTTTAATATTTACAGAAAAATTTAAAACATAAATTTAATGCGCTAGAACTTAAAGACTTAGATTAAAAAACTAAATAGTATTTTACTATTTAATGTTGTAGCAAATGAAATAGAAAATAAAAAATAAAAAAATTGAAAGAATTGAAAAATACCTGTAATTCAAACAATGGCTACCTTCACAAATTTGAAATTCCTCCTCCTTGCACAGTGCCAATAGCTGCCTCCACAAACAATTGTCGATTTGTACTTGCAAATTTGCAATCAACAATGGCAAGGCAAATGAAACAACTCCCACCTTCAAACAAATTTGCAATCAGCAATGGCAATGCAAGGCAAATTTGCAATCAACAATGGCTGCAAACTTTTGTGTGGTCTTATGAGGGAGGGGGCTCCTTTTATAAGTTCTTAGCAGCATTTTAGGGTTTACTAGCTTTTTAGGGTTTTTTTTAATGTTTTTTTGAATTTGTTTTTAATTTTTTTGGCCAACTGTCCCTTGCCCCCACCAGAAACCCCCGGAACAGTGTCAGACGTTTCCAGCACTATTATGGATGCCTCTGGGACGCCTCCAAGCATGCCCGGGCGTCGAGGGGGGGACGTTTCCTACAACACAAACATTTAATAATTTCCTCCACCACGATGTATTTTAGGTGTGATGGACTATGGCTCATGAATCCTATATATGTCACCTTCATGTTTGATCAATGTTGATGAGCATATTGCATCTTTCATGATAAACTCTCTGCAGTAGCTCTTTTGATTGTGGCCAAATGTTCGATCAGAGATAGAGCATCTACCCTCTCCCTGAAATGATTGTGCAACAAAGAACCCAATTAATCCCAATCTGAGATTGAAGTGGGAGTCAAACTTTTGAACCATTCCAAGGCCTTTCCCTTGAGAGACGATGCCAACAACCTGAGGGCCACATCCAGTGTTTGAAAATGATGTATGGTTCACAAATTTACCACATCACAGATATGATGTATGGCGGACACAGAGCCATCTCCATTGAAGTGTGGGAGTGCTTTGAGAGCTGATTTGGGATTGTCATTCCACTGCTGCAAGTTTAATGGTCCTCTGGAATCCCAAGCCACAAAAAGCTCAGATCTGGGATTTGCTATTAAATGCCGAAGGAGTAACGTTTTGACATGTGAGCAAGGAATTAGTTTTGACATTTCATGATAGCAGACCTGGAAGCAGGCCTATTCTTTCTGATTTTATCAGTTGGCAGCAAGGATTCAAAAGGGGTTTCTCTTCGCAAACGCTCTAGTATGAATCCTTTTCGTGGGCTCCTAGGTTTATGCACGAGTGGAGTCACCAATGACTCAAAACTGATTTTTTTTTAAAAGAACGGCAGGGTCTTGTAACAGGATATTTTGGGTTTGCAGCCAATAGATTTGCCAGGGGAGATGATGAGGTGCTCCAAAGAACTTATTTTAATGACTATCTGCCACAATCACAAAATATAAAACAACATGGTGGTGGCTAGTACCTAGAATAAAAAAAAATGCAGGTCTGATTTAAAACTATGACAAAAATAAAAAACAGACCCAATGGGCAATTCTGATTTTCCGCTCCTGTAAGCTGATTTTCCCGTATTCCACCACAAATCTGAAAGTATATAAACTGAAGAAAAAATAATGGGTGAGATTTCTAACAAATACAAACCAAAGCATTAAATTTGGGTCCCACAGAGCGTGCCAAAAACTATTGATGCTAAAATTTGTAACATACGATGTGCTCACCATAGAGTACCACAATTAGGAAGTTCCACCGCATGGGATGTGGTAATGAAACATCCCCCGCGATTCAAAGACCAGATCCTACTCTAGCGCTAATACAATGCTAATTGAGGGTGAAAAGGGCGAAGAAGAAATCAAAAACAACAAACAAGAAGAAAAGATGATGCGCTAGAATAGTTGTGTCCTCCATCCATCCAAAGGAATAATGCATAGAGCAACTGCTGTAGATTCAAACAAATCATTCCAAAACTGATTTGCAAGAGGCAAATACACACATAAACATAGACCAAGGGCAAGACAAAGCCACAAAATCTATAAAAAATGCTAAAATGTTATACAGTTGCATCAAAATTGCTGGAAATGAACAAAATTGAATTAAAAGCAATTGCCAAGACAAAAAATTCACAATGGAGAGCTGGAAAAATTTCATGTGCTGAGAGGAGAACCCATTCATCGAGAGACTCTCTATTTACTACAAAAATGAAGGAGAAGAGGAGTAATGGGATTTGGTTTGTGCATCTACCTGCCCAGAAATTGCAGCCACCATCAATGCAAAAACTGCCCAGTGATTGCACCTCAAACATTTGCCCCAGATTTCTCCAATCATCTTCTATGTTTACTTCCCACCAAAATGGCTTGCTGAGATTCCTCTCGTGAATGCATCGAACAATGGAGTGCAACAAAGGCCAAAAGCCTTCAATATTTGCATGCTCGCAAAATTCAAATATTTAAGCTTAAAAGATTTTAATAAGACAAAAAATGCCTTGAGATTCTCCGCCTTTAAGCCTACCCCACTCCCATGGCTTTTAAATTATGAAATATTTTAATTACTTTGCCTCTCCACCATTTAAATAAAGGCCAAATGCCTTTTATACTCTCCTCCATGCGTGCCCGTGAATAAAGCCTTGAAGTTGTTTGTCCTCTCCAACATTTTAATGAAATAAAAGGCAGGTCTCCATTTTAATATTATATGGGTCATTTAAATGGCAGCCATCCACTTATCAAACAAGAAGGAAATTAATCACAAGCTATCCATTTTGGTTAATTAATCCCTTCCCCGCTACAAAATTGCCAATGGCGAAGCATTCAAGTTTGGTAGAAAATAGTGCAATTATTCTAGGGAGCGGAATTTTGCATTAGGTTCAGTGGACCAGTGCAACCCCACATCTCCACAAACCACCTACCCAAATCCTCTTCACACGGGCGACCTAGATTCAGGAGTTTCGCTGACAAGTGTGGGCTATCCCCCTCTCCGTAGCACTTCTCTTTTTCTAAGGTTGATCCCTTCCCCAAGCCATAGAGATCCAAGTCACCCCCCAACCCTAGAAATGGCAACCTTCCCTCCATTTTGGGTCCAAGCCCAAGCAATTTCGTCTCACTTTGTGGGTGGGTGGATCCTACCAAATTCTTGTCATATCCCAATAAAAGCAATTGGGTTTGCGCCCGGGTTGTGTCTAGTCCAACTTTCCCACAAGAATCTCACACGACATGCAGCGCTCAGTAAGTCCTTTCCCTCTGATATTAGGTCTAAAAATGGTTTTACACTTTCATCTAGTTGGGAAGCCCTAGAGCTTGTTTTAAATGACTCTACACATCAATTGGAAGCAAATATGTTAGAAAAATGACCCTCATTAAATGTTCTGCTAGTCTCTAGCCCATGGTTCCATCTCTGTTGGACTCGATTTTGATTGCCTGGTCTAAATTTGGAGTCTCAACCATAGATATTCTCCCTATAAGATTTTTCCAAGTCTCTTTTGCCTTGGAAGAGAAATGTTCGGTTGTGGCCTCAGGGGGTCACTGGTTTCTCAAAAATGTGGATCTATGCCTCCACCCTTGGGAGCCCCACTTTGATACTTAAAAAGAAGACAATCTTTGCACCGTTGTCTAGATTCGTCTTTAAGGCCTCCCTCCTATCCACTATAGACCTAATATTCTAGAAAAAAATGGTTATCGTATCAAGAAATTCATCTCCATAGATCTTGTTGGTCCAATGGCTTCATATGCCTGACTCTACATAAAGATCACTGTTACGTGGGCACGTGTCCCCTAGATTTTGGTGACGTCTCGAACGTTTCAGGGACTTGGAGACTTCGAAGGGATGTCTCTAGTTTTTTTTTTTTTTTTAAATTTCTAATGCTTTTGCTTTAAAACAAAACCTTCCACCCCAAAATAAGTTATTATTTTCACAAACGCATTGAACCCTAATCTTGACAGTATCCTAAAAACATTAAATAAAGTTTAAACCTCTACATTTCATTGAATAAAGTTAAAATATTTAAATATTATTTTTTATATATTATTTTAATATGCATTCCCTGCCATCCCCAAAATCTGGGAATTTTTTTGGTTGTCCTAAAAACCCCATCCCCACATCTCTCTGCCTTAGAGACTTGGGTAACTATGATAAAAATGAACCTCTTCCTCCCCCTCCCAACGTCCACCTGCATTCTTTCCTCTTTGGCCAGTGGAAACAATCCCTAGATCATAAATTGCATAACCGGCGAGTACTCGCTGGTTACTAAGGTACTTGCTAGAAAAACCTTGAAATGAATAACCATTGCTCCAACTCGCCATATTTCTTTTGATCGTCGGTTTGTGCCTGCAAGCGAGTACTCATCGAGTACACACCATGTACTCATGAGTAATCGCGAGTAATCACCTGCAAGCCTAACACCTTGTAGATTCTTGTTGTATTTGCATGATTATGCAATTTTGTACTTTATTTGTATTCAAATCTAATAGAAAACACTTTCCGAACATTTTATAGACTCATCTGATACATTATGGCATTATGCAACTGTAATTTCTATAAAATTTATGTTTTTTTGATAAATTTAAGTATTTTTTTCCTTTGTCGATTATTCTCGGTTATTCGACCACCCCTATCAAATACTCCCCGGTTATCCAAAATTTCCCCTTGGTGAGTACTTTTCGGTCACGAGTATGTATAGTATGCCCTAGATTACAAGGGCCTCCCCTTTCAATGCTTCAAGTGCTGTCAACAAGGACATCTCACGAAGCTATGCCTTGGAAAGTTCCTTGGCCTCCATCAGCAACACTCCCTACCTCGGCCCTCTACCCCTTTCCCCTCTGCCAACCCTCTACATTTTCCTCTGCCCCACCCCCATCATCATTCTCCCTCCTTCCCCCTCTCATCCCTCCACTATCCTTCCCACCTCCCATTCCTATTCTTCCCCCTCCCCTAATGCTCTCAACACCCTTTGTGCCTATGAAGCCTCATCCTCCAATAGTGATCATGCTCCCCCCCCCTCTTGTTTCCTCCTCGATGGGCATCCTACAATCTCCAAGCTCTTTCTTGGCTCTGAACATCCAAAAAATCACTAGGCGTCGGAAATCCAACCTTGACAAGGATAAAGACCAGCTATAAATCTCAAGGATGAAGGAACAAAAAACCTTAAAATTCTACTTCTTTCACCAGAGGGGGAACAACCCTCCATTGTTGTAATAAGGTGTTTAAACGTCTTGTAATGGTAGACGCCTAAGTGCCTCTAACAAAAGGAGGTTGGTCAAACACCAACTTGAACTTAGAAGACCGGATGTTGTCTTCCTATAGGAAACCAAGATATCTACAGCAAACCTCTCCTCTTTTATCAAGAGTTTATAGAGCTTCTGGGAAGTTTTGAGGGTGGAAGCCAAGGACTTGGTTTTCTTTGGGACCCCAGAACAATAAAATGTTCCCTTGTGGTCTCTTTGGAGAACTGAATCTACTGTGACATCTACTGCTATGCGGAGGAAATCCAAGCACGCATGATTAATGTGTATGGCCCTAATCTGATTGGTCTAAAGAAAAGAACTTGGGCTGAACTACAACTTTTTCTTGAACTCAAAGAACTTCAAAAATCATCTTAGGGGGTGACTTTTATGTTGTTTTGTCCACTAATGAAAAGCATGTTGGCTGCCACAAAGTCACCCAATCGCAAAAGGACTTCATTGAGTTTATTTCACACTATACCCTAATTGAAATTCAACCAAAAGAGAACAAATTATCTTGGACCAACAGCAGTTCTTGATTTTGTAGCATTGCAAAAGGGATTGATAGTTTTCGCATCTTGGAATCATGGATGGAATCCCAATGGATCTTGGAATCTCGAAGCCTAAAAGTGTCAACATCTAGCAACTCCCCAATTTGGATTGACATCTTGGTAGACAATGCCCTTCTTAGATGTACTTTCAAATTTGAACTGATGTGATTTGAGACGGATCATTTGCCGACAAGGTCAAAACATGTTGGAAGGAATGCCCTAAAACAAAAGGTTCCAAAGCATTATGCTTTATGACGAAACTCAAATACATGAGAAGTTACCTCAAGGATTCGAACCATAGTCACCTTAAGAATATCTTCTTGTAATGGCTCAAGCTGACCTCTCCCTTATAAATGATCAGATTCAGCACTCTCGCCTATCTGAAGCACTTTTGCATCGAGAGAAATCACTTCTTAGTTCCTTAGTAGAAGTGTATGCCAAGGAAGAGATTTTTCAAAAGCAGAAATCACACGAATCTTGGCTGGCTGAAGCCGATGAAAACACAAAATTCTTCTACTAGTCAACTATCTCGAGAAGACATTTAAAAAATATCAGCCATAGGGGGAGATAATGCCCTGGGCCCAAGTGGTTTCCCTGTTGCCTTTTATCAGAACTTTTGGAATCTTATAGGCAAGGAATTCACTGATCCAAGCAAATCCTTAACGAACTCAATTACATATTCAGTCCTAATTCCAAAGAAAACAACAGTTTCTTCTTTCTCGGTCTTTGGTCCAATTTCTCTCTACAATACAATCCACAAAATCCTCACAAAGGCATTTGCAGAGAGACTCAAAATTGTCCTTCCAAGCCTCATCTCAAAAGAGCAGGGTGGTTTCATTCAAGGCAAGCAGATATTGTACGGAATTGTTCTTGCCCAAGAATCCCTGCACTCCCTGACAATTTCCTCCATGTTGTTCTTGAGATATTCAGCTTCTCGCCTACTGGGTGTGATTTAATTATCGACTGTGTCTCCACAGCCCACTTCTTGGTTCTTGTAAATGGCAGCCCAATGGGGATCTTTTTATCCTAATGACTAGAGCCCTCAACCAAGCATTGTAGGCAGTCATCTCTATAAGTAGTCTTCAGGGCCTAAAACTTGCAGAACGGGCTGCAGCTATCTCGCACCTCCTATTTGTTGATGACACTCTTCTTTTGGGACGTGCTTGCAGAAGAGAGGCCAACACACTCAAAGGTATCCTTAACATTTATTTACAGCATTTGGCCAAACTATCAGCACTAAAAAATCAATAGTCTTCTTCTTCAATACCCATCCCCGTATTCAGCTATCCCTATCCCTCGTCCTCGGTTTCTGAATTGGCTCCCTTCCAACCAAATACCTAGGAGCCCTCTTCTTTTCACGAGTTGGCAGGAAGCGCCTTTGGAAAAACTTTCTTGCGAAATTGGACCTTAGGCTCTCCTCTTGCAAAGGAAAATGGCTCAGCTTTACAGGCTGCATTAAACTTCTAAAGTCAGTCCTTCAAGCCCTCCAAGCCTACCTGCTTTCAGTTTTGAAAATCCCTGTAAACGTTCTTACCATGCTAAACAAAAAAAAGTAAATTTTCCTTAGGAATGGTCCTAAAATAGAAAAGAAGATTTCCCCAATTAGTTGGAAAAAGGCCTATCTTCACAAACACCTTGGTGAGGCAAATCTAACTAACAACAGATTGTATAATACTGCTCTAGGTGCTAGGCTGATCTGGCCTCTTTGTCAATGCTGATCAATTACTGAGTAGAATTATCATGCCAAATACCTGGGCTCTCCTTCCCAAGACCACCTTTTCACTACCTCTATCATTCCCAAAGGCTCCCACAACTAAAACTTCCTCAGCTCCTGCAGAATATAATTTCCACACATCTCACTTGGGAAATCGGCTCAGTCTCAAATTCGTATTTCTAGAAAGACTCTTGGCTAGGGTTTCCCCCATTAGCTAACCTAGACTTTCTAGCACTAATCTGAAAAGTATCGATTGCTACCTAGGGGCCAAAGCTGGAAATTTTTCTTCAACCCTCCAAAGCTCCTGGCTCGCTTATCTTGGAATGGAAAAACTCAAATCAGCTCAATGCTTCGATAGCCCAAATTAAAAAAATGAGTGCTATCCTTCGAGATAGGAAGCTACCCACAGGTAACATAATAGATACTCTGAAATGGAATGGTTCGCCATCAGGATCTTATGTAGTCAAGATAGGATGGCTTATCAAGGTACCTCATGTGTTGACCTAGAATGGCTGATCCATAGAATTTGGCCCCACTCAAAAGATGGAAGTTTTTGTGGCTGCCAGCTCAAACCAAAACTTTGGAGTGTGATAATCTCCTCAAAAGAGGATTCTAGGGTCCCAGCAGATGTGTCTTCTGTAAAGCGAATTCAGAATCAGCAGATCACATTCTCCTAAAGTGCCCAATAGCTATGCAAACATGGTTGTGGCTCCTCAGAAAATTAAAATATACCTAGGTCTTTCCTCCTTCAATCATTGATCTAATTAAAATATGGCCTTCCCCATCCCCATAATGTTGAGTGCTCTTTGGGCAGCAGCCCCAACATTGGTAATATGGAGCCTTTGACTGGAACTAAACAAAAGAATTTCCAGGGACTCGGCGGTCAGCTGCGACCAACTATCTCATCGCATTGAAGTGATAATTTCAGAATGGGTCTTCTCACTCCTAAAATCTTCTTGGCAACCTCCTAAGCCTAGGGATAATTTGAATCTCAAAAAATGGCCATTGATCTCTCCTCCTGTTAATGGGATAAGAGTTGCTCCCTCAAATAGACTCACTGTTAAATGGGCACCCCTTAAACTTGGTTGGACCAAGATTAACTATGATGGAGCCTCACGGGGGAACCAAGGAGTTGCACGTTTCAGTTGCATTATGAGATCTTCCAATTGCCACTTTTCTGCAGCATCCTTATCCTTTCTTCCCAATGCTACAAACAATGAAACAGAGGTGCAAGCATAGGTGGAAGGACTTCACCTTGCTAGATCACAAGGTGTCGAAAAGCTTGAAACTGAAGGACTCCATTTGGATATCACTGCAGTGGAAAAAAGAAAAACTCCAAACTAGAAATTGAATTATCTCCAAGGTCTAGTGTATGAATCTCAACACCTCTTCCAATAAAATTCTTTTTCACATTGCTTCCGAGAAGCCAACAAAGTGGCGGAGCTACTCGCAAACCAGGGGTGGAACATGGTGTTTTCCCCAAATTCGAAAGCACTCTTTCTTCGAACTGGCTGGGATTGGAGGATTTACTCAAACAAGACTTTTTTCAGATTGACTTAAGGAAAAACAATTAAAAATAAAGAAATAAATAAAATAGACAAAAACATACTTTGGAATTGGCTTTGAAGGCAATCGCAATGATTCATTGGATTCATTTCTAATGTAATCATTGCCTAATATTTCCTACAGCCACACGTTTCACTCCCACGCCCTTCCCTCCTCCCAAGGTCCTTTATGAGGACATTGCAAACTTGGATGAGACTTAATTCCTGCAACCATGTTGTATCATCAAGGTGGAACGTAGCAATTAAAATGGCAATATGGCAAACTTTTCTTCCCTAACTCTCACCCCAAGAAGGCATTACAAATCGGCAACACTTTCCTGTCACACTCTTCCTGCACATTCCAATTTTTCACCTACCACCATGGCATCTGCTGCAAGTCCATCAGAGCCTTTTGTTTCAGATGCAGATTTCATTTCTTCTTGTTGCCTACAAGCTTGTTTTGTCCTCAATGGCCTAGAGGAGGATTTTGTCAGATACACCATTCATTGTGTTGTTGTAATGTCCCCTTCCAGTTGAAATACAGAATTATGGGATTTGTTAGCAAACCCTTTTTAAGAAAAAATCTAAGATTCTAAATAAACCCTTGATTCTGAAAATTTAGGATAAATCCCTTTTAACTTGAAATTCTATAGAAATAATTAAAGCGATTGAACGCCCACATAGAGCAGAATTTTTATTGAAATCATATTGCAATGCAAAGTACAAAATATAATATGTTGGCTGAAACCCTAGCCAAAATTATGCATGCAAAATTCATAATAGTAACCCTACATTTTTATGCCCACTTGGCATTTACAAACAGCAAACCCTAAGGGAAGACCCTGTGCTTGTACAGTTGACCATGCAAATGAATCGGTTGGCTGCAAATGGAATCCAAGTTGATTGATGATGGTGTTCACAAGCTGAAAATGATTGAATGGGAGGTATGGCTGGCTGGAGATGATGTACAGATGGATGGAGAATGATGCCCTAAATTCTAGCAATGACCAGAACTCTGAAACCCTAGTACAGTTGTAGCATCACTGTAGCAATTTTGTTTAGGGTTGATATCACTGTAGCAAATTGATTTAGGGCTGAAAATGAAGACATCAGCAATGGAGAGATGTATGGTTGCTGCCCTAGCTGGTACAACTGGGTGGAAACCCTAGCACAAACCTTGGAAGGAGCTTAAAATATGATAAATCTACCTAATGATTCTCCCAAATGCTGAAATCTGACAATATGTTGATTTGAAGGCACAATGTAGTTCCTGAATGGAACCACCTCACAAGACCAGAGGCTTTTCATCCTTAAATCTCCTTATCCACCGGAGGGTTTTCGTCCTCGAAGGCTAAAAGCTGAAGCAAATGCTCAAACTTACAAAAGTGTAATTGATGATAGGAAAAAGATTATCGCCCATGAACCCAACACCCCTATTTATAGTTTTACTTTCACTTTTGCCGAAGAAAGCATCTAATAAGCTTTTAGAAAAGCAATGCCCCCTTTTTATTTTTATTGTCTTACTTTATTGATAATAATACAATTAAGTCTCCCTTTTGATTATGAATAGACAAGAACAAATTTTAAAAAGTATTATTATTAATTATTTCCCTAATTAAAATATTTTGAAAAGGGGACATCACAATTTGCCCTTTCCAAAATTGCTTGTCCTCAAGCAATTGCAAGCTCAATTGCTATGACTTTCCCCAACTAGTCGTCTTTGTAATAACTAGATCCTAATTCATCGTTGGGAACTTGCAATTTCATATTCTAAATTCCTCGTGTGATGCAGTATGATCCTTCAACTGCACAGCCTTGGCTGCCCTTGAAACCTTCTCCATACATGCATCTCGGAGACCAACAATGTTATTGGCCAAAGATGAAGCAACAATACAAACATTTGCTTCACATTTGATCAAGAATAATTTGAAT
Source organism: Torreya grandis (assembly GCA_037957365.1). Classification (NCBI taxonomy): domain Eukaryota; kingdom Viridiplantae; phylum Streptophyta; class Pinopsida; order Cupressales; family Taxaceae; genus Torreya; species Torreya grandis. The sequence goes on from JARHVA010000212.1 coordinate 5,116,004, forward strand.
GTATCGATAAGTGCATTTGCTTCCTTTACTAAATCCATGACATCTTTATCAAATAAGTGCTCTAGCAATCCATTGATAAATGTAGATTGCCCTGAATCTTGAAAGTGATATATGCCTCTATCTAAAGGTGCTTTGAGTCCTAACATTAAAGCATGAAATTCCATAAACACCTTCACCATTGTACCTCCTAAAATATGGTGCAAATCTGATTGTGTATAGGCTGGAAACAAGTTACAACAGTCACAAACCATCTGGAATTTTCCCCAAATCAGAACTATGGTGGCTGACATGTTTATTCCCTTTAGCTTAAGACCTTATGCCCACATCATCTAGTGATAAGATCCCGTTAAAATGTGCAAACTTGGAGCTGTTCATAACTGATAACAGCAGCTTATGATCTGAACTTATCAAAACCGGCAACATGGCACTGGTACAGCAGCTGCAAAACTGAATACCATTTGTATGAGTGCAACTGAAATAATGTGGTGGCTGATAATGGTGATGACAGCAGCATTAATGGTGGCAATTAGGTTCATAGGTGCCCTGGATATGTTTCCTCTATCACTTGACGGTAGTATCCCATCACCACACATTCCCTTCATGTCTTGTTGGTGATCCTTTGCACAAATATCCAAGTTTGGAGTTATTTCACCATGCTTATGCTGCACAACTCATGTATTTATGTGAACTTCCCATTGAGATCTTCTTGTGGTCTTATAACTTTTTCAATAGGAAGGATATATCCAACACAATTCCTCAACTCTTGATGAAACTCTTTACTCAAGGGCAATCTCAAAAGTGCAAAATCAAACACTATGCAAAACTAATCCAAAATAGACCAAAATTCCAAATATCATCATGAGAAGATATCTCACCTAATCCCATGTCATAAGAGTCATTGCACACCTTGTGTCTACCCCAAGTGCTGAGAAGTTTTTGTGCCTTCATGATGCAAAGAATGGTGAAGCCATCTTGTAGTATCTCATCCTTTGTGAATTCTCCTTCACACATCCAAGGTTGGCAAACCTGTATGTAGCTTGATTCCAAAAACACCACGCCATGCTTAGTCATAAAATCTTGAACAGCAAAACGACACCCATCATGCTTACCATCATCTAGCATCAAGCATCCCATTGTGATTATCCCCGTTAGGCCATCATCTATAACCTTGTCTTCAAATGTAGAACTTGGCTCCAAGGAGTGATCTATGAATCATAAGCATTGATCCTCCAAAACTTTGTTAGAATGCACAACATACTCTATATGATTCCTCATGAACTTCATTTATATCCAAATGCATGGGATGAAGAATTCACTAGAAATAGTAATATTGATCTCATCAAAGCCTTTATCCTTCTTGTATCTGAAAAGATCACCCAAATCCCACATGTAAAAACAATTTTGGTCTTGAATGAAAGTATCTATATGCCCTATGCTGCAAGTAGTATCCTTGACCCTATCACCACTTTTAGAATGCTTTCCATGATGACATGAATCTTGTAATGGCATAGTATGAAGCAACAAATCTGAAATATGACCATCCTTTACATACCTTGCACTGTAATCAAAGTGTTCACTTTCCTTTGCCCAATTAGAAATTGTTGATATATCCTCAACACCTCCATCCTTGTGACTCAAACTTTTCAAGTTAGGATCAACATTCTCCTCAATTGCATGCTTATCAACATGGCTATCTTGAAATTCAATCATAGACGACAAGGACTCACCTTTTGGAAGATCCCTGAGTAGTTCATGGATTGGCACATCTATTTCCATCTTCAGCTCTTTGCATTTAGCTAGTGATGCCTTTTTCTCCTTGACTTCATCGATATACATGCAATTATTATAAGTCAATAAAACATCTTCTACTATCAAAGGATATTTACACTCACCCTGCATGTTGGATCCCTCATGTTCTTGTTGAATGTCTTGTGACTCTGAATTTGACTGTTCTTCTTGCTTCTTGATTTCTTAGCAATCTTTTGAGGTTTTGACTTACCCTCTTTCTTCTTCAACCTTCTACTTCTATTTTCTTGGTATATCTCCAAGAATTCTTCAAAGGTATTATAAGATTTGTAGATGTTAGACTTTTTATCATATATGTCAAAGGCAAGAAGTTGGTCCTCATTTCTGTAACACTACCCTTCTATACATGCCTCGTAAATAGGATTATTCTTTCGTGATCTTCTAAATGAAGTTAGATCTTCATATCTAATAATAAACTGCTCTAATAACTAGTTCTTAAAATCTTGGCTCTTCATTCACTCCAAAATATCCTCAATTGGATCTGTAGATCTCTCTCTGATTTCCCATTATGCTACATTAAAATTTTGATATAACCCTGCAGGCTGGCAAGATCAATGCTTTGATACCACTGTAATGTCCCTTTTTGGTTGAAATACTAAATTATGGGATTTGTCAGCAAACCTTTTTTTAAAATAAATATGAGATTCTAAATAAACCCTAAGGTCTGAAAATTAAGGATAAATCCCTTTTAACTTGGAATTATATAGAAATAATTAAAGTGGCTAAACACCCACAGAGAGCATAATTTTTATTGAAATCATATTGTAATGCAAAGTACAAAACATAAAATATTCGCTGAAACCCTAGCCAAAATTATGCATGCAAAAATCAGAATTGCAACCCTAGATTTTTATGTCCACTTGGCATTTACAAACAACAAATCTTAAGGGTAGAACCTGTGCTTGTACAGTTGACCGTACAGATGAATTGGTTGGCTGGAAATGGCATCCAAGTTGGTTGATGATGACATTTACAAGCTGAAAATGACTGAATGGGAGGTAAAGCTAGCTGGAGATGATGTAAGGGTCGCTAAAGAATGATGCCCTAGCTGCCAACACTGTCCATAAGTCTAAAACAATAGGTATGCAACCCTAGTACGACTATAGCATCACTATAGCAATCTTATTTAAGGTTGATATCACTATAGCGAATTGATTTAGCGCTGAAAATGATGACATCAGCAATGGAGGCATGTATGGTTGCTTCCCTACTTGGTATGGCTGGTCAAAACCCCTAACATGAACCTTGGAAGGAGCTAAAAATATAATAAATTTCCCTAATCGTTCTCCCAATGTTGAATCCTGTCGGTATCCTAAATTAAAAGCACAATTGTAGTTCTTGAATGGAACCACCTCACAAGCCCAGAAGGTTTTCGTCCTCCAGTCTCCTTATCCACTGGAGGGTTTTCGTCCTCGAAGGCTGAAAGTTGAAGCAGATGCTCAAACCTGCAAAAGTGTAATTGATAATAGACAAAATATGATGTCCCATGAACCCAACACCCCTCTTTATAGTTTTATTTTCACTTTTGCCAAAGAAAGCATCCAATAAGCTTTTAGAAAAGCAACGCCCCCTTTTTATATTTATTTTGACTTACTTTATTAATAATAATACAATCAAGTGTCCCTTTTGATTTTGAAAAGACTAGGACAACTTTTAAAAAGTATTATTATTGATTATTTCCCTAATTATAATATTTTGAAAAGGGGACATGACAGTTGTTATGACGACTTCAGGAATGTTGATAAATCCCCAAACTTTGCTCAGGAAAGCTTCCTCTGCAGATTGGCAACGGTCACTCCAACATTTTACACTTTCTTCCCCCCTAGAGCTTTGCCAAGATCAGATGAATGTAAAGCCACCTGGGAAATCTACAAGCCCACATTGTTGGTTAAGGAGCAAGATGCAAGCTTTTGAGGAGCTCCCTAATTGGCGCCTTCCCAAGGAACAAGTGGTGGTTGAGAACATGGTGACAAGCAGCAGGGAAGTGTCTTGGAACAAGTCTTTCTCAGCCTTAGTTAAACAAGCAAAACACTATGTGAAGCATCTAATTGGTCTTTTTGTGACTTCTCCTAGCAAACAATATGTAGGCAAAGATAAGTCTCTCAGGCGCAATTTCTACAAGTGGTCATCAGCCATGCCTCGCTCTTCTATGAAACAGTCCTCGACCTCCGAGATGCGCAGCACACTCAAAAGGTGAACAGAAAGTATGCAGAGGATTGGATCCACAAAGGCTTCAGCCCTAACAACATTGTTGAACTCCTCCCTGCACATTTTCTCAGCTCCATGATGTATGGCTAATTCCTTTTTTGTAGATGTTGATTTCATTTTCACTACCTAGTACGATTGCCTTGGGTTCTTTTACCATCATGATAAATTTATGGCCTGTTTTAAGGATTTGATGATAACACCGGTGGATTTCTTGTCCATCCAAGCTTCCAAAAAAGGCAAGGCCCCTGTTGATGCCCTTGCACTGGTCTAAATTATGCTATCTCCACTACCGTGTGTTTTTTGTGGAAATGGAAATGTTGTATGCCTGCGAGATGAGTTGGCTCCCCTTGATGGTGGTTTTTCTATGTTGGACCTCTAGCACTACTTTTTGATTTCGCTCTACAGTGGGTTCGCCACCTTTCCTTCTATTTTGCACTTGCATGTTTTTCTCAACGAGTGAGGACCCCAAAAGAACCCCTCGTTTAATCAATCAAAAAGAAACATGTGTCTTTCCTTCTTGAATGTCCTCCTTAAAATAAAAAAGGATGCTTCTCTCACTCGACGACTTTAGATAAAGAGAACACAGACAGAACTTTATCTTCATGCCTCATCTCACCACCATTGCTCATAAAAAAGCGGTCTTTTAGACATTGTCTACTATATCCTTAAAATCTCAAATGAAGAATGCCAAGAAGAAGAGAAAAGCCACCTAACCATGGTCTTCAAGAAAAATGGTTATAACAGTAGACAAATAGCTAGAGATTTTCAAAAAGCAAAGGATTCTCTTTCAAAGTGTAAGAGTATCGAAGCATTCGATGAAAGACCCTTGGCTTTTCTCCCTTACATTGACGGAGTGTCCAATAAGATTGCTAGACTCCCAGGGTGCTAAAATATTAAAACTTCATTCATTCCGCTCAACAACATTAGGTAATCACTTAAAACCTCGAAGGATCATCTTGAGCCTAAATTACAAAGTTGAGTTTACTGAATGCAATGCTTGTGTGGGAGATCATACACAGGATAAACTAGAAGGTCAATCTTAACTAGGATTAAAGAACACAACACAAGCATTCTTTTAATAAGATGGAAAAATTAGCCCTTGCGGAGCACTCCAATAAAGCTAAACACCACATTTGCATTGATAAGGCTGCAATGGTTGTAAAAGATGATCACTATCTCATGAGAAAACAAAGCAATCGAGATCAGAAAATGTACCAATAAATTTAGTAGGGATGAAGGTTTAAACCTAAGTCATACTTGGAAACTTACAATTAAAATACTTAGCATAGATTTATAACTTACTAAGAATAATTAAAGTATGCAAATATTTTAGTGAGTTTTGGCCTACTTTGTTAATTTATTAAATCGAATCAATTGGTTGGTGTGTGTTGTCAACCTGGAGTTGCACCTTGAATCGAAGACATGCTGAAATGGCTAATCCTCTCTCTAGTTGAAACAAGGGGATCTTCTCACGAGGGTGGGTGCCTCAATGGTGAAAAGAACCTCCAGAGAAGGCTAGTTCCTATAAGATGTATCAATGAGAATCTCAACTTCTACGCTACAAACTTCCTGGATAAAACGGAAGAAAGAACTTGAAAGGAAATCCTAGCTAAAGCGGTGATACACCTAATTTGTTTGATCCACACAAATCGAGCTTTTAAGAACACTGATTCAGACAAGGAAGAGGCAGAACTTCAAGTCCAATTGATCAATACACATAAGTATTTCACGAAAAGATTATGTCTAATGATCTAAGCTTGAGGGAAACGTCGAAATAGCCCTGATGAAAAGGCACTAAACAACCGCTAATATCCACTATAAACTCGGCAAAAGACGTTCAAACACAGAACGTGACCTACATAAATGACTAGCGTGTAACTAGGTACAAATCTAGATTTGACAAAGAAGGAAAATCTTTCACTTAGGTAAATCTATAACAAAAGTACTCTATACCAGCTGTTGGAAATTGAAAAACACAATCCTCTTCTTATTAATTCTGAAAAAAATTACATCACAAACTTTGGCAAAAGTTTTCTTGCCAAAAGAGGGATCCCTTATCTAAGGCTAACAAGCCATTAATATAGAAAATTACAAAAAGCCAAGAGATTGGCGTTGAAAAATAGAGAGGGAGTAAACTCAAACCAACTCAACCTTTACAAAAGTCTATTTTGTCTTGCATGAAAGTTTTTTGCGTTGAAAAAGAAGACAAGCTTTGGATGCATGAAATTTACGAATAAATGTCTTGACTTGAAAACCGGTCAACTCCAAAACAAGAATAGTCAAATCCACTCGAACTGTTGGAATGTCTAAAAGTCTCCCCTTTGCATGAAATCAATGCAAATGTCAAATTAAGAATTACATTTGAACCGCCGAAACGTTTCAAGCTTTGAGACAAACGAGAGTTCGTGCATGGAATTTTTTTGTTTAAGCTTTCCACTGTTCCACTACTCGAGTCCTCGTGCAAAGCGAGCCTCTATTTAAGAACTGAAGGTGGCGTGTTAGAACGGTCAAATCTTGTTCATGGTTGTTGCATGCTCTTGTATTCTCGGACTATTTAGACATGTTCACCATCTGTATTTGTCTTTTCCATGAATCTTCCCTTTGTTTTCCCTTGCATGAAATCCACGAGTTTATTCTTCCGGGCTTGACTTGGTTCTCGGCTTTTTTGTTCATCCTTGTCTGAACAAATATCTGTGATTTTCCTATGTGTATTCTTCCTTGGTTATTTCCCTGTGTATTTGCTCTTTGGTTTTATTTCCTTCGGAAAGAATGTCCAGAGTCCCTTTAATTTCTTCATTTCCTTTGGATTTTTCTTGTTGACTTCTCTTTCTCGATGGAATCCTTTGAACAAAAAGTCCGATGGATTTTTCTTTCCTTTGTTTATATTTCTTTGGGCCTTTTAAAGGGCACCCGGGCTTTTTAAAATTGTCCTCTGAAAGGTCATACCTTCCGCTTTTTTGAAGAACCTTCCCGAAGGGCAGATGCCCTTCAGGAAAACTGTAGAAGACCCTTTTTTGCCTTGAACCATCTTTTTTTTGGAATGGACTTGGCCTTTCGGAGGAATTGAAAAGCCCCTCGGGCTTTCTGTGAAGGACCTTCCCGAAAGGCACATACCCTTCGAGAAAACTACCAACGTCTCTCTTTGAAGTGGCCCTTGGGCTTTCTAAAACTGTCAGATGAATTGTCTGCATCCTTAGAAACATAAAGTGAACCAACTCAAAGGGTACATACCCTTCGAGACTTTTGAATTGGACCTTCCCAAAGGGCAGGTGCCCTTCGGGTCTTTTCAACTGTGTTTTTCCTTTTCTTCCGGAAAAAAGTCCGAAGGAAATAAACTTTGATAATATCCCTCTGGCTGTGAAATGGCCTTTCGAAAAAATGTGCCCAAATTCTTTCGGATTTATTGTCCGACACCCTTCTACAGTTCCTGTCTCTTGATTTCCTTCGGACAAATTGTTCGAAGGAAATAAACTTTGCACAACTGCCACTTAGTCATTTTTTTGGACTTTTATACAGTCCTTTGAGAGCTCTTTCTCTCGAACAAAATGTCCGACGAAATAGTCCACCTCTTATAACCCAAAAAAATACTTGAGAAGACAAAATAAATTAACTTACAGCTTGTATGTCTTGGCTTTTCGCTGTACGTGATGCTTAGAAGAGCAGAAAAACAATTTCAAACTGTTGTAGATGACGTTTTTAGAAGGAGAAAAGGCCCCTTTAAACTGTTGCATGTGTCCTTTTGAGCGAACTATATGCTCTATATGATGGTTGTAGGAGTCCATCAGAATTTACAAGGCCGTAGTAGACCTTTTCGTCATCATTTGCATCGTTGTATTTGCACATTTGCATTGGTTGTAATCAAGAAAGCTCCTTGGAAACCTCTGAATGACTAAACTTCACCTAGTTGTAGATGGCCACTTTGGCTTATACCTCGCTATAGATGGCCACTTGGGTGGCTGTAAATGCACATTTAAGAACCCCAAAACTGATTCACAAGACAAACTTGGCACCATAGCAAAGTTTCGAATAGTAGGGATGACAATTTGCGTTGTGGGGGCAAAATTGTCAACATTTTTGGCGACTCCACTGGGAAGCATCCATGCTATGCTAGAGAACTCAAACCATATAGATGCTATTCGAACTCCCAAATGGTAAAGCTGATTTCTGACTGAAAATCTCCTCCTGACCTTGGCTGAAGTAACCTTTCTCCCTCAAAATAGGAAGGAAAAAACACGAAAACAGGAAAACTAAAAAGCAAATGTGCAAACAGGTACTTATTGAACAAAACTGAAGCAAACTACTGTGCTTGAACAAGACTTGGAGGAAAGCAAGAAATAAACTATGTACATAGAGCTTTGCTCTTCAATAGCAATGTTTCAGATGTATCCCATTGACTGGGATTGGAAGCTCTTGGCCGCCCATCTTGGCAAGTTGGAAGGCATTATGGGATTTGCAGCTGGACATCGTGTATGGGCCACTCCAAAGGGAATCAAACTTCGTGTGCCTTCCAGATTTGGCTCAATCCTCATCCCACTTGAGGACCAAATCTCCTTCATTGAAGCTTCGTGAAGAAGCTCCATTGTCAAACGTTCTTTTCACCTGTGCCTGATGACTTTCCATGGCTAGCATGGATTGATTTATTGTCTCTTCCAACTCCATAAGCTCTGCATACCTAATTTTCATAGGCTCATTCTCCAACAACTCAAGTTGATGCATTGGTTCTAAAGCTGAAAACTCAAGAGAAATAGGTAACATTGCTTCCTTACCATATACTAGCTTGTATGGAGAGTTGACTATTGACCTCTTGTAGGTGATCCTATCAGCCCATAGAGCTGACTTCAACTTGAGATGCCATGACCTCTAATTGTCTTCAATAGTCCTTCGTATGATCCTTAAGAGGTTCTTGTTTGTAGATTCAGCAAGGCCATTTCTTTGTGGATAATAGTTCGATGAAGTGCTGAGATAAACTCCGTGTGGACAGCCAATGAAAAAAAATTGCATTGTCAGAAATAATGGTTGAAGGAACTCCAAACCTAGAAAGCAAGCCTTCATAGAAATCAAGAACGTTAGTTTCGTTTGCTTATTTCAATGCAATTGCTTCCATCCAACATGTGAAGTAATTCGTAGCTATTAGAATCCACTTATGCCCTAAACTCGAAGGAGGATTAATGAGACCAATAAAGTCCAATCTCCACTGGACAATATGTTTATCCACTGCAATTGGCTGAAGGGGCAGGGCTGCAAGTTTAACTTTTCTTACAAACATAGCACATTGTTTGCACTTCCTAACCCATGTATGGCAATCGCCAAATATAGTAGGCCAATAGTACCCACCTCTCATGATTTTAAGTGTCGTAGTTCTTGCAGAAAAGTGTCCTCCACCATGTCCATCATGGAATTCTTTAAGTAATCTTTGAGTTTCGCTTGGTTCCACACACCTTAGTAACATTCCATTAATATCCTTTTTGAACAAAACACCATCAACGAGCAAGAATGAAATTGATTGCAATTTGAAATACCTTCTTTTTGAAGCACTTAAGTGAGAAGGGTAAAAACCATCTTGCAAATAGCTTACCAAATCACAAAACCAGCTGAAAGGTGAGGTGTAAACAGCAGCAATCTCTTCATCATTTGACACTAAAACAACTTCATTAGTTTCTTACAAGTCCTGAGCTAGATGCTCACAAAGTTCTTTGCCTCTAACCAGCTTTTCAACCTTAATTTCCATGTCATATTCCATTATCTTGGTTATCCAACCAGCGCTCTTCTATGTCTTTGTTCAGAAAAAATTATTTGATGCTTGGATGAGCAACCATTAGATATATTTTATCATTAAACAAATGCCTAAATTTCTTTAGAGCTCTTATAACTGAAAGGACACGCTTTTCAACAAAATAATACCTTGTTTCATACCCCTCCAAGCCTTGGCTGTAGAAAGCTATTCGCTGCTCTAAATCTTCATGATTCTGCTGCATAAGAATGCCTAAAATGGTGTCCACATTATCATACATATATAGAATGAAATCTTTCGTAAAATCCGGATTTAAAAGCATAGAAGCACTAGCTATGGCTTTCTTAACATCTTCAAACCCTTTTACTCCCTCCTTGGACCAAATGAAGTTCTGATTTTTCTTTAGCATCGCTGTAAGTGGTTTAGCTACAATAGCGAAATCTAAAATGTATCTCTTTATAAAGTTGATTTTTCCAAAGAAACTTTGCAAAGCCTTTTTGTGCTTAGGCAAGGAGAGTGCAAGAATGGATTGAATCCTATTGGAATCTATGTTTAAACCATGCTTTGAAACATGTCCAAGAAGCTTACCTTCATGAACTCAAAATAGGCACTTTTTGAGATTTAGAGATCCCAAATTGCCTACACCTTTAAAAAACTTGCTTTAGATGATCCATGTGATCTTCTGCATTCTTTGAAAACATTGTTATATAATCCAAATAAACAAGCACAAACCTGTTAAGAAGGCCTTGGAAAGCCATATCTATGGCTCTCTGAAAGGTTGCTCCAACATTACACAAATCGAATGACATCTTTCTGTATGCAAATGTTTCCCACTTAGTTGTGAAGGTTGTCTTGAATTGGTCCTCTTCTTTGACCAAAATCTGATTGTAACCACTATATCCATCCAACAAGGAAAATCTCTCTAACCCTGCAACAAGTTGTAAAATTTGTTCCATTGATGGCAATGGAAAATGGTTTTTAAGCGAAGCTCTGTTTAAATCACGGAAATCAACACACAAATGAATCTCACCATTCTTTTTTTGTACTGCAACGAGGTTCGCCACCCAAGTTGAGTGCTTGATTGGAAATATAATAGTTGATTCTATAAGCTTCTAAAGCTCAACTCTCATCAACGGCTCAAGCTTTGGATTGATTGGCCTTTGTCTTTGTCTCACTAGTTTAGTTTCCTTCTCTAGCTCAATGGTGTGTTGAGCCAAACTTGAATCAAAACCTTTGAAATCACTATACTACTATGCAAATATATCAGCAAAACTTGTGCATAAATCAATGAAAGTTTTTTTTTGTGGAGTGCATACCTTGCCCAATTTCAAAATTTTACCAGCTGCAATCTCTACATTGGCATAGTGTTCTTCCTTTGTTGACAAGGATGATTTCTCTTTCCTTAGCTCATCATCTTCACTGAAAATATTTTCAAAAGTGACCAATCCCTTGGGTAGCCTATTTGTTTTCAATTGTACAATCTAATCACCATACTATTGTAAGTGTTTCAACTGATTTTTTGAAGAAAACTCAGCCTCTTCCTCCAAAAATCTCACAATTTGATTGTCATTTTCAAACACCTACCAATTCTCATGGTTATCTGGAACAGAAGGCCTTACAACTACCTTTATATGTGACTGAAAATTGTCACTTTTTACATCAGTTGAAATGTTAAATTGTGCCCCAACAACAACCAACCTATCAGCACGTTTATTCCTATCTCTTGGTATTGCCTGAATATTAAAACCCTGAAAATCAAGTAAATCCCAAACTCTTGTGTCTATAAGATTTAAGCAACAGATTCTTGCATACATTCAAATCTCTTACTTGATGGACTACAAGTTCACCATCCCCAAACACTTGCAAACAATTGACTTTCATCTTCTTAGCCCACTGCAAACCGTGAACTAGTGTTTCATATTCAGCAACATTGTTTGAACAGCGAAACTGAAATTTAATAGAGGAGAAATACCTTTGTTCAGTAGGAGAAATTAACATCATTCCAACTCCGGTTCCATGCTTATTTTTTGATCCATCAAAGTACAATTGCCACAAGCCTTCATTAGATTCATTTTTTTTTACCATGGCTGGAATTGGTGCATCATTCTCATGAAGACAATACACACCAAGACCTTCCCCTTCAATTAGCGTGTAGAGATCATGCTCATGCAAGGTAAAAGCCCACTCATCAAAAAACAAATTTGGAACTCCATCCAATGGTGAGTCATTTTCTACATCACTAGTTTGTAATATTTCATCTGAGATGATACAATTTGCACTGACAACATTTGGTATATAAGGCTCCATATGAAAACGTGCAATAGGCTCTGATTAACTTTGTATCATACCTGGTTCTGAATAGCAAATAAGTCCAATTAGCTGATAAATATCCCCCAATCTTTGAGGTGAAGTCCCTTGAAAAGCACGTAGCAAAATAAGGAGGCAAGTCCACCACTACATCTTACTGAATAGTAACGTTAGGACAAGCATGTAATGTCAATTTCAAATCTTTGATAATGCCTACCGTCTTTGCTGGTGAACCATCCAACTGCAATACCCCTTTAGTATTTGGCGTATTAACAAGGTCAAGCTTATCTGCAATCTATTTGGGCATTACTGTACTGCTAGCTCCACTATCCACCATACAATTATGAACCAAAGTATCACCCACTATCAAAGAAAGATAAAAAAGAGTTTTCTTTGATTTTACCTCAGTTTTGTCCACCTTTGACATCTTATCTCCTTGCTTTACCTATTGCTTAGTTGGCTGATCCGAATTTGTCAAGACAACACCTACTTTCTCAACCGATTTTGGAGACAATTCAAGAGCTGAAAGTTCTTGAATGAGTTTATCCTTTTGCCTTGAAATTGAAAGAGAATGCCACATGCTAATGCTGATGTTAGACTTCATTTGATCTACAATATTGAACTGAGATGCACTAACCTTTGATTGCACTTTCTGAAGCACTTGCTACTCACAAATTAGAGGTATTTACTGCACTTTACTAACCTCTATATTCTATTTTTTTTGGGTTGTGGGGGCAACAAACTGCTCTTTTGTACTTTTAGCAACAATACTAAGAGTACTTGAAGTATTTGCTACTGCTTGGGCTTCATCAACAGCTCTTCTTTTAGTTCTTTGATAGGTTATAGCTGCAACTTGACCACTTGAATCGTTAATTTTAACAATCTAAGTAAAAACAACATGATCATCGACCTGCCAATTTACATTAATAGCATCAGGCTGCCCTTGAACTTGATGAGTCTCTCCTTGTGATGTCACCCTGTATCTTGATATTGACCTCCTTGAAAAGAGAACTCTTCTTGTGTCATTTGTGGCATGGTGATGTTCTATGATACCAATGCTTGGTTTTGAGCATCATTGAGATTTGAGAGCTGTCAACCTGAATCCTACACCAAATTATTTTGAGGTGGGATTGGAACAATGGCTTTTGAAGTGGAAGGAGCATTCGGATCAAGAGCAGCATATGGCTTAGCTGAAATTATGACTCCTTATACTTGATAGGGTGGTCTATTTTCTCTGAAACCCTAATAAGACCTTTGATCTTTGAAGGACTGATAGTTGTTCTGATTTTGTTGTTGATAGGGCCTATTTGATTACAATTGCTGCCTTTGGAACTGTACTATTTCATTTTCAAAAGATTGTAACAAACTTTTCAACTGTCCTATCTCACTAGCTTGACTAGTAGGGGTTGCAATAGGAACTTGAGGTGCTGGAATTGGAGCCAAGGATGGAATTTGAGGAACTTGAGGGGCTAGTATAGAACTTATTTCTGAAAATATGGGCATTGGAGGTCTTAGAAAAGGCTTACCTGCTTGTATCAAATTATTTTTTGCCCTTATTGCAATTTCATAAGCATCTGACAAAGTAGTACCACCCATTGACTGTATCATCACACACTAATGTCAGAATTAAGAGCTTTCAAAAAATACAGAAAGGCATATTCAAGAGATGGCCTAATCAGAACCGGTATCTTGGTCCATGTCTTCTGGAATCTGAGATTAAAATCGGACATGAACTCATGAGGAGCTCTCTGTATGACAGTTAATTGCTCAACTAAAGATAAATGATCAGATTTATCTTCAAATTGCTTGACTAAGGCTACACCCAATTCATCCCAGGTGGAAATGGATCTAAGTGGGAGGGCTCTATACCACTGTAATGTTTTTCCTTTGAAAGATGCAGCAAACAATCTAACAGCAACATTATCCTTAACAACATTATGACTTGAACAAAGATTAGCCACATCCTAGATATGCTCAATAGGGGTTGTTTGATTTTCTCCTGAAAAGAATGGAATACTTTTTAGGGCAAATACGAGAATGTCATCAAACTGTGTTAAATTGGGTGGACTTCCCCTATTGAATGGAGCAAACACTTGATTTCTAATGGCCATCTGGATAGTGGGGATTGCAATGTTTAGAATGATAGGATGAAGGGGAGGTAAATATTCTCTTTGAGGATATGGCTTTGCCCTCCTAAACCTTGCTCTTTTATAAGTTACAAATTCAAAAGGAATACCTTTACTTGTTGATCTTGTGGTAACCTTTGGCGTGAACGGATTACCAAAATGATGCTATGAACTCTGCAACTGCATGTACATGAATATTCTATGCTGCTGCGAAAACTCTTCAGATATGCAAAGAACTTTTTCGAAGTCCCACCGCGCATGCCAAAAACTATTGTCAACTTGGAGTTGCACCCTGAATTGAAAATTTGCTAAAATTACTAATCCTCTCCAGTTGAAACAATGGGATCTTCTCACGAAGGTGGGTGCCTCAATGGTGAAAAGAACCTTCGAAGAAGGCTGATTCCTATAAGATGTATCAATGAGGATCTCAACTTCTACATTATAAATTCCCTGGGGAAAAGGGAAAAAAGAACTTGAAAGGAAATCCTAGCTAAAGCGGTGATACACCTAATTTGTTTGATCCACATAAATAGAGCTTTTAAGAACACTGATTCAGACAAAGAAGAGGCAGAACTTCAACTCCAATTGATCAATACACATAAGTATTTCACGAAAAGATTATGTCTAATGATCTAAGCTTGAGGGAAACGTAGAAATAGCCCTAATGAAAAGGCACTAAACAACCATTAATATCCACTATAAACTCGGCAAAAGACGTTCAAACACAGAACATGACCTACATAAATGACCAGCTAGTAACTAGGTATGAATCCAGATTTGACAAGTAAGAAGGAAAATCTTTCACTTAAATAAATCTATAACAAAAGTCCTCTATACTAGCTGTTGGAAATTGAAAAAACACAGTTCTCTTCTTATTAATTCTTAAAAAAATTACATTACAAACTTTGGCAAAAGTTTTCTTGCCAAAAGAGGGATCCCTTATCTAAGACTGAAAAGCCATTAATATAAAAAATTACAAAAAACCAAGAGATTGACGTTGAAAAATAGAGAGGGAGTAAACTCAAACCAACTCAGCCTTTACAAAAGTCTATTTTGTCTTGCATAAAAATTCCTTGTGTTGAAAAAAAAAAAAAAAAAAAAGACAAGCTTTGGATGCATGAAATCTATGAATAGATGTCTTGATTTGAAAACCAGTCAACTCTAAAACAAGAGTAGTCAAATCCACTCGACCTGCTAGAACATTTGAAAGTCTCCCCTTTGCATGAAATCAATGCAAATGCCAAATTAAGAATTATGTTTGAATCGTCGAAACGCTTCAAGCTTTGAGACAAATGATAGTGCGTGCATGGAATTTCTTTTGTTTAAGCTTTCCACTATTCCACTACTCGAGTCCTCATGCAAAGTGAGCCTCTGTTTAAGAACTGAAGATGACGTGTTAGAACGGTCAAATATGGACGTGTCTATTCCTGTTCATGGTTGTTGCATGCTCTTGTATTCTCAGACTATTTAGGTATGTTCACCGTCTGTATTTGTCTTTTCCATTAATCTTCCCTTTGTTTTCCCTTGCATGAAATCCACGAGTTTATTCTTTTGAGCTTGACTTGGTTCTCAGCTTTTCTGTTCATGCCTGTCTGGACAAATATATGTGATTTTCCTATGTGTATTCTTCCTTGGTTATTTGCCTGTGTATTTGCTCTTTGGTTTTATTTCCTTCGGAAAGAATGTCCAGAGTCCCTTTAATTTCTTCATTTGCTTCAGATTTTTCTTGTTGACTTCTCTTTTCCAAAGGAATCCTTCTGACAAAAAGTCCAAAGGATTCCTTCCTTCTTTATTTTCTTTCATTTGTTTATATTTCTTCGAGCCTTTTGAATGGCACTTGGGCTTTTTGAAATTGTCCTTCGAAAGGTCCTACCCTTCGGCTTTTTTGAAGAAACTTCTCGAAGGGCAGATGCCCTTCGAGAAAACTGTAGAAGACCCTTTTTTGCCTTGAACTGTGCTTTTTTAGAATGGACTTAGCCTTTCAGAGGAATTGAAAAGCCCCTTTGGCTTTCTGTGAAGGACCTTCCCAAAGGGCACATACCCTTCGGGAAAACTACCAGCGTCTCTCTTTGAAGTGGCCTTCGGGCTTTCTAAAACTGTCCTTCGAATGAATTATCTGTGTCCTTAGAAACATAAAGTGAACCAACCCAAAGGGTACATACCCTTCAAGACTTTTGAATTGGACCTTCTCGAAGGGCACTTGCCCTTCGAGTCTTTTCAACTGTGCTTTTCTTTTTCCTTCGGACAAAAGTCTGAAGGAAATAAACTTTGATAATAACCCTCTGACTGTGAAATGGCCTTTCGGAAAAATGTGCCCGAATTCTTTCAGACTTATTGTCCAACACCCTTCTGCGGATTCTTGTCTCTTGATTTCCTTCAGACAAATTGTACGAAGGAAATAAACTTTGCACAACTACCACTTAGTCATTTTTTCAGATTTTTACACAATCCTCTGAGAGCTCTTTCTCTCGGACAAAATGTCCGAAGAAATACTCCACCTCTTAAAGCCAAAAAAAATCCTTATGAAGACAAAATAAATGAACTTATAGCTTGTATGTTTTGGCTTTTGGCTGTACGTGATGCTTAGAAGAGGAGAAAAACCCTTTCACACTTCTGTAGATGATGTTTTTAGAAGAAGAAAAACCCTCTTAAAACTGCTACATGTGTCCTCCTTTTGAACGAACTGTATGCTCTATATGATGGCTATAGGAGTACATCAGAATTTACATGGCCGTAGGAGACCTTTTCGTCATCATTTGCATGGCTGTATTTGCACATTGCGTTGGCTGTAATCAAGAAAGCTCCTTGGAAACCTCTGAATGACTAAACTTTCACCTGGGTGTAGATGGCCACTTTGGCTTACACCTGGGTGTAGATGGCCACTTGGGTGGCTGTAAATGCACATTTAAGAACCCCAAAACTGATTCACAATACAAACTTGGCACCATAGCAAAGTTCTGAATAGTAGGGATGACAATTTGCCCTGTGGGGGCAAAATTGTCAATAGTGTGTTCATCATATCAATAAAAAATTGTAGTTAATAGGTAGGCAGGGTCATCTTATTTATTATTATTCTTCTAGATTAAGGTAGGTCGAGTTTAACGGCTCCCATCTACTAGAATCTAATAGCTAGTATCAACATCTATTTTCCTATATGTGATTATAATTCAAAAAATTAGGATATATTGAAAACTTAATGAAAATAATTAAAGCATCAAAATATTTTATAGAGGTTTGGCCTATGATGTTGATTCATTGAAGTGAGTCAACTAGTAGACATACTCATCTTATTCATAATAAGTTGAGTCAATTGGTAGGAATGGTCTTCTTATTAATAATTTATTATCCTTGTAGGTTTCTAGGTGAGGGTATGTGGACTTTAATGGCTCCTCTCTAGTAACGGTTAGTAGCTAGTATCAACAGCTATTCTCCTATAGGTGGATCTCCCCTAGCATCATGTATGTTCATTGCTTTTAGTTTTATAAGAAACTTTTGTCTACAATCCATTTCATTCATTTTTGTACTGATGATGAATCACTTAGGGTGAATAGAAACATTGACCAAAAACTGCATACACAGGTCATTTACGGAAGCAACAAGAAGAAATTTGTGCTAGGGAAACTGTGTATTTGGACTAGGGAAAATTGAGAAATATTATGTTAAAATTCATTCGTATTCACTGAACAAATTTGTGCAGTTCAAATTTTCACGAAATTTATTGAACGTTGGAAATTTTAGTCAAATTTTGGCAAAGTTATTCAAATAAAATCAATCCTGAAAAAAAAAAAAAAAAAAACTTAAAAATTGTAATTTCACATGCTTTTAATGTTCTCATTTTGCTAAACTTGTCATGGTATATACGTTTTGACATCTTATATAGTTTTCGAAGCTATTTAGTAATATTTATCTCTTTTGACATTCTTATGCATTTATTTCTTGTCTTTAAAATAAAAATGATAAAAAAAAATGTAAATTTATATTCTTCAAACTTAATCACAATTTTTTTCCGATTTTTATCGACTGACAAAGTTTAGTATTTCATTCTTGCTGAACACGAACACCAAAGTTGTGACTTAGGTTTCGCCCCTAAGAGCGGTTAGGCCGTTGAATGTGTCCTGGTCTATCGTTTCTTATTCCAAGAGATCCACCACATGGTTATGATTTCCCTTTTGATGTTGGGGGGATATCCTGAAAACAATCCATGAGCTCTATTATATGCGATATCATGTGTTCCATTTTCCAGTTTCTATTGAGGGATTAATTGGTGGTCGACTCTAGTTTCGTTCATTGTTTTCGTTCCTTGGCGATGAGATTAATTACAACATATATTGGTAAATTTTTCAAGACATG
Organism: Torreya grandis; assembly: GCA_037957365.1. Classification (NCBI taxonomy): domain Eukaryota; kingdom Viridiplantae; phylum Streptophyta; class Pinopsida; order Cupressales; family Taxaceae; genus Torreya; species Torreya grandis. The sequence continues at coordinate 5,134,532 of JARHVA010000212.1, forward strand.
CAAACATTGGATCTTTTGTGGTGCCATTCAAATATATCAAAAACTATGTTACTTTGAAAATCTTCGCCCAGAACTACTCGAAGGGCATGTTCCAATTTGCTTTCAATCCCCGGATTGGTCATATGCATAAAACTTTAAGAAAGGTAATACAAGATGGTTAAATTACAATAAAAGAACGGTGAATTTAACATCTAACAATGCACAATATTCAAATTTTTTTCCGTCTGTCCATCTGCATTGTTTTCCTGCAGTTTTTTCCATTAGAGACTTTGTTATAAATGGCAATGAGATTATTCTTTCTCAAAGCATTCATCTTGCTTTTCCTGTTCATTCTTATTCCTACACTCAGGCATCTTTGCCCCTTAGGCATCCATGCCCACATCTTTGGATGCTTGAAAAAAGTATCTTATCAAGATAGAATAGTCAATATCATCTTCACTTTTGGGGCATCAATATGAATTTCCACGAATTTTATAATTTTCAAGAAAATTTCATGAGAACAGAAGGACGATATCAAACCCAATTCACAAAAAGTTCAAATGGGGTTCTCAAAAAATTCAAAGTTAAAAAGTTCATTGCTTAACATTTTGTTACCAATTTATAAAGCAAAAAACAATTGCTCGACATTTTATGAATTTTATTTACATGGCATTGCTATTTTCTTTTAACTCAAATATATGTCATGATGTAAGCTTTCAAAAAAAACATGGCATTTGGGCTCGAATTTACAACCCACTAATTTCCAATGAAGCATAACAATATATGCAGAAAAATATAAAGCACATCATCTGCATGTTCACAAGTATCAAAAAGAAATTAAAAATTACCTTTGTCCAATGTTTTTAGATGTGAGTCTGTCCTGAATCCATACTCGTGGCTTTCTCCACTGATGTGTCCATAAGCGCAATATTGGCCCTCCCTAACAAAGTTCCCCGATAATTGGCTCTATTTCCAAAATCAAGTGTTGAATCAAAAGAGAGTGAAAACTGCTCTAATTTAAGTACAACACAGCTGTGACTGGAGACCACTCAAAAAGAAAGTTATTTAAGCATTCTAATTGCAAACAAGTAAAACCGTCAGGAACAAGAAAATATTGTGATCAAAACTAATGAATGTCACAAAGATTGAATTTTTCTTATGTAAAATGCTTAACATTGTTAATGCAGTCCCTGGTCAGGAAGGAAACAAACCACGAAATAGTTCCTCTTTCAGTTCACATTCTATTATGTGCTACATATATAATGGAATGTTTCTTTTTAGGTGCCTGGTTACAGACCTGGCCCCCGGCAGTCTTCACAAAAGTTGGATCAGATGAGAAAATGTCATCATCATGCACACGTCCACAACCAGTACAGCATCTGAAACTCAAGACAAATTCAGCATGCACTATTAACTTTGCAACAAAAAATAAGGCAATGGTCCTTTGCACATATGTTCGGATAAAACAATCAAAACATAAGTGATAGACTCTACATCTATTAAAAATAATTGTTCTCAGATGAAATATAGGGTGCATTTCTCAAAAGCATAACATAGGTAATAGAAATACCAAGCAGTCATTCATCCGCACAGAATCCTGACAATTATCAATCTAACCAAAACACAAAGTAATGCCTTAAAACACTAGCATTTCAGTTTGAAAACACTCTAAAGAACAATAAATACTATAGATAGAATGTCGTTGCATTATGACATATACACTAGAACAACAGAACCTCGTCATATTAGATGAACAAAAAAGGCTAAGCCAAATACTGAGTGTATAATGACCAGGCTATTCAGGATCTAGAGATTGAATAGAACCTGGAGAAAAAATCATACATAGGCTGTAGAAAAGCGTGAGAACAATGATGATTCAGATCACACTTAGTAATCAATAATCAGGATGAAAATGAATTATACGAGAGATTTAAGATTATTTTTGCAGTGAAGAATCACTGTAGAAAATTCTCTGGATATGACTGCATATTTGTTTTTATTTCCGACGTTTCGCGTCCTATATTGGACCCATTGTCAGGGAAAAGAAACCTATGCTTGATGATGGGTCCAGTATAGTACTTGATATGACTGCATATTTAAGATTATTTTTGCAGTGAAGAATCACTGTAGAAAATTTTCTGGATATGATTGCATATTTGTTTTTATTTCCGACATTTTGGGTCCTATACTGGACCCATTGTCAGGGAGAAGAAACCTATGCTTGATGATGAGTCCAGTATAGTACTTGAAATGTCAGAAATAAAAACAAATACGCAGTCATATCCAGAAAATTTTCTATAATGAATTATACGGTTATGTAAGTGAACTGCAACATACAGAACCAAGTTAGAACTCATGCCACTAGTGGCCAATCTTGATAAAATTGTTGGTTATTCTTCATAAAGTCTTGTTTTCTTCTGCTAGAAATGATTTCATGCCAGCAATTTCACAACTAGACTTTTCCATAACTTCCTTTATATTTCAAAACATAGTGTCATTTTGACAAGCAGAAGACCTTGTTCGGATAAAAATAACATGCATTTGATAAGATTAAAATCTGAAGAATCTCAATTCAAAAATTTACATAAATACACAATCATATGTCATTCCCACAAAAGCTTCAGAGTGCAAGACTAAACCTGCATCTGAATGCTCATAAAATAAAAAATTGTATGCACTTCAATTACATTGAATTATAAATCTCAAATAGCATAGGTGGGGGACAAAAGTGTATAGGAGGAATGGAAGAGAAGGGAAGAAGTTGTGATCATTAAAAACCTTACAGAATATGTTCTGACCGTTAATTCTGTTAGTTGCTTGGATGGCATCATAAAGGGAACTGACAGGGATTTCCCTTAATTCTATAGCCTTTAGGTGGTTGTTCTTTCTATGCCCTGTGTTGTGGCAACCTTCTATGTTGGCAGCTATTCCCTAAATGTCCTTCCATGTCTACTTGGCAAACGATTTAGAATCTCTGTCTGGAAGAATCTTTGACATGGGATGGCTGTCATCCATAAAGTCATGCCTGATACAAATCTTCACAACCGACCTTCAGTTTCCTATGTTGTTGATCCAATGAAAAAACTACTATAATCCAACATACATAAGCTTAAATTCGATGAGTGTGACAGCTGTAAACTGTCATCTACATCCTTTGTGCTGAGTCGAACATGATCAAGCCTCAAGCACGGGTCTACACTGCTGAGAATCAGATTTATCTATATTCTTAAACTAAAGTACATGCTCGAATATCAGAAATACAAGCTACTACAGCTGAAATCAATTATTCAAATGGATGAAATATATGTGAATATGCTGAAACAATGCCTCGTATCACTATGTAAAGCCATTATTCTTCCTTTTCCAATAATAAAATGTTCAATCATTCATACAATCAATTTACAAAAAAGGAAAATATAAATGAATGCAATGAACAACATAATCAATGAGAGAATACAAAGATTTACCCTGGAGAAGCCTAATGTGGGGAAAAACTTCAGCAAATGCTATGCTTTATTCACCAATAGAAATACAAAGAAGAAGCTCTCTCAGAGCATGGAAGCTATCTACAAACCCTCTCAGCTATGGAAAGTGCTAAAACCTCCTTATCTCTTCCCCTGAATGACACACTGTTTTTCCTCTCAACTATGGAAAGGATGCAACAAAATAATGCTCTGTTTATAATCTCTCTCTCCCTATTATCTTATGTCGGGAAAGGATGTATATAATATTTTAGAGGTGATTTTCATGATCCTAAATATTTCGCATTCCAAGCTTGAACCTCTTGGTTGACACATTGGTTTTTGGGCCCATCTTGACACCTCATTCTTGTTCCACATGACAAAAAGGACATCTCTAGACCTGAAAATTATTTTTAATATTTTGGGGGACCAAAATGATAAATTTGAGCCTGATATTTTTTTCAGATGGTAAATTGAGGTATCTAGTTTCTCCAGTTCAAAATTCAACTTGGCTTATCGCTGATTTGGAAGGGTCTGTTTTTTATCTGAATCTGCCACATGTCCAGTAAAGGAATCACCCTGATATTTGATACCTGTTCATTGATACTTTTCCCACCATCCACGCTTCAAGGTGACATTGTTACAAAAGCATGCTTTAAGAGAAGCTATCAGGTCAGCAGCACATTACCAAAATAATTTGATTGGAGATTTGTCACTGCAGAGAAAGATGGAGTGTTTTGTGCCTTTCCAATGCAGCTATTAACAGAAAGACTTTTCTGGGAGAAACAAGGTCTTAATTTTCTTATTGAGTTCATGCTGTGTACAAAGGTTCTTAACAGGTTAACTGAGATGCTCATTTGATACCTCCCAAAAATACAAGGAAAACTAAATTAATTTCAGTGGAAAAATTTGTCAATGTCCCATTTTTCCCATAAAATGAAAAATAATAAAGTTAATATTTAAAGTTGTCTAAGTGACTTACTTTTTATTTTATTAAAAAGTGACCACTCTATAATACTTTATTATTATTAGAAATGAAAATGTACTTTATTAAAGTAAGAGGCCAACTTGAGAAAAAGGGGCAGAAAAACTTATAAAAGAGGGCCTTGGGAGTCATTTGGGATCATCTTGTTTATTACATCTATTTTGAGTTTGGGCATTTGCTTCCAACTTCTTCATTTGAGGATGAAAACCTTCCATTGCATTCAAATCTAGAAGACAAAAACCCTCTTATCCCGTCATTGGTGATTTCATATAGAGATCACATTTGGACAGACAATCAGGGTATTTTCAGTATTCCAATTGGCTGGAAGGGTTTGACAATTTTCAAAATTAGGTGAGAGTTATTGGATCAGCCAACCCTATTTCCTTCCGTGCAAGGACTCCTATACAAGGAAGCCCACGTAGGAGGCAAATCGCTGCCCTTTGAGTCGCGGTGTACCACCTAGAGGCAGATCGCTGCCATTGGAGCAGCAACGCAGGTTTTTGGGGGGTTGTTTTGGCAGCCAAAAATAAATTGTTTATTGATTCCAGTAGTTTATTGTTTCAGCATTTATTTTCCCTAAATTATTTTATGTAATCAATTGACTAAGATACAAATACAGTTGGGTTTTAAATATTCCATATTACATGTGTTATTTTGATATTTGAATGTGAATTTCATAATTAATTATAAAATTTGAATTCAAGGAATTTTAATAAAGGGGACATTTTAGTGGTATCAAGGCATTGATCTTGCTAGCATGCAGGGTCGAAAGCTAACATTTGAGTGCAGATCCACAATGGACCCGAGTGAAAGGCAACTTAGGAAAGAGAACACGGATTGGCGACCTAAGTTCTTACCAAAGGAAGAAGACATAGATTCTATCCAAGAGGTGTTGATGCGAATACAAAAAGAGCAACAAAAAGCTAGGGATCATTTTGAAGAAACCAACAAAAAAACAAGACAAGAATTGCAAACAAGGAGCCAAGATTTTAAGAGCCAGCTTTTGAAGCAGTTTGCTATCAGCTATAAAGCCCTAGATTCATTTAGAAGAATGCAAAAGTGCAGTGTAATAGAGAGAAGGTCAAAGTATTTGCCTTTGATGAATATGATAAGAAGTCTGATATATACATATCTTATAATACCTTTGAATAATTCTTGGAGGTATACACAGAAAATAGAAATAGAAGGTTGAAAAAGAAAGATGGAAAGTCAAAACCTCAAAAGAATTCCAAGGAAGAAATCAAGAATCAGGGAAAGTTAGATCCAAAAGAAGTTACTAAGCAGCCCATAAAGGAATCCACCATGCAAGTGGAACGTGAAGGATCTTCAATAAAAATAGGTATGACTTCTGATAAACAAAATGTATGTATTAATAATGTAAAAGAAGAACATGCATTACATGTTGAATACCAAGTGTCCAAGACTGAAGTTGTACCAGCCCAAGAAACATTAAATGTTGAATGTCGAGTATCCAAAATTGAGGATGTTTCAGCCCTAGAAGCACCTATCAATCTTCCAAGCATTGCAAGGTTTAAGCCATTACCGTATGAGATTGATTTTCAGAGTAACTATAGTGATGAGCATGCAAATAAGGATAATGTTTTAGTTGATGCCACTGATTCTAAAATTTTGAATTACAAGGATGGTTGTGTGAAGGCAAATCTCTCAAAAGCTCCTCCTAAATTAGAAAAGGGAGGTAAGCAATTTGAAGAAAGCTCAAGGTATGAAAAGGAAAATCATATTTCAAATTTGTTGTTTCATACTATGCCATTTCAAGTTTCTTGTCATCATGGAAAGCACTCTAAGAATGGGGAGAGGGTGAAGGACACAACTTGCAGTAAAAGATAAGGGGATCCTTTTGTTTTAGTTCAAAATGGCCCATGCATAGAAGTATGAGATCCGGGTATTTGCAAGATGGTTCAGGTATTGCTTGAGGACAAGCAATCTTTGGGAAAGACGGACTATCATGTCCCATTTTTCCCATAAAGTGAAAAATAAAGTAGTTAATATTTAAAGTGGTCTAAGTGATTTACTTTTTATTTTATTAAAAAGTGACAACTTAATATTACTTTATTATTATTATAAATAAAAGTGTACTTTATTAAATTAAGAGGCCAACTTAGAAAAAGGGGCATGAAAAAGTTATAAAAGTGAGCCTTGAGGGTCATTTGAAGTCATCTTGTTTATTATATCTATTTTGAGTTTAGGCATTCACTTCCAACTTCTACATTTGAGGATGAAAACCCTCCATTGCATTCAGATCTAGAGGACAAAAACACTCCCGGTTTCTGTTGGGGATTAGAGGACTGAAAGCCTCTCATCCCATCATTGGTGATTTCATACAAAAATCACATCTGCACAGACAATAAGGGTATTTTCAGTATTCCAATTGGCTGGAAGGGTTTGAAAATTTCCAAAATTAGGTGAGTTATTGGATCTGCCAACCCTTGTTTCCTTCCATGCAAGGACTTTTGTACAAGGAAGCCCCACGCAGTTGGCAAATTGCTGCCCTTTGAGTAGCTGCGTACCACCTAGAGGCAAATCACTGCCATTGGAGCAGCAACGTAGGTTTTTGGAGGGCTGTTTTGGCAGCCAAAAATAAATTGTTTATTGATTTCAGTAGTTTATTGTTTCAGCACTTATTTTCCCTATATTATTTTATGTAATCAGTTGACTGAGATACAAATACAGTTGGATTTTCAATATTCCATGTTGCATGAGTTATTTTGATATTTGAATATGAATTTCAAAATTAATTATAAAGTCAGAATTCAGGGGATTTTAATAAGCGGACATTTCAAAATACCTTACATGACTATGATGAAACGAAATGTTGCTATCTAATTGACTTCACTGCTCAAGATAGTCACAAAATTGAAATAGTAACTAAGTGCAAAATAATGTCTTCTTTGGATTTAAAAGAAAGACTAATGACTTTTCATTACCTTGCTAAATCGACAAAAAATAGAAAAAAGAGGCCGAGAGTGCAACTATAGAAGACGTTAAGAAAGAGCAAGAAGAGTACTACATGCAGAAAAGGAGATTAGAAAGAGGTTAACAAGTGATAAATCTCCACTAAACAATGAAATGAGGAAGTATTTGGAGAAAATAGATAGACAACACTTGTCCTCGTCATGTGAAAAAATGGATCCAAGAATAGAGAAATCATTATGATTAGATGTCAAGCTCCTCAAGTGAAGCCAACATTATTAGACCATATATCGATTGACTAGTGAATTTGCTCGTCAAAAACTTGACAAACGTCATCAAGGACTACATGAGCTAAATTTTAGGATTATTGACCATTTAGCTGCGCATTGAAAAGCTGACAGACCTCTGGGTCAAATTATTCATTTAGGTGGTCGCCTTGGCACTAGAAAAATTCTTTAGCGATATCTATTGCTTAAGGCAACATGAGAAGATTTATTAGTGTTTCAGTGAGTGTAACTAATGAAGTGTCTGAATTCAGCAGTCATCATCAAACCTTTGTTGGTGCTATGCCAGGAAGAATTATTCAGGCTATGAAAAAAAACTAAGTTTATTTATCCACTTTTTTAGTTGATAAAATAAATAAAATATCTCCCCAATATAGAAGAGATCTTACTTATGTTTCTAAATACCCATTCGCTACACTCATAATGAAGGATTTTCCAGCACTCCCTAGTTCAAGAACTCTGAACAACCCAACACCAACATAGAGAAAAGACTGGACGGAATGGAATGCCGATTGATAGTATACAGCATCAGTTTTTGCATGTCCAGTCAGAGTACAACTATGGCCCTGGTTATTAATCCCATTTATGTTCAATTCACTGTTAGTTATTCATATTAAGTTATATGTTTCGGAAATTAATATATGAAGCTATAATGAGCACCTTCCAGGTTTCTTATATAATGAAGTGAGAAGACGGAATCATTTACTAGGAATCCTTGATTTCGACAACTTTTAGTCAAAACTCTTGTGATGGATCCTGGTCAGATTTTCTTAATCTTGAATTAAGAAATAATTTAAGCGAAATATTGGATTTCTATATCATTGCAAGTCTTAGTTTAGGAGTGATCAACCAATTTTGTTACTATATTAGCTGCTGATGCAATCTTGTCATACAACATATATTCTCTGAATTTTATTATATAAATTAACTGAATTCCCCCGGCAATTTAGTTGCATTGATTTCAAGCACAATATTACAGCCATCAGGTACTTTCCAGAGCCAAAAATTTTACAAACGAAACATTTGGTCGCACTTTTCCAATATGAGTTTTAGTTATAGCTTATTGAAGAGTGTTCACCATTCAGTGCCGAAATTGCAAAAACACAGGCATTCAAACAATTTTAAAGAAGAATCTTATAGTTGAAACTTAAAAATCATACCAAGCATTGCAGCTATGATGGAAGTGCATACAGAAAAGTGCTATGGATGAGGGACTTCAACAATTTTGTCAGATTTTTTCCATATACATTCAATCCAAAAATATAAGAATGACCATTAAAGAAATTTCAATAGAGAGGGCCTCAAAGAATACTCTTACCCTAATCATCTCCACTTGATCTTGGTCATCAAGAGATACCAAACTAAAGGGGAACTACAGTAAGCAATTAGGATCGAGATGTTTGTACAAACCCTCTTAGACTCATAACTTCTATGCATGGTCTTCATAAAACTGCCAAACCAAAGAAGATCAAACTAACAGGAAGCTAGCATAGACTTCATACGAATTTTACAGCCAAAACAAACTAAGATTTTGCATAATACCATTTGTCTAAATGTACAGCACCGGGAATTGCACTAAAAGAATTTAAGAAAATATAAAAAATGTTAAATAACGATCCGTAGTAAATACTGTCATTTGAGAGTTATTAAAACAGAATAACATTAAGATGCCTAGCCTTTAAAATAAGGCTATAAAGATACTATGAATTCCAGTCTTGGTCCTATATGCCCAAAAAAAGGCAAAACGCATACTTATGTGGCAATGAAAGAAGAGAAAGAAAATTAAAAAAATTATATTAGTGTCCACAAATGACCAAAAGTAGGTCAATGGCACTCGAGAATGCATCCAATTACAATAGAAAGTGCTATGGTAAAAGGACCATAGGATCAACAATTAACTAAATAAAAGAAAAAAAAAAGAACTGAAAATAAACGAGAGGTAAACCCAACACAGTAAAGCCTCAAACCCATGTGGTTAGGGTATCAAAACAAATAGCCATGTAGGTGAAGCAAGATCCCCCAAAGATCATGGGCTAATGAAAAACAGAAAGACTGTATGGAAGTCCCATCAAACATCTCTAACCATGCCTAGCACAAAGGAATCATATGTGTCATTATCTACCACCATGAAAGGGCCAATGCAAGATTTGATAATGCTAATCGAGGAGTGTCGAGGGTTAAGCGGACCAAGTTGGGTAATCCTAAGAGGAAGCAAAGCAATCCCCCCTAGAATCCCTCCTAACATCCAAGGCCGAAAAAACTCTTCTAGCAGGAACAACCTCGTAATGTGTGTCCCTGTGACCTGGGAAGCAGTCGCGAAGGAGAGGATCCATGACATTGAGGAGCATACCCATGACATTGAGCAAGGGCAGATCCTGGTCACCGAGAGCTAGTGTGTTGGGGCACCTTAGAAGCATTGTTGTGCAGAGATGAGCGTCGCCTCACTAACCTGTCATGCATACAATGTCATGTCCCCTTTTTAGAATTGCACCAATTAGAAAACTCGTAGCCTATTTCATTATTTCCCGTAGGCTAAGGAATAAAGTTAGGAAAATAATTTAATAATAATGTTTTAAGTTGTACTAAGTCACTTTATTTCATAACATGGAAAAAAGACGCATATTATTATTATAAAGGGGGCCAAAAATAAATATTTATCTAAAAGTATTTTAGAATCTTTTAGGGTTAGGGCAACTGGAAAAAGGGAACTTATAAAAGGAGGGTTGGCCTCAAAATGACTCATTATTCATTCATTATTATTGAAATCAAAACTCTAATCCAAAGTTTGAGCTTTTGTGTTCAACTTATCCGAGGATGAAAACCCTCCAGTGTGAGGACGAAAACCCTCCTATCCTTATAGTTGATTCCATCTAGGGATCATAATTGTGCCGAAAGATTGAAATTTATTACATAACTAGTCTGCTACAGTGATCTGTACCGCCGCTACAATGATTTGTACCCTATTGTCAGCGATATTTATGATTGTTGTAACTTGGGTCTTCAACACATCGATTTGATATTTAAATTGATTTGGGAAATATCTATAGCGGCTCTGCCTTCAAACAGCAGGGTTTCATCTTCAAACTGTAGGGCATGATCCTTATTTGTTGTTGTGGACATTGATATCCCCGTTGTTCCAGCATAGGCTCCATATCATGGACTTTGGTGAAAGTTGTTCACAGTTTCTAGTAATCACCCGCTTGGTGGTGGCCATAGTACATGTTTCCAACTACTGAACGTCATCGTCATACTAAGGGTTAACATCAGTAAGGTTCTTTTGATATATTACAATTGTTCAATTTACCAATAAGGGTTTTGTTGTAATACTATTGTTATTCAATTTATATTTAAACATTGAAACTTTGTTTGCATGCATCTCAGATTCAATAAAGATTTCAAATGGGATTTCAGTATAAGTATTGTATGTTGGTTGTAGTATTTGTTTGATATACAGATGAAAAAGAATCACAGTAATTTCCAGAATTCAGAAAATTACGCATAAAAGGACATTACAATGGTATTAGAGTTGTATCTTGCTAGCCTACGAATCAAATGGGAATTCATAGGAGACAGAAAAAAGAAAATACCTACAAAAGAAATTAAGTCCTTACATGAAGCTATCAATCAAAGTCAATGAGATTTGACAAGGACCATCCAAAGGACAGTGAAAGAATCCATGACAAAGATGATACAAGCCATGAAGAATATAAATCAAAACAAGGCTACCCAAAGGAGTGCTTTAGCAATTAATCGACCCATGTTTCTTCAAGCAAAGTTCTTACAAAATGAAGAAAATATAGATCCTATTCAAGAGGTGTTGATTAAAATATAAAAGAACAAGGAAAAGTACAAACTTGAGACCACCAGAATCCTTGACCAGTATCACGGGATGCCTGATAGTTTTAAATCTCAAGTTTCCTTTGATGATTACTTGGAGTTACTCGAAGTGAGGTATCCAAATAAAAGAGGTTTGTATGAATACATAAGAAGGTTGAGAAAGAAAGAGGAAAAGTCAGAATCAAAAGAAGTTAAGGAGTAGGAACCAAAGAATATGTTCTTAGAAAATAAAGAAAGAATGGAAATAGAGCTCCAACAAGGCACAAAGGAATCTGCCTTGCAAGTTGAAGGTAAGGATCTTTTATTAGAAAAAGATATTTCATTGACTTCTAAGATTGAATGCCAGCAAAAAGTTTATCTTAATGAAGTCAAGGAGGAACGGACATTACTTGTTAAATGCAAATTTGTAAAGATGTTACAATAATTTCTAAAGGTGTCCACAAAACACCTCTCGAGCTCAGTAAAACCCCATTATGCTCCCAAGCAAAGAGGCATATACTATTTGGCAGAAACCCAGAGCAAATAACAGTTAACAAGTCACAAAGGGTTCAAATATCTCAGTTGCAAGCCAAAAATCAGCAACTGCAACAGCAAAACATTCATTATCAACAAGGTATGCCAGAACAATCAGTTGTTTTGCAAGTTTGGTTGATTGATCCTTCACTCCATCCTTACCCAAAAGAGGCATTTCAGTGGTATCAGAGCTCTTTAGCTAATGAAGGGGAAGGAAGCTCTTCAACTAATGAGAGGATCTCAGTCAACCCCCCTTCCAAAACTTTCTGAGTAACATTCCTGCAAAGAGAAGCACACACGAAGAACCCAAGTTGTAAGGATCAGCGATTGGAACAGTTTTCTATTAGCTTCAAAGCTTTAGCTTCATTTAGAAGAGCACAAAAGAAATATCCTATTCAGGGGGCATGGTTAAAAGAGTAGTGTGACAAAGATGAATGCAAACTTCTTGTCTTTGATGAATATGATAAGAATTCTAACATTTACAAATCTTATATCACCTTTGAAGAATTCTTGGAAATACTCAACGAAAATAAAAGTGAAAGGCTAAAGAAGAAAGAAGAAAAAGTTGAACCAAACCCACAAAAAGTCACCAACGAGCAAAAAACAAAAGAATTAAAGATGGCGGAACCGGAAATTGTGATGGATACACTTTAGCCAAAACCACTAGAAATGGTCAAAGAAATAGTGGTAGAGCATGAGCCAAAGAACAAAGAACAATCCGGGCTGCAATAAATTGAGAGGACGTAGCCCATGGAGAAATCCACCATACAAGAGGAAGTTGAAAAAGATGTTCCTGTTTAAGAAGCGCCCATCAATCTCCCAAAGACTGAGTTCATGCCATATGAAGGTGATTTGCAAGATCACTGTAAAAATAAAAGTGAGAAGAATATTTTAGTGAAACCTGCATTCTTGAGTTATCTGAATGGAATTGATGCAAATTTATCAAAGGCATCAATAGAAGAAGATCACTTGAACCATTCCTATGATGTCAAGTCAGATTATACAAGGAATGTTCCAATCTAAGACACATATCAAATTGATTCAACTACTAAGCATGCACTTGAAAAGAGTATTTTAGTAGAGGTAGGTGTTGAGTTCACAAATTCAACAACTAAGGGTAAGCAGTTTAACTATCTTTGTGATTATAGTTTGGGGCATGAATATATTGATTCTAGTGGAGATTTGACATCATTGCAAGATTCTTGCCATCATGGAAAGTACCATATGGAGAGAAGGTGAAGAACACAACTCACAACAAAGAGCATATAAATCCTTTCGCTCAAGGTTGTCTACTCATAAGAGTAGGGGATCCAGGTATTACAAAGATGGTCATTTGAGTAGAGCCATAGCAGTTGAGCTTGCAATTGCTTGAAGGCAAGAAATTATGGGAAGGGCAGACTGCCATGTCCCGTTTTCAAAATTAAACCAATCAAAAGAGTTGTAGCCTATTCCTTATTTCCTGTAGACTAAGGGTTAAAGTTAGGGAAATAATTTAATAATAATAATGTTTTTAGTTGTCCTAAGTTGTTTTATTTCATAACATGGAAAAATGACACTTATGTATTATTATTATAAAAAGGACCAAAAAGTAATATTCATTAAATGGACCAAAAAGTAATATTTATCTAAAAGTGTTTTAAATGCTTTTAGGATTAGGGTAACTAGAAAAAAGGAACTTGTAAAAGGAGGGTTGGGCTCAAAAGAATTCATTATTCATTTACCCTATTGTAGAGTTTGAACTTTTGTGTTCAACTTATCCATATGAGGACAAAAACATTGAGGTATACAGGATCTAAGGACGAAATCCCTCATATCCTTCGAGGTGATTCCATCCAGGAATCATAATTGTATCGAAAGATTGAAATTTATTACATAACCAGTCTGTTATAGTGATCCATACTGCTGCTGCAATGATTTGTACACTGCCATCAGTTGTATTTATGACCGTTGTAACCCTCTTTGGGTCTTCAAGACATCGATTTGATATTATATACTGATTTGGGAATTATTTACAACAGCTCTGCCTTCAAACAGCAGGGCTTCATCTTCAAATAGCAAAGTTACATCTTCAAACTACAGGTCGTGATCCTTATTTGTTGTCATGGACATTGAAATACTTGTTATAGCACGGGGTCCTTATCATGGACTTTGGTGAAAGTTGTTCACAATTTCCAGTAATCACCAGCTTGGAGGTGGCCGTAGTACATGTTTCCAGCTACTAAACGTCGTCATCATACTAAGGGTTAACATCAATAAGGTTCTTTTGATATATTACAATTGTTGTTTGATTTACCAATAAGGGTTTTGTTGTAATACTGTTGTTATTCAATTTATATTTAAACATCGAAACTTTGTTTGCATACATCTCAGATTCAATAAAGATTTCAAATGGGATTTCAGTATAAGAATTGTATGTTGGTTGTAGTATTCGTTTGATATACAATTGAAAAATAATCACAGTAAATTCCAGAATTCCGAAAATTTCCCATAAAGAGACATTACATACAACAGTCATGGTTTGAGCATTTTGGTAGACATTGGTCCCCTTTTTTGGATAGACTCTTATCTCCTTTCTACTCCTCCAACATCTTGTTGGAGCTTTGACAACAATTCCTCTTTTATCAACAAATCTTGCTGCAACTCTTCCCTGATTCCCATGAGAAACTTCCCATGGCTTGACCATGTTACTTGCAACTGCTCAATCTTTGTTTCCAAGTGCTGCACATGCCTTCTCAGCTCTCCATTCTCTTCCTGTACCTGCAAGTGGTACTCTTGGAGCTGCTCAAGTCTTCTTCTCAAGGATTTAGTCATGGCTGGTCTATGTAACCACAGATTCCTACAACACTTTGTTGAAGATCTCTACATATGTTATTGCTATACAAACAAACTCCTATGTGTTAACAACAACGATGTACAAGTCACAAGGAACTTGCTGGCCTGATACTAATGATGTATAATATTCCAAGGGATAAAGCCTCAATAGAAAATTACAGAAACAAATATATTACCCATGTTGTAGCTACTTGAATTCTTAAAATGACAGTGAGTTAGAGTGTGTTTAGCATACATTAGATTGAATATGTGTTTAGCATACATTAGATTGAGTGAAATCACTTGCAAACTATATAACTAGAATGGAAAGTAAACAAACACACACACAAAGTTTTTAACCTGGAAACCCCATTGCTAGGGGAACCTGCTGAAAGTGGCAACTGCACATCTTCATAATCTTCCTTCAATGAAATGAGTCAATTACAAAGAGCTCATAGAGTATACAACTCCCACTCCCTAATGTCTCCTATCTTCCTTATGTTTTGAGGAAGAAGTACAAGTAGCATAGAATAACACAGTCATGGCAGACTGATCACTCACTGCTACTCTCACCAAGGTACTCCTGCCCTCTTTTGATCTTTGATCCGTGCTCACTAATGGAACACCAATCTCGGATGTCAAACTCCTGAGCTCAGACCCCTCATGCATCTAGAGATGTATCTTCAAAGCCCATAGGTTCTTGAAACGTCCCGCTGAGAAGACCATTCGGATCAGCCCATTAGACTGACTATTCAACTTCCTCGAGTGAAACTGCCACTTCCTGCAATCCGGCTGTTTCATAATCATCTAGGATATACTCACATCTGAGCCCTGCAAGTTGACTAAAACTGATTCCTTGGTGTTTTTTGAAGTTCTAATGATGTTATTGGATCTTTATAGATCAATTCCCAGTAGATATCCCTTCTGCCAACTCAAATGATAACCTCCTTTATGGGAAGAAGCCGATGAAAGGCATCCAAGGAGTATGTGAAAGGAGGTAACCTATCAATAGACATGTTGATAGACTTGACGAGTAAACTAGTCTCAGAATACTAGCAACATCGACGTCTATTGAGGCCCCATGATGCAATCCTCTCTAAAGAAAATAGGGCTAGGTATGAATACCTCCCACGGCCTAAAGTTGAATTTTATATGGTTTAGAGTCTATGAATGTAGAATGTAAACTTGAAGATAGTCTCAAGGCAAAGAGGCTAGGCGGCAAACTCAACTAGGACGATGCACTAAGGAACAATTCTATTGCAACGGATCATACGTTGAATCATGAGAGTCGGGAGCCTCTCAATATGAGCCCAATCAACAGACCCCATACTAGGTCCCCAAACCTTGGATCCATAAAAAACCGTAGAAATGATGACTGTATTAAAAAAGCCGCATCTTCGAAGGGATATCCTAAAAGTGGATTTGAAAACATTGGCGCTCCAAGACAAAGGAGGCATATCCACTGCAAAGGTGTGACCGAGCAATAGAATTCATACTAAAAGATGCTCCGAAAAACTAGACCCCCAAGTAAATTTAGGCCAATGTGATCTCAAAAGGCTCCCCTTTGTAGAGGAACTAGAACCAAGGAAAAGAACATTTGGAGGTGTTGAATATCATGACCTTAGTGTTTCTAAGGTCACCACTAGCTAACAAAGCTCGCGGAAACGAGCATAGACATCAAGTTGTCTCTATAAACCATCGGCAAAGTGAGAGAGGAGAATGATGTCGTCATCAAAAGAGAAGTATAGCTATCACCACATAATGTAAAATGCAACCATCATCTACATGGATATGCAGTCAAACAAAATCCTCTAACTCATCGATGTAAATGTTGAAGAGGGTCAGTGAGAGAGGGCATTCTTGCTCGACCCCAATGGTACTGATCACTGCTAGAAAGATCACAAGAAGTACGAAACTATCCAACAACCATCTCATAGAACCTCCAAGCGGTGCTAATGAGAGAATTTGGGATGTCAACATCACACAACTTCTAGAAAAGCAGATGTCTCAAAACCAGTCAAAGGCCTTCCAGAAGTCTACAAAACAACAAAATACTTTGGAAGACTGATGACAAGCCTCCTCAATGATAACTAAGAGTGTAAAGATGTTGTCAATAGTCTAATATTCTCCCCTAAATCCAGCCTATCCCATGCTCTAAGATTACCTCTCTCCAAGTGCTCTGAAAGTTGATGTCTAACACCGTGGCATAAAATTTGGCAAACGTATGCCCACTCATAATGGTCTTGTAATTGCTAGGGTTGGAGCTATCCCCGAGCTCATGAATGGGATTGATTATGTGCTAGCACGAAGAATGAGGAAAACCTAAGTAAATAACCTCGGCAAAAAGCTTTGTCAATGGGGAGGCAAGGGAGTCCACACCATATCAGGGGAACTCAACCTGAAGGCCCTTGCAATTTGTTGCTTTGCCGATACATAACTCTTAAATAGCCCCCATGACTATCTAGTAGAGAAAATCGTAGAAGATGGTGGAGTGGAGAAAATGACAATAGGGGCTTTAGGATGTCATTAACAGAGCTAACAAAGAAAAATTGTGCCTAGTGGTCAATGTCAAAAGCAAGGGTTGTCTTGTGCGCCAAAAAGTCTTAAGAAAATGGTGGAGGGAAGTGTAATATCCTTAAAATCCACCAATAGTCAGAATCGCAACAATCAAGGATCCTCCCCTAACACTTACGCAGCAGTCAAAGAAGGCCTAAACATAGCCAGCCACAATGAAGGCAATCACGCAACAGTTAAAGATTAAGTGCAGTCAATCATCAAGGAAGTTAAAACACTGCCATTTTTAGTAAACAATTTGCCATGGAAGGAGCACTGCCAATTATGAAGCAAATCACCCTTGATAGAATGCATACAACAATTATTATTTATCAATTAGTCATTAAACATTCATTTGATGAAAGGTCATGATCCTTGGCAAAGACATGTCATTTGGATGGGAAGCAATGAGGGTATTTATATTCAGCAAATTGATGAGAAAGAGATCATCCAATTATGAATTCAATCATCTAACTCGTATAAGCGTCATGCTATACAACCACTCTCAAAGACGAAAACCCTTGTGATTATAACAGCCCAAGGATGAAACCCCTTATGGACTTATATTTTATTTAATTTATCATTTTAAATGTAAAATTTATATTTATAAAAAAATAGGTTTTCCAAGAAAACCAAATTAATGTAAAATATTATGATTTGAAATATTACAGTGGTATCAGCGCTGTTTTTCTTGCCAACCTGTGAAACATGGGGTCACTACATAAGGAAATTATGAACAGTTACGAGTCGTACAACATCCTTTCAGTAGAGATTCGAAAAGAAATCTCTTTTTCAGAAATTTTGGATTTAAAAGAGTCATGGAATGGAAACAAGCACTATGAGAAAAACAAGTTTGTGAATCATGGTTATGGCAGTGTTGAATATGAAGAGAAATTCAATTTTCAAGAGGTCCCAAAAGAAAGGAAGATGACAAATTCCAAGACCGACTTCCCTATCCAGGAGCAAACGAATGAAGCATCCAACATTGAACTAAGGGAATGCCCAAACATGCTTATCCAAGAAGTTGATATTTATGGAGACTCGTCTATTGGGAAGAATGACATAAAAACTCTAGATATTAGAGATGAACACAAGTTATCTATCCAAAACACTAATGTTGATTTTGATATGTGTTGTCTACGTCAAAGTGAAGATAAACTTCAGTGTGTGCAAGAGAGAGGTCTCGAGAATTGTTCACTGAACACGGGCTCTAAGTTTAATAAACCAATTGATTGTCTAATTAATGCACACTATCAACAAGATGTCATGTGCTACGGTTTTAAAAATAAACAAGATGGAGAGCCAACCAAAATAATTGATAAAATATGAGAAAATCAAGAGTCAAAGTCACAAAATACTGGAGCAGAACAATTTATGGAGAAGGTTAATAAAAAGCTTAATTTTAGCCACAATTCTCAGCTATCCACAACAAAAGATGAACTGGAGGAGCTTAACGTATCTTTTAATAAATTGAAGACTATACTCGACAATGTTGTTGACTTAATGCCATTGAAACCCTTGAAAGTGGCAAGCAATAAACTAGTGGAGTTG
Organism: Torreya grandis; assembly: GCA_037957365.1. Taxonomy (NCBI): domain Eukaryota; kingdom Viridiplantae; phylum Streptophyta; class Pinopsida; order Cupressales; family Taxaceae; genus Torreya; species Torreya grandis. The sequence goes on from JARHVA010000212.1 coordinate 5,153,437, forward strand.
TCTCTTAGTATATCAAGTATATCAAGCCTGACAATTGTTGATGTATCAAATAATCTGCCCCCAGTCACTTTACAAATGCAAAATTTGGGTCAATCATAACAGTTGGATCAAACCCCTTTGAGCTTGGTTAGTAATAATAGAATATTGCATGTCAATTACCCTATTCAAATGCACCATAAGAGCTATGTTTTCACAGCACAGCAGCTCATTGTTTTTAGGGTTCAAATATTGGCTTCCAAACAATTAAAACGTGGACAAACCATACTACCAGATATATTTTGATGCATTGGGCCACCACCATCTACCCAACATCAAGATCAAGTTGTTTCAGCAATAGTATCATCAACTAATAAAATTAATCTACTTATCAAACTAACAAAAGGTTTAAAAAATGAATTAGAGGCCAAACTTTGGTGGCAGCCAAAAGAGACCCCAACACTCTATTTTTGAATGGAGAGACAAGGCATGTAATTGCTAACAAAGATGGAAATGCACAACTATACATGTATTCAAGTAGAAGCCAAATCATGCTTCAGAGAAAATATGAAGATAAATTCTCGATGAATTAAGGTGAGAGGAAGCAAGTATCAAATTCACTTTTGGGAATGACATTAGTTGGAAAGCAGATTAGATTCAAACTTGTTCAAACACTCTAGATTGAAGAACGCAAGCTCCGTCTATTATATGTTCAAAAGCGGTTAAGGGAAGAAATTGAATAACAACAAAATTATGTTGATGTCTGACAGGCCATATCATAAATTTGTGCATCTTTGTGAACACCCAAGAACTAATCTTGGCAGGCATGTCACAATCTTTCAAAAGGAAATTCGCGAAAAACGATTTAAGGAAAAATTTCAAGATCGCAATAAGTTTTTAGAAGCTAGTTGGACAAATAGGGATGCTAGGGCCATTCATAACAAAGGAGTTGTCAAATACCATGAGAGAATGTTGAAGGAATATTCAACAAAAAAAGAACAAGTTTGAATGCCCTGGTTACAAGGACAGAGATCCATCTGTTGTACATCTTGATGTCATTCAAGCTGAGATATCAAGCATCAATATGGTTGTTGGGATTGATGGGAAATTGGGTAACTCTATGATACAAGAAGCTTCTAAATTACATATTAAAGTATGTCGCTCTTTGCGGGATGTTTTCAAAAAGGTTCTAGAAGTGACCATTAACATACAAGGTGACTTATGGCATGGAGTAATGTCTGATAAGAAGTACATAGTTATCATCGACTATGCTTCTTTGAATATATCTAAAGGCTTCTAAAGAGGCAAATTTTCCTCCGAATGTAAGAGAAATTCAAAAAGGGAAGTCACATATACAACAAGTGAGAATTGGTTCCGACTACATGACCAAAGTACTGAACAGCATAGTGCAAATCTTTGAACAAAACAAATGCACTGAGCTTTATAGCATAAGCCAAGGTGGTGAGCAGCTATAACAAAAATCACAACTTTGTGTGCAGAGAGTAGATGAAGATGCTAGGGTAGAATGTGAGAATGCCTTGTTCACATGTGATTATGATAGTACACTTGTAGAAGGAATATTACTTTGGTGCTCTGTGAATCTAACTCCAAACTTGGAGACTGTTGCATTGATAATGGAAATTAAGGGTACAATGACTTCAGATCATAGCCCAATTCTCGCTCGGCAGCTAGGAGATCATAGATTCAAATTTGAAGAGATGGGTGTACCAAAAAGGCAGATAATAGATTCATGTTCCCCGCTTCTTGAAATGCAACCGTATTCCAACACAATTAAATTAATGGTGAAGTTGGGTATATCATGGGTACAAAGGGATTGTAAATTTGATAGTATTAATGAAAAATGCCTTTATGACTTTGCAATTTTCTATGACTTTAAAAGAGAGTCAAATTTGGATCAACACAATGCCATTACAAAATTCATGTTTGCATTCCACAGAAGTTCTACATGTATTTGGTACTTTATCATAAGGAATGGCTTAAAAAGTTTGAGTAAGACAAAATACATGTTTGCTGGAAATATACATGGCAATGGCATCTACCTTTCAATTGATAAAAGTTATTCATATTTCTATGGTTACTCTTTGCTATTGAGTAAAAATGAGAAAACTACATATTACAGAGTGTTGGTTATTTGTAAGATCTTCTCATAGAAAAAGTATACAAAATCTCCTGACATTTTGATGGTTCCCACTACGACTATTGTTGTCTTACGGTATTTGATCACATTTGTAAGATGGCCAATAATAGATACAACATTGAAAGGAGCATTAATTCTTAAACTCCTCAATTTACCATTGTTTGAGGACAAGCAATTTGAGGGAGGTCTATAATATCCTTAAAATCCACCAACAATCAGAATCGCAACAATCAAAGATCCTCCCCTAACACTTACACAGTAGTCAAGGAAGGCCTAAACACAACTAGCCACAATGAAGGCAATCACGTAACAGTCAAAGCTCAAGTACAGTCAGTCATCAAGGAAGTTAAAACGCTGCCATTTTTATTAAACAATTTGCCATGGAAGGAGCATTGCCAATTATGAAGCAAATCGCCACTGATAGAATGCATACAACAATTATTATTTATCAATTAATTAACTAGTCATTAAACATTCATTTGATGAAAAGTCACGATCCTTAGCAAAGACATGTCATTTGGATGGGAAGCAGTGAGGGTATTTATATTCAGTGAATTGATCAAAAAGAGATCATTCAATTATGAATTCAATCATCTAACTCGTATAAGCGTCATGCTATACAACCACTCTCAATGACGAAAACCCTTGTGACTATAACAGCCCAAGGACGAAACCCCTTGTGGACTTATATTTTATTTAAATTATCATTTTAAATGCAATATTTATATTTATAAAAAAATAGGTTTTCCGAGAAAACCAAATTAATTTAAAATATTCAAATTTGGAATATTACAGGGAATGAGGAGAGCAATTTGTCTACATGTAAGAAACTCACGTTTCTTTTGTTGGAGAAGACATTGATAATCTCTACGAGTGGAGAGCATGGAGGGAGGGTCATGGGCTAAGGCAAAACAAAGTCTCTGATGCAGGGATTTACACTTGTCAATGTACCAATGGTTCATAGGACAGGGCCCATGGGGACAATGTGAGCTAGAGTAGTGCACATTGTGGGGGTAGGATTCAAGGGTTACATCCCAAAGGGCAGGATGTGAAAACTCATGTATGGACTCTGCAGTGGGAAGACGAAGGAAATAGTATCTGGGCATAAGTGGGAAGAGTTGGGCAGCATAGTCAATGGCATACTCGACATCAAAGTGGATTGTGGTGTGGCGAGTGTTGGGAGGCACGGTGGGGGGCATAGAAACTCGACATCAACTACAAAGCTGCTCTCCCAAGACAAAAAATAAAATAAAATAATCATGGAAGCAAAACAAAGAAAAAAAAGAATTTTGCTTACATAAATCCATTAATATCATCACGCTCGGTAGGTTGGTCCGTTCCACAATGGGTGCACCAAACCATTGTGTCCAGTCGATCAAAAAATTTAAAAGATATCTCTTAATGTGAATACCTGTGAATAAAATTTCCAAAAACTTCATCAGCGAATAAAATTTCTAGAAACTTCATCAGCTTCTAATAATTGTTAAGATATAAGATAAGTAAAGCTGAGTACTTGAAAAACATAATCAAAACAAACATTATGCAGCTTCAATGTAAATTAAATCGCATACACTATAAAGGAAGAGGAAATGTATTTGCCATGCTATATAAGACATTAGCTAATTATAAAATGTAAAACAAATAAGAAATGATGTGTATGTTCATGATGCAAACTATGGAACCAATGGACTACTTATAGCTCAACTAGCCATCATTGCATAGTACACACTTTTCAACACAAACCCTTCTTCCGTAGAAATACTACAATGAATGTTTTTGTCTTTGGTGAGAGTTCCAATTATTTGTCAATTTTTTTAAAAAACTGTTTCAGGACTGATATAGTGATTTAGAACTTATTACACTGTTGCTTTTGTGGTGTGTTTGTGGCCTTGGGTACTTTGCTTGAATCTTTTAATCAATGCTAAAAAAATAAAAGATTAATTTACTCCATAGCTATGAGACTTGGATGAAGCTTGAAGTTTGGCAAAATGAATGCACCAAGCCGACTTAGATCGGGAAAAGACTTGGCTACTATAAAAGGGGTCTGTAACCTAAAATTTAGGGTTTTTAATGGTATTTTAAGTGGCCTTATCTCCTTGTTAGCGGGCGCGGAAGGTACACTGGGCTTGCCATAATGAAAAAGAAAATTTTCAAATTCTTGTTTTGGCAATATCTTTCGCATCCAGATTCCGTTTTGTCTCCCATTTGAAGCATTGGAAATGTCTTAAAACAAGCTATCCAATGATGTAAAAAAATTGATCCTTAGAGGAAAAGTTTGACTGGAAAATAAAGAGGGAGGAATGTTGTTTTGACAATACCTCACAGGTGCACTAGGTGTGAATTCTCCATTTGGCCATATCTTTCATAACTGGACTCTGTTTTGGCTCTCGTTTGAATCATTGGAAAGATCTTGAAACAAGAAATCCAAGGATGTGAAATATTTGATTTAGAGACTTTTTGATGTGTTCAATTTTCAAGTTTTTGCCAAAATTCCCTTTGCAAGACTCGGTTTCATATGTTAGGGTGTGGCACATACTATTTATAGATTCTATCACCCAATGGATAAGGCTCGGTGGGCTTGCTTGGTGCTTTATTTAAATCATTTTATTAAAAAGTGAAATATAAATGTAAAATAGAATAGGACAAAATTGAGAATACAAAAGGTCAAAAATGAGAATATAAATGGTCATTTCATTCCCCTATGTTATAAATAGGAGATATGGCAGTTGTAAAAGAGTTCTTTCTTTCAAGCTCTTGGGGAAAAGTTAGCTACAACTTTGTGTGTGGGTTATGTAATTTTTTTAATTTGAGTAATTGAATGCAAACAAGCGGGTGATATCAATTTTTGGCTTTGTGGGTTTTGATGCTTTTGTTTGTGAGTTTTGTATTTCTATTCATTGATAAAGAAGCCATTAAAATTCTGCACTTTTCTTGGTTGTGTGCAACTCACGGTGTTTCTAGATTTTGTGTTGTAAACCTCATGTATGGGCTTTGAACCAAGTGTACCCAATCTGAGTTTAGACTTTGTGCTTCCGAGCAAGCTATTTGTATCCATTACATTTATTGTTCATATCTCCATTTTTGTGTAAGAGAAAGAATTTACAACAAGAACACTTAAATCTAAGATATTCCAACAATGCTCTGCATTCATTCTGTCATGGGTTTCTCACCTCCATACTCCTCCATTTTTCTCCCCTTTTTACCTTCCACCATTTCCCAATTTTGTCTCATTTTTGCGTTTTCCGATTAAAAGTACATAAAAACCCCAAAAAATCATAATAAAAATGGGGGGGCTGCCCCTCTCAAACGCAAAGGAAAATCACCATCTCTATCGCGATTTCTCCATTTGTTGGTAAATTTGTGTTGTTCCTCTTTGGGCGAGTCATAAAATCAAGAAATACAAAAGCAACATAAATTTCTACCAACAACAAGATAGCATTATAATAAAGGCCTTTTTATTCCAGCCTTATTTTCGATTACAGTGATGGTTGGTAACATCCATTTGGTTAGCAAAGCAAACCATTTAAAGTCATAACCACCTGCCACAATCACATTACTATAATTTTTCTTTCCCTATTTATGGCGCATCTACCTTACAACACATTCAATTCTTAAATCTGCCATAACAGTCCAAATTTTGAGGAATTATACACAGTGAACATCCATTAAGAAAGTATACACAGTGAATATTTGTCATGGTCACAATTCACCGAAAGCAGGTGGTTTTTGTGGGAGGTGGAATTACAAGCACCACCACTGTTCAAGGCTTGGAAAACCACACCAATGTCACAATCATTGATGTGTATGTTATATAGTAGATCTCTTTTATTTGATAAAAGAAAATAAATTAATTGAATATTGATTTGGTTTTTACCTATGATTAATAAATTATGGTTGTTAATATATTTAATTACTTATATACTATTGTATGGTTTTAAGATGCACTTATATTATTTATTTGTAATTTGTGCGTAAGCACTAATTGGTGCATACTCATCCACAACCTATTATTAGAGAAGATTATCAATTAAGTAAATACTTAATTGACATCTATTAATAATAGTTGTCTTATTATATTTCCGAAACTACTCACCAAAACCCTAACCCTAACCCTAGCCTTCTCTCTTCTCTATAAAGAATATAAAGGGTTGGTGGATGAGATATATTGTGGATGAAAGTTACTATTATACTTGTAGAATAAGGTCAATGCTCTTACACAAAAGAAGTAGCTATGGTACTTAGATGAATCTATGTTACTTTGTTTCTAAGTTTTCATAGATTTATTATACATGTATTGTGGGTGTTTGTCTTATGGAGCTAACATAATTCTGGACCATGTCCAGATAATTTAAAGTGTTATTAGAGCTATATAAGCTTCAGCTCATTCTGCTTGTAGGTTCAAAAATCATATCTACAATTTATTTTTTTTGCATATTCAATATTTTTTTCAGTTTTTAGATCTGCATTTTTTCTTTTTTGCATTTCAGGGTTGAAGCCCAGATTTAGTTGCTTATTACAAATAACCAATCTCATGCTCTCACCACACCCTTATGGGATCTTCATTGATCAAAAATTGATGAATGTGGTAGGGTACTAAGGGTTGAAGTAAATTTATTGCATAGAAATCCCCTAGGTTAGAACTGTGTTCCAACAGTTGTAGAAATCGGGCGTTGTCGTTCTAGGAAAAGCAGTAATCAATTTTTCCTAATTGGTGGTGTGAGAGTTATTGCCCCAATGCTCAAGCCATCATATAACATTGTATACGGATCTTAGCTTCCACATACCTCATAGTATAAAGGAAGTGCCTAGTACTTTTTCTTTTTGCCAATAGGAAGCCTTTCGGTTGTTTGATTCTGTGTTGCACCAGTAAGCAGTTAGCCCCAAAAAGTTATTCTCTACATACCTTAGAAACAGGATAGTGTGATTGTGAGACAGTGGAAACCTTCGTAGACAGTACTCTTTGGGTCTATTCTCTATTTATGCTTATGGATTCATATATTAAAGAGCCTACAAATCAAACACATCTCAGCCTAGTATTTCCAAAAGCAACTCTGATTACATTTGGTAGATCTGCGTTGTTGAAGTATTCTTTGTTTAGCTTAAGTTGTAATATTCTCTGTCCATATTTAATTTCAATATCCATGTTTGGGGTTATGTTTTTAAAGAAAGAATAGTGAAAGGGCAAAGCAAAAGGTTTTTTTGGCAAAGAGGGGTTTCTTAGATTTTTTTAAAATCCGTGTGGGAAGGCAACAGACCAACGTTTCTGTGTACAATTTTTTGTGTCATAGGGCGACTACACCATTGTCATTTTCTCATTGAGATGATCATTTTAACTGGCATTTCAATTTTTCAAAAAAAATACATATAATTTTTTTCTTCTGCAACCCCAAAAGCACTTTTTCAAAAAAAAGTTGCCCTTAAGCTAATTTCACCGTTGTGATTTTCTCATCAAGACGATCATTTTAACATGTATTTTCAAAAAAAGAAAGTTATTTTCACTCAAGTTTTTATGCTACCAATGGCAGAGAAAAAAATAACCCTCTCAAGTTCCAACTACTTTAGTTTAAAATGATACATTATTGATGTGCTTCTTAGCAAGGCTCTCTACCACATTGTAATGAATGAAGAAGCTACACCTTTAGATCTTGTCACAAGAAAAAATGGCAAAACCATTATGTTGAAGCTAGAGGCATCCTTGGTCAGTTAATATCCCTTGAATTGAAGTTTCATTTTTAGGGTGTCATGAAAACTTATGAAGTTTGGACTACCTTGTAAGAACTTTTTGGAAAGCACAATAAACTTGGGGCATGCGAACTAAAAAACAAGCTCACTACTCTTAGCGCAAACACTATCCTCGTATTAAGGACTTCATCACTCAATTCAAGCGCTTAAGGCTTCTACCCACTAAGACTAGTGAAACCAAGACTGATGAAAAACTCATTGTGCCTATTTTTTTTAAATTAAGTCGTTTTTACTCAGTTTTTTTCAAACCACTACACTTAAAAAGACTATGGGATCTGCATATGTGGCACTAGTTTTTGACAAGTTCTATGAGCAACTTTAGGCAGAACAAGAAAAACTTGTTTCTATTAGGGAAATGCAACTTCAAGGTACTAAGCAACAATGATTAGTGGTTAATTATACTAATGCAAAGTCACAACCTAACTTGGCAAAGTCAAGGGCCCTACCAAGAAAAAAGGAAAAGCAAAGCCCAAGCCTAAAGGCAATCAATCGTCTCAACAAAAATCCTTCCCCGAGTCAATAATAAGACAAAGGTAAAGTAAATGCCAATGTCGACCAAGAGTGTTTTAATTGGTGTAAGAAACCAAAGCCGTGTTGAACATCAAATTTTCAATAAAACAACATTCTTAGAAGCAAAGATGGAAAAAAAGTGGCTTCCCCCTCCCAAGACAAGAGTAGCACTTTCTGCAACAAGATGATCACTTGTATCTGAATGGATTTTGGATTCAGTGACCTCTCATCATATGGCGCATGATGGCTCATTGTTTGAAAATCTTGATCAGTCCCACACAACTAAAAATTTTGTGAGCAACTATAGTCCTCTATTTGTTGAGGGCGAAGTCACTATTGAGATAGAGAATGGCATATTAAACAAAGTTCTCCACATTCTAGACTTGTCTGCGAACCTCCTCTCCATATATCAAATCACACATTCAAGTGAAGGCAAAACCGTTGAGTTTGCACCTACCAATATTGTCATCAGAAATATCAAAGACCAGTCCGTTGTTGTAGCCACTAGCAAAATTGATCATTCAACATGATTGTACAAATTTGACGACTTTGTGTTCACTCAACCTTCAAAAGTCATGATTGCACATGCTAATGGCTTGAGTAAACTCCAGCATGAGCATTTTGGTTATTTCAACTATCACTCATTGCAAGCCCTCAGTAAGAATCATATGGTTATTAGTTTGCCACAAGTTTCTTTTAAAGATGGTGTTTGTCCAAGTTGTACACTTGGAAAACAACAAAGGGATCCATTTCTCAAAAGTAAATCCTTTAAGGCAAGTGACAAATTACAATTGGTTCACAATGATCTTATGCCATTTCCCAATGTTTTTTTTCAGAAACATAAATATGTACTTAGCTTCATTGATGATTTCTCTCATATAACTTGGATATATTTTTTGAAAAACAAAAGCAAAGTCTTTGAACACTTCAAAATTTTCGAGGCTCTTGTTGAAAACCTATCATAGAGACAAATTCAACATCTCAAATCAGATACTAGAGAGTTGTCAACGATTAGATATTTAGCTTCTATGGATAGGCAAGCATTCAACTTCAACATTTTGTGCCCTACAGCCCTCAGCAAAATGGTGTAGTTGAGCGCAAAAAACGCACATTAAAAGAAATGGCCAATTGCATGATACAGTCCAAAGACTTGCCTCCACAATATTGGGCAGAGGCAATTATGTGTGCAACCTACATCCAAAATTGAACTCCCACTCAACAATGTAAAATATGTCTCCCGAAGGAAAATGGTTTGGTGACAATCAATATGTTCTTAAATTTCGAGTTTTTGGATGTAATGCATGGGTGCAGAGTCCAAATGAAAAGTGCAAAGCAATGGAAAGGAAGGGTGGTCCTTATATCTTTGTCGAATACCATGAAGATGTGAAGGCATGTTGTCTTCTTATTATGAGCACCACTAAAGTGATTTACCTATGGGATGTGTTATTTGATGAACAATACCAAGCTTTCACGCCAACATCTCCTACTCATCCTCCTCCATTACCTTTTGTTGAATTGGACACAACTTCTAAGGTTTATCATGAAGAACAAGATAGTTTAGATGATTCACATTCTAAGAGTTACTACACTTCTAATGACGAGCCACAAGGGGGACAACCAACACCTCCACTAATGCTAAAAAACATTCAAAATGCACTTGCACAACCTCTACGAAAATGGGTTCCCATGGTTCACTATGAGCCTAGTGCATTGGCAGGGGATCCAAGAGATTCAAGTAAGACAAGATCATAACATCTGTATGGTGTTGCACATTTGGAACAATTGGAAGTGACAGGATCTAGAAACTTATCATCAAGATTCTAAGCATCCTAAATGGCACGCAACTATGCCAAAAGATCTTTCTCGTAAGAAGAACAAAACTTTAGACTTCGTTCCACTTCAGAAAGGAAGAAAACTAGTGATGTGCAAGTGGGTGAACTGCACTAAGTATGCAACAGATGGGTTCATTAACAAATACAAAGCCCAACTTGTAGCAAAAGGTTTTTCACAAGTTGAAGGTGTTGACAACCATGAAACCTTTGTTCTAGTTGCCAAGATGAATTCCATCAGGCTAGTACTCTCCTTGGTTGCGACACAAGGATAAGGAGTCCATCAAATGGACGTAAAAAGTTTCTTCTTGCATGGAGACTTACAAGAGAAAATCTACATATCCCAAACCTCCTAGGTTCGTAAGAAGTGAGAACTCTAGATTTGTGTGCAGATTGAAAAAGTCCTTGTACAACTTGACAAAGGCTTCTTGAGCTTGGTATGAAAAGATCGGCACGTTCTTATTCAAATTTGGCTTTACACAGAGACCCTCTGATCCCACAATCTACACCAAGAAAGTAGATGGGAAACTCCTGATTTTGGTCCACTGTGTCGACAACTTATTCTTGATTTGAAAGACCAGATAATGAATTTTTTTTATGATTGACTTAGGCTTGTATTTTTTCCTTGGTCTTTAGATTTCATAGTCTAAGAAAGCAACTTTTGTTAATCAATCCATGTATGCTCAAGACATACTCAACTCTTTCAACATGAAGACTACAAGTCCACACCGACTCCTTATCAATCTGACGTCAAGCTTTCTACCAAGTGTTCTCCTTCAGTTGATGGTACACTCTACAGGGAATTGGTGGGAAGTCTTATGCACTTCACTCATACTCATCTTGATCTTTATTTCACTGTGAAATTGGTATCTTGTTACTGTCAAGACCCCCATGAAATCCAATGGCGCGCTACAAAACACACCCTAAGTTATCTTTGCAGTACTACTAACTATGGGATTGGGTACAAATCTAGAGGAAATACCTTAAACTCTAGTTACACTTATGGTGGAAACACAACAGTTGGCTACACAAACAGTGATTGGGTAGGAGATCTAGACGATCACAAGTCAACTGCAGGATGCATCTATCATCTTGGGGCAAGTCCTATGACTTGGTCTTGTAAGAAGCAAACTACTATTTCTTTGTCTACTATGGAAGTTGAGTATAGTGGAGCTATCACTACTGGGCATGAGTTACTTTGGATTCAACGCTTGCTTTCAGAATTTAAATTTTCATAAACCCAACCCACACCGCTTTGGTGTGATAATCATAGTGCTATCCACATTTCTCGCAACCATGTGGAGCACCAATACACAAAGCACATTGAGATTCACATGCATTATATTCGGCAATTGATACAAGACAAGGTCATTGATCTTAAGTTTTGCCAAACAGATAGTTAGGTTGTAGACATCTTCACAACACCCTTACTTAAAGCCCGATTTGTTCATCTCAAGCAACTTTTGGGAGCAAAGGAATGTGTTATCAAGGGGGAATAGTTTGTCATGTCCCCTTTTTCGAATAAAAAGAAAAAATAATTTGATAATAATGCTTTAAACCTTCCCCAGCATACTTTTAAGTCATAACTTAAAAAAGGGAACATCTAAACGTTGTTATTAATTGAATGGAGCTAAAAGTGTATTAATTAAAAGCCCAAGTGAAAAATAAAAAATAAAAGTAATTATTAATTACTTTTGGAGCAAATGTGGAAATTAGAAATAAAAATAATTTTAATTTGTTTTTAGGGTTTTGGGTGGAAAAGTAATTGTAAGAGGATAGAAAAAGGAAAAAGTAAATTCATTCATCTGTTATTATCTTTCAACTTTCAAATTTATTGGAGAGCTTGAAGCTACCATACTTTTCCATAGAGGACGAAAACCCTCGATTGGAATTGGGTTGAGGACGAAAACCTTCACACCCAAGTGGTGATTCTATTCGGGGATCGCATTTGTGCTTTCAGATTCAAGAGAAATGTCACTTTTAGGAATTTTGCATCAGAACAAGTCTAGGGTTTAGCGCCATACCTTAAAACCCTAGTCACTACAATTTAAGGGTAATTTATAGGAGAAAGTACAAATATGTGTAACGTCCATACAAATAGTTAAGGGGAAGATTTTCACTGTTTATACCTCCCAGGGGCAGGTCGTACCACTGCAGACCCTGAACGTGGTGTATTTAGGGAAATCACTAAAACAACAATTAAAATTGATAGGGTTATGTTCTGAATGGGCCATATAATTAGGGTTTGGGGGACATGGAGCAATTTGTTGGGATTTAACTCCATTTTAGGCATAAGTGTTGACAGTCCAGCCTATTGCAAGTTGATTGTACAGACCGTACAAGTTTGCATGTTAGTTGGTGGACTTCCTGTTGTATGCTACACCCCATAGGGTTGGGCATTGCTATTTTAAGGTAGATCGTTGTTGTATTCAAAGTACAGACTTGGGGTTTGTCAAATTTCTCAAAATGACATCTTTCACACACTATTGTTGTACCTTCACTCCAAAGGCAGTCATATTGTCAATTATTTACTAGTAAGAACCCAGCTTGACCTTTATTTACCCTTTCAGCTTAGGGTTTAGTCTGATTTTAATAACCATTTGTTTTACCAATAATTGGTATTTTTGTACCTTTCAAAGTTGGCTCTGATTAGGGTTTTATTCAATGCTGGGCTAAATGGATTGTTTCAGTTGGGTTACAAGGATATTAAATTGGGTTAGATTCAATATTTGTCGATTGTGAATAGGAACTATACAAAATTCCATCTTTGATTGTTAGAAGCAAGTATTTTGTTAAGTGGATCATTTCAGTGGTATCAAAGCCATTTTCTTGACAATCTATGAACCATGGGGTCACTAAATAAGGATATTATGGCTAGTTTTGATTTATACAAAACTCTTCCAACAGAGATTCAAACAAAAATCTCTTTTACAAACTTTATGGAGTTGATGGAGTCACGGAATGGAAAAGGGCACTATGAAGAAGTGTGGTCAGATAAAGGGAAGAGAGATTCGAGGTTCGAACCTCAAAACCCCACTAAAGAGCAAAAAGAATTCCACATGCAAGTTGAAGGTAACGATCTTTTATCAGAAAAAGATATTCCATTGACTTTTAAAATTGACTGTCAGCAAAAAGTTTGTCTTAATGAAGTCAAGGAGGAACCGACATTGCTTGTTAAATACAAAATTGCAAAAAATGTTCCAGTAATCTCTTGGGGTATCCATGAAACACCTCTCCAAATTAGTTAAACCCCATTATGCTCCCAAGCAAAGAGGCATGAACTATTTCATAGAAATTCAGAGTTCATAACAATTAACAAGTCACAAAGGGATCAAATATCTCAGCTACAAGCCACAAATCAGCAGCGGCAACAACAAAGTATTCAGTATCAACAAGGTTTGGTCCATGCATGGGATTCACAAAAAGGTATGCCAGAACGACCAGTTGTTTTGCAAGAATTTGATGAAGATTTTCTAGTCAATGACAAATTTCTGAGTCTTCAGTATAGTGGAGTAGATGAAAATATCTTTAAGGCATTGAAAGGAGAAATTTAGATGAATATCACAGTAGCACAGCAAAAGCTAGCTACATCACGAGGAATGGAAGTGAGAGAACAATTGGTTTGGGATCCTGATATTTGTAGGACGGTTCAGGTATTGCTTGAGGGCAACCAATCTTTGGGAAGGGCGGACTGTCATATCCCATTTTTCAAATAAAAAGAAAGAATAATTTAATAATAACACTTTAAGTGTTCCCTAGCATACTTTTAAGTTATAACTTAAAAAAAAGACATCTAAATGTTGTTATTAATTGAATGGAGCCAAAAGTGTATAAATTAAAAGCCCAAGTGAAAAATAAAAAACAAAAGTATATATAAATTACTTTTGGAGCAAATATGAAAATTAAAATTAAAAGTAATTTTAATTTGCTTTTAGGGTTTTGTGTGGAAAAGTAATTATAAAAGGATGGAAAAAGGAAAAAGTAGATTCATTCATCTATTATTATCATTCAATTTTCAAATTTATTGGAGAGCTTGATGCTATCATACTTCTCCACAGATGATGAAAACCCTCAATTGGAATCGAGTTGAGGACAAAAACCTTCACACCCAAGTGGTGATTCCATCCAAGGATCACATTTGTGCTTTCAAATTCAAGAGAAAGATCAATTTTAAGAGCTTTGCATCAGAACAGGGCCAGGCTTTAACATCATACCTTGAAACCTATCGCTGCAATTTAAGGGTAATTTCTAGGGGAAAGTACAAATTCATACACATCAATACAATCTCTGTACGGACAATTAAGGGGATGATTTTGACTGTTTGTACCTCCCAAAGGCAGGTCGTACTACTGCAGACCCTAAATGTGGTGTATTTGCAAAAATCGCTGAAACAATAATTAAAATTGACAAGGTTCTATACTAAACGGGCCGTACAGCTAGGGTTTGGGGGAAATGGAGCAGTTTGTTGAGATTTAACTCCATTCTGGGCATAAGCACTGACAATCCAGCCTGCTGCAAGTTGATTGTACAGATCGTACAGGTTTGCATGTTAGTTGGTGGACTTGCTTGCTATATGCTACACCCCACAGGGGTGGGCGTTGCTATTTTAAGGTAGACCATTGTTGTTTTCAAAGTACAAAACTAGGGCTTGTCGAATTTCTCAAAAGGACATCTTTCACACACTACTGATGTACCTTCACTCCAAAGGCAATCATATTGTCACTTATTTACCAGGTAAGAACCCAACTTGACCTTTATTTACTCTTTCAACTTAGGGTTTAGTCTAATTTTAATAAACATTTGTTTTACCAATAATTGGTACTGTTGTACCTTTCAGAGTTGGCTTTGATTAGGGTTTTATTCAATGCTAGGCTTAATAGATTGTTTCAATTGGGTTACAAGGATACTAAATTGGGTTGGATTCAATATTTGTTGACTGTGCATAGGAACTATACAAAATTCCATCTTTGATTGTTAGAAGCAAGTATTTTGTTAAGTACATCTTATGGGGGGATTTTAGTGTATTTGATTACGCATGCACTATTGTATGGTTAAATATGTAGTATTATTTATTTGTAAATTGTGGGTAGGCACTAATTGGTGCATACTTATCCCCAACATATTATTAAAGAAGATTATCAATTAAGTAAATATTTAAATGATTTCTACTAATTATAGTTTTGTCTTATTCTATTTGTAATTACTCACTAAAACACTAAAACTGAACTTAGCCACCTCTCTTATACTTGAATGAATCTATGTTACTTTGTTTATAAGTTTTAATAGATTTATTATGCAAGTATTGTGGGTTTTTGCCTTATGGTAGCTAACATGATTTTGGACCCTATCAAGATAATTTAATAATAGAAAGTATTTAAAAAGGTAATAATTAATAAATAATATTGGGCAGGCAAACAGGGACAAGGACCGAGGGGTGAAAATGCATCCCCATGGAAGTTTTGAGTTTGCATTTATGTGCAATTGTAGAGTTCATTAGGAATAAGTTAAGGGCAGATCTAAGGTAACGAGTAAAGGTATTCTTGGGGACTACATTTGCTATTGTTTTGTCACATTTTTTGCTATGGTTTTGCTACTTCATTTGTTGCTATTGCTTTTAATTTCTAGATATCTCAATAGTGAAAAAAGGTTTTGATATAATTTGGGGAAGTAACTTGGGCAAATTGGGTAAAGAATACCTCATGTTCCCGTGTTTCCATAGGCTCTATTTCTACAGCTACCTTGACCCAATTTACTTATTATTTTGCAACCACAATTTGGATTTTTGAAGATAATAATAACCCTGTTTTGCAGCCCAATGTTTACAATTTAAGTGGTGTTGAGCATAGTCATTGAGGTTTGGTTGTCATTGATGACAAAGAGAGCATGTGGTACTAATGCATTAATAACAGATTAATGGTTTGGAGAGGGTTTGACTTAGTGAGGTAATTGATGGATGATATTGATGATATGGACATGTTGCAAAGATCATATGGGATGTTATGAGTGTTTAGAGTGCTTATGAAATTGAACGAAATTCATCAGAATAGTCATATGAAGGTCTAAACTCAAGTAGTCATCTTGACAGATAAATTTGAGTGAGTAGATTGATGACATCATATTTCACTAAAATTGAACGAAATTCATCAGAACAGTCATATGAAGGTCTAAACTCAAGTAGTCATCTTGACAGATAAATTTGAGTCAGCAGATTGATGACATCATATTTCACACGTGTGAAAGTTTCAGGGGTAATTTGATACATGGATGGATTCGCCTATGTGAGGAGATCATATGGTTCAAATTTCAAGTCTAGACATGGAGTGTAGCAAAATTCATTAAGGTGCAAAGTTTGTTGCTCAAACAGAGTTTACCAAGTTCTCATAGCCAAATTTGTGATATCAAAGATCTACGGCTAGCGTTTAATTGGACCACAGATCTAACGACGAGCGCTTAATCTGATTGGATAAGGATCCAACAACGTGGTTTAAAGTCAAATAGTCAAGATTGCACACGCTAGTGACATGTGTCTCTCTCTCATTGATTTGACAGAAGATCAATAGTTCACGGGTGTTCATATATATAGAGATCGATGGTGCGGGTCGAGTCAAAGAGTCAAATGTGCAAAAGGCACGCAGAGCTACCAAGTGGCACAATCGCAAGATCTTAGATCGAATATCAACGGTGATCGTTGCAAGATAAATACCAAGCTACTTTCAAGGAGATCGACGGTGCATATTTGTTCAAAGTTGCCAAGAAGCACGAGATGAGGTCAAAGTGTCTGATGTTTAACATTTGCACAGTGACCGTTGGAATTCAAATATTCAAATTACCGAGGGAAAACCAATCTTTAGTTTTTGAGCTATATCTTTTGTTCCAAAACAAACTTCATGGTGGTGTAAAAGGCAAAGTTGTAGAGGACTTCAAGGCGCATCCAGAGAATCTGGTTAGAAGGTCTAAATGTTTGTACAATCAAAGTTATGGAGCTTCAAAGTCGATTGTTTGTTCGTTCATGGTGTTACTGTGTACAAGACTACTGTTTGAGTAAATTGTGCTTTAGCAAAAGAGTGTTTTGGCAGGAGCAATCATTTGAAGATGTCTTAGAGGTCATATGGAGTGGACCCATGTATTTAAAAGTGATCTTGTGTTCTTGTTTTGCTCGATGAAGTGCTAAAAGAGTAATAGGTCTCCATGAGACCTATAAGGGCTATTAAGGTCTAATTGAAAGGCATAGTTGTTTAAGTGTGACCCATAGATGCTATGGCCGACCTAGAATTTGATATTCATGAAGACTCTATAAAGAGTGGAGACCAAGGCAATGGTTTCTAGACTCGTATGTGAATGTGTTGAGAGAGCATAAGATAAAAGTGAAGGAAAAAGATCAGAGTGAGTGTGCTCAGTGGATGGACTGAAGTACAGACCAGATTGAGGATGAGCGAAGAAGCTTAAAGTGATCCAAAGGGGTGTTTGGATGCATTGCTTGTATGAGCAAGTTTGAGTGTGTGTGATGAGTTGAAAGAGAGGTGTTAAACATTGTTTCTCCAATCAGATTGATTTGCAATCAGAATTCTGGAGTTGTCAATTTCATAAGGTGTTGTATGGGTGCTCGACATTTAGAACAAGTGGGTGCTTGTTCATACTTAGGGATGGGTGCTCCTTGCAAGCTTGAGAGTTGATTTTATTCCCCACGAGGGTTTTCCACGTAGGTCTTGTGTTATGTGTGTGATCTTGCATCATCTTTCTTATTCATTGTTATGAATATCTTGTATGCTTTATGAATGCTTGTGATCATTGATTAAGAGTTTGAAAAGATTACAATTAAAGTTTGAAATATCTTGCATCACTGATTTACCCCCCTCTCAATGGTTGTACCCCTCCAACAAGAGGCCTTTGTTTCATAGTGTTGTAATTCTTGTTCACTGTTATTAGAGTGGGTGTTGTGGCCGAAATGCTTGCTACTTTTTCAAGCATTGTAAAAGGAGCTATATTCAATTTTTTTACTTTACATTGTAATTTGCAGACACTAAAAGTGTGGTTGTTTAAATAAAAATCAGAGCTTTCAAATTAAAAACTAGTACCTATGTCAAAAGGTCGTTGATACATTAGTGAAGTTGCTTGACTCAAAGAAATCAAGCAGGAT
The DNA here is from genome assembly GCA_037957365.1 of Torreya grandis. Lineage (NCBI taxonomy): Eukaryota > Viridiplantae > Streptophyta > Pinopsida > Cupressales > Taxaceae > Torreya > Torreya grandis. Next base: position 5,171,789 of record JARHVA010000212.1, read on the forward strand.
CAATTCTTGGCTAGTGCAAATAAGGCTGATTTCAAGACCAAGGAAAATTTGTCATAATGAATACCCCTTAGACCTTGGCACTAAACCAAAGGAATCCAAACACCCAATACCAATGGGTGCACAAAGACGAATTCATAAAACAAAACTAGAGCTAAGTCGTACATGTTTTCCTTAAATGCATCCATTTAAGTTGAACTCATGGGCAAATAGAATTAAAGTTTAGGAACAACTATTATTAGTTTAGAATGGAAAAAATCCTTTGGCTCATAAACTTTAGTTGCTATTTTTCACCAATGTTCACAAAAAGTCTCTTTTGGACCATAAGAGAACTAACTATGCAAATAAAAGAATGTGGAAACCACGGTACAAAATGAATTAAAAATAAAGTAAGATTCCTTTTTGACGACAACTTACCAAATTTTGAAACCCTAATTTTCGTGACGATTGTTTAGAAATCTTCGAGCTCCTGAATGAAGCACGTCAAATAAGACTTTAAGAAAGTAGTCAATTTACAATTTGTAAATAACACAGGGAAAATATGTGCACCATTGACAACACCCACAGGTTAAAAAATAAAGTGGTAGAAAAGTCACAATCTAAGTATAAAGTACATAGTTATCTCTCTACGAATCCCAAACATTCATATGGATAATTATTAATTTTTTCTTGATTTTGATAGATCAGTCGACATCTACTTTAACTTTCACATATTTAACATAGTCCATGATATGTGCGCTTCATGATAATCAATTTCACTTCTGTTAAAAATATTGGCATTGATGTCAAAGGTCTAGCATTATTGGTGATAAAGGCCCCATAGCATTTAATGGTGCTTTTAATGTTCATATCTTGGCTAATGTGTGCTAATATTTATTTAATATTCACGAATATATTTTTGGTTGCATAAAGTCAAATGAGGGCCCATAAAGAAGTCAAAGAGTCACGGAGTAAAGACAAAAGAGGAATGAGACACATTTTTCCATGAAGAGTCATCTTGAGGAATTCCAAGAGTCACCAAGTGAAGACAAAAGAGGAAGGGCGCAATTTCTCATGAAGGGACACTTTGAGAAATATGAAAAGTCATCAAGATAAAGACAAAAAGAAAAAAAACCCATTTGCTTATGAAGGGTCACCATGTGACTTTTCAAATGCAAGAATATGAAGAGTCATGCAAGTTTGACGCCATTTTCCATGAGGATTGAAGGGTCACAAAGGGTGAATGCCAAAGGTCTAAGCTATAAATATATGCTTGAGAAGCAATTTGTAATGTGTGGAAGAGAGCATGGTTTGTAATTGTCATATCGAGCTTAGAAGAACAAAGGAGAGAAAAAAAGAGATATTGTAATGTGTTATCATTTGTTGAGAAAGCAACATTGAGAGATAGTTGTGTGGTATACACAATAGGGGTTGGTGCTCATGTGGGTTGGTGCTCACGAATAGTTGTGTTGGTGCTCAGCAAAGAGGTTGGTGCTCACGAATAGTTGTGTTGGTGCTCACCAAAGGGGTTGATGCCCACAAATAGTTGTTGTGTTGGTGCTGAACAAAGGGGTTGGTGCTCCTGTAAGTTGGTGCTTACAAATATTATAGTTTGAATTGATGCTCATTCATATACTTGAAATTGTTCTCCATGATTTTTCCTACATTGAGTTTTCACGTTAAATCTGGTCTCTGTCTATCTTGTGTGGTGTTTATTGTTTCAATTTTATTGCACATCTTGAATGTATGGTTAAGTGAAATTTGAATAAGTGAAAGTTTATAAGATATATGATATACTGATTCACCCCCCCTCTCAGTATATTTCGTGCTTAACAATTGGTATCAGCGCTGATTTTTTGAAAAAGTTTTACAGCTTGAAGGTAGATCGGGGAAAGCACGATGGTTGGATCATATGGAGATTTTTCTACAACTAAGGCACCTTTGTTTGATGGGTCAAATTATGTCTTTTGGAGCATAACGATGAGGACTTACTTGATGGCCCTTGCATTCGACAATTGGCAAGCAGTGTTGGAGGAATACGAAGAGCCACATACACTTGTAACTACTCCGACGAAAAAGAAGGTAAGTCAAAATAATGCTGAAGCTTTAAATGTTATTTTATGTAGTTTATGTGAATCAGAATTTGTTAAAGTTATGCAATGTAAATTTGCCCATGAGACTTGGGTAAAGCTTGAGAATATTTACAAAGGCGATGAAAAGATTCAACGAGCTAAGCTTCAGACTTTCAGAAGACAGTTTGAGAATTTGAAAATGAAAAATGAAAAAAATATAGCAAATTATTTTTTGCGGGTTGATCAAATAGTTAATCAAATTCAAAGTCTTGGAGAAAAGTTAGAAGAGTCAACGGTGGTACAAAAAGTTTTGAGATCTCTACCAATGAGATATGATGCAAAGGTTTCGACAATTGAGTAGATGAAAGATCTTGCCAAACTAAAGATGGATGAAATACATGGTATTCTTACGGCATATGAGATGTGGACAGAACAAGAGAAATCCTCAAAGAGGGAAGCTGCTTTCAAGACATCAAAGAAAGAGAAAGCCAAGATTCAAGAATCAAGTGACAGATCTAACGATGAGAAAAATAACAACGGAGCTCTATTCATCTGCAAGCGTAAAAAATGCGCATGTAAATATCAAAAAAATTGTCATTTGAATGTCTTAAATGTGATAAAATTGGACATTTTGCAGATAGATGCCCAAATAAGAATAATTACGATAATGAAGAAGGAAAGTCTACATACAAGAAAAACTTCAAAGGCAAATACAAAAAAAAATTCAAGAAGAGTAGTTTATATTCATGACCATATATGAAGATGCCTCTGCAAGCAAAAGTACAGATGATCAAGAAGAAGAATACGATGAAAGTGAAGATGAAGTCGAAGTAAATCTAAAACGAGAACTCATTTGTGCTTTAGAAGAATTAGAAGTTGAGAAGAAGAATCAAAGATTGAAGCATCAGATCGAGAAAAATGAAAAGAAGTCAAAAAAATAATTGAAGATCTACAAGCACACTTTGAGAAGCCAAAAGGAATAAAAAAGATCTAACAACACAGTTGCAAAAAGTAAGTGAAGAATGTGAAAAATATGTTATTGAAATTACTTTTTTTAAACCAGATCTTGAGAAAACAAATAACGCAATTAGTGATTTGAAATTTGAGAACAGTACTGACATGTTGAATAAGATATTGGAAAGTCAAAAGGCAATATTAGATAAGACAGGTATCGTATTTGAAAAGAAAAAGAGCTATGTTGAAGCTCTTATAAAAGAGAAAATAAAAAGAGAAGAAATTAAGAATACAGAGGATATCTCAAATAAAAAAGGTTGAAAAGAACAGAGCTACAAAAGGCAATCAGACCAGAAATACACAAATAGGTTCTATTTTTATGGTTATTGTTTTTATTGTAATAGATATGGTCATAAGAAAATAGAATGTCGAAAAAATGCTAACAATTTCAAAAACAAAGAGGAGACTCATGCAGAGTCAAGTAGAAGCCACAACTCTTTTGCTCCTCTATCAAGGTTTAATGAAGAAGCCATAATATGTTACAAGTGCAATAATTTTGGACACATAACCCAGCATTGTAGAAAGTGTGTTCGAGTCAATCAAGAAAGATCAAAGTTTCAAGGTCTTATTCATTAAGAAGAAGATTAAGACAGGGTCATGGCAAAAGAAACAACCTGAAAATTCTATATTAGTTCAAATAGCTTTGCATGCAAAAAATGAAGAACCATAGTTCATTGACAGTGGATGTTCGAAACACATGACAGGGGACAAAAGCAATTTCATAACTCTAAAGAAGATCAATGGTGGCACAGTAAAATTCGAAGACAAAACCACTACCAAGATAGTCGAAAAAGGTACTTTGAGTTTGGATAATGGTAGAACCAAGACTAAGAATGCATTGTATGTAGGTCTTATGCATAATCTATTGTGTAAGTCAAATATGTGATCAGGGATACACATTAAAGTTTTATGTAAACGGTTGTGAGATTAGAAAAAAAGATTCAAATGAGTTGATTGCGGATGCTCAAAAGACAGACAACAATTTATATGTATTATCAGATATCTTCACAAAGGCACAATCAAAGGACACATTCAAGGATCTGCGAGAGGAGTTGGAAGTAATTTATTTTACTTCCTGCCATTAAAGATCAGCATCAGTTGAAAGGGAACTAAGTGTTAACTCCAGGATAGGCCCTTTGCCATTGATGTCAAAGGGGGAGAAGAACAAAAATAGATACAGGGACAAGTACAGATGCAAAAACAAGTACATGTTGCTCCAATAAAAAAAAGTTACTGTATGTTTTTCAGAGGGCAGTATGTGCAGATTTCAAGATGTAGCAATTTCAGTTTCAAGTTTTGTTGGAAATATTGTCATCGATGTCAAAGGTCTAGCATTATTAGTGATAAACGCCCCATAGCATTTAATAATGTTTTTAATGTTCATATCTTGACTAATGTGTGTTAATATTTATTTAATATTAACGAATATATTTTTGGTTACATAAAGTCAAAAGAGGGCCATGGAGAAGTCAAAGATTGTTGGAAATATTGTCATCGATGTCAAAGGTCTAGCATTATTAGTGATAAAGGCCCCATAGCATTTAATGGTGTTTTTAATGTTCATATCTTGGTTAATGTGTGTTAATATTTATTTAATATTAACGAATATATTTTTGATTGCATAAAGTCAAAAGATGGCCCATGGAGAAATCAAAGAGTCACGGCGTAAAGGCAAAAAAAGAATGAGACGCATTTTTCCATAAAGAGTCATCTTGAAGAATTTCAAGAGTCACCAAGTGAAGACAAAAGAGGAAGGACACAATTTCTCATGAAGGGACGCTTTGAAGAATACGAAAAATCACCAAAATAAAGACAAAAAGGAAAAAGATGCATTTGCTTATGAAGGGTCACCATGTAACTTTTCAAATGCAAAGATACAAAGGGCGATGCAAGTTTGGCACTATTTTTCAATAAGATTGAAAGGTCACAAAGGGTGAATGCCAAAAATCATTTGGTAAGCTATACATAAAGGCTTGGAAAGCCATTTGTAATGTGTGGAAAAGAGCATGGTTTGTAATTGGCATATCTAGCTTAGAAGAGCAAAGGAGAGAAAAGAAAGAGATATTGTAATGTACTATCATTTGTTGAGAAAGCAACATTGAGAAATAGTTGTGGGGTATACACAATAGGGGTTGGTGCTCCTGTGGGTTGGTGCTCACGAATAGTTGCTATGTTGGTACTCAGCGAAGGGGTTGGTGCTGCTGCAAGTTGGTGCTTGCGAACATTATAGTTTGAGTTGGTGCTCATTCATATACTTGAGATTGTTCTCCGTGGTTTTTCTCACATTGGGTTTTCACGTTAAATCTGGTGTCTCTCTCTATCTTGTGTGGTGTTTATTGTTTCAGTTTTATTACACATCTTGAATGTATGGTTAAGTGGAATTTGAATAAGTGAAAGTTTATAAGATATATGATATATTGATTCACCCCCCCCCCTCTCAGTATATCCCGTGCTTAACAACTTCCAATACTAAAAGGGCTGAAATCCAATGGTACCGACGAGTTCTAAACCCGGGTCTCAAAAAAAGACGTGATCTATGTCTTGCCAACCACTCTTACGACCGCATGAGGATTAATGTCTCTCTTCTTAGGACCTGCTCCGAAGGTACTATATGTTTGGCCTCATACTATTATTTTTTGCTGACCCTTGTTGACTACCAACAACAAAGTGGCAGTTGTCAAAAATGTTCACTGTTTTCCAATGTTTGGAGGAAGCTTACAATATTTTATTCCTTTTCCTCATTACCGTTAAAACGTGAATAATTGCATGACGGGCATCCAATCACCGACCTCTGTTTACATTATACATGTGAACATAAGGGTTAAAAAATAATTAGCAGGCACAGGTGGCTTTCTGGTGTTAACTAACAGCTGGTGAGAACGTGACAATGCATGCAGGGAGGGGAAGAAATGTGTGTCTTCAACTTACATTTTCTTTTGAGGATGCAATTTCATACCAGCATAAATGTTGCACAGACTAAAATGGCAGAGTCCTCAGGTGGGGCGTCTTCTCCAACGGCTCTGCCTTCTGATACATGGACTCATACTTGCCCTTTCTTCCAGTCTTTTTATTGGTGCCAGTTTCATTATCAAGAAAAAGGGTCTTCAACGAGCAGGAGCTTCAAGGGTTATGGCAGGTATATTTTTTTTATTTCTCCTTTGCTCTTTTACATCATTTTTTCTGTTCCTACGTTCTAGTGGTACAAACCCATATAAAACCTATGTATGCCCTTTTCCCAGATTTAATTGGTTTGCATTTTTTTTTATCGGGAAATATCTGCATGCGTACACAATCACAGAGATATATGCAGCTTTCATAACTCCGTATGTGAAATATCATGTTGAGATAATCAAATATATTTCAGAGGGGACATGGAAGTCTGATGTTTGAACTATCAATGGATTGCAGTCCCAAAGTCCTTTGCTGGTCAATTCGCATGGTAACACCTCGGAAGTGAAAATATTTTTTTATTAAATTATTATTAATACTATTCTTAAATAGTGTGAACAGCGATATTTTGATGTGTATTTTGGAACAGGTTTTAAATCCTTAAATGTTTTTTTCTTTGTGATTTTAATATTAAATTAGATGTGCCATTAGAATTTAATCTGAAAAAAAATACATGCATAGACATATTCAATTTCCACAAAGTCTTTCCCCATTGCATGCTTAGAATTTTATCTGCTAAAAAAATACATGCATTTACATATTCATATCAGTGATTTCATATCAGGGGCTTTTTTATCCTACCCGTTACCGAAATTTATCCGTCAATTGACACTGAAAATGGGAGCTGCTTTTTCCGGCGGAGAATTGTCTCCAGAAGAAAAAGAGATAAGAGATTTAAAAGGATGCGTAGCTGATTCAGGGTTTTTCGCTGGAAACAGCATTTCACAACTTCGCCGGATCATCGGATAAAAGTAGCGCCATCTCTGTTAAATCTGGCATTCCTGCATTCGCATTGGAGGTAACTAACTTGCGAACCCTAATTTTCTCAGAAACATGCATCGATTTTGCTGGGCAATAAGTTGTTTGGATAAATTCAATAGCATTTAGCTGCTTTGAGATTAAATCTTTATAATTAGAAACAAATTTAATGTTTAATGGCATGACTTCGAAAAAAGTTATGGGATTTAAAGATTTAAATTTTTTTATTTTGTTATATTTTTTAATAATTAATTCTTTCAAATATTTAAAGGAAAATGATTCTTTTGATGTAGATCTGAATTGTCCATTGTTATTATTTAGTTAAAACTTATCAAGTCATCTAACGTTTCTGTATAATATATTTATTAAGTAACGTCGAAATTTGTGGTAGGAAAATATTAAAACAAAATTTATTGTTTGTGTATATTAAATATGGAGCCTTCTCACAATCAAATCAATTCAGTGTCATATATTTCACAAATTTATTAATTATAATAACCTCTGGGTAAATATACTATTTTTTTTGGCCTCAAAACAAATCTATTTATTTTGATGGTATCCATTAATCCCCAACAATTACAACGTTTATTAATTCTAGTTGCGGATTATATGAACAAGCAGAGATGGTTACAAGGACGGAGCCCCAGACAAGAGTAGCAGAAAACCATGCAACACTAGAATCAGTAGAAGTGAAGCATTCCAATAATCAAACTCTAAAATAAAAGCCACACAAAGTTGAGAAGAAATCCAAGCAAGAAATTTTATCAATGATCCAAGCCCCATGCAGTGTCGCAAATCCAATCTAATCACGTAATGTAATTTGTAAAAAGCACATTTTCATAAAATTGACAAATAACTACAACGGAAGGGTCCCATGCTAAGACTAGTTAAATATTTTAAAGGGGTTATTGCTGAGAAATTATAGGAGAATTTTTCTTAATTAACAGTTTCATGATTTTTAAAATTTTGTGCAATACACGTTGTTGAAGAAAATTACGAATATTTTACTATAAAAAGTGTTTGGAAAAAAAAAAGAATAAATTTGATTGGACACAAATATATAGTTCGTAACCAAAAAAATAAGAACAACAATACAAATCTTCAGCGCTTTAATGTTTTCTACCCCTCAAAAGCTTCTTCCTAAATAATAGTTATTAATTATTTTAAGGTGTAGATATTTTGTAAGTAGTATTTTAACTTGTGATGATGCATGGGACCGCTTTATCTAAAATTATATAAGTAGTAGCACCCAGCATGGGACCCCTTCCTATGTACGTGTTTTGAGTAAATAGTTATTGGACCATATCAATTATTTTTAAGTTTGTTTATAGTTTTATATAGAAAGAGAATAAACTACATAGAGAGAGAGCGATATATATATATATATATATATATATATATATATATATATATATATATATATATATATATTTTAAGATTCTTATTTCATATTTTCAGCGTATCATATTGATTAATAATTATATCCAACCTCAATCTTATGCCCAAGATATTATATTTTTTGATTGACCTTTCAAGTAAAACAGGAAAAAAAATTGAGAATGAAATGGACATCAAATTTAAGACTTTACATAATTGGGAATAACTCACTACATTTGTATTATAATGGGTAAAAGGTGGGTTTTTTAAAGGGCCCAGAGCCTTTTACAACAAATAGGAAAATATAAAACAAAGACAAAACAAAAAAGAGACCAAAAACATAAGACAAAGCTTTGAAACATAATAAGTAGACATAAAGGAGACAACTAACAGATGACCTATAACAAACCTTCAGTAGAATTACCAAGACAACATTAGATTAACAAGATTTATATCTTGGTGAAGAGAGACCATTTATAGCAACTGCGGCTTTTTATTCCTCCTTCAAGTGTTGTAGGTAGCTTTCTACAAAGTCATCCTCAAGATCATCATCGACTTCAACTTGAGTGTTCTTCTGGTTTCTTGTTCTCTTACAATGTATTCCTTAAGAGTGGGTTTGTTTGAGCCAAGGTTTTTTTCTTTTTCCTTAAGCCTTCTTGGAGCATTTGGATGCTATTAACACAATTTTTTGTAGTGGTTTTGCTTGTGTTTATAACATTATAAGAATTTTCCTTTTTAGAATCCAACTCACCCTCTAATTTATCAGTTTAGGTTTTAAGGTTGGAGAGATCTCCTCGAGGTGGAAAATTTCTTGCAATGTATTCCATTGATCTTTATCAAAATGCATATCCTCTGATGGGGCAGGCACCTTTCCATATATTTTTTGATGAAGAGCATCAAATTTTGCCTCCAACCTATTGTTTTCACTAAAAAACCAATTCAATATGCCTAGTTCTAAGTTGGATTCATTTTATAAACTTTCAACTCTATTATGAAGGTCAATTACCAAGGTTGAAATCCCTTTCTTGGGTTGGTTGGCATTATCTGACGAAGGGGAATTAGGATTGACCTTTTGGCTTGAGAGGGATATGATATAAATTGCAAGTCCTTGTCATCAATGAGTATATCAATAATTTGGTCGTGGTCGAGCTTGGAAGAGTCTCCTCACAATCTGACCCTGCTTCTAGCCAAGTTGGGCTTCACTTTGATGAGAGAGCCAAACATTAAATTCAGATCAAAAGTAGGGGAATTCTTAATCCTAACCTTATTCCACTTTTCCAGCTTACACCCCACCTCAACCTTACCTTGTTTTCGATTATAAGCTGAAGGAATTTTAATTGTGATGGATCTCGAGCCATGTCACATCTTGATCACTCCCAAGAAGGAAGGGGAGTTAAGAATACTCTCATTTACCTTATCCAACCCCTCTCAAACATTTGAAATAGGGCCCATCTCAACAAGAGAAATCTTAGGGAAGGCCTCTTAGAATAACAAATAGATAAGGACCTGGTGGATGGGGAATTCACCCTTGCCACGTTGAATATCCATTACATAGTTTTCAAGAGACATGATCAAGAAAAAAGGGATACTAACCAACCTTTTGAACCTAAAGTGATTCAATAGGGAGAAATAGTAGGAGTAAAGTCTTTTGTAGTAATCTTCCAAAGTAATGTGCTTTGTAATTTCTAATTTGACTTCACCCCAGCATTTGGTAGAGAAACTCTAAGACTGTCGCCTTGAATTCATGAATTTTCTATCTTCCAAAAACAACTTGTTTTCTTCATTATATAGATGATATTTATGAATCATATAGCACCTTAGTCTTGTACACTTGGCAAATACAAGACTTTGGTTGTTCCTCTAAATTATAGACTTTTCTCGCTTCTACAAGTCTTGCATATGTTATTTTTCTATGCTCATTTCCTATTTCTTAGTACCAACCAATATCATTATGATGACCCAAGCCTTATATCTTACCCAAAATGTTTTAAACCTGTTTATCTTCCACCTTTGAAAGTTCTGAACCTGCACCTATTTTATAAGTGTATGGACACTTACATCCTAGTCAGATGCTTATGTCAACGCAAGTGTCCTACCTTAACATAAGTGTCCAGTACCCTAAAGTAATTCATTTTGCAAATGAAACATATTCCTATGGTCAGCCTAAATGATTCAATGCAATATATTCTGCAAAGGGATTGGTATAAATATAAGATCAACCCTCATTCATTTCTAACCTAGAAATACCTAACAGCTCACAAGGCAACTTATTAAAAGCACTCAAGTGAGCAAAAGCTTCCTATTTTATCTTATTGTCATATCAATCATAGGAACAACACATCTATATGTCTGAAGTACTAAAGGAATAGCCTAGGAGCCATATTTGCCAAGTTATAAGCTAGGTCATTGTTATATTTGCTTATCACACATTGCATGATTCACACACAAGCTAACATGTATGGGATAACTACATTAATCTGAGGCCCTCTTTAGAGTAGTGGATATGTAAATAACACTCATTGAAAGATGGGTCTTTGGGGTTAGCTTAACACCGTGTGCCCACTAACCTATTTTTTCCAAGGCATCATTCAAAGTCACTATGAAGGCAAAGGGCTAGGGTTTTATCATTTGACAAGGAGTGACAATCCATGACCCAGATCTAAGTGCACCAGAACAAATGTGATGCAAAACTTAGAAGCATCAAGGTGGTCACATATATTTTTAATGGGTATTACATACTAGACACCTATATTTGATTCAGATAGTAGTGTCATTGCAACCATCCCAGGTTGATGATGTGTCTAAGGCTACAAAGACAATTCAAAATTTGGTGATTGTTCTAAAATATTATTTTATTCTACTTCTTGCATGTTCTAGATCTAGATCTGTATTAACATCAAAACTAGCTAAGTATCTTATTTTCATTATCATTACAATATCTAGCATAGTTGCAATTTTCTTATTTTTAACATATCTCATCGTACTAAATTCAATATATTTTATATCTAAGTCTTGCAATTAATTGGCCTACTATAGATTAGTTTTTCACTCTTGTGTTTATTCATTTTTATATTCTTAACCCCATTTACCCCATTAGGATCCATATTTAATTTAGGGTTAAACATTTGGTGAACCCATCCTCTGTTTGTTGATCCAAAAGTCTGGTTTGCATGTAGGGTTTTCACAGTCTCCAAATTCATTTCAAATTTTTTTATTTATTTTCAGATTTGATTTTTTGTTTCTTATAGGGCCTAGTTTGAGAATGTTTAGTTATCTCTTTGATTTGGTCCTTTTGATTGTGTGCTTTGTGATTTTCTCCAAAGTTAAAATCCTTATGGAGCCCTTAATTAAGGGTCATGCAAAAAAGCCTCATCCTTTAGATTGCTTATTTAATGTGCCTAATAATCAATGTATTACATATGAAGATCTTATGAAATATCAAAAATAGAATCAAACTCCTTATTTTGCTTATAATTATGATAATGAAAGAACTAATGATGAAAACACAAGTATCAATGAACAAGGAAATGATCATGGCATTTTTTCATACGGTTATGAGTGTGATGATATTCCTCTTGATTATTTGGAGCATAGTTCTCTTATTTCTCCTCTTTCCAATGATGAAGGGTATAAAAATTCAAGCATGGTAACTTTTGTTAATGAATGGCATAAGGGTGATAAAATAAATGAGTAAGAGGTTATCATTCATAATGTTGCATGAATATATTATTTAGATGCATCAAAAATTGAATGTCTCTTTTCCCCTTCCAATGATACAAATGTTGAAAAAGTTGAATGTCCTCTTTCCAAAGATGCAAATGTCAAAAAAATTGAAAGTTCCTCTCATATCTTATATGATGCAAACATTGATGAAGTCAAGTGTGTGCATTATTTTCAAAGTGATACTCATGTTGAGAATCCTATCCCTTCTTTGGATGACTCGAATGAAAATAATGAAATCCCTTCTTTTTCTCTGACATGCAATGAACAAAATGCATTTACTACTTCATATCATTTATTGCTTGAATGCATAAATGAAAATGCTTGTGAAAGTCTAAAGAAATTGGTTATAATAGATACCTTATGTGGAGATACAATTAAATTTCCAAGAACATTTGATACAAATAAAATTGAAACTTGCATTATTCCCTCTCTCAGTGTTGTAAATGTAGTAGCAAATGTTTCTTTTCCTCCCTCCTTTACCTTTTATGCTCAAAAAGAGAATGTGTTTACAAGTAAAGTTCCTTACCCTACTCCTATTATATGTCAAACAACTTCAAAAAACATAGCACCTTGCAATGATGATGATATCAACCTTCATGTTATCCAAAATGATAAAAATGTCTCTTTAGCCATTGATACTCCTTTACCAAATATTACACAACCATGTGACGATCCTCTTTTATAAGGTGCTCAAGAGTCTCTCATTCTTGTGTTTTGTATAAATGGTAGTTTACAACCTCTAAGCAAATATTCAACTTCCCCACCACTCTCTACTTGTGATATGTTATCCATCATGACTACCATAGGAGATCTTCAACAACAAGTTAATACCCTTAAGTTGCAAGTTTCATTTCACGAGGCTACCTTTGAGGATAATATGTTAAAGGAACAACCTTTTACTCAAGATGTGTTTAAGTCTTCTTACCCTTCTAATTCCATCATACGTAAGTTCTCTTGCTTCAATGGTCACAGGGATCTTACTATTCACTTACAACAATATATACATTCCTTTGAACATTGGGTTAAGGATGGATGCCTGCTATTGAAGGCCTTCCACCGAAGTTTAGCTAAAGAGGCTCTAGATTGGTTTTATATCCTCCCAAATGGTTCTTTATCAACATTACAAAAATTCTCAAATGTGTTCTTATCCGAATTTCATTAATACAATTTACCAATGATACCACTGGAATATTTGCAAGTATTAACACAAAATGAGAATGAGTCCATTCCAGACTATGTTGTCAAATTTAAGGACATAGAATATTTACAAGTATTGGTTGATTGGGTCCTTCATAAAGAGACATGCGGAGAAGGTGAACCTACATAGAATATATGGGTACCTAAATAGATACATAGATATTCATAGGATATTTCTACATATACTTCAGATTCAATGATAGAAATAAAACCAGTAGTTCCATTACCACATGATCATTACAATCGAGCTTTCTTGTTTCCATCTAGATTTCATTGCATACAATGATTTATTTATTACCATTATAATACAAGCATTTCATTACATAGAAATATTTGTTATACAATTTACCATATCCAAACATACATCACTAAAACATATGTAAGTAGCATATACACAATGAATAAAGAACTAAACACACACTTTCATGTGAAGCAAGGATACCAAATACAAACTTACCAAAAGACCACAATACAATTCCTAATTCTACTACACACCATATTTATATATCAAGAGCACCTAAACATGTTCCTATTGTTGCTACTTCAAAGAAACCATAGAGCACGACATATTAAACAGTGTCAGATATTGCACTTATACATGCTCCTTGGCAGTACCACTTGTTTATTGCACCAAGTTCCTAGTGGGGAGATACCTATGAACATCCATTGGATGTGATCATAAGATAGTTGTTTCTTTCCACATATTCCAAAAATACTCAAAAAAAAATCAAAAATTCAAAAATATTTTCAGCATTTACATACCCTATTAACTCCTTGGCATATATGTTGTTGGTTCCATATCTATTGATGGCATATCATTACTTCCTATATACATGTGTTTCATGCATCTTTTGAGTGTGATTCGGGCATACATAGATACATGATCTATGCACTTTTAGCTGTTGGGATTTCTCTCTACTCACGTCACCAGGGTGTTAGGGGCATTGTTGTGGTGTGGAGCTAAAAGCTTCAACTGTTTGACACTAGAAGGAAGGATGCTGAAGAACCAGAGCCACCGGTGTTGGCAGTATGACCGATGTCGGTCAAGTGCAGTGGAGAAGGAGACCGGCGACGGCAGGAAGTCGGTCGACGTCGGCAGCACCAGACTAGCAGGACCGGCGTCAGTCGCCTGTGTATTTTCGAAACTGCTGTTGACGAACAGTCAGTTAGTTGAACTGAGTGTTTGCATGCTAAGGGGCTAATTTAAGTCGCGGGCTGTGTGTCTAATTTTAGTAGTTAGACTTCTATTTTTGTAAGCATGGGATCTTATTTATAGACCCATAAGGCATGTATTGTAAATCAATTCTAAGGCAAGTAAAGGCATTGAAGCTAGCAAGGTCAAGGAGATCTACAGGGGTAAGGTCAAGGAGATCAGCTGAAGCATTCAAGGAGGGATAGCAACTCAGGCTTTAGAGTTGTTGTGTTGAGCAAGAGAGAGAGGGAAGAAGGTCTTGAGGTGTGGCAAGCCTTTGAGGTGGAGGAAGAAGTGGCATCTTCCTTATTGTATTTTCTTCTAGTAGTATTTAATACAAGAGTGTGTATTGTCTCTCAAATTCTTTGTTGTCTCAAGTTTTTAGCTACTTTATCATTCTGGTATAATTATGTGTTTAATTGCATATAAGAAAGTAATCAATTGTGCTTTAATTGGTAGAGCTACAGATCCCCTGACAAGTGGTATCAGAGCTACAGTTTGCAGGAAGCAGGGTATTGTTTTTGAATTACAGGTCATTCACAGGGTTTTCTGATTGAGTGGGAGTTCAGCAATGGCAGGAAAAAGTAAGCTACAAATGGAGAAGTTTAACGGAAAGAATTATCAACACTGGAGGATGCAGATTGAGGACTATCTGTATCAGAAGGATCTGTACTTACCGTTGGGTGGGGTTGCATGCAAGCCCACAGCTATGAAGGATGAAGAATGGAACGTTCTTGATCAGAAGGCTCTAGGTTCCATAAGGTTGAGCCTTGCATCATCTGTGATTTCCAGCTTATCATAGTGTAAGACAACAGAAGAGTTGATAAAGTCCTTGGCGAATTTATACGAAAAGCCCTCTGCTTCTAATAGGGTATATCTTATGAAGCAGCTATTTACTTTGCAAATGCAGGAAGGTGGATCGGTACATACTCATCTCAGTGATTTCCATGGTTTGGTAAACCAATTAGCTTCAGTCAATATTATTTTTGATGATGAGGTAAAGGCTCTCTTGATTTTATGTTCTTTGCCTGAAAGTTGGGACGGTATGGTTATGGCAGTAAGTAATTCTGCATCTGCTTCTAAAATCTTAAAAGTTGATGATGTTGTGAGTGTGATCTTGAATGAAGAAATACGCAGGAGAAGCACAGGTGAATCATCAGGGAATGCTCTAAGTGCAGAAAGCAGGGAAAGGCAAAGGGAGAAGGTTGAGCAAGGGAAATCAAGGTCGGGAAGGAGATCCGAGTCCAAAGGTATTACCTGCTGGTTTTGTGGAAAGAAAAGACATACAAAGAAGGAGTGTTGGTTGAGAGATAAAGAGAATCAACATGCAGGTATGGGAGAAGCAAAGGATGCAAATATTGTGATGCAGGATGCTCTCATACTTTCTTCAGATAGTCAGGTAGGATCATGGATTTTAGATTCTGGTTCATCTTTTCATGCATCCCCAAACAGAGATTTGTTCCATGAGTATGAACAGGGAGACTTTGGAGTTCTTTATTTAGGGGATGGTACGCCTTGTCAGATAGTTGGCAAAGGGAAAGTGCAGCTGAGATTGCAGATTGACAACACGTGGGTGTTGAAAGAGGTCATGCATGTTCCAATTCTGAAGCAAAGTCTGATTTCTGTAGGAAGGTTGGGAGATGAGGGATGCACAATAACCCTCACAGCAGATTCTTGGAAGGTTACCAAGGGAGCACTTGTTCTAGCAAGAGGTAAGAAAGTAGATACTCTTTATCTGTCTACTTGTATTATTGATTCCACTTCTGGTGTAGATTCGAAGATGTGGCCTTATAGGCTTGGTCACAAGAACAGGAAGGGAATGAAAGTTCTTGATTCAAAAGGTATGTGCACAGATACAGTTCATTGCAGAAAGAGGAAATTTGATGCCTTTGACAGGAACAAAGAAGCCTTGGTGTTTTTGGAGGAGATGAAGGACAGAGATCAGTCACAGGGGCTGAATAAATCTGAGCAGGGCAGCCTGGACAGAGGTATGATCCAAGAAGAGCTCGCAGATGAAAATTTCATCACTTACAGGAACACACAGACACCGATGTCGGTAGCTTGGCACCGACGTCAGTCATCTAGATACCAACATCGGTCATGTGCAGACTAGCAGGGTCGGTAGGTCGGACAAGATAAGTCCGACATCGGTCATAAGGACCGACGTCGGCAGGAGGGACGCCGGCGTCGGTCAGGGAAACGACGTCGGCAGTTAGGGTCAGTGCAGGGAACCGACATCGGTCGGAAGCAGACTGGGAGATGGCCTAGATTGGTCATTAGAACGGATGTTGGGTGAATTACTAAGTCTCAAACACCCATGTGGAGGTCAGGAGAGGTATGTGAACCTCACATTCATTGTTCACCTTCTTTATATTGCTTACTGATAGTCATGAACTAGGAAGATGGAAGAAGCAATGCAGGTAGAATCTAGAAACAGTGGGAGCTTGGCATGGATGAGGAGTGTGAGTCCTTAGAGAACCAAACAGGTATTTGTTGGTAGTGCTGTCAGCTGGAAGAAAGCACTGGATAGAGGGATGGATTCCTGTTTTAGAGAAGAGAGTGGATGGATACATGAGACAGAAGGCTATGGTATATGGTCTTGATTATGCTGCAGAACAATGGAGGTTTGACCATTGTATTTTATCTTTACCAGGTTGGATAATATTAGCTACATTATCCTGTTACTGTATTGTGTTACTTGTTGCAGGGTTTCATAAACAGGGAGTTTTCTGAGCTAAGGGTAGAGTTGGTTCAGAAGTGTGTCATGGAGAATTTGGGAGCAGCAAAATTCTTTTGGCATAAGATACAGGTATTGCATCACAGGTTTACGTGGTGGTTGGTCTTCAAGAGTGACATTGAAGAGGGATACAGAGCCTAAGGAACAAAATAGATGGTGTACAGATACAGGTACAAGTTGCAGCTGTTTATCTCCAAGTGGGAGATTGTTGTGGTGTGGAGCTAAAAGCTTCAACTGTTTGACACTAGAAGGAAGGATGTTGAAGAACCAGAGCCACCGGCGTCGGCAGTATGACCGATGTCGGTCAAGTGCAGTGGAGAAGGAGACCGGCGACGGTAGGAAGTCGGCCGACGTCGGCAGCACCAGACCAGCAGGGACCGGCGTCGGTCGCCTGTGTATTTTCGAAACTGCTGTTGACGAACAGTCAGTTAGTTGAATCGAGTGTTTGCATGCTAAGGGGCTAATTTAAGTCGCGGGCTGTGTGTCTAATTTTAGTAGTTAGACTTCTATTTTTGTAAGCATGGGATCTTATTTATAGACCCATAAGGCATGTATTGTAAATCAATTCTAAGGCAAGTAAAGGCATTGAAGCTAGCAAGGTCAAGGAGATCTACAAGGGTAAGGTCAAGGAGATCAGCTGAAGCATTCAAGGAGGGATAGCAACTCAGGCTTTAGAGTTGTTGTGTTGAGCAAGAGAGAGAGGGAAGAAGGTCTTGAGGTGTGGCAAGCCTTTGAGGTGGAGGAAGAAGTGGCATCTTCCTTATTGTATTTTCTTCTAGTAGTATTTAATACAAGAGTGTGTATTGTCTCTCAAATTCTTTGCTGTCTCAAGTTTCTAGCTACTTTATCATTCTGGTATAATTACGTGTTTAATTGCATATAAGAAAGTAATCAATTGTGCTCTAATTGGTAGAGCTACAGATCCCCTGACAATCCACTACTATAATCATGATACACCCAGGTTATATCATTCTATGGTCATTTTACATTATCATGTTTAAGCTCATATATGTACTTACACATGATTTTATCCATGCTTATATCTTTCGCAATGCACTTGATATGTTATGTATATGACATTTTTTGCTAACACGTATATCCAAGGACTAGTATGTTATGTTTATGCCGATTGCTTATGTTTTCATGTGTGCATTTTCTTGACTATCTTGCCTTGTTATTGTCTTTCTTGTTTGAGAATATTAATATGTTCCACTATTTGCATCCCCCTTTCATTTATTTTTCTTTTTGACATTTGAATATGTCATTGATTATTATATGTTGACATTTAAATATGTCATTTCTTACTTTGTGGACATTTGACTAAGTCATGTGCATTCGATTTAATAGCATTTGAACATACCCTTTGTTTGTGGTATCCATAGACCATTTCCTATTGACCTACGTTTGAGTGCTCTCATCTGTGTGCTTAATTGCTTGTTGAGCTTATATTGTTACTATCTAGATGTTTCCATGATTCACATCATGCATCTTAGGACTTGGTGTGATCACATTCTTTAAGTTTCAATGATACATAAACCTAGACACGTTCCTTTTATATGCTACATGGTACATGGTTATCATATCCTTTTGAGGTAAGGTAACTATCAATAGCTATCTTCCCTCACCTCAAAAGGGATAGCATATAGTGGGGGCATGCCATATAGGCATGACTTCCACATTGGTCACAATTTCAAATATACCACGAGGGCATGTTCTGGAAATATATTCTCCATATTTATTTAGTACACAACATACCCATATTGTTAAGCATGAAATATACTGAGAGGGGAGGTGAATCAATATATTATATATCTTTTTCCTTAATCTTATTTCTTTTCTTTAACCACTTAATCACATTCAAGATATGTAATAAAATTGAAACAATAATTTGCACCACATAAGAGAGAGAGAGAGACACCATATTTTTACGTGGAAACCCAAAGTAGAAAAAACCATAGAGAACAATCTCAGGTATATGAATGAGCACCAACTCAAAATATAAAGTTCGCAAGCACCAACTTACAGGAGCACCAACCCCTTTACCGAGCACCAACACAACTATTTGTGAGCACCAACTCCTTGCAAATATTTGTGAGCACTAATCGACAGGAGCACCAACCCCTCTTATGTATAAAACACAACTATCTCTCAATGTTGTTTACTCAACAAATGATAAAACTCTACAATATCTCTTGCTTTTCTTTCTTTGAAAACAAATACAAACCATGCACTCTCTTGCATATCACAAATGGCTTCTCAAGCCTTTATTTATAGCCTTCCAAATGACCTTTGGCATTTACCCTTTGTGACCCTTCAATCCTCATGAAAAATAGCACCAAACTTGCATGACCCTTCATATCCTTGCATTTGAAAAGTCATATGGTGACCCTTCATAAGCAAAAGCATCATTTCCTTTTTTGTCTTTATCTTGGTGACTTTTCATATTTCTCAAAGTGTCCCTTCATAGAAAAATGTGCCATACCTCTTTTGTTTTCACATGGTGACTCTTGGAATTTCTCAAGATGGTTCTTTATGAAAAAATGCATCCCATTCCTCTTTTGTCTTTTACCCCATGACTCTTTGACTTCTCCATGGGCCCACTTTTGACTTATATGCAACCAAAAATATATTCATTAATATTAAACAAATATTAACACACATTAGCCATTATATGAATATTAAAAACACCATTAAATGCAATGAGGCCTTTATCACCTATAATGTTAGACCTTTGACATCAATGACAATATTTTCAACAATCTCCCCTTTTGCCATTGATGGCAACCTCAAACTGAAATTGCCACATCTTACAACTTGCACATACTGCCATCTTAAAAACATACAGTAACTCCCCCTTACTATAGCAACCTATACCTATTCCATGTACCTATTTTTGTACCTGTACTTGTACCTATTATTTTTTCCCTTTGACATCAATGGCAAAGGGCCTACCTGGAACTAACACTTAGCTCCCCCTCAACTGATGTTGAACCTCAATGGCAGGAAGTAAGAGAAATTACTCTCAAATTCTCTTGTAGATACTCAAATGTGTCTTTTGGTAGTGCCTTTATGAAAATATACACAATCTACTCTGTAGTATTGATATACTCCATCTTAACTTGTTGATCTGCAACCTACTCTCTCAAGATGTGATAGCTAATGGGAATATGTTTTGTTCTTGAATGCATCACTGAATTCTTTGAAATATTAATAACACTTGTGTTATCACAAAAAATATAAATAGGTTCATCATATTTTACCTTGATATCTTCCAAAATTTGTTTCATCTAAAACACTTGAGTACAACACAATACCACTACAATATATTCTGCTTCAGCTGTAGAAAGTTATATTGAATTCTACTTCTTGCTTAACCATGATACTAAGCTATCACCAAGGAACACTTGTACTCTTTTTGTCATCTATGCACCCTACCCAATCTGAATCTGTATAAACAACCAAAGTGAAATCTTTGCCTATATAATACCATAATCCATAATCTAATGTCCCCTTGATATACCTGGATATTTTTTTCACCAATTGAACATGACTATCTTTTTAAGCTAATTGATATCTTGCAACCTTACCTACTACATGCATGATGTATGGCCTCGATGTTGTTAAATATAAAAGACTACCAATCATAGATCTATACAAAGATTGATCTGTAATAGGTGAATCTTCATCTTTGCTCACCTTATTTTATATACACATTGGTGTGCCAACTGGTGCACAATCCTCAAAACCAATTTTTTTCAACATTTCCTTGACATATTTACTTTGAGATATGAAAATTCTTTTATTTGACTGAAATATTTGCAATCCTAAGAAAAATGACAATTTTCCAAGCATAGACATCTCAAATTCTTTTCACATATTATCATAAATTTTTTTGTCATATTTTCAATATTTTCTCTACAAATAATGTCATCAACATATATCACAACAATCAATTGATGCTCACCTTCTGTTTTGATGTAGAGATTACTATCAACAAATCCTCTCTTAAAACCTTGATCCTGTAGGTACTTATCAAGTCTTGCATACTAAGCTCTAGGAGCTTATTTCAATCCACACAATGCTTTCTTCAATCTGCATACATGGCTACTAATATTTGAGAGAATAAATCCCGCAGGATGCTCAATGTAGACCTCTTCTTCTAGATTCTCGTTCAATAAGGCAGATTTAACATCCATCTGAAACACATTGAAATTTTTAAACATTGTATATGCAAAAAACATTCTAATAGCCTCTAACCTTCACATTGGTGCAAAAGTTTCTTTAAAATCTATTCTCTCAATCTGAGCATATCCTTTACATTCTAATCTTGCTTTATTTATAATCACTTCTCTATTTTCATTCAACTTATTTCTATAAACCCATTTTGTTCCTATCACATTGTCATCTTTTGGTCTAGGTATTAATTTCCAAGTATCATTCTTTTCTATCTGATTTAATTTTTCATACATAGCCTTAACCCAATGCTTATCATATATAGCTTCTGAAAAAAATAGGCTAAATTTTGGATAACAAAGAGAAATTAACTTGCTCAGATTCACTTACCATTATTATTTTAGTGCGAACTCCTTCATTTATGTCCTTGATGATGTCACTTTCATTATAATTTCTCTAAACATATTTAGATGGATTTTTGGTGTCTTTTTTCTCTTTCTTCTCATCTTTATCTAATTTTTTAAAATCTTCCTCTTCAATGACTTCAAGAATGTCTACTAAATCACTGATTCTTTGTGTTCTATCTTCTTTTATCTTGACACTTGCACTTTCAACAATTTTCTTGATTCTTTTGTTATAACATTTATAAGCTTTACTTTTGCAAGAATAACCAACAAATATCCCTTCATCTGCTCTAGATTCAAACTTGCCAAGTTTTTCATCGGTTCTCTTTATGAAGCATCTGTTGCTGAAAAGTCTAAAATAATCAATTATTGTTGGTTTGTCTTTCCATAGCTCATAAGGAGTCTTGTCACTATTGAGTCTCAATAATGCGCTATTATGAATATGCACTGTTGTAGCAACTGCGTCTCTCCAATATTTATCTGTTGTCTTGGATTCATTTAACATTAATCATGCAGTTGGTTATTAACAACAAGCTCAAGGTTAAAAGGTCAGAGGATCATAAGGATGAATGCAAAGGTGTCAAGTGTCTCAATTATAGTGAACTCAAAGAGAGATATGACCCACATTTGATCATATTATCAGATGGTGATCAATGGGTTGCATTTGATTTGACAGATCAAAGATTAATGGAGTGTGTTTAATCATGTAAGAGTAGATCAATGGTGTGAGCAAAGTCAAAAATAAATGAGCCCAAATTTTATGCAAGGTTACTATGTGGCATAAGTGTATTAACTAGATGAAGACTGACAACAAGGTCCACATGAGGCATGTAATGCTATCAAGTGGCACAATCTAGAAAGCAAATCATATATCAATGACAATAATGAAGGTCAAAGCCAGGAGCCTCTTGAGGAAATCGATAGAGTAAGTTTAATCAAAATCTCCAGAGGCCACAGGATGAGGACACATGTCTAAGTTGACAATGGTTAGGTTTTAAAATGGAAAAAGGTAGCTTGAGGAAATGCCACATATGCTTATACATCAAATCAAAAGATTTCACCACCTAGGTAGGTAAATGCATAAATGCAAGATCAAATATGATATGGGTTACCAGAAGCAAACCCTGTAAGTCATAGGATGTCATTAAAGCTTAGCTAAACCTCTCAAAAAATCTCAAATGTAAGTTTTACATCTTGTTAAAGATTAAAAAAACCCTAACTTTTGAATCTTCATTAAGACTATAGCTATATGAAAACTAATAGGGTTAATGGTTTTCATCTATAATGAACCTATGTTTAGAGTTTGGAGTAATGGCAGAGTTGTGGCTATGAAAAGGAATGTTAGAAGGGACACAATAGAATGAGTTCAAGTTGATAATGTAAAGAGTATATCAAGATGAAGCATGGTACTATAAGCTCTTAAGAAGATGAAGAGTTTGGAGGTTTGGGAACACAATGGAGCATTCAATAAAATTTCAAAAGTCTTTGGAGACTGTTCCCTTTTGATGGATCATGACTCATCATGCTCAACATGGCTCTTGTCTTCTAATATGTTTCTAATCCAATGAGAAGGTTTGAAATCTACTTAAAGCTAATGAAATTTAATTTGTAGAGGTAGGATTAATTCTAATCGATCAAAAAGTGGTTGGGCCTCATTTATTAATTTTTGTTTACTCGCTTCCCTCTCTCTCTTCCCCTCTTCTTATATATCTCCCATTTCTCCCCCAAAAAGGATTATTATGCTTTTGGCATGCCCAGGCTATGCCAAGATTGGTATTGTAACACTTATTTGATGTAAAAAAAGACAAATTCTCCATTCACAGGCTGAATTGAAGTGTGTTCTATGAATTTATTGATGTGGTTAAGTGAATGTCTAATTTTATTACTTCTATCTGAGTATTATCACCTTCATGAATTGTTTTTTCAATTTTATAGGTCATTATAAGTGCAATATATAGTTTGTTGATTGGTTTGGAAATCGAAAATATATGAGGTTTGCCCTCCCATGCTAGATTTATAGTTAATCAGTGCCTTTTTTTGAAGTACTTATGTGAAAGCTGATCAAATAGTGTGTGAAGTGATATTTGTAGGTCTAAAAATGTTTTGATAATGTGTTATATACAATTGTATATGTTCAAAACATTAGTGCATCACCTCCTTTTACATGTTTTCATGAATTATTATCTATTTTTCTCCCTTTTCCAAGTAAGAAATTAGTTTAGGTGATAGATCCAAGGGAACTAGCCCTCTCTGGAGGCTCAACCTCACTATAGGATACCCAAAACATGAAGTTGTTCCCATTTTGTGTCTTAGTTGGAGAGAGCCTAAGAACCCTCTTCAAGGGTGCAAATTGAGACCACAACATAAATTTCTTATTCACAAGTCATGAACTATGCTATGAACTTACCTACCTAAATTTCTTTCATAGTAAACAACACCATACAAACACTCGATAAACCAATCTTTTAGAAACTATAAGGGTGTATAATTACTCTTAAGGGACACCCTCAATGTTCGACATAATGTTTCATGAATTTATCATACCTGCAATAGTCACCAAGCCATACAGGAGGATATACCAAGTCTCAAAACTCCAATCATGGTGTAAAATGGTTATGTATCGAGGCACTACAAATCAAAAATATCAATTCAATAATTCATGTCATTAGGTTCACACTAGTGAACAAAATGACACAAAAATGTTAATGAAAACATTATGTCTTAGAGTTTGAGCCACAACTCTAATACCACATGTAACAACTCCATTGAGTTTAACATAGATAAGCATAATTTTTTAAATTAAATGTGTATATTATAAATGGATTACACCACAAGAATCTAAGTAGTGAACATAAAAAATACTCTAAGTGTTCTATCTATAAATAATCACATGTCATCTAATAGTCACATATCACTATCAACATATGAAACACATCACAATACAAACATAGAAAGTAATTACAAATAACCAACCATTGTTGGTACAATACATAACCACTATTGTTAATCCACATTAAATAAGTAATTACAACTCTTCATGATAATGTTTTAATAATAAACACAAAATAATACAATGTAAATAATTAAGATACATGCTTCCCCGAAGCATGAGTACTCTAGACTCTCTAGTATATATGGCAATCTCAAGTGTCATCTCCAAGTAAGTACTATTATAGGGAGGGAGAGCATCATCCAAGTGATTTTACACACCAACCATAGACCAATGATCCCCCGCACTAATCCCATCATGGAATGGTCCTCCCTTTAATAATGAGTAGATAGTGATGGCATGGGAATTCAGAGAGACAAGCAAGTACCTGTGTGTTGTATGATTTCTAAAACTAAACATGTAGTGTATCATAGAAAACCTGTTCTATTTTAAAATATCACACGAACATGTAAATCATACTCATGAAATGACAATATCACACTAAATATACTTTGATCAAAGTTTTCAATAATAATAAATAATAGCAATCTATAAATCAGTCAAAATCCATATACACCACTTGATCAAAATGCCTTCATCTGGCATTGTGATGCTAGTAAGCTAGTGAAATTCTTCTCACTCCTTACTTAGTATCAGCTATGCGAGATTAGTCGACATAGTTTAACCAAAAGATTTATACAATTTACATCCTACTAGCAATCATATCACATAACATGCTAAATATAGAAGTAATCAAAATCACATATTTATTATGTCAAACATATGAATGAATCTCACATTATTTTCTATCCCATACTATAAATAATGACTACAATTTATACCACCCAATAAAATTCACATTTAACTGCAAATTTTAACTACCACAATTAGTTTTCAAACATACTACACCCTATGATAACCCATATTTTCATAGTCTAGTATTCTAAGACATGACTACTAGTTTTCACAATCAGTCATATAAAGTAGTCTTAAATACATGAAAACATAAGCTTTTAATCAAGCAATTAGATATAACAAAGCAAGTCATAGTTTACATGAAACACATAATATTCTATCATATCATTCGTTACACTCTCAAAGGTTATATGCATGCATACATAAAGTTCTATTAATTGTCACATAACATGTTTTTCATAGTAATAACCAACACACATACATTTAATTAGTCAAATGTAGGTGTGAGTCTAGACATAATAATTACAGTATATACCATCTAGATATAACATACATTTATATTGTAGTACTCTATGACATCTCTTACTATCATAGATCATTATTTATAAACATAACTACACAATTATGAATAACTAATCCTGTAATTCTAAGAAACAACTGACCCATAATCATAAATAATAATCTAGCAAGTACATGTTTACACCACATGGTTATAACCTATATTCAAACTGCATACTACTAAACTTATAAGCATACATCATGACACACTATCATATAATATATATGTCTAAACACTTGTACATATTAACACTCACATAATATGTAATGCACATAGTATTTAATGCTGAATATATATAAACTAACAGTCATGCATGCTATTCACAAGAGTCAGATAACTCATAACTAAGTTATTCCATGACCTTTTAATTTTAATAACTTAATTCCTTTTTTAAGAAACTATTTTCACATGATTACAGTTTCGATCCCACAGATACCTTATGACTCATTTCTATCATATAATTATTTATAGGTATAATCCCTATATATGAGTACTTGTACATGTACCATATGTAAGCATTTAAATGACATGAAAATACTATACCTATGTTCATTTCTACTTCTTAATCAGTATTCCCTTTGAATATAACTTCCCTATTCATGAAGTATATTGACAATCTTTACAAAATAAGATATTTTACAATGTTATTCTGCTTCATAGTTTTTATCCCTAACTAGGCAGATTTTCATCCTGACGTAACTAAACATACATAACTTCGTACACAAGAGATCAAGGCAACATAGTATTTATATTTTGGTTTGCATACGCATAATTAACAATATATTATTTTCTATTATAGTTCACAATAATTTCATCAATGACAGGTATACAAATCACCCAAGACATGATAAAATACTAGATAAAATTTATACCCTAGGTACGCATCTCAATATATACATACATACATACATAAGCTAAATATGTATACATCCTTGTATTTAATATCACACCCAGGGTATGTATCATACATAAATTTCAATGGATCAATTTTAATAAAAAACTCCCAATTAGTGTATCCTCCTAGAAATGCGTTATCCCCTTATAGCTTATAACATATTCAATAAATATAACTCATTAGATATGTCTTCCATATGTGATAACACCTACGTATAAATATCTTCCAGGAATATGTCCATACCAAAGCAAATAAAATGATCAATTTATAAATGACTTGTATTTCCATTTTTCAAGATGATAGGGAATATATAATCAACCTAATATTCCCTAAATAAACTACTCCTAAATATGAATTAATGTGCAACTGACTAAGCTATAAGTTATCTTAATATAATGTGCTATGATGGCAAACTCAACTAATTAACCTAATGTAAACAAATCATCTACATCTGGATTATTATTTACTAACTATGATATAATTAGGCTAATAGAATGATCTATATCTAATAAAATGATATCTAAATAATCTAGTTATGAATTTAAGTGATATTTGATCATGCTTAAGTATTTTGTATGCTATTTGTTAACTATGATTAGTTATGATTAATAAAATGATCTAGTTATGATGTTATGTGCTTTTATCATATACTTATGTTAATCATTCTACTCCTATGATTATATCTTTGTGCACATATATCTGGTATATCATCAGTTATCACTCCAGCTAGATGATAAAGACACATTCAAGCTAAAAGGATAAGTATAACTCAGGAGTAGTTTCATATATATCTAGGCATGATTCAATAATACTCCTAGAAAGTAAACTAGTATCTATAAACTGGTTTAATATTAATATGTCTTGCCTACCTCGTAGTGATTATGGTTGATTTTTAACCAATTTGGTCAACAAGTTTTAGACACTATAAATTGCTGAATAAATAATCATTTAGACTGCTTAACACAATCATTGTATATACTAGCTCAGGGATAAAGTTAGATGGCATCACTTTACTGACATATGGGATGCCAAAATGGAAAAGTCATATCACTTTATTTAAATGAATTATTATTTTCTTAAATCAAGTTGCCACAACTCTGAATTGCTCTACATTCACAAGAATAATTTCTTCATATCCCTATGACCATTCATATTGCATTAATACCTTTAATCAAATCACTGCATTATAATATTTAATTAAATAAGTCATTGCACTCTTTTGGGAAGTCATTATACCTATATTCATAAATTGTTTGCATACTACAAATTGCCCTATATATGGTTGCAAATTGCTATATTTGGCATGCAACCGTTAGGCGTCATATTAGACTTTTAGTGTGTTGTCTAATGTATTTAGATCCAAGATATGCAAAATATGTTAATACAGTATTTTTTAAACATGTATAATAACTATATTCAAGTAAGGTTCATTGTTTTCTACATCAGATTTATAACAACAACGTACATATATCATACAATTTTAATTACCAATATAAGAATTGCTAAAGTTATTAAAATACGTTTCATAAAGCCAATTCATACAAAATACAACAACATACATATATCATAATAGTATTATAAACATATTTTAATAATATAAACAATTCTTTTAATAAAGTCAAGTTTATAATTATATAAAGGATATTATATATCAAAAGCCACTATTATAATATTAATATAAGCCAAACTTGACTGAATATACATTTTTTTATATGTAAAGCCGTAAATAATTTAGTATACATTCATCATGGTCTACTCAACCTTTTCATATAATAGTAATTTTTTATAGTTTATAGATGTAGTTTGCTACAAAATAAGTAGATCCTTATAAATTCATTATGCAAATTTCCTAGTTAGATCAATATCAATTATCCCATATAGATCCATTGATGTCGTAAAGGTGGGCAATAAATATTTACCTGATCTATTTTTACTAGTTTGTCAATAGAAAACAAAATTAATTGCATCTCCTACCTAGTAGTAATCTTTGTCTGAAATAGCTCCTAACTCCTTTTCTTGTCCTTTTTCCTTCCTTCTGAGCTGCCTTCTCCTCTAAATGGTGCATCTCCCTTTCCACGCTATCCTCCCTTTGCATGAAAATCCCCCCTTCTTTAAAACCAACACCCTTTTATTTAATGAGTCTTGCTTTACAAGATTTTATCTTTTAGTTTTGGTTTTTCTTTGTTTTTATTCCTTCTTTTAGTTTTTCTTATTTTCAAACTAATTTATTTCTTTTTATTTTTTATTATTTTTCTATTTTTCTTCACAAATAGTAATTTCCTAAATTTTATTTACTAATTATAAAATTCCATAATTTAATAATTTAATTAGCATCTCAAAATGCCATGATGGATTAATTAAATCAACAAATCTGAATCAAACCTAATGCTGGTTTTCATAAGATTAATATGTAAATACCACGCAAGATGAACTTCCAAATAACCATTTAAACCATGATAGCAAATCAAGAATAAATAACTATGTAATGCAAGCAAAAATAAACATGATGTGTTAACCATTTATTATGCAATCTAACATGTGCTAACTACTATGGTATGTACAGGGTTCAAGTCAATTTCTCTGTCATCCTCTAACATCATGATCTACGTCACCTTCTCTGATGATGCTCTTCCTTCGTTACGTTCTAAGGGATGAGTTCTCCTACTTCAACCTCACAATAAGCAAGTAGTTAGACCATATCAACATGATATACAACCATCATAAAATATAGCTAAAATAACAAATCAACATGTTTGTAATGTAAACATATATATTACAACTAACTCATAGCAATGTAAACATGTAAACTAAGCAATATCTTACTGTCCCATAACAACATATATCTCAAATATTAGTAAAAAATAATCAAATCTAATTTATCAACTATAAATATCCATAGATAATCAAATAATTTGCTTAGCGAGAAATCAGGATGTAACATATAGTCTTTACATCCCTTCTGAGGGAGTTCATTGACATATTTGCATGGGCCTATTTGGATATGCAATTTTTGGACCCCACTATGTTTTTGTACATCTTGATGCCAAAATAGTTTAACAAACGTTGTGAAAGATACATCCTTGTATCATTGAGTTAGTCAAGAAAGAGTTGGAGAAACTCTTAGATGTGAGAGACATTAGGTTGATTGACTATTCAAAGTGGATTTCTAACATTGTGCTAGTGAGTAGGAAACCAAAAGGTCTCAAGATATGCACTAATTTATGGGATATTAATAAAGCTTGCCCAAAGGATGACTTTTCTTTGCCAAACATTGACATGATCATTGATTTTATGACTATATATGAAATGCTTTCTCTTATGGATGGATTTTCAGGATATAACCAGATTAGAATAACATCAGAAGATCAACACAAGACAATGTTCACCACTCCATGGGGAATTTTTTGTTATTAGGTGATGCTATTTAGACTTAAAAATGTAGGATCCATTTACCAACAAGCCACGGTAGTGATTTTACATGATATGATGCATGACATCATTAAGGACTATGTCGATGACATACTAGGTAAATCAAATACCCATGCCATCCATTCAGTCATACTTCAATAATATTTGAGAGACTTTGAGATTATAAAGTTAAGCTTAACCCTAATAAGTGTGTATATGGGGTAACTTTTGGCAAATTGTTAGGCTTCATTATCTCTTATAGGGACATTGAAGTTGATCTAGGGAAAGTTTGAGCCATCACTGAAATGTTGTCACCATCTACCTTGAAGTAGATCCATAGTTTATAGGGAAATATCTTATCAATATGGTGCTTCATATCATAATTGATTGATAAATGCCAATCCACTTGTTTTATTGCCATCTATGTAAAACAAGCCATTATTTCTTTACATGTCAGTGGCTAAAAATGTCTTGGGTGCACTTTTGGCACAACATGATGAATAAGGTAAAAAACATGTCATGTATTATCTGAATAAAACATTGGTCATGTTGGGCACAATTACATGTTGATTTAAAAAACCTATTTAGCTATGGCTTTCATAGCCCAAAAGTTACATCATTACATGTTGAACAACAATACCATTATTATTTCCAAAGTAGATACACTCAAGTATCTACTTTCCAAAATAACTTTACAAGTTTGTATGACAAAATGGATCATGTTTTTGAGCAAGTTTGAAATCAAATATGCTAATCAAAAGGTCATAAAGGGACAAGTAATCGTGGACCAACTTGCAGAAGCTCCTCTTCCCAATACTCAACCCCTTACATTTAGATTTCTAGATGAAGCCAGTATGACCAAAACTAAAGCAAGAGCACTTATTGAGCTAGAATAATGGAAAATGTACTTTGATAGTTCATTCATAGCCCATGGTTTAGGTGTTGGAATATTACTTATCACACCGCAAGGGGATATAATTCCCAAGTCCTTTCACATTGGTTTTACCTATAATAACGACATGGTTGAATATGAAGCACTTATTACAAGGCTTCACCAAGTAGTATAGTGGAACATCAAACATTTACTGGTATATGATGATTCACAGGTGATCATCAATATATCACAGACCAATACTATATAAAGAACGAGAATTTGGTATCATATAACGACATGGTCTATACTCTCGAGAAATAAATTGATAAAATTTAGTTTGAACAGATACCTCGAGCCAATAACAAAATAGATGATGCCATGGCCACAATTGACTCCATAATTTACATTATAGATAGGGCTAGGGATTATCAATTTCTTATAGGACATCTCCTCGCACTAGCTCACCAAAAATCAACAATCAAAAGGTTTGTGACATTGTTGGTCCCAAATATCCCTGGTATTATTATATATATGTCTTTTTCCAAGACCAAATTATGCCTCTTGACCTTTCAAGTAAGAAACAAAAAGCCTTCATCCACAAAGCCTCTCATTATACTTTTATTAAACCAACCCTGTATTGTAAAAGCTATAATGAAACTCCACTTCCTTATTTACCTTTGATATAATATGGATTAGATTTGAGGGAAGTTTACAAAGGAGTGTGTGGAGCCCACAATAATAGGGCAGTCTTAGCCAAAAAATTACTACATAATGGTTATTATTGGCCGACTATAGATATAGATATAATTGCATATGTGAAGAAGTGTGTAAAGTGTCAGAAGCATGCTAATCTAATTCATTCTCTAGCAAAGACACTTAAACCACTAACAACACCATGACCATTCTCAACATGAAGACTTGACCTTGTAGGCAAGATTAATCCTATATCCGTAGATGGCCGTAAACATGTCCTTACTACTACTGAATATTTTACTAAGTGGATGGAAGCCATTCCCCTCACTTACATAGCTAGTAAGCATATATCCAAATTCATATTCAACCATCTCATTTGCCACTATGGTATACCATTCAACATTATATCTGATAATGGTGGATCATTTAAAAACAAAGATGTGAAATCACTTTGTACCTAATATCATAACACCATTTCTCTACTACCTATTAATCACAAGGCAATGACCAAGATGAGGCTTCTAACAAAACTATTATCAATATTATGAATAAGATTATCAATGATGCTAGTCATAATTGGTACTTGTAGCTATTTAAAATCCTCTAGGCATAACATACCACATTCTATACTCCAACATGAGCTACCCCATATTCACTTTTTTATGGAATTGAGGAAGCCATTCTTCCTATCAAGGTCAAGTTGCCTTCTCTCTTAATTTCACTGCAACACATCATTGATAATGAGGACTACAAAGTATCTCATTTTCAAGAGATAGAATTATTAGATGGAAATCATATGGCCACCTTGAATAACTGTCAGGCTTACCAAAATATATTATGAGGCTAATACAATTAGTATATTAATCATAGAGAATTTGAGCTTGATGACCTTGTATTAAAATAAAATCAGAAGAATGTCAATGCCAAGACAAAAAAGAAATGAGAGTTCCAATCTAACTAGTTAGGGCATTATGTAGTTATTACTAACTATGGTTCTGGAGCATACAGACTCACCCTATCAGAAAGAGATGAACTTGATGAACCACGGAACATAATACACCTTAAACATTTTTATGCTTGAAGGACTTGAATTATTTTCTACAAGGATCATTTAAATTATGCCACAATATACCTATTCTTTGTACCATACCCTATACCATTCTACCATACCTTAGTCTATTACCAACCAATTATTCTTACCTAACCCCATCACTTTGGGCCTTAGTTATAATTCATTTGTACTTTAGGCATGTTTAGTGGTTGATGAAATATTTAGTTCTAGCAGTTGTTTTAGAATCAAACTTTTGAATGGCAATATATGAAAGTCATATGACAGTGGTCTTGGCAGTTGCATCCTTAATTTATTGTTATGTTCTATTTCATCATTTGTGCTACTAATTATAATCACTTATTGGTAAATTAGTATCATTAACACTTTGTCATTATTTCCTAATTATAACCAGCTTCGAGGAAATTAGGAACAACGCATTTATCAAGGAGTGTTACATCACCTTGTCGTCGCTATTGCCATACCTTGCCATTTGCCTATGTCTGAACTTGTTGGTACTTACTCAGATGCCTTTTGTGTAGGTGGAACTATAATCACTTGAGGTCTTAGAATACTATATAGGCAGTGATAAATTTATGTTGAGGTTAGGTCAGTCATCCTTTTACCACACTCTCACCATTTTACGAGTATTGGTAAGCCACACTCTTTTTATTTTATGAGTTTGGACCATGTTGTATCTCGTAATTCTCTATTGAGAGGAGATACCAACAACACCAAAACATTGGAAACACTCCTCAAATTTCACCCCTATAGGCGAAACTATAATGGTTTAAGGTCCATTTAGACTATGTAGGCAACACTCAGTATTTTTTGAGGTCAGCTCGGCCACCCTTATTTGAACTCTCTCACTATTTTGTGAGTAAATTAAGTTTAAACGCTCTCACCATTTTGAGAGCAACCTAAGCCATGCTCTCACCATTTTGGGAGATAGACTATTATGTATCCCATGATTCTTGATTGAGTTGAGATTCCTACATAATTCCTAAAACATTTGAAATATTTTAAAACCCATACACATTTATAAAAACCTACGAAAATCCCAAAACTCATAAAACCATAAAAATTGTCTTAGAATTTGCATCCAAGATATAAATCTTTCAATTTTATTTTGGGATGGACTATCTTACCTATCCAACTTCATTTCTTGGCACCTTTGCCTTTTTCCTCACATTTTTGGGAAAACTACATCTACCTAAGGTTTGTACAAACTATATAGACAACACTTAGATATAGGGGTATCTTAGATTAGCTCGATCACCATCATTTTCATCACAACCATTTCTTTGCCTTAAATATTTTGGGTCTTATAGCTATTTCATAAATAATCACTTGCCCTTTAGTTTCCCCATCCTTATTGGTATTAGTTGAATGCTCTCACTATTTTACGAGTCACTTTTATGAGCATCATGCATTCAAACTTGATACACTAATGACCACTTAGCTTTTCTTACACTCATAATTTTATGATAATTTTTTGTTTGAATGCTCTCACTATTTGTAAGCAATTTAAGTTTGAACGCTCTCACAATTTTATAAGCAACCTAAACCATGATCTCACAATTTATTAAGCTCATTCTCATTCCAATCTATAGATGTAGTAAACATTATTAATTACCAATTTAGTTTATTAGTGGATACTTGTCTCCTATCTTTTAGTGTGGTTTTAGCCTAAACAATGCTCTCACATTTGTGTGAGTTTTTTGTGTTGACGTTTTCATGATTGCGAATGTAATCCCCCTCTTTTTCTTACACACTCACCATTTTACTAGACCATTCCTAGTTTCCTCTATAAGTCAATCACATTTTCTTGTCATCATTTTTATTCTATTCCATATCATGAGAGAACTACATTTGGCTTTAAGTTCACATTGGAACTTGTGTCCATGGAACTATGTAGGTAAAGCCCACTTGCTTAGTGCATATGGAGTTAGCTCATCTACCCCCTCCTTTTCTTTTATTCCCCCATTTTATTTATTTGTGTCATTGTCTCTTATATCCTAGGTACAATATTTGCCATTTTGTTTATGTCATTGTTCCCTATAGACTAGGGGAAACCATTTGCCATTGTACCCTTTGTTATTGTCTCCTTATAGCATAGGGGAAGCCTTATGTCATTTGTTCTTGTGTTATTTTACCTGCATAATTGGTAATTAGCTTAGGGTTCACCCTGTATCCAAGAGTAACACCTCTATTACACATGCACAAACAATTTATATTTTGTTTGTACTAACATTATGACTAACTATTGTTTATGTAGTCTATTTGTGTTTTGTTTGTTTGTGAATTATTTGTACAACTTGTTTGTTCTTATTTGTTTATTGTGTTTGTTTTTATTTGATTAGTTTGTTTGTTTTGCTTATCTTGTCTTGTTTGTTTTATTTTGGTTGTTTGTTTATTTTGTTTATTCATGTTTATTTGTGTTTGTTTGTTTTATTTTGTTTACTTTGTGTTTGTTTATTTCCTTTGTTTGTTTGGTTCTTGTTTGTTTATTTATTTTTATTAGCCTTTTTGAGATTTCATCAGTTTTCGTAAGGATATTACATTTTATTTACACTTGATTCTTGATTATCCATATTTTGTACTTGTTGACTAAATTTGGTCTACATACCAAAAATGTGCCTAGTCTAAGAATCCAGTGGAAGGAGTAGGATCTTGAGATTAGAATGTTTCAATGATTCAGGTTGAGTAGATTTTTAGATGGAATAAGTGGACCTAATGAGATCATGCAGAGTGCAAAGCTTTTGAAACAATTTGAGTACATCTAGACATCTTGGGTTTAGTGGTAGAATTTTTAAGTAGGCATTTTGATGACATCACCATTGCCACATGTGGATGAGTCAGGGAAAATTGGCCATATGGATTTGTTCACATTTATGCCAAGTTTATATGCACCAAGTTTTAGGTCCTCCACCAAAGTGCATCAAAAGATATGGAAATCCAAAGTTAGCCTCTCAGCCAAATTCCATTGTTTTAGCATACTTAGCCATTTTTACAGAAGTTCAAAGAGAGCCGAGTGAGAATCTTCACAAAGATATATCTCATACATGTGGAAGTTTTAGGGGAAGATGGTCATATGGGCTTGTTCACATTTGTGATGAGAATGTACACGATGAAACCTAGATCCTTTGCCAAAGCGTAAATGGAGTTATGCATTTACATAGCTTATTCCTCAATTAGATTTTGCTAAGTTTTCCATACTTAGCAAAATGAGCTTAATCATTGCCAATACGTCATGCGGGAATGAATAGACCAGTCAACTTGGGCATT
The DNA here is from genome assembly GCA_037957365.1 of Torreya grandis. Classification (NCBI taxonomy): domain Eukaryota; kingdom Viridiplantae; phylum Streptophyta; class Pinopsida; order Cupressales; family Taxaceae; genus Torreya; species Torreya grandis. Next base: position 5,207,971 of record JARHVA010000212.1, read on the forward strand.
TTATATCTTGACTCAAAAGGCTCTCGGGACCAACATATCAAATGGGTTCATCTCTTTTAGTCTAAAGAACATCTCCAACACATTTGACCCCTTCATGATTCCTATGCTTAGATATCCAAGTCTTCAAAGTTAGACAAAAAGCATAATATGGTCATGTAGACTTCAAGTTTTAGATAGAGCTAAGGAAATCCATTTGAGCTTAAATTTAATGGTCACATGAACATTAATTATGGTCACACGAACATCATTTGATGGGAGCAAGGAAGTCAATTTTAAAATCATAAACTTGTTTGCTTTCAAATAGTGGGCCCCAATAGATCAATGGTTAATGTTTAATCAAACATTAAAATCTAATCATGAGTGGAGGTCAAAGAGGTTAGAGGAGCCAAGGAAAAAATATGTGCATGAAAAATGGCACAAGCGTATTCAGTTGGTAGAAGATCGATGACTCACACGCATCTATGCATAGATAGATCAACAGAGTGAGGCAGAGTCAATAAGTCAACGTATCTATGGAACCAATAAACATAAATATAGTTGGGCACAATATAGATGGTTTAAGTTAGCAATCGACAATAAATAAGTAAAAGTGAACTTGGGGCATTTTTTATGAAAGTCAAAGAAGTTATTTTGGACCCAAATAAAGTAAATGTCAAGGAGCCAAGCTTGAAGGTGAACTAGGGTTGAACTAAGGCCACATTTCAAATACCAAGAATCATCAACATAAATCCATATAACTAAAATATACCTTTTGGATCTAATACATATGGTGAAGATAGACCAATGATTGTGAAACAAAGTCGAGTAGTTTGTAAAATTTCATAGATATTATGACTATGTGAAAACCAATGGTCTAAAATTAGTTTTCACCTATAGTGGACCTGTGTTTGATATAGGATCAAATACAAACCATAGGGACATGTCTTTCTTATAATCATGGTCACATTTTTAAGAATAATTGGACACCTAATGTAGATGTGGCACATTTCAATCAATTTGAAGACATGATCCTCATCAACAAATCAAGTAGACAAGGACATGGTTCCAAGAAGAGACGTGGTGGTTGGATAAAGTAAATGGACATTTAATTCTTTTATAAAATTTATTCCTTATTGATAAGATCCTAATTTAGCATCTTTGAGGGTGTTAATCCATCAAAAGGGGTTGGGATTTTTCCAATGCACAACTCTCTTTCTCTTTTTCTTTTATATAAGTACAGGATTTTAAGCCTTGAAATTGATCCCCCTATCCCGCTTTTTGGTATGACCAGACTCTACCAAAATTTGTACTATGACACCTTTTTGATGTAATAAACACTAAATTCCATCCTTTTTATACGTTGAATTGAAGTGTGTTCCATGAATTCATGCATTATGGTTAAGTGAATGTATGTTCCTTGCTTATGTCTAGGTTTATAGTGGATATTTGCCCTCTCTTGCTAGTTTTGATGATTGATTAATGCCTTATTCTAAAATATTTATGCGAGATTGATGTTCTTTAGTTTTGAAAGTGTCTCATAGTGTGTATTGTGTGAGTTTGAGTGATCAAATCATTGGTGCATCACCCCTTTTTACATGCTTTTATAAGTTTTGTCAAATCTCTCTCCATTTTCCAAGCAAATTCTAGTTTAAGTTTAATGTAGGTGATAGATCTATAAGGAAGCCAACCTTATTAGGTGATCTAATCCACTATTAGGATACCCATGGCCTAGGATCAGTCCCATGTTAGACTATATTTGAATAGGAAGATCTAAACAATCCCTTTACTCGACTAGGGTTCAAATCTAAAACTCCACCAGTTTTGGCACGCCCGATGGGACTTGTTTCTTTGTCATATTTGAAGTTTAAATATTGAAAAGAATGAATTGTAGCAACAAGAGAGACCTACCATCATCAAGTGCTGAAGATCCTTCAAGTTACAAAATTCATAGCATCTTCTAGACATTACTTTCATGCCAAAAGTTACAATGAGATCATGAAGTAAAGGTAATCCTTTTGAACATATTGAATTGCCTTTTACTTCTTATAGATCAAGATTAAATAGTACATGACTTTATTCTTCAAAATAGAATTCATCCACTAGTCATTCTATTTTTTTTCAATGTATTATCCCCATAAGCTAAATCCCTTTTGCCCAAATGGTTATTAGGTTTCAAGTGTTTGTCCCACTTAATAGGGGTAGTCCCTTAAATTTAGCCCAATATGATGACATTCTTGTGCTTGCCCTAAAAGTATTCCTTTCTTCTCTAGAGAATGAGATAAAACTACTATTATTAAGCATATCCAAGAAGTTGCCAATCTATGTTTTGTTCATAATATTACTCAAGATAATGTGGCTATCAAATTGCTTCCTACCTCCTTCAAGGGAAAAACATTGCAATGGTATAGAAATATTCTTTTGACCTCCATTTCTACTTGGGATGAGTTAGGTACAACCTTAGTTAAGAAATTTGAAGTAAAGTCTGATCATATATTTTTGGTTGAACAACTGACTACCATAAAAAGGTACCCCATGAATTCATGTCTGATTTTAACCTTAGATTTTAAAATACATGGATTAGAATCACTCTATTGGTTAGACCATCCCCAAAGTATGCATTTTTGTACTACCTAAAGGCCTTTACTTCTGATATAAGTGTCATGATATAGTCTATGGGTGGTAATAATTTTCCAAATACCTATGAAATTACTATTAAAGTAGAGAATAGCCTGATTCAAGCTATTAAACTTGCTCCAAGTCCTCTAATGCCTCTTTTATAGAATTTAAACTTGTTTCTCCTCCTCGAGTTCCTGAAATTCCATCTATATCTCTTATTACATCTCTAAAAGCCCAAGTTGTAACCCCTCCTAATCAATATAGTGAGATTGGTGATCTAAAAATCATGTTAAAAGCTTTTGGAAATGAGATTGTTTCACTCAAGAGACAACAATACCAAGGTACACCTTATCAACAACAAAACCAAAATACCTATTAGTCTTTCAATAACCAAAGACCTCTTTATCAAGGTTTCAAATAAAATAGGCAACCTTATCAAAATCAAGGAGCCATAACCCAAACTAAGCCATATGCAAGTCTTGATCCCAATGTACCTTTTAGTTCAAAAGCTATTGTTCCCCAAAATAACTTGATGTAAGATACAAGTTGGCAACCTTCCAATCCAAATGAAATTTAGAATCAAGCCTTGGTATCACAAGAGATTACCATGCCACATATGACACAAGAAGGGTTTTTTCTTCAAGGGAGTCAGTATCAAGACATGAATACGACAATCCAAGGATAAGAGCAAAAAGTTACAAGACAACCTAATGCTATCAATGTTAATTGGCATTTGTATGACCATATTGCATTCAACCAAGTTAGTGAAACTAGTAACACAAATGGTCAAGTGGCAGCTCTGACTAGAGCTAAAAGAAGAGCAGTTGAAGAAGCTCAAGATGTGGGAAATACTTATAGTGTTCTTAATTTTGTTTCAAAAATGTCAAATATCAAGTTGTTATTCCTATAATGCATAATATTTGGAATACAAAGGCAGTGAAGGTTCGCCAAATGCCCCTAAATAGAGAATAACTAGTAGTTCCAAAATTGCATCCAAAATTTTGTGGAACATCTTTTAGCATTATAGATCAGATGAAGAAATAAAATCTTAGTATTAACATGTGGGATTCCCTTTCCATTCTAGGGAAAAGGCCGTGCTTATTCAAGAACATTCAGATCTTAAGGTATCTAAGGAACCAACTGAGAAACAAGAAGTTGTCTTAGCCAATTTAGACTAAAAAATTACGAAACATGATTGGTGGATACATAACATGAAAATTTTGGATAATAAAATGTCAAATCAAACAAAACCCCTCCCTTTTATCTCTCTTTGATAGTAGGTGACTGCTTAATCCAAAATTGTATTGTATATAGTGGAGCTATTAACACTGCCATGCCCAAACAAATTATAGACAAGCGTGGTCTTGTCTATGAGCCAAATACCAAAGGAGTATTATAGTTAGATGACTCACCAACAAAGATAGTAGGCATAATCAAAGGCCTAAAACTAACATTACATGCTTGACCCAATGTTGTTATTCAAAAAGATGTAGTTGTAGTGGCACTACCTCCCTATTTTGCCATGTGCATATCAAGAGATTTTACTTGAAAGATTGGAGGATATTTGTCAACTGATTAGACTATTTAATGTTTAGAACTAGGTATGGTACTAAGGTGACTATATTTTCTAAACATATTGCAATATTTCATTTGGATCCATATATGCCAAGCATGGTGAACACTAATTATGTTATCTCAAACAAGGTGCTAGAAAATAGTGAGGTGGAATATGAATCACCTCTAGATGGAATCTAAAAGCTTTCCTCAATGAATGGGCCTCTAATTTGCATGGACATGATCCCTAAAAATTAATTGAAGAAGAGGGACTTGGTGTTTATTGTCTTCATGAAAATGATGCACCAATTCCAACATTGATGAAAGATGATCAACCTAGTGAAGGACTATGGTAGATATATTTTGATGGATACAGGAACAAACATGGCACTGGAGATATAATGATGTTAATTTATCCAACCAATTAAATTTATTTCTCTTCTCTCAATTTTTAGTTTGGTTTTTTCAATAATGTTACTAAATATGAAGCACTAGTGCATGGTTTGAAATGGACAAGAAAGATGGTCAATTCCTTACAAGTTTTTGGAGATAGTGAACTAGTAGTTCACCAAGTAAGGGGAATTAATATATGTAATAACCCACTATTTAGGTCCTATAAGCATAGAGTATGGAACCTAGTTGAGAATTTTGAGCCTTAAATATTTAATCCATATCTAGAAATCAAAACAAGCATGCAGACAAGCTAGTTGTTATTGGGTCACAATTCAATATCCCACATGACATAAAAAGGGAAAAAGTTCAATCACATATCAAGGTAGTTGTGAGACCTTTTATCCTAGACAACCATGATAATTTGAAAGTGTTTGAAGATGATAACCAGATTGTCAAATTCTTACAAGAAGAAGCTGAATTTTCCTCAAGGAACCAAGAGAAGCATTTGTAGCAGTATGATGACCAGATTGTGCGATTGAAGACAAACAAGTTGCCTAAAGAGTTGGTCAACCTTGAAAACATATTCAATAGAGATCATGAATTAAGAAAATAAAAAAATTATTTGTCAACCAAGGAAGAACACTATACAAATGTAGAGATTGCAATTGGCAACAGTTTAAAGCTAGGCAAAGTTTGCACTTCTTCAAAGAAAGAATCTTTTATTAAGTTATGTTAATGTTTTGCAGATGTCTTGACATGGTAGTATAGTGACCTTAAAGGTTTTGATCGAAGTATATCTCAATATACCATTGAGTTAGAATATGAGACTAGGCTAGTCAGAAAAAGACAAAGGCCAATTAATCCAAAGTTTGAACCTTTGATGAGAGTTGAACTGCATAAGCTCATTGAGTCAGCTATAATATTTCTAATTAAGTACTCAACTTGGGTGGAAAACCTTGTTCCAGTACGGAATAAGAATAGTGAAATAAGGCTATGTGTTGACTTCCATGACTTGAACAAGGCCTCTCTCAAAGACCAATATCCATCACCATCAATGGAGCAGATTTTACAACTAGTTGTAGGTTCAAAAAGTTTCTCTTTATTGGATGGTTACAGTGGATATATCCAGATTTTGGTCAAAGAAGAAGATTGGTAAAAAACAGCCTTCACCACAAAGTGGGGGACATTTTCATATATAAATATGCCTTTTTGTTTATCCAATGTTGGAGCCACTTTTTAGAAGGCCATGGACATGGCATTTTAGGGTCTCCTCAACAAGTTTATTCTTGTTTATCTAAATGACATAACAATACTCTTTAACAGTATAAATGAACATATGATTCATCTCAAACAAGTGTTTTAAAGATGCAGGGAGTTTGGAGTGTCTTTGAATCCAAAAAGTGTGTTTTCTCTATGCATGAAGGTAGGCTTCTTGAATATGTCATTTCAAAAAATGGTACAAGCATAGATCCTGATAAGATAGAATCAATTCTTGCACTTTCATTTCCTAAGCATAAAAAAGTCTTGCTAGGCTTTTTAGGTAAGATAAAATTCATAAGGAGATACATTTTAAATTTTACTACTTTAGCAAGGCCCCTCACAACCATGCTAAAGAAGGGTCAACATTTTAGTTAGTCCAAAGAAGGAGTGAGAAGTTTTGAAGAGATCAAGAAAGCTATAGTCAATGCTCCTACACTCCTGAAACCTAATTTTACAAAATATTTCTTCTTATACAGCTATGCTAACATTGAAACAATTTTAGGTATTCTCATGTAGATGAATAAAGAGACTTTAGAGCAACCAATAGCCTTTTTTAGTTAAGTCTTAGAATATTATGAAACCAGGTATTTTTTGGTTGAGAAACATGTTCCTTCAGTCATAAGGTCTCTTAAAAGTTTAGGTACTTGTACAATAATAAGATACATTTCATGGTGTCACATTCATGTGTCAACGATTTTCTTCTGAATAAAGATATGAATGACAAGAGAGCTGGTTGGATAAACAAGGTCATGGAATATGACATTGAGATCAAAGTCACAAAGCTATTTAGAGTCAAAGGACTTTGTGAATATCTAACCCAAGACTTTCAAGAGTCTAATGAACTGGTTATGGTGTCAAATGATGAAAAATTTGTAAGTAATCAGGCTTCAACTTCTAGCTGGGTCCAAAATATGGTAATGTATTTACAAGATGGTGTTTATCCTTCTCATCTCACTCCTTCAAACAGGAGATATTTTATATTGTAGTCAATTCCTTTTCTCCTTGTTGACAATGTTTTATTTAAAAAGGATCTCAATGGTATACTGCTAAGATGCATAGAACTAGGTCAAACATAGAGGTTACTTGAGCAGTTCTATGATTGACATGGTACAACCCACAAGATCATGAGGTGGGTATTACCAGACAAGTTTATTTGTTGATTGTCTTGCCTAGATCAGGAAATGCAAATAGTGTGTCATATTTTTTAGAAAGGTGAGGGTTGAAGCCTTACCTCTCTAGAAAATTTTAGTTAGTCAACTCTTTGTCCAATGGGGATTGGACTTTATTGGTGTTATCAACCCCCCATCAAGCTCATAACACAAGTGGATTATAACTACCATAAATTTTTATGAGATGGACAGAGGTAATGGCATTAAAATAAGCCAATGAAACCAATGTTTTAGAATTCTATGAAGCTTTACTTACCAGATTTAGGGTCCCTTTAACTATAATTTTTTATAATGTTATAGATTTTATACGATCTAAGATCAACTAATAGGTGGTCCAACATAGTATTTTTCTTAGCACCTCATCAAACTGTTATCCATAAGGCAATGGCCTTGCTTAGTCTACCAACAAAAATTTGTTGAAAATTATCAAGAGGACTATAGAAGACAATCATAGATCATAGCATCTCAAATTTAAGTCAACTCTGTGGGCTGACAGGATCACCTATAAGACATCAATTTCTAATTCTCCATACAAGCTAGTATACAATAAAGAAACAAGAATGCCTATTTCTCTTGAATTCCATACTTTGGACATGATGCATCATCTTGAACTTTTGGAAAATGAGCCAATGGAAATAATATATGTTGATCTCATGGAGCTAGAGGAGACAAGGCATCAGTCGATGTTGGCCATGGAGGCCCATCAACTAATGACAAAGAGACCTTTTGACAACAGAGCTAGTTATAGAGATTTCCAAGAAGGATGTTTGGTCTTCAAGTGGGATGAGGATAGAGCTAAGCTAGGAAAAAATAAAAAATTTGATTCTCTCCGAAGTGGTCCATATACAGTCTTTAGCTGCAAGCCCCACAATGTTTTTCAGCTCACAAGGATGAATGGTGAAGAGCTTCCTATCCAAGTCAATGGGATACATCTTGAGCACTGCTATTCAGGAAAGCTAAGTTCTTGTACATAGTTGTTCTTATTTTTCTCTAAGTGTTTTTATAACACATTAATTAGTTTCCTTTCTATTTTGTCTCAAATAAGTGCTTATATTTGCATAGTTTTTAGTAGTTTAGCTACCTTTACTTTTTAGGTTAGTTTCCCTACTTTAGTTTGTTTCTTTCCCTGTTGTTGGAATTATTCTATCTTTGCAAATCAAAAGACTATCTTGAAATAATGTAAATGGTCCATATATTATCTGTTATGATTCAAAATTCATGTATATGGTCTGATTTCTCAAGCATAACAGGCATGATGCCCAGCGGAGTCACCAAATATGTTGACCAAATTTGGCCTACATACCAAAAATGTGCTTAGTCTAAGAATCTAGTGGAAGGAGTAAGATCCTAAGATTAGAATGGTCCAATGATTTAGTGTGAGAAAATTTATGGATGGAATAAGTGGACCTAATGATATCATGTACAATTTAAAGCTTTTGAAACACTTTGAATGCATCTAGACATCTTGGGTCTAGTTGTAGAATTTTTGAGTAGGCACTTTACTGATGTCATCATTGCCATGTGCAAATGTGTCATGGAAAATTGGTCATATGGGTTTTTTCACATTTATGCCAAGTTTATATGCACTAAGTTTCAAGTCCTCCACTAAAGCACATTAAAAGTTTTGGAGATCCAAATTTGGCCTCTCAGCCAAATTTTATTATTTTTCCATAGCCATTTTCAAATAATTTCAAACAGAGCTGAGTGAGCATCTTCACAAAGCTATATATAAAAAATGTGGTAGTTATAGGGGAATATGGTCATATGGGTTTGTTTACATTTGTGTTGAGAACATACATGCTGAAACTTAGATCCTTTGCTAAAGTGAAAATGGAATTATACATGCACAAAGTTGGTTCCTCAATCAGATTTTGCTAAGTTTTCCATACTTAGCCAAATGAGCTCGACCATCACCAGGATGTCATGTAGGAGTGAATAGACTAGTCAACTTGAGCACTGTATATCTTCACTCAGAAGGTTCTCAGGACTAGTGGATCAAATGGGTTCATCCTTTTCAGTCTTAAGAACATATTCAACAAATCTAACCCCTCCACGATTCTTGCGCTTCAAGATCCAAGCCTCCAAAGTTGGATAAAAATCATAAGATGGTCACGCATATGTCAATTTTTAGATAGAGCCAAGGAAATCTATTTGAGCTTAAATTTAATGGTCATGTAAATGTCAATGATGGTCATGCGAACATCATTTGATGGGATCAAGGACATCAATTTAAAAATCATGAACTAGCTGTTAACTTTCAAACATTTGGTCCCAACATATCAATGGTTAGAATTTAATCTGAGATTTAGATCTAATGATGAGTAGAGGTCAAATAGGCTAGAGGATCAAAGGAGAAAATATGTGCATGAAAAATGACACAAGCACATTCAGATGGTAGAATATTGATGGCCCTTGGGCATTTATGTGCAGATATATCAACAGAGTGAGGCAAAGTCAATAAGTTAGTGTATCTATAGAACCAATAAACATAAAGACAATTGGGCACAATGTAGATGGTCTAAGTTGGTAATCAATAGAAAATAAACAAAAGTAAGCTCAAGACATTTTTGATGAAAGTTGAAGAAGTTATTTTGGACCCAGACAAAGCAAATGTCAAGGAACTGAGCTCGAAGGTGAACCAAGGAGACATTTCAGAGACCAAGCATCATCAACATAGCTCCATATAGGTAAAATAGACCTTTTGGATCTAATATAGAAGGTGAAGATAGACCCGTGATTGTGAAGCAAATTTGAGTACTTTGCATACTTTCATATATATTATGACTATGTGAAAACCAATGGTCTAAGATTGTTTCTCACCTATAATAGACCTATGTTTGATATAGGATCCAATAAAAACCATAGGGACATGTCTCGCCTATCATCATGGTCAAATTTTCAAGAATAGTTGGCCACCTAATGTAGATGTGGCACATTTTAGTCAATTCCAAGAGATGATCCTCACCAACAGATCAAGTAGATAAGGACATGGTTCCAAGAAGAGACCTAGCAATTGGATAAAGGCAATGGAAATTTAACTCTTTTATAGAATTTATTCTTTGTTGATAAGATCCTAAGTCAACATTCTCGAGAGTGCTAATCCATTGAAATTGGTTGGGCCTTTTCCAATGCACAACTCTCTCTCTCTTTCTCTTTTCTATAAGTACAAAATTTTAAGCCTTGAAATTGATCCCTCTATCCCTCTTTTTGGTATGACTAGACCCTACCAAAATTTGTGCCATGACACCTTTTTGATGTATGAAAGACTGAATTCCATCCTTGTTCTATGCTGAATTGAAGTGTGTTCCATGAATTCATGTATTGTGGTTAAGTGAATGTATGTTCCTTTCTTATGTATAAGTTTTTATCACCTTTAGGAAGTACTTAGTAAGTTCTTATAAGTCATTATAAGTACAATTTACTTTTTATTATCCATCCTAAAAGTGGATATTTGCCCTCTCGTACTAGTTTTGGTGACTGATTAATGCCTTATTCTAAAATATTTATGTGAGATTGATGAACTTTGGTATTGAAAGTGTCTCATAGTGTGTATTATGTGAGGTTGAGTGATCAAATCATTGGTGCATCACCCCTTTTTACATGCTTTTATAAGTTTTGTCAAATCTCTCTCCCTTTTCCAAGAAAATGCTAGTTTAGGTTTAGTGTAGGTGATATATCCATAAAGAAGCTAACCTTTTCCAGAGGTCTAATCCACTATTAGGATACCCACAACCTAAGATCATTCCTATGTTGTACTAGATTTTAGTAGGTAGATCTGAACAATCCCTTTCCTCAGCTAGTGTGCAAATCTAGAACCCCAACAATACTTAGGTTGTGAATGTTTGTACATAGTCCCACACTTAGTTTATTTGTTTTATATTTACATTTAGGATTTGATTGTTCATATCTTATTCCTAGGTTGTTCATATTTGCATTTAAACTAAGTTTTCCATGCTTAGGTTATGCATTGTTATTATGTTTATTCATAACTACAATACATAATATCACAAGCTAAAGCAAAAATTAGGGACATAGAGACTATCAGATTAATGCAATGGTAGTAATTCTTTGAGATCAAAACCAACCAAATACCCAAACACATGCTTGAATATATGAGTAATATATAGATTAAATATAATTTATTATGTGTTTATACGAATGTGCATCTCTGAATAAGTATCCATATAAGTCATACAACATAAGCAAATAACAATAGAGCAAAATCTCATATACATGGCCAAATAGTAAATGAAAGAGCATACATGAGCATAAACATCAACAATGATAAACATCCACAATGTTAAACAATGATAAACATGAGATGAACAAGATAACAACTTGGCATCATATATATATCAAAGGAATATATGTACATGTATAATGGTCTCAAAGGATGCAAAATTAAATGTCACTATATCTCAAATATATTGAGGATATATAAATATCATAATGGTATCTCAAAATATATCAATATGCCAATACAACAAATACAAAATGCCAAAATACCAAGATGCTTATGATCAACTAATGTTCTGTGTGTCCATGGGACCTGTAGCTGGAGGTGGCCCTAGTGATCTTGGTGGTGGTGGCCATAGATGATGAACTTACTACCTTGAAGCCCCTATCACATGGGTCTTGGTCCTTGATTGTCCTAATTTATTGCCTAATCTTTGAGCATCCTAGACCTCAAATGTAATAAATTATTGTTTCTTGGGAATAATAGTTTGGTAATCTTGATGGTAATACAAGGCCTCATCCTTAACCTAGAGGCTCTCAATAATTATCTAAGAAAATCCTACCTATGTACTAGCTCTACAAGCCTCATCCTGATCTCTTCATGGCCTTTGAACATCAACTGATGTCTAATCCCTATCTTTGATGGCCTGGTATCTCTTTGTAATAATATAGGCCTATACATGTATCATCCTAGCCACCTTAGCCTTCAGTTGGGTAATCTTCAACTTAAGGTGAGTATTATCATCATTGTACATGTCTAGAATACTCTATAAATCAACCACCTACTCCTTTAAGCCTGTAATCTCTTTCACCGTGGTGGTGATCTCTTACTTGAGCATGCTAGCATCTTGACCTGACCTAGCTATATCAGAAGGCCCTGCCTAGCCTAGATCAACCTGTGTTCTTGTAATACCTACTATGTTAGTCTATTACCATCATGGTAAGGTCATCATTTATGATATAATCCCCAACACCATCTCTATCATCCCCTCTATCATCACCATCATATTCATTATCATCATCATCATTACCCTCCTCACCTCCATTACTCTGCCAAGTACTCCCTCTATCGCTAGATGTCTCAACCTCCATCTCATCTGTGTCTATAGGCCTCTAACCCCTTACCTAACTAAGAATTATAAGCCTAAAAGGGCACACTTGTACCCATCATTAAATATATGCATGAGTAATTCCATTATTTCTCAAACCCCCTACATAAGCCTAAGCTACCCATGGAACACTAGACAACTAGCAGTGGTTACACTCCTCTGGATGATTGGAGTGTCTCGACGGATCTCTCTCATGACATGTGTGAACCAATTGGGCCCCTTTGGCACATTTTGTGTAAAAATAAACTATTAGAGTACCCAATCAAGATATTACTCCTCAAGAATGTGAAACTTCTTGCCTACACCTAGTATTCATATATGCAGTGTACTCTCCATCTCTGAACCATTATAACGTATAAATAAGGTAAAGTCTTTAGATGAAAAAGTGTGGAGTGAGTTCATCAAACATATAGTAGTAGAAGTAAATCTCTCCTCTGTGTTCACATTATCCCTCTCTTATCCATGCCTATCCATACGCTAATGGATCCTCAAGGTCCCAAACCCATTGTTGACCCACTGGTCACTCAATGGTCATGTGATCCCAGTGCCAGACCATCAATAGAGTGGAGTCCCCTATGATGCATCCTCCATAATAAGCTACTATGTGGAGATATCTATATAGCTATGTTAGGATAGCCAACCCCCATATAAATCATGTCACCTCATCTAACATGTTGTGAACTATGCCTTTGAGGCCCATGTGGAAATACCTACCACTCTTTTTAGGCAGTAAGATGTCACTGATAATAACCATCAAAACTATGACCTCCCTATCAATAAGTGTTTGTGATGAAGGTAGGAGCTAGGTCATCAAGATAAATAATAATGTATGTATTGATAAAATCTATATCTGCCTTCCCATGATCCATGAGAATGCCTCGGTAAATGACTAAATCATCTAACACATCTGACTACTATGTTAGAGGTGTCCAAAAGACCTCTATCCTCACATCGATAAGTTGAATATATGGCAGGTATCCTCAAGTGTGACTGTCGCCTCTCTAGTAGGTAGATAGAAGGTTGAGGTCTCACTATGCTAGCACTCTACCAACATACTCAAATATGCTCTATCTACATTAATGACAAAAGTAAAGATGCTTATCAGTGGCTTGTCATGTGGTGGTCACATATGATCTCTCACATAGTCAAATATGTGTCATCGGGATCTTCCACATGCCATTTATCTCAGCTAGTTTACAAAAAAACCAGGTCTCAATTCTCAAATAGGCTAGAGTGAAAATGAATTACTATTCACCCTAGGGGTGAATATATAGCTTTAAATTTTAAATTTTTACCCCCAATGCCCAAGGTTTATTTTGTGCACTCTTAAAAGTGTATTTTTATTGAAAAGTGTTGTCATTAATGTCAAGGTTTATGTCATTTGATATCAAGGTTGATGTCATTAATGTCAATGTGTAGGTCAAAGAGAGAATTTGAAGGCAACCTAATGTCTTTCTATTGAGAGAAATTTTGAAGGTAACCTCATGTCTTTCTGTTAAGAGAGAATTTGAATGCAACCTAATGATTATTCTATTGGTTATTATCAAGTATGTTGTTGTGGTATAAGAGTGTTATATGATGAATTACTTATTTGATATCATCATTGAGGTAAGCATGTTTGAGTACTAATGTTTGAATATAAGGTGTCTTGAGAAGCCTAGTCATAACAAGCTAGTCATATCATAGGCATGTGCATGGTGAGTATGAAGAGGTATGTACAAAAGTGTGACATTATATGAGGAGCATGTAAGGAATGTCATCAAGGTGTAGAAACATCAAAGAGTGTTTCAAGATCAGTTGTCAAGCTTCAAGTGCTTGAGAAGCCTAGTCATGGCACTAATCATAGCTTGTAAAGTCCTAGTGAGAAGGTTTGAGCATGATGGCCTAGTGAGATGGATGCACAAAGGCATAGGAGGTTGTGTAAGTTTTTTTGAGTATGAATATGAGGCATTGGATCACTTAGGAGAGTTTCAAGGTGAGCCTACAGGGGTAAGACCTTGAGTCTAAGTCTACAACTAGACGAGTTCTATACCCTGTTTGACCTAATGAGGTGTTTTCAAGGCATATAAAAGATATACAACAATTTTTACGCATGAGAGAGGTTGATTAAGTTTGATAATGAGGTGGAGAGTGATTGGAAAGAGGCATGAAGGTCAATTTTAAGGCCTAATGTGACTTGCAGGTCAAGGTCTAAGCAAACACAAAGAGAAATGGTGGCCAAATGAGGTATGTAATTTAGATTTCAAGATAATAATGAGCATGTGAGCATTTTTAGTGGTGTGATATATTGTTCCATGTTTTTTAACCAAGTTTGATGTCATGGTTTACAAGATAAGGCTTGAAAAAGTGTTTTGAGGTCTCTTGTGTGTACAGAATGAAGGGTTCTCAACCCAAGAAGGAATTTCAAGTGTTCATTGGAATATGTAACCCCTACATGAGAACCTAAGCTATTTATGGTAGATGGATAAGGGTCCTAGCTCAAAATTATAGGCATTATTTTTTGGATTAATGGGCTATGCTTTATAAATTATCGTTAAGACTGTAAGATGGTTTAACCCCTCAAAGAACCTTAATAGTGACCCAATATGAAAGATATTATTTTAAAGTGATTATAATGGATTGGTATGGCTAGTTAAGTGATTGGATGTTGTATTTAATTCTCCTAGGCACCTCTAGGTATGATTGATTTGTCAGGTGTGAGAGTAGACCCTATAAAAAAGTGCTTATTTCTCATAAATTTATTGTAACAATCAGAGTTAACCAAGTAAAAGTTAATAAATGGATGGAGGACAAAGTTTGAGACTTGTAGTTTGTGTCCATGAAAGTTTTTGGATAAGTTATATCCCTTAGGTGTGCTAAGTTGGTCATCCAAGTTAGCCAATCACTAACATACCTAATGATGGAAATAAAGAAAAACCCAAGCAATAGTGAGAAGAATTTAAGAATGTGTTATCATGGAATAGGGATGGATCCAAGTGCATGGAAGTGTTATTCAAGACTTTTAATACATTCTCATATTTGTTATAAGTTTTGGAGCTCAGTGGTTATAGTGAAAAATTTACTCACAAGTTGACTTGTCTGGCTCGTGAGGTTTATATACAATGAGATTATGAGGTTGGCTTACAAGACAAATATTATCATTTGACCATATTATCTATCTATATGAGAATGGTATAGTGATAAAATAGGATCATACACATGTATGAGGAGTCTTTTAAATTGGTCATACAAGTGTTGAAGGTCAAAATCACCATGACTGGGCTTCAAGGCAAACTGACAATTCTGGGTAAGCAAGTTGTAATGATAAGTTTGAGGCTCGATGCCCTGAGTTAAAGTATCTAATGTAGATGATGTTATTTGGGACATTTATTTCATATCCATTCTTTGAATAAGTTTTGAGAGTTAGTGAAAGTGATTGAAATGGTAAAGCCAAAATGGGTTGACAGGTTCAAGTTTAACTGTGTACTGAAGACAAAGATTGGTATGCAAGACCAATATTTGACATTAGACCTTGTAATATTTGTAATTGAGAATGATACATAGATGTAAAATAATATATTTAATGTGTCATTGGTCATAGGAAGTGTTCTTTCATGTGTTTAAGATCAAGTTATTCATGACTGGGTTTTGGAGTGTTCTAGCAGTTTTGAGTGAGCTATTTGCAGAGAAAGGTTTGAGACCTTTTGTCCAGAGATGTGAAATCTAAAACACATAATGACGTCCCTGAGGTCATATATATTATGTATATGTGTTTTATTTCAATGGTAGTTTAGTTAAATTGGGTTTAATCTTTAGTAATTCAAGACAAACTTTTTGCGTATGCACAGGCCTAATGTGAACTATACTAATAGTGTGCTCCACGTATTGGTTTGAACTAAAAAGTGTCATGGAGACTAGATAAGCTTAGAAAGGGTCTATTTGAGTGTCATATGATATGTTACTTCTATGCAAGGTGTTTGAATATGTTTCAAGGAATATAAAGTGTAACGTGTCCTAAAGTAGACCTAATGGGATTAGGTCTCCATGAGACCTAAAGATGAAATGAGGCCTAATTGAGGTAGGTTAGACCTAAAGGGACTCAAACCACATTTGATCCATGTTTTTGAGATGTACTAACATCTATTCCATGGCTGACCTAAGAGGTTAATGGTGTTTGGCCGACCAAAAAGGATATGAATAAAAGACTTGTATAAATACAAGGTAGTTTTAGGCCTATTAGTGTGTGATGAGTGCAAGCAAATAAAATAACATATTGCAAAGTAAAAGGCAGTGTTGATCATCATAAGAGTATATAGAATATATGAAATAAGTTATGTGTATGAGGATCAAGTTCATATGACCTAATCAGTCTTGAAGAGACCTATTTGAGTGAAGAGACCTAGAAAGCAGTTTGAGAGGGATAAGAGTGTGAAGAGTTGAACGGGTGGTCATCATCAGTTGGTTGAGTAAAAAAGTGTCTTGAAGGTGATCAAATCATTCAAGTGGTTGATTTGGTGTTAAGTCATCTAGGGGGTTGGTGCCTCCTTATAAGTTGGTGCTTACTAAAGCCTAATTGGGGTTGGTACTCCATTTGAAGTGGGTACTTCACTAAATTTGGTGTTTATCCTATAGGATTGTAGTTCATTTGAAAATATTAGTGTGTTTTCTTTCACTTGAGGTTTACTCACATATGTGATGTGTTCATGTGTTTCATGCTTATGTAGAGAGGTACCTATGCTTGATAGATATATGTGTTTGATTGAATTATTCATGATTATTTAAGTGAAACTAATAAGAAAGGTTTTCTGAAGATTGATTCATGCCCCTCTCAATCATTTTGCTTCCAAAATTTCTAGCCTCTATGGTCTTTTTTGCATGTTGTTTGATCCTACGTGCCTTATTTTTAGATTGTTTTATAACTAGACCATCTTTTTGGGTCTCTTTTAAGACCCATTTAATAACATTATTTTTATAACTCTACCATGTGTTTATGTGATTGTGCATCTTTGTACTCACACTTAGACTAGAAACATGTTTTTATTCTTTGCCAAATCATCATAAATCCATTTTATGTATTTTTTAAATCAGTTAGCCTCATTAATTTGCACCTGTGCGGTGAATTCTTTTTCAAAAAAATCATGATATATATTGCCTTTATGGGGAAAAATTATTTTAAATCACATAATTTAAACCCATGAATGATTATAGATGCCTTTGGGTAAATCATTATTTTTCAACCAATTTATTGATTATAACTGCCTAGGAGAAAATCATTATTTTTACATCCCATGCCAATGACTATAACTGCCTTTAGGTAAATAGTTATTTAACCACTTCACCTACCTTACTAGGGTAAATGCCTATGTCCCTGATTATAAATGCCTTTGGACAAATCAATATCTCACATTTTGTTACTAATTATAACTATCTATGGGAAAATAATTGTCCATCCTAATGATCTATAGGGGTAAATACCAATTCCATTGATTATAAACATCTTTGGATAAATTAACATCCCACCTTTTCATTATTTATTATAACCACCTCTGGGAAAATCAGTGATTCTACCACCATTACTGATTATAACCACCTTTGGTAAAATCAATAATTTCACCCCTATTGCCTCTAGATCGTGTCATTTTATTCATTTCAAGGGAACATTCAATGGCTCTATTTTGCCACTCGCTATCTTGAAGGGGCATCAAGGGATAATTAACCACCCTTTAGGGCATGAACCTTTTGTATTAAAGACTTTTGCATTCTTTGAAAAGACGTTATTGTGCTTGTGTCTCACAATGTCTTCACAAACAAGGGTAAACTATAGACACTCAATTTTAGCCACTTTCATGCCTAAACCAAGATTTAGATTAATTTCTAGCAAATGATGCAATTTAAACCTAGAAATCACCTGAATTGTCCATTACTCAAAAACATGGTGAGGCTTACTTATTTAGGGTATTAACTAGTATGCACCAATAACCTAGCTTGGATTCAACCTTAGTCAAATTGTGACCTATGAAATTGACATTCTTGGCCTGTTGATCTATTAATGCAAAATATTTAAAACAATTACCAAAAGCCAAAAAGTACTAAGCAAGATTAATTAAAAATCAAATCTCAATTAACTTGTCTCAGTAAAATTTCTAAGTTAAATTAGTGAATTTCATTTATCTAAAAAGGAATGTTTAGCCAAATATGAAGTCGAAGTCAAAGGAGCTAATAAAGTGATTTATTAATTCTTAATATTTCAAAAAGGTGAATCACAACCTTACAAAGATCTAAAGTGAGTTATCATGGCTCATAAATATCAAAAAATTAGTTGTCAAGACTTCATGAGTGTTTTGACATAACCTAGGGTTAACCTAAACTCAACTTAGGTTATTTTAGACTCAACCAAAGTTAGAAATAAACCTAACCTCCATAGGGTGAACATTAGTTTTGAGACCTATAAATACAAGTGTCCTCACTCTACTCAAACAAGCTTTTGTGTATAAGGTTATTCTGTAGGAATGCCTTCAAGAAGCCATCAAAGTAATGTTATAATGCTAAATTGATACCAAGCTTCACACCAAGCCAAGCCAAATCAAATCCAATCCAAAAGTGGCCATTGGAGAAGTGCTACCAACATGGAAAAGAATTGATAGAAGTCTCTAATTCCATAGAGCAATCATGAACATATACTATGCCAACAAGTGGACATCAGTTTCAACAAGGGAGGTCAAAAATTTATGTGTTTTTATCTCTATTTTGTGGTCTTGTTCATTATGTTATGTTCCCCCTAGATCGTAGGAAAGAGTGTTTAGTTTCATTGTATTTTTATGCATGGGTTTTTATTATCTTCACTAAAAAGGAACTAATTAACATTTGTATACTCTTTGGACTCCTAAAATACACAATAAATTTCAATGAATTTGTAAATCATATCTTCAAAATAGTGTTACCAACCTTGACATGATTATACCATACAAGTCTCTTGCCTCCTCTTTCTTTCCTCCATGAGTTGAAGATTACTTATAGCCACTATACCACCCTTCCTTTCACATTTCTAAATTTTATTTTTTATTGTATGTTCTATCAAAATTAATTGAATATTAAAATTCCACCCTTGTTTCCCTATCATAAATTTAATAAAGCTTGGGGTAATTACCATCCCTGCAAAGAGCCAAAACTCCATAACTGAGCAGGGTTGTTCCCAATTCACATTCCCCAAATTCATGTCACATGTGAGGGACCAAATTTCCTCTTTATTTATAAAATTTTCTAAGAGCTTTAATATATCATTTTTTTCAGAATTTATTATACCTTACTGGGGCTGAGTTTTCATGTTTTTTTTTAAAATTTAATTCCTTACCATTTTTCAAAATTTGTTAGGGGCTGAATTTCCCAAACAACTTCCAATTTTTATGTAATTTTTGTGGGCTAAGTTTTTACAAATTTTCCCGAATTTGTCCCTTCACAATTTTCAAAATTTTTGATGTACGAAACAATTTGATTTTGCACAAAAAACTCAAAATTTTCTGAGTATGTTATGGGATGATTCCTCATAAAAAATTCAAATTTTCTTATGCCATCCACAATCTGATTTTTTTCCCATTCAAAGACTTGTTTCAATTCTTCATTTTCAGAATTTACAATGTTTCTAAAACATGAAATTGAATGGTCTTCAACATACCTCAGTGGCTGCCCATAGTTAAATTTTTCCACTCTATTAGCCCCTTTTTAAGAATACCACCTTCAAAACTTTGAGCCCCTTATCAAACCAAGTGTGGAATGAATTTACACAAGTTGAGGTGGATGTCCCAACTCATAAAATACAACCTTCCTTATCGTCATTGTTGTCTCTACCAAATATTTCTCATGGAAGATCCCTTCCATCACTTTAGATGTCACTTTTGGAGGTGCCTTATCACTCAAGCTATGTAACATTACCTCTTTCCCATCCATATCAAATTTGAGCTCCATAATTAGGTAATTTTATGTGTACTCTCCAAGAAAGTGTAACTATTGGATGCCTAGGACATAATTGGTCTCTCTAATGCCAACTGCATAGAAATCATACTTAATGGGATGTGTTCCCAATGTGATGCTAAGATTGGGAACCTTGTGGTACATGGGATGGTGAATACATCCACCATGGTCACACAAAATCCATTGAAATCGATAAGTTGAAGTGTCCACATGAAATTATGGGTGACATCAATATAAATGAGAATAATAACACTCTTACCTTTGAATATTCCTTTCACAAAAAAGAGGTAATATCTAAGAGATCTTGATAATGAATCTAAGGTGCCACTCATGTACTCTATCCAAAGATCTCCAAAGGCTCCTCCTCATAGGTGGTTACCCCTTCCTCTTCTTCCTCTTCTTCTCCTTCTAAATATACCTCAATGTAGTGTACTTACCCCTTCCCATGGTAATGGTGTCCCGGTGTCGAAGGATCTTTGCAAGTGAAGAAAAGTTTTTTCCTTCTTAGCTCGTTTCTTGTTTCATCATTCCATCTTGGCAACTCATTTTTCTATCCCAAACCTTGCTATTTTGGTCTACCAAACTACCCCAAAGGGTTTGGTTTTTATGGCTCGAAAGAGTTGTTCTTTTGCTGCTCCCATCTATTACCTTTTTATTGTCTAAAAGGCCCAAAAGAATTAGATTTTTTTTGGATAAAGGGCATAATTATACCTTAGGTAGTTGAAGACTCAAGATCAAGGGCATTTTGAATGGCTCTTTGAAGAGAAGGTGGATCAAAAGCCTTGACCAAACCCCAAATGGAATTAGCCAACCCTTCCATGAATAAAACCACCAATATCTTCTTCAAAACATTTGTTACCAAGATCAAAAGTCTCTAAAATTTTGTCACATATTCATCCACTATACCCCTTTTCCTCAATTAAGTTAACTCTCTAAAATAAAACTCTGGATCAACCCTATCAAACCTCTCAATGAACCATTTGTTGAACTCCTCATAAGACTTTATGAGTTGGTGGCCTTGGGTAATTAACCCATGATACTACCACTCATGGGACACTCTGTTTAAGTGCAAGGTGGAAAATTGATTAGCCTCCTTTTCTACCATAGGTCTAAGTAAAATTTAGGTATCTACCTTCCGAATCTAAGCCCTAGTTGAGCTCTTGGGAGTGTCATCAAAAGTAAAAAGTGAAAGCTTTCCCAAAATATGTTAGAGTTCCCCTTGGATGCCCCTAGATGTTTGGCCATCCCCATTACCTCTTTGTTGTCCATACTTCTAATATTTTAACTCAAACAACTTCATTTACTCCCTAAAAGGAGTAGGATGAGTCATTTACTCCTCAAAATCTCCCAAAAAACTATCCTATGAGGTAGGATGCTCCTCCCTTTTCAGAGTGGATTCTTCTCTTTGTAAAAAATAAGTTGGTTAGGACTACTTGTGGATCATCCATTCCCATTTATGGGATGATGTGTGAGGTTGTGACTTCTTGAAGCACTACCATCCTTATTGGATGGTTCCTCACCCCTCATCTCTTTCATGGTATAGATAAATTCTACCACAATTATTGTCATTTGTTCTTGGGCTTGTGTGTACCTATCAAGCCTCTCCTCTTCTCTATCCTCCTTTTCATTCGTTGGCTGTTACAAGTTTTCCATTTGTTTTTCTAATTCTTCAAATGGATTTTTAACAACTTTTTTCTTGTTTCTAAGGTAATACCTTGGTTCTTTGTCACTCTTGGGTTGAATAAATCTTCAAAACCCCATGAATAGCCAAGACATTGGCCATGATACCACTGAAATATCCCAAAATAGGATAAAATACTAAAATATGGAAATTATACCAAACCCTAGCCAAACAAATATTTTTCATTTTTTTTGCAAACCCTAGTGATCAAACCCCAACAAACTATTGCAAATAATTATGTCAAACCCTAGAAATATTTTAATAATTATTTTAATGATGAATAGGGCATAAAAGAGCCTTTCGAATCTTAAACCCTAGATGCCATGATGGTTGGAAAATTACATAATTAAATGAATGATTTTCCACCCTAAAATCACCTTATTTATGATCAAATAATTACCAAAAAAATTATCAAAAATTCAACCAATATAAATACATTTTTTTAGCATGTTTTGAACAATAATTATTGGATAAATTATAATAATATAATATAAATATTATGAAATGTTAAGATCTATAATTTAGGCCAATCAAGCCCTAGAAAATGATGCAAACAATCTCCAAGGGGGGTCACCCAACTACAAAATAACAAATACATATGTCCTTATACACACAACCTTAAGACAAGGGGTCTTCAATAAGAAAATTCCAACAGAGCCCTAATTAAATGGGTATTAAATAAACAAATTGGTATGCTGCCCATAAACAACCCTAAAACCGTTGGTGTGAGCTTCCAAAGTAAGTCACCACACTCCCAAGGTGTTCGGCACACTTCACAATGTGTATTTTTGAATTTTCTAAATATTCAAGCTCAATTACAACCTCAAATGATGCTTCCCTAATAAAAAAGTAGAGGGTTTCATCCTTAATTCCTCTTTAACCTTGAAGGTTTTCATCGCTAAGTCTTGGGTTAAGCTTTTCATACCTAAACCAAAAAATTGAAATATCATAATAACATGCCCTCCAAATGATCCTCCACTCTCTTTTATATCAATTCCCTCAAGGGGTGAATTCTAATTTAGAGGGATTTTTTTTTTCAAATATTAAAAGATCACTCCTTATATCCACTTAAGTGTCTTGGGCACCTATGACCCTTAAAATACCATAACTTAAGGGAATTTTATAACAATAAAGTACTTTTACAAGTGTTCTTAATAAACCCAAAGTGTTGCCCTTATTATTTCTTTTTTGCTTAGCCCTTGGGAAACAAATCAAGGTTAAGGGTCTTTAATGGATCCATAATCAAAAGGGTGATATGATACAAGGAAATATACCAAGAAGATCTTAGTCAAGCATTCAAATTAGAAAATCTTCCCTATTTGTCCCTATTTCCATATCAGTCATAGATTCAATCTTTCTACATGTCTAAAGTATTTAAAGCACAACCCATGATCCATATTTTATAAGTTAAAAGGTAGGTCATTAAATGTGTTTACTTATCACACATTTCACCCTTGTGCACATATAAGCCAACACATAGGAAAAAACTAAATCAGTCTGAGGCCCTCTTTAGATTAGTTGCTATGTAGGCAACACCCATTAATAAAGGGGTCTTTGGGGTCAACTCGACATTGTGATCCCACTAACCCATTTTTTCCACAGTCACTCTAAGGGTGAAGAACTAGGGTTTAATTATTTTAAAAAGACTGGCAAATTATGCACAAGATCTGAAGACATTAAAAGAAAGGTGATAGAAAACCTAGAAAGCTCAACTAGTCACATCAAGATCTATTTAATGTTTCATACAAGACACCTATGGTAGGGTTAGACACCTACATCGATGCAACTGTTTAGATCTAATGCATACATATGAGGCCACAAAAGGGATATTTATATAATCTCAGTATTGTTATAGGACCATCATCCAATCCACTTCCATCCTATTCTTGCTTAGACCTGCATGCACATAGTAAACCAACTAAGTATCTTTATTTCCAATTTATTACAATATTTATTAATAGTTGTACTTTAATATTCTTAATAGTCTCAATTGTATAAATTCATAATACTCTTTGTCTAATTTTTCTATTAATTGGCCTGCTCAATAGATTAATTCACCACCCTTATGTAAAAAGCTAATCTAATATTCTTAACCCTAGATCCCCCACTTTAAAATTGAGGGTTAAACATTTAGTGAACCTGACCTTTAGTCTTAAAAACCTAGTGGACTTAGGGTTTCCTATGTTTTATCTATGTTATAATTGAAAAACTACAAATATTTTAAAATCAAAATTCCATTTATTTTAAAGGAATTAATTATGGATGCGTATATCATATATTTATTTTTCTAATATTTCATAATAAATCTTATTTGTTATGGTTCATACATGGCTAAATCAATTAAACTTTAAATAAAATGGGTTAAAAATTTGATAATAATAAATAAAATGTATTCTTGCATACTTCTCATTATTATAGTGTTTATAATGACCTTCTACTTGTCACCACTACGCGTTACGGAGAGTACATGAAATACCCCTTTTCTCCTTCCAATGTTACCAACCTTGTTAATGATGTCATTTATAAAACTTCACTTTTGGATTTATTTCATAAAAAATCCCATTACAAAGATGTTCTTTTGGATGAATCACATATGAACATATTACCAAGCAATGTGGAGCCCCCATACGTGGCCTTCATGTCAAATTCTATCAAATGAACTGAGCATAACATCTATTTTGAAATAAAATATCTTCCACCTCAGGATATTATAAATTTTTTTTTACCATTATATATCCAAGAGTGTGTTGTAAATAAAATGGTAAAATAAGTTCTTTTGGATAATGGTTTAGGACTTAACATTTGTAACATATCATTTCTCTCCTTACTTGGCATTGAACCCAAACATTTGGAACCATATAATATGAGTATTAGGGGATTTGATAATATGTCACAAAAGGTATTGGGGTAGATAACACTAAACATCACTATGGGACCCCATACATTACCAAATTCATGCCAAGTTATGCCAAATGACTTAAATTACAACATACTTTTGGGATGTCCTTAGATACATGAAATGTTTTTAGTTATATCCACTTTAGACACATGCTTAAAATCTATCCACCAAAGGTTTATCTATACGTGACAATGGATTTTAATCCCTTCAAACATTGTGCAATGATACAACCAATGATTACTTCTACACCAGAATCCTATAATTGTAATTTTGGCTCTCAATATTTGTTAAAACATGGATATAAAGGATAAGGACTAGGAAATAGTGAACAAGGTATAACCCAATCTATTGCACCTTCAAACAATCATAATCGACAAGGCTTGGGGTTTTTAGAAAAAATACAACTAAAAAATAAGGTACTCACAGTATACCTTATTTTGTAAAGGCATAATTAGAATACATGCAGAGACCTACTTCTACTATTGAGCTAAAATTGAAAAATCCTCCTATGATTAATGAAAGTGTTTCACTATAAATTTTGACTTTAGAGGAGTTCTCAAATGATGAGTCCTTTCTAGTGTACTTGGGGACATATGAGGATCTCCCTTCTTTATATCATAAGAATAGGCTTCCTCATACCACATATACTTATGCTTACTTTGGTGAGAGAAATGACTCTAATATCCAACATGATGCACCTAATATGGTTCCTATTACACCATATATCATATAATGATCTACTTTATTAAATGAATAAATAGTATGACATAATTATGGAACATAAAAAATATCCTCAACCAATATTACTTATTACAATGATGTAAGAAGATGAAGGCAAAACTTATAAGTATATATTATGTTATTTCCAAAAATTATTCATTTAAGCTTACTTAGATATGCCCAGAATTGAACCATTAGTTGTAATGCACAATATTTCACTCCATCTAGATGCAAAACCAATAAAACAAAAGATACACAAATTGCATTCTAAGGCTGCATTAATAGTAAAATATTAAATTATAAAACTATTGGACACAGGCTCTATCAGATCCATTGCAAATTCTTATTGGGTTTATAATATTGTTCTTATCACTAAACCAAATGGCGACATTCAATGTTGCACAATTTATCATGAATTGAATAAAGCTTGTCCAAAAAATGATTTTCCATTACCTAACATCAACATGATTGTCGATTCTACAACTGATTATGAGACATTTTCCTTCATGAATGATTTTTTTGGATATATCTAAATCAAAATTAACCCAACAGGTCAATAAAATACAACATTTACTACCCCATGGGGAATATTTTGTTATATTGTCATGCCTTTTGGCCTTTAAAATATAAGAGCTACATATCAAAGGGTAATGACACACATTTTCCATGATTTCATTCATAAAAATATCAAAGATTAATTGTTGATTTGTTTGTAAAATCAAAATACCGATAAGATCATGCTACTGATTTATGATAAATGTTTGAATGGTTGTGCATATTCAATGTGCAATTGAATCTAAAAAAGTGTGTTTTTTGGTATACTCTGGAAAGCTTACAGGGTAAATCATTTCTTAGCGAGGCATCAAAATAGATCCAAAAAAGGTAAAATCAGTTATTGAGATGGAACTACTAACAAACTTAAAACAATTATGATGTTTATAGGGTAAAATTCAGGCCATTCAATGTTTCATTACTCAGTTGGCTGATAAAATAATTCTTTTCATGTGTTTGCTAAAAAACACACAAAATTTATATGGGATAACATTTATCAACAAAATTTTGATAAAACCAAAGAATATTTAGTAAACCCACTAGTTTTCATGCCTCATAGACTAGATAGACCATTTCTCCTTTATATCTCACACACCCATGGGGCTTTTGGGGCTCTTTTATCATAATATGATGATGATCACAAAGAGTGAGAAATTTACTATATAAGTTGTCAACTAGTTGATTATGAATGTAAATATAAAGCCATGGAAAAACTATGTTTAGCATGAGTATTTGCTACATAAAAGTTACTTCACTACTTACTCATTAATGATATCCATGTTATATTTAAATAGGATCCCTTAAAGTTTCTCATGAACAAAACTCACCTAATGTGCCACATAACGAAATGTTTGATGCAACTTACAGAATTTGATCTTAAATTTATATCGCAAAAATTAGTAAAAGGTCAAGTTGTAGCCGATCAATTAGTTTTAGCTCCATTACCAGATCCTTTTCCAATTACCAAACATTTTCGCTATGAATTCAAAACAAATAATATATCTTTAAATCCATGGATAATGTTATTCAATGGATCTAGATGTATGATAAACATGGGTGTAGGTATCAGATTTTTCACCCTTGAGAGTGAATACATGCCATTCTTTTACATATTGGCCTTTTCTTGTACTAATAATATAACATAATATGAAGCCATGATAATTGAATTATCCACAACACAAAAACTTCATATCAAGGACATTCAAATTTTTGGTGACTCTCAGTTAGTTGTTAACCAAGTTACCAATCATCAACAAATAAAATAGAAGTGTTTACTTCCATATTTAAAATATTAGATAGACTAAAATAAACATTTAACACATTATCGACAATATTCCACATAAAGATAATTGCCATGTAAATGCAGTGGCTAATGCAACATCCTTAATGCCTTTTGATATCAATGATGATCATGTAAAATTTACCATACAATATTTACAATAACCTTCCATTACTCTAGATAAAATGGATGCTTTAGCAATTCTCATGTTACTCACAACTCTACAAATACAAAATGGTACAATGACATTTATAATTTCATATATCGAGCTTACATACCAGATCACTCCACACAGAATGATAAATGAAAACTACAATGGGAGAAACTTCATTATGTTATTATCATAAGTGATTTATTTAAGTGAGGGTTTGATAGATAATTACTTCAATGCCTAAGCAAGGATGAGGCATGAACCACACTCTTAGAAATGTATGATAGTGAGTTTGGGGGACACTTCAATGGAATGGCCATGTCCCAAAAATTATTATGATAGGGTTATTAGTGGATTGTAATGGAATTGAATTGTATTAAACATACGAAATTATATTTACAATTCTATAAATATATCAATTTAAACCATGCTCCGTCTCATGAGTTGTAGTCAATTGTCTCACCATGGCCTTTCTCCTTATGGGGATTTGATTTGATTGGAAAAATAAATATCGTGTCCATAGGTGGACACAAATTCACAATCACAACTACAAAATATTTTTAAAAATGGGTGGAGGAAATTCCACTTGAGTTTACCATAGGGGATGACATATGCAAGTTTTTGATAACAAATATTATTTCTCATTTTGGCATACCTTCAACTATCCATTAATTATCATTTAAAATAAAATAGTGAAGTGATTTTGCAACAAGTACAAAATCAAACATACCTTTTATACACCTTATTACCCTGGGGTAATGGACAGACAGAAGAAACAAACCAAACTACTATCAAAATACTTGGAAAAGCAGTTGAATGATATAATACATATTGGCACTAGTAGATGGCGTAGATTTTATGAACATACTGCAATAGTGTTCATACACATACTCATGCTACACCTTATTATTTGGTTTATGGTACAGAGGTAATTTTACCATTTGAACTTGAAATGCCATCCTTGCATGTTTCTCTCAAGGATATTATACAAGATAATGAATAATACAAAAAATGGTTGCATCAGTTGGGATAATTGAGTGCAAAACGTACTCAAGCTATTGAACATTTACAAATTTATCAGGATCGTGTCAAGAACACATATTAAAAAAATGTTTAGCCATGAAAATTTGTTGTGGGTGACTTGGTAATAAAATAAAATCAAAATAATACCAATGTAGAAAAAGATAAGAAAGGGAAATTCAAACCAAATAGGTTGGGACCATTCATAATTATAAAAAAACTAGGAAAAGACATCTATTTCCTAGCTACACTTGAAGAAAAACCTCTCAAAAACCCAATGAACATTATTAACTTGAATAAATATCTTACCTGAAATATTCCCTAAATAAAAAACTCAAATATTCTAAAAATACAAAGACATTCAAATAATTCAAAAAATACCAAAAAAAATCAACATGTTTCTAGTGGTAGTATTTTTTATAATTATGTAGTTTGTTCCATGTTAGTAAATAACATATCATTCCTTTTCATATATACACATGTGTCATACATCATTTATGTGTGATACAAGCATACCTAGATATATAATCTATGCACATACAAATGTTGGGCCTTTTGATGTAGGAGCATCAAGATTTTGTTGTCAATTTGGTTTAATTTGTTCTTAGAGGTCCGATAAGGACTCAAGATGGATGCTCAAAGTCATTAGGTAGCTTAGTTTGGGTGTTATTGGCCTTGGGAACTTTTCCCACTAAAATCCCATTTCAAATATTTGAATTATGCTTTATGAGTTTAGGAGCAATTTGGTGTAGTGTTAAAGAACATAATGTTAGCAATTGTTTTTATAGGGTCTTAAGTAAGTATAGGTGGGGTTATAATGTGAAAATGTATGTAACATGGAGAAAATGTCATAAACCCAATTATGTTGAATGTAAAGCCCTTTTGGAAGGTAATTTCCAAGAGGGAGGTAGTTACTAGGAAGATAATTTCTTATGTTTTGCAACGAGTTATGGATTGTCAAAGATAATAATCTCATAGAGAGGTTAGTAGGTAGAAGGTAGAAAGATAGAATTTAGTTAGATATAAAGTAAAATTATGGAGGATAAGATGAAATGGAGTAAAAAAACAATAAAAACCATGTACTCTACCTATGATGGCAGTGTTGATTATGTATTGTAAATATATTGTAATACAACAATAAAGAATGACTAGTTTGTGTTTGAAAAGTCATTATACATCATGTGCTAAGTTATTATTATATTTATAATAGTGGCTTGTATAGATCTTAAAACTATTTTAAAGGTAGATCCAAGAGAGTTACTGGTACGCATTGAGAAGGTGTAGTGACATTCAAGAGAGGAAGATTTGACAAGTGTGAGCATTATTGGTTAGAGAAAGAAAGGTAAAAGAGGTATTGTCAATTGTTTCAATCCAATTTCAAGTGTTGTCATATAAAGTGTTACCATGGATGCCATTTGATAAATTACAGTCTATGCATCTTGTGTAACCAATTTGACAAAGACAAGGTGAGTGAAATGATGTTTTATATGCTTTAAAGTTCTATGAAGTATTCATATCTTGATATAATTTTTTATATGGTATGATATACATTTTATAGGTCTTTGAAATTGTAGAGAAGTTGACAAACTTAAAATAATCCATTATAAGCACTCTCAATCTGTGAGAGTTTTGTTCTGAGTAACATAGTCAAGAAACTAGTTGGAAGTTTGAATAATGCATGGTAAGGAGTTTGTGGTGGCATAAAAATAATGTAGAGAGATAAATTGGTGAAAATTAACCCTTGGATCAATGTTTAAGACCTTTAGGTAAGTGTGAATGCATTGAAAACCCTATATTCCCTTACATAGGTAGACTGTGTGTTCAAAATACTGAGAAATAAGGAATAAAAGGCAGATAATAGTCAATCCAGATAAGATAATGATTGAGTAAGATGTGTCTATGCTATGAAGACCTTATTAATGTATTTTAAATGTTTTAAATCAAGAAGAAATCATGTAAACCCAATTTATACCTTCTTGGGTGGTTACAGATTTCAGAAACCCTAGTTTAGGGTAAGAAAACAAAAAGTTAAATAGAGAATGTTTTACCTAGTGAAAATCAATGAAATTTGATAGTTTGATGTAAATTGGCATGGGGAAGAATATTTTGTAGGTTTTAGAATGATACGGTCATTATCCATATGGAAATCAATGACTATATGCTAAAGAGGGCTTAAGAGACCTAATTAGGTCTGGGGAGGTGTTGAAAAAGGTGTCTAAGAAGGGAATTAGGTCTTGAAACTTGGTGGAAAGATCAAGTATGATAAAGGGTGTCAAAATATTTACATAGTTTCACAAAAATCAATGGTATTTATCTTTACAATGCAGAATAGTAAGAAAAAAAAAGGCTACTAGGTGTTATGAGGGTTTGATGGTTTGAGAAGTCATGAAGCTAGTCAAGATTGAAAGATGGGTTGGAATGAGTCAAGAAAAGTCTGTTAAGCCTAAGGTAGGGAATCCAAGTTGATATATTGTCTTTTGAAGACCCTAATTAGGATTGAGGTGTTTTGGCCTAGATAAGATCATATACTAGTAAGTGCGAGGTGAATGAAATAGAGGGTGAAAGTGAGTGGAATGAGATATGTGAGTGCATGAGAGACATATGCAGAACCTAAAGGTAGGAAGAATGAAATTCAGAGGTCTATAAAATTAGTTAAGAGATAGAATGACATGATAATTTAAAATAGAGAGAAGATTGTGAAGATTCAACGCAAGAATCATTGATTGCAGGTATCAAAGTCAAGGTTAGTAGAGAATGCAAAAGTTTCTCTGCATCAACTTATTTATACTCACATCATAAGTACATTGGAGGCATTTGCATCTTTGATCACGATACACCTAGGTTATATTATTCTATGATCATTTTCCATTATCATGTTTGAGCTTCTATACTTACACATGCTTATATCCATGCTCATGTCTTTTCACAATGTACTTGATATGTTATGTACTTAACATTTTTTTATAGCAAATATATGTGTGTGTGTGTGTGTGTGTGTGTTATGTTCATGTTGGTTGCTTTTATTCCATTCTTTAATTTTTTGAACTTTTTTGAGTGTTTCACTTTAGTTGATATTTCCTTGCATTGTCTTGCTTGTTTGAGCATTTGAATATGCTCCTTTAAGTATGGCCCCCTTGCCTTTATTTGCCTACTTGGACATTTGAATATGTCATTGTTTTTTATATAGACATTTAAGTATGTCATTATATGCTTTATGGACATTTGAATAAGTCATGTCCCTTCAATTATATGACATTTGAACATGCCCCTTGCATGAGGTCTCCTTGGACCATTTCTTATTGATTTGATTTTGAGTGCTCTTGAGTGTGTATGCTTGATTACTTGTTGATATTGTATTGTTACTATCTAGACGTTGTCATGATCTATATCATGCATCTTAGGATTTGATGTGATCAAATACTATGTGCTTCAATGCTATATCTACTTAGACGTGTTATTATTATATGTTACTTGATCCATACACACTTAATATAGTTATCTTATCCTTTTGAGGTAAGGTAAATACCATATTCTATCTCCCCTCACCTTAAAATGGGAGGCATATCAGTGGGGACATGCCATAGAGACATGACTTCTACATTTTTATAGTTTCAAATTACATTGGGGGCATGTTATAGAAACATGTTCTCCATATTTTCACCAGTTCTTAGTTTTGCAGATTCAGTGGGGGCATGCCATAGAAACATGTCCTCCACATGTACATTGATTTTTATAATTTTCCATATTTTACAGTTATATATTTTAGATACATATTTATGGAAACATTATATACATTAGTACTATTATTATACCCAAGTTTCAACTTGAGACATATATGAGGTGCATATGCTATGCAAAGGGCACCTAAAATTATAAAATCAAAACAATTTTCATATTTTAAATACTATTATGGGTTATTATCATACCCAAGATGCACTGTTATTGAGCTAATCTATTACAATATTTGGTTCATCTTTGGAAGGTTGAATTGATTAAATTTTTCAATATTACCAATTTATATGTTATATTTGTTTAAATCATCTAACTTCACTAGAATCATAGGCTGGATTTGATTAAATCATACAACCTCACCATATATCATAGTGTGAGTTGATTAAATCACTCACACTCACCAAGTTCTGCACATATTTGGGTTACACGATTGAGATGAAACAAGTTCAATGGTCACATTGTAACTCACCTTTACACCAAGACTGGGGACATGTTGACCTCAAATTTATATTTATACATGCTTTTGTAGGTTTAGAATTGTTCTAATTTTAGTTTCAGTGCTTCATAATGAGGCTCCTTTCAAATCAAATTGTCAAAAGGCAAGATGGTTGCATCGACACACAAGTGCACTCCTAATCTTGTTCTTATTACTTTCAAACGTTTCAAATTTCATACACTGATTATTTATTGTAACATGTCCTTGGTTACATATCAGTCACCAGTAAAGCACTCAAGGTTAATTCACATAAATACAAGGTGTGTTTTACACATTTAGGTACACATTTATTTCTTTTAAATTATTAATTTCATTACTATATTAAATGAGGGGGGGAATGTAGATACTAAAATGTGATTTATAGAGTACCTCAGTCTTGTACACTTAGAAAATACATATCACATATGTACCTTTTAATTTTAGACATTCCTACTATCAAAAAAATTATGTTCATTATCTCTTTCTACCAATTTTTTTATTTCTTAGTCCAACCATCATTATTCTAATGACACAGGCCTTATATACATTCAAAAATATCTAAACTTGATTATTATCCTTCGCTACCATTTTTGAACATGTACCTATTTTATAGATCCCCAGACACTTAAATCCCAAGTGGACACATGTATCGATATAACTACCCATTTTCCTACAAATTATTCAATGCCAAAAAGTGTCTATTATTCCCTAGCACACACACACCTTGTATGCAATCAAAAATGCATCAAGTCTATAAATCAATCCCAACTAGGAAAAGATAGATCCTACTTACACTTCTGATTGGGGATACATTGGTCAATCAAGAACATGACCAATATGTGGATATGTTATACCCAATTAGGGGATATCTTATCACAACAATAATACTAGGGAGGGTTCCAAAGCCTTAGGTCAACCACAATCATGAAATAACCCTAACTAAGCCCTATGTTTTCATATTCAGTAAACTAATAATAATTAAAGTAAAGTCTAATCTAGTGCTCACCAAAGTTTATGGCACAAAGTGAGGGTAAGAAATAACAAAAGTAAACATTCATAAGAGACATATACTCACATCAATGTATATGGAATCCTAATGAATGGAAAAGAAGTACAAATACATATCTATATACTCTTATAAATGAAGAACAAAGTTAGGAATACTTCCCTTTAAGATGAACCCATCGATCCTTAATCTCTCCCTTGGCCAAGGTGCTTCACAAGAGGTTTTTGTGGTATGTAAGGATGACAAGGATAAATCAACTCTAAGCTACACAACCTATCAATGCATCCAAAAAACTTCTCCATAAGACAAGATCTATATCTCAAAATAAATTATGAAACCCTAAGCTTACTCCTCAAGTAGAATGGTAGATAAGTAGATGCACAATAGCTCTTAATTCTTCTTCTCTTCTCTAAATAATTGAAAAATGATCTTGTATATATAGATGGATTTAACCCTAAACCCCTCTAAAAGTTTTGGCCAACAAGATCGACCCAATCAACCTAGTATTGTTATGGATAAAAATTCACTAGGTCATGGGCTAAGTTGGCCAAGAGCTGACCTAGACACTAAATGAATTTCACCCATAAGAGTTAAAGGTCAATGTAGTCAGCTTAGTACTGTAAATAGTTGAAAGGGGTTTTAGGTTAGGATAAGGGGGACGAAAGGTAGGAAATCACTAAAAGAGTATACAAGAGAGAAAAACAAACTTAGGGTAATGGTTTTAAGGAGATAAGCATGTAGATAACAAGTGGAAAAAGGGACAACAATCTTGTAAAGCACCAATGGTCTGCCCACCCCTTTCTCGGTGCACCCCTTAAGGCATGCACTCAGAGAGATTGAAACTCAATGAGTTCCTACAATATAGAGAGCATCGGCAATTGATAAAAGTTTGAAAATATTATGTGTTTACACACCCTATTTAAATTTTAAAATGGGGACCTGCTATGATTGAATATCCTTATTTGAGGTCATATGAACCTTAGAAGTCTACAACATTGATTTTAAAAGGCATAAAGTTTGAGGTTATTTTAAAAGCCTATAATATATTTCAAAGTTATGAGAAGAGGAATCAAATCTATGTATGAGCTTATAATACATGATTTATATTTTGCCTTTGAATTTATTTTAATTGAAAATGCCTATGTATATGTCATATTTTTTATTTAAAGGCTAATCAAGCCGATGTGTTTTGTTATAATTTATTCTTTGCCTATGATGTGTCTTGAATAAACTATTTTTTACTTAAGTGTTTCCTCAAGACACCTCTGAGTTCATCTACTCTTTCCATGTGGAATCATTATACTTATCCAAAGCTCAAGCAAAGAGTACAAGTCAATTTGGGCAAGCATAGTAGCAATATCATCCATGTGTCAACATCCTACTAATCTAGGTGTGACATAAATAGATCTCATTGTACAATCATTCTGGACAAGTCGAATAAAAAGATCCTTCCACATGTCATCATCTCTCTAAATAGAGGTGGCTCACTTTTTGATAATAAATTTTACACTTCAGGCAATTTAGTCATCAGGATCATTCCATGTATCATCATATTGCTAACCCACAACTAGGAGAGTAAAGTACAATAGGCCAAAACTTAGTTATAAGATGGGTAACAATACGTAGACACGTGTCACTCAACCAAAAGTGTGATAAAGAGACATATATCATATTATGCTGACTAAGAACCTAGGAGTAAGCAAAAGGAGTCACATGGCAATAAAATATGTGAAAATTATAATTATGAAATTCAAATGAGAAAAGTAAATAGGGAATGGATCAAAATATGTTATTACTATTAATTCACATAAATTGGTGACTTAATGTATTCAATTCATGAAGCTAACAAATCTAAAGAAATAAAATTTGAGTCACCATACTCAATGTGATCACATTACCTCCTAACTACCAAGTGTAAAATACAAATTCAAATCCCCACAATGACCAAGCGATTTCAGGCTATTAAGAGAACAAACATATTCCTACTTGAGTTTCAATGGCTTCCTCATCTCACACTCCTCTTCTTTATACATATTTAATTGTTGGGCCAACTGAGTATATAGACACAACATTTGATTCAACATATCTTAACCATGATTTCAAACACTACTTAGCTATTTGGGATGAGGTTGATGTTGTGGAGCCATATAGGGTAGAAGACCAACTTTCAATTTTACACAAAGATAAAAGGATAACCTTATAGCAATAAAAGCCTACATAATGTTGTAGGTGAGCCCAAGATAATGCCCTGCATTGATTTATTTGTGAATAGGAAATTATCTAGAAAAATACTATATTTATGACGTAAGACTCCTATAGCATACATACGCGGAAATGCATTCAGAATGTACTATACAATCCCTTTTTCAGAGATGACCTATAGGTAGGACATGGTTAATTCATGGATTTTTATAAATAACATCCATAGTAAATTAAAATAATAGGATGGCAACCCAAGCAACTTTATGATTCAAGTCCCTACTTCTATTGTTGTCTATGCCACCTTTAGACTAGGGGTAAGGATTGCCATGGCTTTATTAAATAAAATATATGGATTCCTAAGAATTTATTATGTCATGAGATATGGGTTACTTTTTTGGATATCATCCTAACATCCAACAAAATCATTGCGTTGGGGGAGATAATTAGCTCCAATTTGATTCAACGAACCACCAATCCAAGGAGCTTACCAAATGGAAACTTCTACATGATGTCTTATATGGTAGATGTTATGACTATCAAATGCATTCAACTTATGAGGAACCCTGGTAACCATCTACAAACTATTCAAAGAATAAGATTTGTGATGAGTTGAACATCCTCCATATTCGTAGGTTTATGAAGCAAATAAAAAAGTTGATAGAGACCTTTTATCCTATGGTGTACCATGATATATATGAGAAAAACATGCCTAGGTTATTAAACCCCATAAAGAAAATTATTTAAAAAATGGGCGATTATTGGTTCTATTCTAAGTGCACCATAATTAGCATAAAGGACACCAACACACACCCTCTATACTTATCACATATCATTCTTGACAAATTGGTCGAGTAGGAAATTGCTTCTCAATTGGCTGACAATGTTGATGTTGAGTTATAGAGGGCTAAGCAAACATATGTTCACCTAACCCCTCTCAACATAGAATGAATACAATATATAAGGTGGGAACCATTGGCCAATTTTCATCCCTAGGTTTGCACCTTTCAAATTTGGCCAAGTCCAGTACTTAGGTTTTATTCAGATGAAATGTTCTTTGGCAAGGCCTGCAAAAATACTAAGTGTTATTTCTTAAGGAAGCTCCATTTTGGCCTGTGTTCTAAGCCTTTACCTAATTGTTTCGGGTTTTTTGTCTAAAGTATTTTGTTGAATTATTTCATACTATTTGTTCGATGTTTTTCCTTAAGAGTATGTCTTTGGGTTTTCTTCTAGCCAAGTGATGAATTCTTTCAGACAATTTCTCTGCACAATTTTTTTGAAGGACCATTACAACTTCTCCGAAGGACTCTTTCAAGCCAAAAGGGACCCTTGTAATTTTTTCATAGGGAAATTTGATTTTTTGAAGGGCACTTTTCAAGCAAAATGGACCAAACAAAAAGTCCAAAAGGTACATTTCATTTTTTCTGAAGGGTATATTTTTTTAGGAAAAGGTCCACTTAAATTTTTTTGAAGGATCACTTGCAACTTTCCCAAAGGGTATTTTCTTTGGAAAGTGGTCACTTTAATTTTTTTGAAGGGGTACCTACATTTTGAAGGACCATTTCCAAAAGCCTGAAGGACAATTACAACTTCTCCAAAGGGAATTTCACCTTCTCTGAAGGGACCAATCAAAAATCCATAAGAAAGGAAGAGGAGAAGTGACTAAAAATGAACTCTAAAAGAATTCCTTCAAACTTTTTATTTGAAGGAAATAAACAGAAGGAACTCTAAAAGAATTCCTTCAGACTTTTTGTTTGAAGGAAATGAACAAGTGGGAAGACTGAAGAAATGAATTCTTTCAAAAATATTTTCTAATGAATTCTTGTGGGAAAATTGTCTACAAGAAAGGGTCAAGACAAAAAGTCCAAAGGAAATACATGAAAGGTCACGGCCTGTAGAACATCAATTTCAAACTATAAGAAATAGTCATTGCTAGTCAAAAGACTTGGTGAGAACCTGAGAGAAAACAAAACAAGTAAAATGGATAGGATGATGGATCGAGTCATTGCTGAAGGCTAACCAAATCAAAGAGATTTTATGAGATCAATAAATACAGATGTCCACAGGATAACTAGCAGTTAGAAAGAGTATTTTATAACTGACGTCATGAGTTCTAGCAGTGTAATGTGTTGGCTTCTCTATTTTTGTTTCAAACTCTCATGGATGATCTTTAATAGAAATAGTTTCTTTTGCCACTCCTGAAGGTTTGATGCCACTTGTCACCATTCTCATAACTTGTTTTGGACAAGTAAGACTCTTGACATGGCATGGCTCACCCCATCCATCCATCTATAACTGATTCTCAATGTGGACACATGTCCTTGTGCCTTTTCAGATTCTCCTTTCTTGATCTTCCTCAAAGTTCTATAAATTAGGCCATTTTGACCATTACAGATAACCACATTTTTGGTATGGTGAAGCCTTGCTGAAATGACATTGCACTTTTCTTTTGGACATTGAATACAAGACCAATTCTAGGTTGTAAACTTTTGTCTGAGTATGTGAGTGATGTATAGTGGAGCCAAGTGATAACATAATCCTTACTCCCTTTATCCTTCATGTTTGAACAAAGGTTTTGATGTTAATAGGTCATGTGAAGTGTGTTAAATACATTGTATTCTCTTTCAAGTATGCAATTGTATCTATGGTGTGCAATTTTCCCCTTAGGAGCATCATTTTGTTGATTGTCTTAGGCATGTTACCTTCACATTGAAACACTATGTTAGTATCTTTCAATGCATGAAATTAGTCTTGGAAAACATTGTTATTCATTATAAGTGTGAGAATCAGTGGGATAAATTCTTGGTGATCACTTGTTTAGCATAGTTTTTCTATTTTATTCAAACTCTTGACTCTTTTCATGAACAAGCAATAGATTAGGTGATAGACACTTAGAGAAGAATTTAGGGAGCTAGCCCTTTTTTCAATCCTAGAGACTCATCTCTCTTACAAGTTCTCACAAACTTGAGGGATGATTCAATGTTGCATCAAATTGAAGGAATTTCATAGAACATCCTAGGGTGCACAATTTGATGACAACAAGAACACTTTCAATCAATGGGAAAAATTAGGTTGCACCATGGATTAAAATGGGCACCATTTAGACATTGGGACTCTAGAAAAAATGTGAGGGAACATATAAATAAATATGAGAAGAAGGTCAAAATCAACTATGAGCACCACTCTTATAGTCATGACAGTGTATTCATAAATGTAGAGGATGACACTGACGTTATTATAAGGATGCATAGGGTAAACATGTCAATGATTATAACACAAAGGATCTAATATGATCCCATAGATACCAAGGAAGATGCCAAGAGGATTGAAAGTGAACAATGGGTTTCTACACCTATTCATGGTCCCCTCCATGAATAAAAGTGTTGGAGAGTTGTCAATGATGTCATGATGATTTTATGGAGGTGTTATGGTGAGTGGATGAAGTGATTTTATAGTCTAAGTGACAATGACAATGTGTGTAATTTACTTGTCTTATTATGCTTGAAGAAGGCTTGGTTGATCTTCAGTTTTGGCATGGATAGAGATGGTTAGGGATGAGTATGGTGATTTGAGGATGTGTAAGAGGTCCTATAAGAGGTTTTATATTTTTTGAGTGATTTTGTGCATGAGTGGATTTCATCTAGTTAATCATTATTTTCATCTAGACATTTTGGGTCTAGTGGCAGAAAATCTAAGTAGGCAGTTTGCTGACATTACCATTATCATGTACGGATGAATCATGATGAGTTAGTCATATGGTTGTGATCACATTTGTACCTAGTTATTATGCACTAAATCTCAAGTCAATTGACTAAACATGAAAAAATATATGCAAGTGCAAATTTGGGCTCTAAGGTAGTTTGATAATGTTTTCCCATAGCCAAATTTGCATGTGGCAAGAAAGAGCCGAGTAAGCAGTTTGGTGATGAAGTATCTCACACATGTGGATATTTTAGAACAATTTGATCATATGAGTTTGTTCATTTTTGTTCCTATTTTGATATGTACTAAATTTTAGGTCATGTGATGAAGTGTGTCATAAGACATGCATGTGCAAAGTTGGCCTTCTACGCAGTTTTTGACATAGTTGGTTCTATGGTAGAAGAAATATGAGTGAGCAGATTAATGGAGTTATATCTCACATGTGAAAAGGTTTCAGGATTAGTCTGATGCATGATTAGATTCTCTTATGAGAGGAAATCATATGATCTAAATTTTATATCATACATCTAAGCACAATAAAAGTTATTGAGGTACAAAGTTGGCCTTCCAGGTAGATAGCAATGGTCCTCATACTTAGTCTATTTTGAACAATATTAAAGATAAGGACCAAATGAAGATCCAACAGTTCACATGTAATTGTAAAAGATTGATCTAATAGTGCGTATTGAGTGAGATGATTTCAAGCTGTCCAATGGTTAATGAAGTTAAAGATTGATCTCCTTAAAAAAGGATTGATGGAGAGTGTTCATTCCAAGATGTCTGGAAGCAGACATATGAGAACAAGTGTTCAAAATTTAACATTGAGTAGAGATAAAGATCAAGTTTGTTTCAAGGATAAAAAATGAGTGGGTGTTCATACTAATTAAGATCAATGGTGCATATTAAATTCAAGAGGTCAAAGTGACAATTGTCTAGCATTTTTAAAGAAAAGATAATCTCGAAGAGATCGATGGAGTGTGTGTGATCAAGATTGCAAGATTGCACGAGATGAGGCCAAATGTTCAAAGTTTAATGTTTGGGTAGAGGCACACTTTGAGTTAAATTTTGAAAAATATCAACGGTGTTTGATCGATCTAAGCAATGAGGACACAAGATGAGGACATGGTGTTCGAAGTTTAACTGTGGCGATTTGAATTCAAATATTTGAATTTAACAAAGGAATGACCAGTGTCTAGTTTTTTGGGTCATAACTTTTGATCTATGTACAATTTACTCATATTGTAAAAATTTGAATTGTAGAAGACTCCAAGGTTCATTTGATGATATAGATTTGAAGATATGAAAGTGTGTATAGTCAAAGTTTTGAAGGTTCAAAGTTGACTATGTTTTCATGTTTATTATGCAAGTGACCCAAGAAGGATAATCGAGCTTGTGTTGATGTTGTTTCAGTGTTTCATAATGACTTAGCTATAGGATATTGTTTTAGACTCCATGAAGATCATTTTATGGATTTTATGGGTGTGGTTAATCTATTTTGAGTATGAACAATGCTTAAAAAGTTGACTATCTGTTCATTCATGGTGTCCTTATGAACAAGGCTAATGTTTGAGTTAATTCAACTTACATAGAAGAGTGCAATGATGACTTTATGAATTTGAGGATGACTAAGGGGTCATGTATAATGTACCTATGATTTTTTAAGTGGTCCTATTTTTCTATTTTTCTAGTTGTTATTCTAATGGAGTGAATAGGTCTCCATGAGACCTATAAAGGCTAGTTTGGCCTAATTGAAAGGGGTTGTTGCTTAAGGGTGACCCATTGGTGCTATGGTTGACCTATGTGGATGGTTTTGAGATTTATCTTGATTAGATAGATGACTTAAGGGTTAAGGCACACCTTTTGGTTGACCAAGATGATGATGATCATGAATGCTCTATAAATAGTGAAACCACCTATGATGGTTTCTAGACTTGTGTGAGGAATTTGCATTTGAGATCATAGTATTGTGAAGCGAAGGAAAGGGTGGATGCCCAGTGGATGAATTGAAGGTTAGAGTATGTTGATGATAGTGTGTATGACTTTTGGGTCATATTTTTGATGTTGTAATAATGCTCTTGTAGATTTGAAGATTGAGTGTGAGTGAAGGTGAAAAATGATAATCAGAGGTCCATCATTAGGTGTTGAAGACATCAATTCAAAGGTCGATGTGTTATCAAGTTTTATTGTGGTAGCTCAACATCTATGGGGTTGCAACCTTCTTGTAAGGTAAAACTTACTAAAAGTCTAGTTATTGTGGTAACTCAACTAAATAAGTGTGGTAGCTCCTTATGGGATTGTAGTCTCACTAAATAAGGTATGGTAGTTCCTTGATCAGTTACAACTGGTCTAAATTGGATCTTGTTTTTTATAGGACAATAGTTTAATTGTAAGTTCTAGTGGGTTTTCTCCTCCAAGAGGGTTTCCCACATATGCCATGTGTTATGTGCTGGATCTTGCATTATCTCTCTTGTTCATTGCTATGAATGATGTGTATGCTTCATGAATGCTTATGGTAATTTATTAAGAATTTGAAAGGATTGAAATTGAGGTTGGAATATCTAGGCTCACTGATTCACCCCCCCACACCCTCTCAATGATTGTACCTCTAACTATTAGTATCAAAGCAAGTCCTTCTTGAAAGTTTAACCACTTGAAGGAGATCAAAGGTACAATGGTTGGAAAAGAGGTTGTGGCTTGTATTTAAGACAAACTAATATGTGTTTTATCAAATGTCAATTCAAACATGGATGTTATGAAGGTGAAAGTTAAAGATCTAGAAGCAACAATCAAGAATCTGTAGGTCATGATGGTTAAAGGTCTCAAGCAAAGGGAGGAACAATTTGAAAATAAAGTCATGACTTACTCAGATGTGAACTTATCCAAGGACAAAAGGGATTTTAGCTCCACCAAAAGGGTCAAAAGTGAAAATTCATGGATAGGTAATGTTCAAGAGAAAGGTTCAAGAGAAAGGAAGGTCAAATTTGAATGATGTCTTCAATGGATACTGCTTCTCCTATAATCAATTTGGTCATAGATATAGGGATTGTGCTTTCTCTCCAAAGATCAAAAGGAATATGCTATAATTGTAACCAACAAGGTCATATACCCAAAAACTACAAAAGATATTTTCAAAAAAGGGATATACAAGTCATTGACACCACTAAATGGTTCAAGAAGACTAAGTCTAAGATTAAATAAGAAAAGAAGTAGAATTCAAGTGGTCCATCAAAGGAAGAGTCAATGTTTGTTCAAGCAAAATTACATGCTCAAGAAGATGGGAACAAGATATGGTTCATAGACAGTGGATGTTCAAATCATATGACATGAGACAAGAGCAAGTTTATCTCTCTCAAGAAGACCAACCCTAGTTCAATGAGATTTGGTGACAACAAATCTATTAATATAGTTGGCAAAGGTACTGTGAGTTTGGATAATTATCATTTTAGAACTGATAATGTATTATATGTAGAAGGTTTGAAACATAATATTTTAAGTGTGAGCCAAATATGTAAGAAAGGAAATATTGTAACTTTTCATGATGATGTTTGTGGAGTAAGAAGGGCTAGAAAATTAGTTGTAATTATCTATAAAACAGATAATAACATGTATGTATTCCATGAATCCAAGGAGGAGTGATTTATGAGTCAATTGGAAGAAATTTGGCTTTGGTATAAAAGGCTTGTACATATAAATTTTGATAACATGGTAAAGATCAATTTAAAGGGGTTGGTAAGGCATATGCCTAAGATTTCTAAGATTCCTCATTCTCTATGTAAGGCATGTCTTCATGGGAAGTAAACCAAAAGACAATACGAATCTAAGGAATTCTCCACTACAAATCCATTATAGTTGATCCATACTGATCTATGTGGACTTATGAGAACCCAATATATTCAAGGTAATAGATACTTCATGCTTCGCATTGATGATTTTACTACGATGACTTGGATATTTTTTCTTAAAGAAAAATCAGAAGCTTTTATAAAATTTATGGCATTCAAAGCGCTTGTAGAAAATGATAAAGGGTCAAAGATCAAGTGTGTAAGATTAGACAAAGGAGGTGAGTTTTGGTCTCATGAATTTGATTATTTTTATGAAAAATAAGGGATAAGG
The DNA here is from genome assembly GCA_037957365.1 of Torreya grandis. Lineage (NCBI taxonomy): Eukaryota > Viridiplantae > Streptophyta > Pinopsida > Cupressales > Taxaceae > Torreya > Torreya grandis. The sequence continues at coordinate 5,251,763 of JARHVA010000212.1, forward strand.
AGATAATATTCTACTACTAGAACACCAAAACAAAATGGTGTTATTGAAAGTAAGAATAGGACTGTTCAAGAGATGAGTAGAACCATGCTTCAAGATTTTAAACTATTAGATGGTTATTGGGGAGAGGTAGCCAACACTTTAGTTTACATCCTAAACAAGTGTCAAATTAGAATAAATGGTGATAAGACTCCTTATGAGTTATGAAATAATAGAACAACTAATGTCAAACATTTTAGAGTGTTTGGGAGTAGGTGCTTCATCAAAAAAGATGAAGAGAATATTGGCAAATTAGATTCAAGGTCTAAGGAGGGAATCTTCTTAGGTTACACTTCTATTAGTACTACCTATAGGTGCTTCAACAAGAGACTTCACAAGATTGTTGAAAGTTCAAATGTAAGGGTAGATGAGACAAGTGCAGCTAAGAAGCCAAAATTATAGGTAAGTGATTTAATTTAGAATGTTGTTGTAAATAATGATGAGTTATCTATTTAAGCAGATGATGAAGATGAAGACAAGGAAGAAAGACAAGATTCTAAAGCTTCATCTAGAATAATTTAGAAAGATCATCCAATCTCTTTCAAATTATCAGAAATGTTGGTGCAAGGTTGCAGACTAGAAGGAGAATGTTGATTAATCAAAATCAACAAAACTTAGCTTTGTTATCCATGATTGGACCCAAAATATTCATGGAAGCTAGAAAAGATGAAATTTAGAATGATGCAATGGATGAATAAATTGATCAAATAGAAAAATATGAAACATGGTACTTAGTTCCTAGGCTAAAAGATAAAAATGTGATAGGTACCAAGTGGGTTTTCAAAAAAAAAGATAAATGAGAAAGGATAAGTCACAAGAAACAAGGCTAGATTGGTATGTAAAGGATATGCTCTAGTTGAAGGAATAGATTTTGATGAGACTTTTTCTCTTATGTCAAGAATGAAAGCAATTATTATTTTTTTGGTATATGCTAGTTTCAAAGGTTTTAAGGCATATCAAATGGAAGTGAAATCTGCATTCTTGAATGGCAACTTAGAAGAAGAAGTCGACATTGAGTTACCTAAAGGATACTTCATGTCAAGTAATCAAGATTTTGTGTGTAAATTGAGGAAGGATTTATATGGTATTAAACAAGCTCCTAGAGCTTGGTATGATAGGTTAGATAAGTATCTTTTGAGTCAAGGTTTTAAAAAGGGGGTAGCTGATAGTAATTTGTACATTAAGATAGAAGGCATTCATCAATTGATATTTTTTGTATATGTTGATGACATAAATTTTTGGATTTGATAATGATAAAATGAATAAAGAATTTGTAGATACTATGAAGATTGAGTATGAACTGTTAATGTCATGAGAACTAACTTTCTTCTTAGGATTACAGATTAATCAACTTGATGCAGAGATATTCATCTCACAAGCTAAATACATCAAGGATATGCTAAGTAAGTTTGACATGATGGATTGTAAGCCAATGGGGTACTCCAATGATCACAAGATGCAAGTTAAGTAAACTGGATGACTCACCAAAATTTGATCAAACTTTGTATAGATCCATGATTGGAAGTCTTTTGTACTATACTACTTCTACGCTTGATATCATGCAAGCAGTGGGTATTTTAGGAAGGTTTCAAGTGACCCTAGATAATCTCACTTAAAATTAGTCCAGAAGATCTTGAGATATCTCAAAGGCACCATAGAGTATGGTTTATGGTATCCTAGGAGTAAATATTTATCTTTAAAAACATATACTGATGTAGATTGGGTAGGATGTGTGGATGATAAGAGGAGTACCAGTCATAGGATATTCTTCATGTGGGAATGATTGGTATCTTGGTTAAGCAAGAAGTAAGCCTCAGTATCTCTATCAACTATAGAAGTTGAGTATATAGTAGTTGCCTATTGTTGCACTCAAGTCATGTGGAGGAAACAAACTTTGGAGGATTATAAGGTAAGACAAAATGGACATTGTCCTATTTATTGTGACATTACTAGTGCAATTAGTATCTCAAAGAATCTTGTTATGCACTCAAAAACTAAGAACATTCCTTTTAGATACCATTTCTTGAGAGAAAAAATGATTAATCAAACTGTTAATTTGGAGAATATACCTACAAAAGAGCAACTTGCAGATATTATGACCAAACCATTGTCAAAAGATACATTTGAATATCTAAGACAAAACTTGGGTGTCATTTATTTTTATGTGAATCAATAAGAGGTCTTTGGTTTAGGGGGTGAAATTATTAGGAGATTGGTGGCAGTGATGTGTTGTATTTGATGTCAAGTGGCATTGGTGATGACAAAGTGATACGAGAGTGCTCAGTTCAGTCTTGGTTACTAGTGAGAGCTTGTGGGAGAAATTGGTTGTCATGGAGCATAGAGAGAGTGTACATGGTGTTTCCATGTGGTTGAGAGAGTAATTGGAGTCATTCTTGGTGGTCTTCAGGTGGAGTGCAATTCATCCTATGCCTTTTGGGCTTGACCATGTGTGGTTGCCTATAGGGTTTTGAGTACTTTGAGAGCTATATCATGATTAGGAGATTAGTATGCTTGAAATATGCATGTTGGACATGTATATGATGTTGAGAAGTTAGATATATGGTTTTCAAGAGTTGGATAGTGGTCCACAAGACAATTTGGCCATCGGCCTAATTGGCCTAGGTGGGCTTGTGAGGCCTTGTGAAGGGTCAAAGAGTGTTTTTAGGTTGATGAATATTGTTTTTGCATTGAAGATGGTTAGGCAAGTTTTTTCAATCATGTTGATGAGATATGAGATCAGAGAAGGAGATAGAAAGTCAAGAAAAGTCTTCATATGTTTTAGAGGTGGCTCAAATGGTGCATTTTGAGCTCGAGAGGAAAGTTTCCATGTTCAATAGTTCATGTAGACTTTACATGGGGACCTAAGCCTTTTATGAGAGGTGTCACATGGATCCAATAAGCGTTTTCAAGTATTTTATAGTATATTGAGGGACAACTTTATCAACATTTGTTAAGAATGTAAACTGGTTTGAAACCCTTTATAAACCCTCATAATGGAGTGATTGGAGAGATCTTGCTAGAAAGGACTCAGAATGGATTGGTTGACCAAGTTTGAATATTGAAAGGTATATAAGACTCCTCTAGGAATTTTTATGTGGTAGTGGTGTGGCAGGGCAATGAGCAAAAGGTACATAAATATGAATTATTTTTGAAGTTTTCAGTGTTACAAGTAAGGTTGACTAAGCCGATGCATAAGAGTTATTGGAGCTTGAAGGCCAGGACTTGTTCTTGAAGTTCATAGAGTTGTTTTGGAAATAAATAGCCACTGTGTCAATTATCTAATTCAATCAAGTTGACTAGTCGCTAATCTATAGATGGTGAAAATAATGAACAAATATCTAGGTAGAGTAAATATGTGCTTAGGGAAGTGTTCCAATTGAGTAAGGATGAATCCAATGGTTTGGGGTATTTGTTTAATACCTATTCCTTATGTTACCTTGATTGGTAGTGATTTTTATGACCATACATAGGCAAGAAGGTGCCTTCAAGATGACTTGTTTGAGTAATGAGGACAATAAAGAAGTATGTCTCATAGAATGATCTATATGTTTCATATATGGCATTAAACATCTATATTTTTGTGATTTGAAATGTTATAAGGTTGTTTTAGGATCACATGAATTCATTTGAAGATCAAGGAAGTGTCTTAATAAGTGTTAGATGTCATGTTCATCATGACTAATTTTTGGAGCTTGTAGGTAGTCTGAAGTGGCCTATTTAGAGAGGCTAGTTTGAGTTATTATGAGCAGAGTTTGAGGTGAGTAAGAGGTTTTTGGTCTTATATGAGTCTCATATCTTTAATACATTTATTTAGTCTTCATATTTTACCTCTATTTTGGTTAGAGTAGTCAAATTTTGTTGACTGAGTTTCTGGTGTGCATGACTAGTTTGAGTAGGTCATCTGGATTGAGTTAGTTTGGATGGTTCTGAGCTATGTGAAGGTGAAAAATGTATTTGGATGTGTTTTTTATACCATGGATGACCTATAAATGTGTTTTTTTATCTGATTTTTTGATAAAATATTTTGTATGCTTTAATTCTATATAACTATGTTTTCTGGGTTTTTAGACCCATTAGCGAGTAGTCTAAAAGGCTTGGTTCAAGGTATGAATTGTAGTTAAAAATATTTTAAACCCATTTGGGAGTGATAAATTATCTATTGGAGGCAGGTTTTATGTGTTTGAATCATTGGCGAGGGTTATTATTCATGGAGATGGTCATATGTGGTGAATGACCTATAAGGGCTAATGCATTAGGCCTAATTGAGATATAAAGGAGGATTGCGATTGTTTTAAAGTATGGACAAAATATGAAGTGTTTGAGTTGCCTTTATGACATGTATGAGGATATTTTCTAAGTTTAATACAATTATGTGAAGTATCTTGGCTGACCAAGATGGGTTAAATGATGGAGTGATATATATACAAGGTCAAAGTAGCCTATTTGAGGAGGGAGAGAGTAGAGGGTATTCAAGTGAAGGAAGAACTCAGTCAAGGAATAGAGATGGGTAATTGAGGAAATTTAGAGGGTGTAGAGAATTAGTCATGTTTGATTTATCATATTCATGAGCTAAACAACTCATTAGACCTAGCAGTCTAAAGGGTGACTTGGTTGAGCGAATGAGGTAGGTGTACCCGCTTGGAGAAGAGAAGTAGATCGCAGGTGTATGAGATTCAAAAGGTCATCATCAAGTGTAGAAGACATCAGAGTAGTGGTGTAAATCATATTAGAGGTGGTTTTCTGGGTGCTTAATCACCTAGGGGGTTGTAGCCTCCTTGATAGTTGGAGCTGGACTAAATTGATGGGTGGATGCTCCTTGATCAGTTGGAGCTGGTCTAAAGTCTCTTGTTTGTATTATCATTATAGGAATGTATTCCATTGGTTTTTATGCTTGAGAGCGGATTTTATCCCCCTAGAGGGTTTCCCACATAAATGATGTGTTCATATGATGTTTGTTCATGTTCATGCTTTGGATGTATAAGCTTTCCTGTTCATGTTGTTGTATGATGAATGAGTTTATGTAATTGAATGTGCATTGTTAACTACTGATTCACCCCCCATCTCAGTATCTACTTCCATAAAAAACAAGTTCATAAGTTTTATCCAGAGGTTTGTAAAGAAGTTATAGTGCAGATGCATAGTTGGTGGTCATGGAAGGGTCTTAAGAGAGAAGGTTAGTAAGTCTATATGGTGGTTCTTCATGGTGTGTGGAGATATGAAGATGCTCAATAGGTGAAATGGATCAAATATATTAAGGGGAGTCCCTTTTATATGTTTCTTGGTGAGTTCCATCAAATTGTAGTATTTTTGTGTGTTTTTTCTTCATTGGTTGCAGTGTTTGGTTGAAGAAGGATGTTGGCATGTAGCAAGAAAGTTGTTTTTAAGGAAAGAAGAGGTAGACTCAAGGTAAGGGGGAGTTTTTAATATCTTTATAAGATGGTATTATCTTTTTTTTATTCTTTTTAGGTCCTCAAGATCAGTTGGTACCCATTTTTTTATTGTGTCAAAGGGGGAGAAAGTTCTTATTGTGAGAGTGCTTAAAGAGAGACAAGAAAGGTGAACTATATATTGATGGGTGTTGACATCAATGATGAAGGGGGAGATTGTTGGAGAGTTGTAAATGATGTCATGATGATGTCATGGAGGTTCCCTGGTGAGTGGATGAAGTGCATTGATAGTCTAAGTGATAATGACAAAGTGTGCAATGTGTTTGTCCTAGTATGCTTGAAAAGGGCTTAGTTAATCTTTAGTTTTGGCATGATTAGGGATGTTCATAGATGAGTATGGTGATTTGAGGATGTGTAATAGGTAATATAAGAGGTTTTATATGCTTTGAGTGATTGTGTGTATGATTGGATTTTATCTGGTTGATCATTGTTTTTATCTAGACATTTTGGTTCTAGTGGCAGAAAATTTGAGTAGGCAATTTGCTAACATCACCATTGCCACATATGGATGAGTCAGGGGGAGTTGATCATATGGTTGTGATAAAGTTTTCACCTAGTTACTATGAACAAAATCTAAATTCATGTGACTAATCATGATAGAAGATATACAAGTGTAAATTTGGGCTCCCAAGAAATTTGATAGTGTTTTCTCATACTTAGCCAACTTTGCATGTGGCAAGAAAGAGTCGAGTAAGTAGTTTGGTGATGGAATATCTCACATGTGTGGAGGTTTCAAAATAACTTGATCATATGGGTTTATTAAATTTTGTGCCTAGTTTATATGTGCTATATTTTAGGTCATGAAATGAAGCACATCAAAAGATATGCATGTGCAAAGTTGGCCTTCCAAGTAGTTCTTGACATAGTTGGCTCTATGGCAGAAGAAATTTAAGTGAGAAAATTAATGGAGTTATATGTCACACGTGTGAAGATTTTAGGATAAATTGACACATGGTTAGATAATCCTATGTGGGGAAATCATATGTTTCAAATTTTAGATCATGCATCTAAGTGTAACAAATATTATTGACGTGCAAAGTTGAGATTCTAGGCAAATAGCAATGGTCCCCATGCTTAGTCTATTTTGCACAATATTAAAGATTAGGACCAAATAAAAATCCAACAGTTCATGGGTGATCATATAAGATTCATCTAATGGTGCATATTGAGTGATATGATTTCAAAGTGTCCAATGATTAATGAAGTTAAATATTCAGCTCCTTACAAAAGGATCAATGGAGTGTGTTTATTCCAAGATATTTAGAAGCAATGAGATGAGGACAAGTGTTTGGAGTTTAACGTTGAGCAAAGATAAAGATCAAGTTTGTTCCAAGGATAAATGGTGAGTGGGTTTCATATTGATTGATATCAATGGTGTGTATTAAATTCAAGAGGTCAAAGTGACATTTGTCTAGCATTGTTAAAGCAAGGACAATCTCGAAGAGATTGATGGAGCATGTGTGATCAAGATTGCAAGATTGCATGAGATGAGGCCAAGTATTTGAAGTTTAACATTTAGGTAGTGGTGCACTTTGATTTAAAGTTTGAATAATATCAATGGTGTGTGATTTATCTAAGTAGCGAGGACACGAAATGAGGACATGGTGTTCAAAAATTTAAGTGTGACGATTTGAATTCAAATATTTGAATTTAACAAAGGAATGACCATTGTTTGGTTTTTGGGCCATATATTTAAATCTATGTAGAATTTTCTCATGGTGTAAAAATTGAAATTGTAGAATACTCTAAGATGAATATGTAAATATATATATATATATATATATATATATATATATTAATATTTGAAAATGTGTACAGTCAACATTTTGAAGGTTCAAAGTTGACTGTGTTTTTGTGATTGTTTTACAAGTGACCCGAGAAGGATAATTGAGCTTGTGTTGATGTTGTTTCGATGTTTCATGATTAATTATATATTATAGAGTGTTGTAAACTCCATGAGGATAATATATATGGATTTTGGAGGTGTTATAAATCTATCTTGAGTATGAACAATGCTTAAGAAGTTGGTTTTTTGTTCATTCATGGTGTCCTTATGAACAAGGCTAATGTTTGAGTTGATTGAGCTTGCACAAAAGAGTCCAATGATGAATGTATGAATTTGAGGATGACTAATGGGTCATTTAGAGTGTAAATATGCTTTTCAAAGTGGTCCTATGTTTCTATTTTTCTTGTTGTTTTCCTAATGGAGTGAATAGTTCTCCATGAGAATTATAAGGGCTAGTTTGGTCTAATTGAAAGGGGTTGTTGCTTAAGGGTGACCCATGGGTGCTATGGCCAACCTATGTGGATGGTATTGAGTTGTGTCTTGATGAGATAGATGCCTTAAGGGTTAAATCATACCTTTTGGCTAACCAAGATGGTGATGATCATGAATGCTCTATAAATAGTGAAACCAAATATGATGGTTTCTAGACTTGTGTGAGGAATTTGCATTTGAGAGCATAATATTGTGAAGCGAAGGAAAGGGTGGTTTCCCAATGGATGATATGAAGAGTATATTATGTTGATGATGGTGTGTATGACTTGTAGGTCATATTTCTGATGTCATAATAGTTCTCTTATAGATTTGAAGATTGAGTGTGAGTGAAAGTGAAGAATTATAATCAGAGGTCCATCATTAGGTGTTGAAGACATTAGTTCAAAGGTGGATGTGTTATTAGGTGGTGTTGTGGTAGCTCAACATCTAGGGTTTTGCATCATCTTTGCAAGGTGAAACTTGATAAAAGTCTAGTTATTGTGGTAGATCAACTAGACATGTGTGGTAGCTCATTGTGGGATTGCAGTCTCACTAAATAAGGGATGGTAGTTCCTTAATCAGTTGTAGTTGATCTAAATTGGATTTTTTTTATAAGACTTTAGTCCAATGGTAGTTTTTAATGGGTTTTCTCCCTCAAGAGGGTTTCCCACATATGTCATGTGTTATGTGCTTGATCTTGCATTATCTCTCTTGTTCATTGCTATGAATGATGTGCATGCTTAATGAATGCTTGTGTTAATTGATTAAGAGTTTGAAAGCATTAAAATTGAAGTTTGAATATCTAGGCTCACTGATTCACCCCCCCTTCTTAGTGATTGTACCTCTAATAAGAATTAGATATGCATTTATAAGCTAGCCCATCTAGGGAGGTTGATGTTAAACACAAAGTTGAGATTGCCCTTACACATTCAATTATTACTTCCTCTCCTTAGAATACAACTAGCATTGAGGGATCTACTAGTTTTAGTGGAACAACTAGGCTATTTTCTATGTTACCTCTACCTCCCCTAAAAATAGTGTGATAAATATGTCTTCTTGCTTTCTTATCTCATATCTATATTAATTCTCCTCTTAGGTCACCACTCGTTGTAACAACACCACCAATAATAATGCCCCAAACTCCTATGTGACAATATTCACCTCCCAATATTCCCCCAGTGGTCACTCCCACTTCATTACCACCTATTACTATTACAATCCCTTCATCTCCCACTTCTCCTTCTATAGATCCAACCCCCATTTTTGTTAAGCCACCAATAAACTATAAGAGAAGGCCCAAGACTCCTCCAATCACATCCTAGAAGGTGTAGGTAAAGGAGATACTTACAAAATTTACTAGGGGAGAAAAGGATAAAATAAGATGTCAATAAAGATTAGAACTAGTTGAAATATATAATAGTGAAAGAGAGGATAAAATATGGGCAATTGAAGAAGAATGGGTATCTAAGATAGACACTAAGGAAACTAAATCATTTAATTAAAAAATGGAGGAAGATGAAGAAGATGAGTGGGTGAATGAAGAAGATACTTAATTTTAGAGTGATTGAGATACTAGGGGAATCTGAAGAAGTTGATTAAGGAAATATTAGCTTAGTAATTCACTAAATGATTATTAGAAAAAGAGGGAGACATGAAACATGAGGCAAAGTCAAAACTACAAACCTCAGAGCAAGGGTCATCATCAACTACACCCCCATGCTCCTCATCTCAAGCTACCATGGTGACAACTAAAATAAAAATAACCCCAACTATTTCCTCTTAGAGTGTAAGTACACAAGTTCCCCATTTTTTGATAACTTATTCAATTTCTACTACTACAATTGATGTAGTAAAAACTACTCATTCTTTATATTCTTTAAGCCTAATAAATAAGCCCTAGGTAGCTACAATGCCAAATTTTCCAACCATAGTTCATTTTTATACGAGTCCTCATACTATTTCTATTGTTATTGGGGTTGTATACACATCAGTCATAGATTATTTGTAAAATATACTTGACATATTCATTATTTAGTGGAATTATTCCCCAGTCTCTTGGAACATCAAAGGTGCACTTTGAAAGCCTAGTATCCACCTCCATTTTTGCTACATAGGCCACACCCCCAAGATTATCTACACAGTTTGGGATTCCCATCGGCCAAGTTGCTCAAATAAATTTCCCTATGGTTTTAGTACATAAGCTAGCTGAGAGGACCAAGTACATCATTGATACACCAACACAAAAGTAAGTCATTGGATAGAGGAATGCTCTACCACCTTTACCTACATTGGGGACATCTTCCCCTACAATAATGCACCTTCTAGGATAATCTCCTTATACTCATCTAGTTACAGAACAAGTAGAGAAACAAAGTACATTAAGTGTTCCTTTATGGATCTAATATTTGCAACAAGAGGAGGCAAGAAGGTAAGACCTAATGATTATTGAACAAACAACAGTTAAATTCCATTTTGACATACAAATAAATACCTTGAGGAAGGTAAAGAGGAATATTGTGGTTGTAGAGGGAGAACATGTTGAATTGGAATAGAGAGAAGATATACTTTATCTAACAAAAAGGATAAAAACAAATCCCTTAGATTTAGATCAATACAAGGAAGATCCTTACAATTTTTTATATGCTACAAGAGATTATAAATAATGTACATGGTGTAACTAAAAAGTTGTATGACACTATTCAATCAATAAGGTCTGAAAAGGCTACATCCCAACCTAATTTATGGGGACATATCATAATTATTTAATAAAATAAAGGATATGGATGGTAATCTTCACTTCCTCATCTAGGCTACAATAAACAAGTCATATGTTCATTTCAACTTAATAACAACACTAGAGGTTGCATGGGCTCAGAACTACATCACTTCCAAAAGAGATAACTTACTTAATTGGCACCAAGAGATGCATGCTCTGGTATAATAATTTACAAATTAGGAGAGAGAATTAGTATCCATTTTGAAGAATATGAGGGTCACTGATGTGATCACTCATCTTGGCAGTTAGTTCCTAAGCCCATTTTTGAGACTCTCCTCTCAGCTGCAGCTAACAACTTCTGAGATGAAATGGAAGAAATAGTTTACATAACCAATGAAGAAATCATGCAGCTAGTGAAATTTTCCAGTGATAAAATTATAGGCATAGAGACGCTTCATGTAGAGGTTAAATTTGCATTGATGACACATAATAAGTTGTTGGAAAATCTTTCATAGTTGTTCAAAATATCTTTATTATATTTTGAAACTATTTATATTCATTTCTAGGCTAGCCATGCCTTGTATTTGCAAATGGAGACAACAAATCAACCAACTTTAGCACCAGGGGAACCACTAGAACCTCTTTAGGGTACTTAGTCTCAGTCACTGAAGTATACATTGGTACAAACACAAATAGGACCTACATATGTTCCACTTTTGATATTCACTACTACAACTACATTAGTGACTTCTATCATGACTCTAACATGCATATCTACTACAATGGTGCTAGCTCAAGTTGTAACTCAAGTTATAAATTTTATTCCATCTACATAAATGTTGATGCAAGTTCCACCTCCTAGGAGTTGCTACGTCACATCTATCTTTCGATTGGAGTTCATATTATAATTGTAATATAAGTTTATTTTAGAACATTTTATTTTCAAAATTATTTTGGTTAAAAGATTAATTATATCACATTGCTAACATGCATGTCATGCATGAATTTTTAACATATTTTTATTTTTGGAGATGTAAATTTAGATTTCTCTTCGAGGATGAGGCAACCCCTCCCCAATCCTATATGTATTTGTGGCCTCCTTATCCCAAAGGAAGGATAATTTTGACTATTAAGATTAATAAGAAATTCCAAGGAAAGTTCTACGATTTATCTTGATGTGCAAATCTTGAATTTTCTTCAAAATTGTGAAACTTGTAAGAAGTTCTGTTATTTTGATATCTTAGTCTTATGGTTGTGAATGTATTTTATTTTAAAATACAATTATTCATATTGTTTTATTGATAATTTGAATGCCTTTTTCATAATAATCATAATCTCCCTTTGCATATGTGCAAACACAATTTTACAAACGTAAAAAAAACTTTGATTATATATGCTTAAGTTTATTGTATTTTTGTTTCTTTTGACTCTTAACTGTGTTTCATTGTTGGTGTGCTTACATTATCTTGCATCAAACATTGGTTCTTTATTGTCTAACCCCTAGTTTAAGAGCTGGCTTAGAAAGGTTTCATCGTGTTTGGTCCACATGCCTTCTTTTCTACCTTACCTTTCCTTTTGTTTGAATTTGTTTTAGTCATACCCACTTTAAGTTAGATCCATTATCTATCCACCCATTTCAAGTAGATATCGATTCACCCATATCCAAAATATTTATGCTAAACAATTACTCTGCTCACCATTATTCCACCAATAGGTTGTTTATAAAATTAAATACCCTATAACTCATGCCTTGGAGTGAACCATTTTCACTAATCCTAAAATATTAGAGGCTACCTCATAATGTTCCCTAATATGCATAAAATGCACATCAACATGAATTTATATAGCGCTAGAAAGAGACTTGAACCTCTACCTCTATTTCTTTGAAAAGAATCACTTGAGTTACACTGGATATACTCAAAATATTAAGGTATACCTTAGATACTAACTTGTTATACCCACCTTTGTAAATCCATAGGAAAGTTAGGTTAGATAAAAGTGTCAAGGGAAGACCTCGATCTCAATTATATTCCCCAAATAGACTACCCCATCTTCCTCTACATTTAATGGCCCAAACTTGGATAACTAAATCTACTATCAATGACATTGGAGATGTGCATGATTTACCTAAAAAGTATCATCCTTCCTTTTCTCCCTCAGGAGTTAAGACTATTAAAGGACACAAAGGTTTTTAAAACTGATTTGGGAATACTTAATGTAGTCCATGAGGATGTGGCATGAAGAATATTTAAGTTTACATTTCAAGATGTTACCTATGAATAGTCTCTTAATGTCCTCTTTGAAGGTTCAATTACATCTTGGGAAGAATGTCAAAACACTTTTTTGGCACAGTTTGGTCAAGTCACCAATGCAAGTGTTATTTCCCAACACTTTGCAATCATGAGAAGAGAACCAAATTAACTACTATAAGCCTTTAATGCTAGGTTCCAAAATATGTACAATCAACTTGAAACTACCTACAAAACTACCAGACTGTTGGCCCTCGAAATGTATAAGAATGCCCTAGACTCCATGATTGTTGTGTTTTTTTGTAGAGTTGTGAATATTAATATGTTACCTTTGGCTTACATTGAATCCATCAACAATGATAAATAATTGAACCCTCAGTCACAAGCTTTATCCCCAATCAATATTGGTCCTATTTTTCTAGCCTTCATCCCAATTCCCAACATAAATTAGAATATTATGGCCTAAAACTTAAACCAGGTGTACACCCATTTTCCTTTAGCCCAAGCTCCACCCAACTAGAACCTTAATTCCTGAATAATTTTATTTTTGCATCTAAACTGTAAAACCAAAATTAGTCCTTGATACTAATAAGTATGAATACTACACAGGGTATTATTTATGACTCCACTAACAAGTACTTGGGGAACACTGGTGGACATAATATGAATCAAAGCTTTAGATTATAGAGGTACAATAGGCCTTTAAATAGGTTTAGAAATAATCCAGAGCAACATCCACCTAATAGGATACCAGAGATAAATATCATGGAAGAAACCCTTCCTAATTGATGTCGAATACATAACACAACATATGGTGAGCTAGACTACATAGAATTTTACACTTCAAGATATTTTAGAAATAAATGGACATACAAGAAATTTGTTTAAGTCCAATAGAACCATATTCCTCTTCTTCTCTAGGACATCCTAGTATAACAATGGTCTTTGAGACCCATGACTTCCCATTACCAATGGAAGATGATAATAAACCAGAGGATAATACCAATGAGATCCATGTTTTCCACCAGTTCCACCAAGTGAGAAAAAATTACAATTTAAGGAAAAAGCAACCTATTACTACCTCCATGCCTCCAAACAACAAAGCTAACATTCCTCTAAACTCCAAGGCCAACAATAATCTACTTCCTCCTACGAGGGATGATTAGTTACAGAGTGTAGAGCCGCACGACAAAGGAGGGTAAAATATTGTTTAAGACATGAAGAAGATCAAGGCTAACATTGTAGACATCCAATTCGTAACACTATTTATGTTGAAATTATCAATCTTACTTGATTTTCACTTAAATGCACATTTTAGGTCAAAATCCATAAAACACACTAAATGGTTTGAGCTTGTCATTTACAAGTGCTGATTTAGGATAATGTATCCCTAAATGGGGAAATGCATTTTATGTGATACCTAACTTTGATCTATTTATTTCAAGTCACAATGATGATTTCACACTTGGGTACTTTGGATTGCTCTTTTCTACCAAATTTCTTGCACAAGACACACATCTTTGGTAATTTATATTGGCAACATCCTAAATGGGATAATAGTTCTAATGCATCTAACATCGCCTTCTAATTCTTCCTGAGTCAAATTACAACCTAATAATATGAATTTCTGACCATTTTGATTAATTGAGGGCCAATTTACAAATAATTTCACAAATGTTGATTAATCTTGTTTAAGGCTAATTAATTAAAATCAAGAGCTTAAGTGGATTTTACATGGAGGTTATTGAATATTTATTTTTTAAATTAATTTAGATTAACTGTATCACCTAATAACATCATTTCTTAGAAAGGCATCCCTAGGTCATAAATGCATAAAATATCTAAATCATGGCCTCCCATGCCTCATTAATGCCCCTTACTCCCAAATCATTATGATGGCATTTATTGATTTTAGCCTTCAAAATTGAATGAATTCTTAGCCACACATCTTGATCTCAAGATATGTGGTCACAATTCATTCTGATCAATCTCAAAAATTTATAAATAAGAGGGCATAAAACATCATTTTAAAGCTCAATTATTGTAATTTTATAATGTTAAAATCTCTTCATAACTTATTTGTGTTTTTATTATTATATTATTCATATTTGGATTAGCTTCATTTAATAGGAAATTAGATAGTTTTAATATCATGAGCCTATGTTTTATGGAGTGTTCTTGAGACATTGGAAGAGTTTGCCACCATTGTTGATGAAGACAAGAATGCTTGATCGAGGGGAGAACATGTTTTTGAGATACTTGTGAGCAATGGAGTCACTTAGGAATGTAATGGTTTACTTTCTTTCATTTGTATCTTATTGTTATTAGCAAAACCCTGCATGAATAGATTGGCTTGAGTTAATTATCTCTCTATGCATTTTTATTTGATTTCTTGAACTAATGCTTGAATAATCATTTCTTGTAATCCACTCTATATTTTGGCATGTATTTTATGTGTTACCTAACTTTGATCAATTCATTTCAAGTCAAAATGATGATTTCTCACCTAGGTGCTCTAGGTTGCTTTTTTCTACCAAATTTCTTGCACAAGACATGTGCCTTTATTATTTTGTGTTGGTAAAATCCTAAATGGGATAATGGTTCCAACGCATCTAACATAGCCTTCCAATTCTTCCCAAGTCAAATTATGACCCAGTAATATAACATTCTAACCATTTTGATTAATTGAGGGCCAATTTCCAAATAATTGCACAAATGTCGATTAATCTTGTTTAAGGATAATTAATTCAAATCAAGAGCCTAAGTGGATTCTCCATGGAGGTTATTGAATTTTTTTTTGGAAATTAATTTCTATTAATTATATCACCTAATGACATCATTTCTTGGAAAGGTATCTCTAGGTCATAAATACATAAAATATAGGAATCATAGCCTCCCATGCCTCATTAATGCCCCTTGTTCCCAAATCATTATGAGGGAATTTATTGATTTTAGCCTTCAAAATTAAATGGATTATTGGCCACATGTCTTGATCTCAATATGGACGGTCATATTTCATTCTGATCAATCTCAAAAATCTATAAATAAGAGGGCATAAAACATCATTTTTAAGCTAAATTATTGTAATGTTATAATGTTAAAATCTCTTCACAACTTATTTGTGTTTTGATTATTGTATTATTCATATTTGGATTAGCTTCATTTGATAAATAATTAGATAGTTTCAATATCATGAGCCTAGTTTTTATGGAGTGTTTTTGAGACATTGGAGGAGTTTGCCACCATTGTTGATGAAGACAAGAATACTTGATCAAGGGGAGAACATGTTTTTGAGATACTTTTGAGAAATGGAATCACTTGGGAAGGTAATGGTTTACTTTATTTCATTTGTATCCTGTTGTTATTAGCAAAACCCTGCATGAATAGATTGGTTTGATTTAATTAACACTCTGCATTTTTTTATTTCTTGAACTAATGCTTGATTAATCATTTCTTGTAATCCACTCTACATTTTGTCATGTCTGGTGGGATCACACCCCACAAATTTGATCAAATATAACCTATAAGCAACCTACTATCCATTTCTTTACAAGATTTTGAAATGTGAGAGCAAAAAGAGTGAAAATTTGACAAAGTCTATCTTTCTGGAAGTCACAGTTTTGCTATTGTGAGTCATGATTTTGTCCTTCAAACTACAATCCCATAAATCACACATTCGTGGGTTTGTCATTTAAATTCATGGTATTGCATTTAAATTGTCTTTTCAAACTAACCTTGATTCTATCTATAGATTATGTAGCTATATTTTAACCTCGATACTTGCAAGTAGTGATACTACAACCCCGTTACTCATAAGTAGTGATATTGCAATCCCATGATTCACTAGTAGTGATATTGCAATACTATGACTAGCTAGTTATGCTATTATAATATTGTGACTTGACAGTTATAGGATTGTCAACTTGAGTTGTAGGATTATTAGCTTGAGTTACAGGATTGTCAACCCGAGTAGCATGATTATCAACCTGAATAGTGGGATTATTAGCCCAAGTAGCAATATTTTGATTTCTATTAAACTAGCCCAAGTAGTGATATTGCTTATTCAAGTCATAGTTTTGCATAGTAGTGGGATTGCACTGTAGAGTAGCGTGATTGCACTGTGTAAAACCCAAGAGCTCACTTTACAAAGTTATTTATCTCATTTGGAAAAGTGCTTCAAGGCTAAACAAAACTCTAACTTTTTTCTTGTAGGGCACGCTTGAAAAGGGATCTAAACAAGCTTAATATAGTCTTTTTAAACTCTTTTTAAGTGCTTAAAAAAGATTAGGAACTTTTATTTTGATGCTTAAGGAAACACTTAGATGTTTTGTTGAATAGTTTTTATGGTTGTTTCTTTCAAGTTGACAACTTAAGGACAAGGGGCCAAAGAACATCACCAATTTTTTTGATTTAAGTAATTTAAAATTGAACATATTTCAAAGTTTGTCTTCAATAAATTATTACTTTATTAGAATTGGTTGGCAAAAAGAAAGTTGTGCATGTATGCTCTCCCCCCATCCCTTATAAGGAACTTATGAGATAACAAGTGCCATCTTTATTACAAAGTGCCATAGTCCAAAGGTGTAAAAGGGAAGTTGTGAAGGCTATCCCCAATAATCGCATGGCTTGGGTGATCTAGAAACAACCTTTAAAGCTATTTTACTTGGTTTTTAATTTTGCATCTTGGCTTGTGAGGGGGACTTCATTACCTCCCAAAAGTTATTTAGGGAAGCTTTGACTCAGGAATTCATCTCTTAAGATTGTATTTAAGCCCTCTCCATGGGGGGTATATAAATTAGGATCACCCCACTGGGATGATGGTTTGAGTGGTTAAACCATCTCCTATCATTGGAGCTAAGCCCAGGACGTATGATCATGTTGGACATCACACTACATTGAGCAAATGATAGATGTAGTGGTTTTAAAAAGGGAAATACATTTTTACAATAATCCATATGACGTGGACCCAATTGACATGTTGCTTCTCTTGCATTTTGATGTAAAATTCTTGTGCATCTGATCCATCTAAAAACATTCAAAAACTTGCTAGTTTAGTTAACCCCACTTTACCACACCTTGTTAGTTTAGGGCTTAAGCAAATTAATTAGTTGATTTGTCTTTGTCTAGATTATTTGGTTTTATTTTGGGTCAAAACTAATTGTTAACACAAACATCATAATCTAACACATTGTCCTCAAATTTATTGAACAAGGAGGCATTATGTTGTCCAAGTGAAAATCATATTTTGCTTGTTCAAATTGTCATCTAGAACATTGTGTCACATCTGCCATTTTTGTCACAATTCTGCTTCCCATTTGAGTCTAGATCATTTCCCAAAAATTTTAAAGTCCCTTATTGATAATTTAAATTTAGAATTGGACTTTTCTAAGTTTTAAAGGTTGATGTGTTAAATTGGGTTCGCCATTTGCATTTGACTTGTTTTAACTTGGGTTCAGTTTCCCATTTAAATTAAGGGTCATTTGTAGACTCATTATCTCATTATCATCTTTGGTGTATTCAATTCATCTTGCGTATTGTTCATGCTTTGATTCCTATAACACATTTTATATTACCATTCTTATTTCCATGTGGCGATATTATGCTGTCTGTTTGGTTCTAGCATTATAGTTAGGAATTATTGCATGTTTTCACATCTTGAGTTTCTTAGTTCGTATTATCTCCTTTGAGATCTGAAGGTATTTCTTCCAATTTCCTAGTAGTAACTTGTCAAAGTTAAACTAGATTTTATGGTATTGACGTATCAAAAAAATCTAGGCTTTGGTGTACTAGTTTCACCTTGAATTTTTGAGTTATCATACCCTCTTCTGATTTATATGATTTCAACCCTACCCAAGGTTGAGTAATTTTGTGAACACATTCTACTAATTATGTGTGGTTTCAAGCCACCTTCCTTTTATAGTTTGTTTGGTACCTTAGTCATTTATTTAGAAAAGAAGATGAAAATCCATACCTTATTTAAATATTTGCATAACATTGGTCCAAATCTAAGCAAACATAGAGGATATCCTTTTAAACAATGACACTAAGGTATATTTGTCATAGGGTTTCTTATGGCCCTAGTTATGAGGTTGAGCATTTTTACGGTAGACATGAGTGTTCCATCTTCTTTGAGGATGTCACCCTTTTTGGGCCTATTTATTGAATCAATACATGTTGATTGTCATACATCATCCTCATCCTTTTCCTTCAATTTACACACCATGCTCAAAGGTTACTATTTTAGGATGTCCCCGTTCTCTTTCAATTTGTGTGCATGCTCGAAGGTTACTATTTTAGGATATCCATATTCTCCTTCAGCTTGTGTGAGTGATCAAGCTCCACAATGTGCAAAGGTTACCATTTTAGGACCTCCTCCTTTGGTTTGCACGAGTAACCAAACTACATAGTGTCTTTTCATTAGTATTTTAGGCCCATCACTAATATTTAGTAAACCTATTGTTGAAAAATATTTATTTGATAAAACAAATTTTGTTAATCCCTTCTTTAATAGTCTAATTTTTAGAGATCCCATTATTGAGTCACAAACTATTGTTCCTACTAAACCAAATGTTCCCCACTTTATAAATTTTGTGTCGATCTTTGATCCAAAACATGAACCATTACCTCTTCAAGATCCATCTTATGAGGATCGAAATGGTTCAAAATTGATATTTTTTAACCAATTATGAACCAAAACCATGATGTTATTGTTGAAACACCCATTTGTTATGAGTCAACCTGTGATGAATCACCCGTTCATATGCTACCTATTTTTAAATAGCCTCATCTCTTTGACAAGCCACTCTCTACAAATTTATCTCTTGATCTTTTTCCACTCATTGAGGAGTCTCCTTTGACAGACAAGATTCTGTTGAGTCATCCCTCAAGTGGTTCCCTCTCTTCAATGGACTTCACTTAGATGAGCCAGTCTATGTTGAACCCTTCCTAGATGAATCACTTTCTATAGAGCCCACTATGCCATCATAGGCCATTGCTTGTTTGATACCAAGCATTCAATAGAACATCATTATAGAAACAACCATATTAACTGAAAAATCAACATTAGAGTTAGGTTCTATTTTTGAACCAACATCAGATTTAGCACCAAAACCAGAATCAACATCAGTTGTAACATCAAATTCAAAGTCCCTTATATCAAAATCAGAATCAAAAACAAAATATAGTATTGGTTGTTACAACATTGGTTACAACTACCTTACAGATCAATTTGAATATATTTGTGATCCTTATATGATTTTAAGGATGATTACTTCATCATCAACATGGGTTCTCCTAATATATTTTATGAAGATTGTGTTATCATTCATCATTCCATTATTCCCACCCAACATAGCCATTATATTGACATTTCACATCCCACAAATGTCGATTGGGACTAACAGAATCACACTTTGTTGAACTACATCCATGGAAACATATCATTTATAGAATATTATTGGGGCCAAGACCACATTTATTCAGTAGAAGATCACTCTCAGAGTGAAACCTTTTCAAATGCGCCAGGGGATGAGCAAAGATCAAAATCAACATATTTTAGTGAAACCTTTTTTAAGACACTAGAAGATAATCAAAGTCAAATGTTAATATCACTTCGTAAAACATTCTCGAAGCCACTAAGGGACAATAAAGACAAATTTATTGGTGAAAACCTCATTTAGGTGCCAATATCTAAGTACAAAAATTATTCATAGCTTATTGAAGATGTTATTCATGATCAAATCAATATAACTTCTAATCTACAACATAATCATATGGTCGCTACTCTCAATATCAAACAATAGAAAAATTTGGTGGTCTTATCAAGAGCATCTTCAAAGGTCTTTGGTCCCACCACAACCAAAATTATGTCAAATCTAGTATCAAAAACATTACATGTGATTGAATGTCATGATCTTCATTTGTTTCCCATTCATTATACATTCCATTATCATCTACCTATTCATTACCCATCTACACCATTTATCATGTGCCTAACATTATTCATTACCATTTTTGGCAGCACTTTCCTTTGCAGAGGCTACATGGATATCTTATCTCGACATTTGGAGGAAGTAGAATCAATTACCAATAAAGATCACGAAGACATTATTAAGATCTAGTTCTATATCAAGTTCTTGATAGAACAACTACGTAGACGAGGAGTTGGGTAACAATTTTTATAACTAATCATTTTGGTTGTCTCATTTGTTGATTAGGATTAGCATCTCGCTGTCAACAAGAGCAACATAACCATTTTTCACTTTTCTAGTTCACATTTTCCATTACCATGCCTCATCTCTTGGGGGCAACCCTATAGACCCTTTTTGGGTATATTATACCATTGTTTTCCATTTACCACATTGTTTGAACTATATTGACTTGAGGTCCTTTGGGACTATGTAGGCAGCCTTAAATTTATGTTAAGGTCAACTTGGTCACCTTTCTCATGCTCTCACCATTTTGTGATAAATCTAAGCCTATGCTCTCATTATTTTATGAGTAAACTAAGCCAATCATTGTTTGGGGGCAACCCTATTTGCCCTTATATCCATTTATCTTCTGATCACTTTTTTAATATCATATTATTATACCATGTCTTTATTATTGTCCAAATCTTATTTTTATTCATCTTACCGATCCCATTTTGATCTTGGTTCTTTTGGTTCATCCTTCACTTTCTATGGGGGGATTTCAATTCAGTTTCAACAATTTTAAGAATTCCATGTTGAATGATAGTCTATGGTAGTAGTGTGACATTTGATCTAGCAAGTTATCTTTCATCTATCATCTTATTTGGTATCACTGATTATAACCACCTATGGGCAAATCAATAGTACCCTTGATGATAACCACCTTTGGGTAAATCAGTATTATGGCATTGTTTCCTAATTATAACTATTGTCCCCCAAAAAATATCACTCATTTTTGGGACAAAATTTGAATTATTTTGGTCCTACAGACCAAAATTGTCTCTTCCCTTTTCAAAATTTGTCCTGGGCATTCAAATTCCTCATTTTTCAAGCTTCTCTGAAATCTATGGACTCTGTAGGCTAGAATCTATGGACTCTACAGGCTAGAATTTACGGACTTAGCAGGAAGAGAAACCTATGGACTCTGCAGGCCAAGTTTAATGGGCTTCATAGGTTGATTTCTACAGACTCTTTCAAGGTTAAAGAAAACTATGGACTTGGTTTCTACAAACTCTGCAGACAGGTTCATTTCTACAGGTTCAAAGGCTTCTGCAGGCGGGTTCAACCAAAAAAATTAGTTTCTAACACTTGGTCATTTTTAAGATTGTTTCAGTACCTTGGTTCAATCAAAAATATTCATTGGAAAGCATCTAAGCAAAGAAATCTTGAACTGTTGAACCATTGAACCACTTTGGTTCAAAGGTTCAACAAGTTCAAAATTCAAAAGGTTGAACCATCTTGGTTCAACGGTGGGTTCAATCAAAGGAATGGTTCAATGGCTTGGTTAAACTAAGTGGTTCAACACTTTATTTCACTCAGTTGGTTCATCTGCTTTGTTTCAACACTTTGGTTCATCCTTTGGTTCAATCAAATGGTTCGTTAATCAGTTCAAGGCTTTGTTTGAACCGTTGAACCAAAACTTGGTTTAACGGTTGGTTCAAACAAATGGTTCAAAGGCTTGGTACATTCAATTGAACCGTGAGCTTGAATCATTTTGGTTCAAAGCTTGGTTCATTAGCTTGGTTCAATATTTGGTTCAACCAAGTGCTTCATTGCCTTGGTTCAATGAAGCAGTTCAACGTTTGGTTCAATCAAACGGTTCAACAACTTGGTTCAACTAAGCGGTTCACTCAGACGGTTCAAAGGAGCAATTCAAATGCAAAAGTTCAAAGAGCCTCTTGAAGGGCAAAGTGCCCTTGTAGAGGGCACTTGGATGACAAAAGTACCCTTCGAAAGGGTCATTTTCAAAGAAGCCTCAAAAGGTAAATTCTTTTGAATTTTTGTTTAAGTTAGCCAAAAAATTCTTAGGCATAATTCCTTCAGACTTTTGTCCGAAGGAATTCCTTCAGAAAAAAAGTCTAAAAGAATTCAGAGAAGTTGTGGGTAGAAAGCTTGAAATAATAACCAAGGCAAATGGATGGAACAATTCCGCTGACTTTTTCTCTGCGGGAATTTGTCCGCAGAGAAAGCCCGAGGAAAGCCCGCGAAAGACTTCTAAGGGAAAGGCCATCGAAGGACCCCGAAGGGTAGGTGCCCTTGTGGGGGACTCTCGGCTGCTAAATTGAAGGACATTTCCTCAAAGCTGAAGGGTCACCTTCCCTTTGAGAAGATATAAAATGAGAAATCTGAAAGAAGAATCTAGCGACTCGAAAGAATAAAGAAGCCCAAAGGCCATCTAAAGACCGCTCAAAGGGCAGATACCTTTGCGAGGGGCTCTTCTTGACCCAAGGTAGATCATTTATTAAGGCCTAAAAGGGTAGGTTATTTCTGAGAAAGTGCCAAATAGAAAAGTCGAAGAAGGACCAAGGGCTGATGCACCTGAAGATGTCAAATTCAAGACAGTGAACTAGCTGTTGAAAACGTAGTGATGGGTGCATGAACGTCAATTTTAAAGCTCATAAAATAGTTGTTGATCCTTTAAATCTATAGACCTAAATGCATTCACAAGCTTTAAGGCCAAGGCCAACAGAAAGTGACTAAAGGACAGAACAATAAATTGAATCCAAGACCCGATTCAATTAACTAGAAAAGGAGGAACGATGAAGGTAGGATCAGATCGCCAGGTAGACATTTAAATTACAAACTCTCAATAACGTGACTTGTTTCTCTACATTGATAAAATAAAATGGGTAAATGCCCCTAAGTTCCAGCCTGTCTTCTTAATAGATTCCAACACAACATGATGTGTTACTGTTCTCGAGTCCTTCTTGAAGAGGCTATATAAGGGACTCTCTTCTATTGTAAATATATCTCTTTTTGACAATTAGAATGAAACTTTGCCCAAATCGAAAGGCATTATTGAGACTTTGAGCTCAGTTTGCTGATCATATTTTGTTATTGGAATAAGAAAGCAAGTGATTTTTCAGACTTTGTGCTGTGATATCTTTATTGATGAGAAAACTGTTCTTTTTTATTTTTCCTTGATATATTCTATGTTCCTTTAATTCAACAAGTAGAATTAGTGACAGTAGTTAGAAAGGTGTCCTGAAGAGTCAACTATGGAGAGACTTTGTGCCCCCATAATTGCCTTTAGTGTGTTTTCTTTTCATTTATGTGTAAAGGACTTTGGGACGACTTTGTGCCCTCATTGTCCTTTGTATCTTACTCTTGAGCAATTTAGGTGGAGACTTTGTGCTGCATCTTGATTTGCTGGTTACTACGTCCTTTGCTACATTTTGCGTTTACTACCAAGAGTATTCTTGTGGCTTGCTGAATAGTACTTCTGAAAGAAGAGGAGTGTTGTATGTCATTTCCCTTGAGTTTTTCCTTTGATTTGCACACATCATCTCTAAAGAAAGAGAGATGGATGGTTTGTCCTACCTTTGAGTATTATTTTCTATTAATATATATATATATATATATATTTATATTTATATATATATAGCATACCTATAGGGAAGCTCCCCTTGATGAGAGGAGAGATCAGTCCCCTTATGATGTGGTAAATCTACACATTTGGATGACTAATCTTCCTACTTTGGCTGATCAGACCTATTTTATTTATCAGTACGCTGATCGACAAAATATTCAACCAACAGTTTTTGGTGACTCCGCTGGGGATATAATATCTATTATCCATTTATAATTTATCCATTTTCCTCCACACTAACTGGAAAAGAACACACAATTTAAAGCCTCAAGCTTTAATTGAAGCAAGGTCAATTCTTTTTCCATTTTCATTTCACAATCTGGCAGATTCAAGGTATACACGAAGCCAAAGGGCTAAAGGTATTGTTGACCCTGTATTCAAGTTAGTACAACAAAGTGATTTTTATCTATTTCCTTCATCATCTCATCTCCAATGAACCAAGATCTTTCCTCCTACTAAAGTCAGATCTCCATTGCCAGACAAAGTATCTACTTCTACTATTGATAAAGCTTTGCCAATAATTACCCCTCTAAGATTTGTTATTCCTCCTTTTCATAATCCTACAATGGCAGTTCAAGGCCCCTGGGGTAATGCTTTTGGTCATCTCAATCTTACTCCACCTCTACATGAGCTTCCACGTAGTTCAAGGAAGAATTTCCCCAACTTCTATGGTGATGGGAAAGTTCATCTTGATGAACACATTGCAGCCTTCAGCATAGCTTGTGGAGTAATCAGAGTAGAATTTGAAGATATAGCAGTCAGGCTTTTTGTAAAAACATTACAAGGTGCTGCTGTAGATTGGTTTTATCATCTACAGGCTTGGTCAGTGACTGATTGGAATACTCTCAAAGATTAGTTTGAAGCTAGATTCAAACCTGTAGAAGATGCACATGCACTTCTGTTTGAACTTACACTGATGAAGAAAGAGCCTTATGAGCATATGAGAGACTTCATAGCCAAATTTGACAAATCGACAAATAGAATTCTTGTAATTGCTCGACCTACAACTAAGAATTTCAAATGTATCTTCATTAATTCTTAGTTACCTAAAGTAAGTTTTCTCTTGAGACGTGTTGGTCAAA
Organism: Torreya grandis; assembly: GCA_037957365.1. NCBI lineage: Eukaryota > Viridiplantae > Streptophyta > Pinopsida > Cupressales > Taxaceae > Torreya > Torreya grandis. The sequence goes on from JARHVA010000212.1 coordinate 5,277,109, forward strand.
TAGATCTTGTTGCAGCTCAACATTTGGCCACTGAGGTAGAAGATGATCTCATCTTAGAAGGGAAGATAAGAAGAGATCCAAATAGAAATAGAGCTTCATCATCTTCTGAATATTCATCTACAAGCACCACAGATCTAATGCTGCAAAAATTGGTAAATGAGTTGCTTGCTCTAAAAAAGCAAATGGCTCAAGGAATGTCTTCTGCTCTTTCATATAGAAGGACATTCCCAAATCAGTCATATCAGGGCAATGCTACCAAGAATCAAGGGCAACAAAATTGCCTTCCTCCCCATAAAGGAAACTTGTTCTGGAAGCTCCTCCAACTAATTCAATAATGGGATATCTTGAAGTAGAATCAAAATTCTCTTTCTAGCCTAAATTGAATCAAGAAAATGACGCTGATCTCCTTGAAGACAATCAATAAGAATCAGTTGGCGACTCCCACATTAGTTTTCTGAACTACCAAGATGAACTCAGAAGCAAAAGATAAGCTTTTGATGGATCATATGCAGTTTTTACCAGATCTAAGAACCAATCAGTCAAGTAAGCTGATAAAGGAAAGACAGAAGAGCAATTGCAACCAGCAGTCATGATTGCTAAGCATGGAACCATTTTGCCTTTTCAGTTAAAGGATCCAGTAATCACCCAAAAGGCAAATACATCAATTTTGCCTTCCCCTTCTACTTCAAATTTGCAAACCAGACCACCTCCCATCCTTCCTAAAACTCAGAAGAATAAAGTACCTTTCTCTGTACCTAGCTCAATTCAGCCATTTGACATAATCAATCATGTCAAAAAGACAAAAATACAAATGTCTGAGTTCGAATATTTGCAGTCTAATCCTGATCAATTGAATAAGTTGGTCCAATATGTTAATAACCAAACCATCCCTATAGGACAAAAAGCTAAAAAGGTAATTCCTGATTCTCCAAAGAATACACCTATTCTAAATAATTTGGTCATTACTCCCCTAGCTACTCTTAGAAAAATAGAACCTTTCTATGTTTCTCTGTTAATTAATGGCCACAAGCTAAGTAACTATATTATAGACTCAAGTGCATCTGATAATGTCATGCCTACTAAAGTAGCTGAGTCTCTTGGTCTCACACTGACAAAGACATTTGGGAGATGTTTTTCCATGGAGAATAAGCAAGTACCATTGCTGAGTCAAATCAAAGATGCCTAATTTGCATTTGCAGCCTTTCCAGACAAGAGAATCAAGATGACTGTCTTGGTGGTTGACGTCCCAGCATCCTATGGAATTTTGCTTGAACGAAATTTCTTCAAGGACGTGGAGGAGAACTAAGCATGGATCTATCTGAGGCAAGGATCCCTGTACAAGTCATAATAAAGAGGTTGCTCCCTGAAAAGGAATTAAAATATGTGGTCACCTAAACATCAGTCCCCTAAGCTCAAATTCTTTTTGAATTTGCAAGTATGGGTAACTATTTTCTATCTACAGATGAAGTACATGAGACACCTGATAAAATTTTTGAAAGGATCAACTCAAAAATCAGTTCAACTAGAACAACAGAGGAACTAGTAGGCTACAATACAAATGAAGAAGGACCCTCCATCTCTGATGAAGAAAAGTCTAAAGAAAAATTAGTATCAAATGAGATATGGACTTTGGAATTTGATGGTAGCTGTTCCTCTACCAGTTCAGGAGCCAGAATTGTGTTGATATCTCCTCAAAGAGATATGTTTCTTTCATCTTACAAACTACAATTTAGCAACACTAATAATACAACTGAATATGAATCTCTGCTGCTTAGAATGAAAGTTGCTCAAAAAAAGGCATCAAGTTTCTTTTTGCCAAAGGGGATGCTAAATTAGTGGTTTGTCAAGTGAAGAACTTATACCAAACCAAGAATGAAAGATTACACCACTATCGCAACCTAGTTTGGGACCAAATTGAAAGCTTTGACGCTTTCAACATTTCTGTCATACTTAGAGAGTCTAATGACAGAGCTGATGCACTTATTGTTTCAGGAACTCTCTTAGTTCCTCATTCAGATTTAAAAGAAGATAGGTATACTATTGAGCTGGTCTATAGACCAAGTGTTCCTGACAATGCTGATTATTGGCAAGTATTCAATGATGACCATCAAATCATTGCTTTCTTGGAATGAAAAAACAATTTTGAACAACTACATTTTGAAGGCAGTGAACCTCATAAGTATGAATCAGCCTCTGAATCTAGTTTAGATATTAATGAAGAATTCTTACAGCTAAAAGGAAACAAAATTCTCAAAGGCTTGGTTTCACTTGAGAAGATGTTTGACAAGCATGATAGATTCATCAAACAATAGCAAATAGATTCAAGTTTCTCTCAGGGATTCGATCAAGTGAATCTGATCACTGAAGAAAATCCCAAGATGGTTAACATTGGTAAGTGCTGCACTCGTGAAGAAAGATTCAAGTTCACCTCTTTACTCCGTCAATACATGGATGTCTTAGCATATTTTTATGAAGACTTGAAGTCTCTCAGACCAGATGAAATCCACCTTGACATTCCTCTCAAGGCTGACTCAATTCCCTACAAAAAAAATCTAGACAGTATAATCTAAAAATATCAGGTACTATTTTGTCTGAGATACAAAAAATGTTAAATGCTAGAATCATCTTCCCAATCCATCATTCCACATGGATTGCAAACATAGTGCCTGTAAGGAAGAAGAATGACAAAAATTGCATTTATGTAGATTTCGAGAATCTGAATCAAGCATCTTTGAAAGATAATTATCCTTTGCCAATTATGGATCAAGTACTTCAAACAGTGACAGGTTTAGAAATGTTATCAATGCTGGATGGCTTTTCAGGACATAATCAAGTTGAAGTTGGTGAAGCAGACAAACACAAGACTACATTTACCACACCTTGGGGTACATTTGCGTATAGAAGAATGCCCTTTGGCTTGATAAATGCTGGTGCTACCTTTCAGAGAGCAATGGATTTGGCTTTCAAAGATGAGATTGGTAAATTTATAGTGGTATGTCTTGATGACTTGACTATCTTTTCAAAGCGTCGATATAATCATGTACGCCACTTACAACAAGTGTTGGAGCGTTGCTGTCAAAATGGTATTTTCTTGAATCCCAAGAAGTCTATTTTTGGAGTAACAGAGGGGAAACTCCTTGGACACATTATGTCAAAAGAAGGCATAAAGATTGACTCAGACAGAGTCAAGTCTATTAAAGAGCTTAATTTGCCTACAAGCAAAAATATTGTTCATTCTTTCTTCAAAAAGGTGAATTTCTTATGAAAGTTCATCCCTGAATTTGCTGAGAAGACTAGACACATTATGAACATGATGAAAGGGAAGACCATCTTCAGCTAGACTAAAGAAGGCAAGTCAACATTTCAAGATATCAAGACTACCATTGCTCATGCCCCTACCTTGGTTTGTCCAAATTACAACAAAGATTTCATCATATACAGCTATGCATTTGAACACACTCTTTCAGTAATTTTTGTTCAATAGGACAAGGAAGGTATAGAATCTCCTATCTCTTTTATGAGTTGCCCTCTCAAAACCCATGAGATGAAGTATTCAAATGTAGAGAGGCATGCTTATGCATTGGTGAAAGTAGTCAAACATTTTTGCTTCTATATTCTGAATTCACACACTACTGCCTTAGTTCCTGACACTACAGTCAAGTCTATATTAACTCAGCAGGAGTTTTGGCACGAAAAGAGGTAATTGGATTGCAAAGATCCAAGATTTTGATCTAGACATCAAGTCAAAAAAGCTGGTCAGGGGTATAGGCCTATGCCAATTTATTGCTGACAATAAGCCAGAAGACACACAACGTGAGGAAACTGAAGTGAAAGAGACACCAACAGTCCTTTTTGTCTCCACTACCAATGAGTGGTATTCAGGTATCACTCATTTTCTTACTTATGGTGCATGTCCTGCTCATTTGTCTTACAAAGAAAGGAGGACTATCAAGTTGAAAGCTACCAATTTTGTCCTTTGGGACAACGACTTGTACAAGAGAAGCATAGTTGGAGTATTCCTTCACTGTGTAGACAAAGAGCAACAAAGCCAACATTTAAAATCTTTCCAAAATCTAGCTTGTGGAGGACATTTTTCTACTCCTGTGACTGCTCACAAGATTTTGTGAGCTAGGTATTACTAGCCAACTCTTTTCTAAGATGCACACAAGTGGGTGAGAAAATGTGAACTCTGTCATCAATTTGTTGGAAGACCCAAGTTAGCTACTATGCCTCTCAAGCCAGTGATCATAGAAAAACCTTTCCAACAATGGGGACTTGATTTTATTGGGACTATAAACCCATCTTCAAGTGCTGGACATGATTATGTCCTTACAGCAACTGACTATTTCACCAAGTGGGTAGAAGTAATCCCAACTAAGCATCCTACTTCATAAGTTGTATGCAACTTCCCCAAAGAGAATATCATTTCCAGGTTTGGAGTTCTAATTAAAAATTTTACTGATAATGCAACTTGTTTCACCTCTTAGGAGATTACACATTTCTGTTTCCATTATAGAATTATATTTTCTCACTCTTTTGATTATTTTTCATAAGGGAATGGACAAGCTGAATCCAGCAATAAGAACCTGGTAACTATCATCAAGAAGCTAGCAGATGACAATCAAAGAACATGGCATAAAGCATTAGTTGATGCTCTATGGAAAGATAGAATCACACCAAAGAGGGCAATTGGTATGTCTCCTTTTCAACTTCTTTATGGTATCAATGCTGAGATACCAATCACCTTAGAATTGCCAGCATTGAAATTGGCAAAAGCAATTGAAGATCAGACATATGAAATCTCTCTTGATAAAAGAATCATGTGCCTGACTAATCTGGAGGAATAGAGAACCATGGTGGTGGACAGAATCACTACTCATCAAAGTCTGGTAAATAAACTCTTTGACCAGAAGGCCAAAAATCATGATTTCGAGATTGGAAATCAAGTCTTGATGTGGGACAAAAGAAGAGAACCAAAGGGGATGCATGGAAAGTTTGACTCCCTTTGGAGAGGCCCATTTATAATTCATCAACACATTGGTGAAAATAGCTTTCTACTAAAATATCAAGATGGCACACTCTTTTCTCTGCCTCACAATGGGCAGCATCTGAAACACTTCAACTCTTGAAGTGTCAGATCATTGCATATGTATATATGTATATTTGTACAAGTTTTTAATTCTGTTTTGTTTTATTTGTTTTCTTTTCGATGCCTTCCATTTTTGGGTAGCATGAATCTGGAGCCCAATGGTACACATGAAGACACTGGAGATTCTAGATTCTAATCCCTTCAATTCTTTTTGCAATTGATAGAAGTTCCCCAACTGGAGCCAGCTGTTGTCCCTAAAAAAATATCACTCATTTTTGGGACAACATTTGAACTATTTTGGTCCTACAGACCAAAATTGTCTCTTCCCTTTTCAAAATTTGTCCTAGGCATTCAAATTCCTTATTTTTCAAGCTTCTCTGAAATCTAAGGACTCTGCAGGCTAGAATTTATGGACTATGCAAGCTAGAATATATGGACTCAACAGGAAGAGAAATCTACAGACTGTGTAGGCCAAGTTCAACGAGCTTCATAGGTTGATTTCTACGAACTATTTCAAGGTTAAAGAAAACTATGGACTTGGTTTCTACGAACTCTGCAGGTAGGTTCATTTCTACAGGTTCAAAGGCTTCTGCAGGTGGGTTCAACCAAAAGAATCAGTTTCTAACACTTGGTCATTTTTGAGATTATTTCAGTACCTTGGTTTAATAAAAAATCTTCATCGGCAAGCATCTAAGCAAAGAAAGCTTGAACCGTTGAACCATTGAACCACTTTGGTTCAAAGGTTCAACAAGTTCAAAATTTAAAAGGTTGAACCATCTTGGTTCAACGACGGGTTCAATCAAAGGAATGGTTCAATGGCTTGGTTCAACCAAGCAGTTCAACGCTTTGTTTCACTCAGTTGGTTCATCCGCTTTGTTTCAACACTTTGGTTCATCCTTTGGTTCAATCAAATGGTTTGTCAATCGGTTCAAGGCTTCGTTTGAATCGTTGAACCAAAACTTGGTTCAACAGTTGGTTCAAACAAATGGTTCAAAGGCTTGGTTCATTTAATTGAACCATCAGCTTGGTTTAACATTTGGTTCAACCAAGCAGTTCATTGCCTTGGTTTAATGAAGCAGTTCAACATTTGGTTCAATCAAACGGTTCAACAGCTTGGTTTAACCAAGCAGTTCACTCAGACGGTTCAAAGGAGCAGCTCAAATGCAAAAGTTCAAAGAGCCTCCTGAAGGACAAAGTGCCCTTGCAGAGGGCACTTGGATGACAAAAATACCCTTCGAAAGGGTCATTTTCAAAGAAGCCTCAAAAGGTAAATTCTTTCAGATTTCTATTTAAGTCAGCTAAAAAAGTCTAAGGCATAATTCCTTCGGACAAAAGTCTGAAAGAATTCAGAGAAGCTGTGGGCAGAAAGCCCGAAGAAATAACCAAGGCAAATGGATGGAACAATTCCGCGAACTTTTTGTCTGCGAGAAATTTCCATGGACTTTTTGTTCGCGAGAAATTTCGGTAGACTTTTTGTCTGCGAGAAATGTTCATGGACTTTTTTGATCCAAAACTCAAAAGTTCTGGTTGACGAATATTTCAATAGCACATATATAACACAATAACAATGGATTCTCTGAGAAGAGACGTCGTATTGCTTAACAACTGCAATACAAATATAGGATTATCTCTGAAAAGAGATGTTTTGTTGAATCAATAAATTGCAGATACAAAACATACGCTTATCTTTGAGAAGAGATGTCTGCCTTCCCCTTTTGGGTTACAATGCATTTATACATATTTTTGAAAACAACCTCGGGAGATTATGTGGCTCGAGGAATTAACGGGTGATGATTTAACGTCCCAACATTAAAATAATACAATGCTCGAGGACATAATTGCTTGAGGACAAAACTGTCACCGACAATACAAAATTTGAAGAATTATTGTCACCGAATGGTCACCTCGAATTGTTGCCCAGATCATTCCTCCCTCCTTGAAAAGCAATGGTCCCCATTGCATCAATATTCCCTATCAGGTGGGGTAGCTGTGTCTTGATGTGATTTCTGATGCACACTTGGAAGGCGCTATGGTTTATGGAACTGTGTAGGGCCCGATTGTTCACCATTTCTACCTGACCATCAGTCTATGGATGGAAGGCTGTGAACTTCTTCAGCATGATATCTATTTACTTCTGTTGTTGTGTTGTCAGGGCTGTAACATCAGCCCTTTTGGATTCTTGTGGCTTGACCACCATGAAAACAAATTTCTTTGCACTAAGCAGAGAGACAGATGTGGAAGGTGGTACTTTTGGTACCCTGTAGTGCCGTGTTCCAAGAGTGAAAGTGATATGTCTAGTTCTTGATTCGTATATACCATGTTGATCATACATGAATGGCTGACCAAAGAGTACATCACAAACATCTAGATTGACTACATCACATAAGACCTCATCTTGGAAATGTTGTATTGCATATGAAAGAAGACATTGGTGGGTGACACGGAGGTCTCTCCCTGGGCTCAACCATCCAATACTATATGGTTTTGGGTGAGGCTTCATGGATAGATTGAAGCTTTTGACAACATTAGTAGAGATTAAATTATTTTGACTTCTACTATCAAGAATGAAATGCAGAAGCTTACCTTTCACCCATAACTTAGAGTGAAACATCCTTTCCTTGTCATCTAGCATCTCGTCGTGTGTCTGTGATGAAGCTACAATGGCTTCATGATCAACATCTATAATTTCTTCTTCAACCTCTTCGACTGTAGGGTCTGTATGAGGTAGAGCAGTAGAAGTTGAGGATGGTGACTCAGAAAGCAGTGATTTGATAGCTCGACATTCTTCTTTGGAGTGAGTTCCAGATTTGTGATAACCACACCACTTCCCAGTCTTTCCTTCCTTTTGCTTCCAATTTTGGCCTTGTGTTTGACCTTCTTTATCACTTTTTCATTTTGAAGACTGATTCTTTATATCCATTCTTCCATGCTTCTGCTCAATCTTTGCTGCGAACTTGTATGCCTCACCGATGGTTTCCAAATTGAAGAGTTCCATTTCCCCTCGGATGTACCATTGTGTCCACCATGATATTTGAGAGTTTTATGTTTCTCACTTTTTTGAATGCCCAGTCTTGCAGACAAAGAATGAAAAGTGTCTATGTAATCTTGCATAGATTGGTCCTTGCCTTGGCGAAGTTGTTGCCACTGTATGTACAGATCATCATACGCGTCGATGGGATAGTATTCTTCTTTTATTGCTTTCGTAAAATCATCCCAGGTGGGTTCCACCCCAAGGCCAATGATATCCGTACTAAACCTCTTTTTATACGCTTCCCACTAGTTTTTCACGGGCAATGATGATTTCAAAAGAGCAAAAGTGATCTTTTCTCCATCGGTGAACTTATTTATACAGAAGTAGGACGACAGTTGATACAACCAATTTTCCACTGCATCAACATTGATTTTGCCTTCAAATGTGGGAATATCAAAATTTACCTGAACCTTGAAGGGTGTTGGGGCACTGAAAGGAAGCTCCCTCGATGAGGAGCCCAGATGTGTAGCCGCGGAGCCAGAATTTCCCATCAGAAGTGTTTGAAGAATTTGAGCAAATTATTGGAACATCTGCGCTTGTTACCGTTGGAGGGCTTCATTCACCATTTCCTTGAAAGGATCAGATGTCTTGGTGTTGTCCACCATTTGAGGTTGATTGGGGCACACAGGTGGAGCATTTGGAAGCTCTGTCGCTTCCCACCCAAGTTTCCTGTATCCTGACCTCATCTTCAGGAACGTACACTCTCAAGACAAACCGCTCTGATACCACTGATCCAAAACTCAGAAGTTCTGGTTGACGAACATTTCAATATCACATAAATAACACAATAACAATGGATTCTCTGAGAAGAGATGTCATATTACTTAACAACTGCAATACAAATATAGGCTTATCTCTGAAAAGAGATGTTTTGTTGAATCAACAAATTTCAGATACAAAACATACGCTTATCTCTGAGAAGAGATGTCTTGAAAAACATACGCTTATCTCTGAGAAGAGATGTCTTGAAAAACATATGCTTATCTCTAAGAAGAGATGTCTGCCTTCCCCTTTCGGGTTACAATGCATTTATACATATTTTTGAAAATAACCTCGAGAGATTACATGGCTCGAGGAATTAACGGGTGATGATTTAACGTCCTAGCATTAAAATAATACAACATTTGAGGACATAATCACTCGAGGACAAAACTATCATTGTTAATATAAAATTTGAGGAATTACTGTCACTGAATGGTCACCTCAAATTGTTGCTTGGATCATTTTTGTCTGCGGGAATTTGTCTGCAGAGAAAGCCTGAGGAAAGCCTATAAAAGACTTCTAAGGAAAAGGCCGCCGAAGGACCCTGAAGGGCAGGTGCCCTTGCAGGGGACTCTCGGCTGCCAAATTGAAGGACATTTCCCTGAAGTTGAAGGGTCACCTTCCCTTCAAGAAGATATAAAATGAGAAATCCAAAGGAAGAATCTAGCGACCCGCCAGAATAAAGAAGCCCAAAGGTCATCTGAAGACCGCTCGAAGGGCAGATACCTTTGCGAGGGGCTCTTCTTGACCCAAGGCAGATCATTTATTAAGGCCCAAAAGGGTAGGTTCTTTCTAGGAAAGTGCCAAAAAAAAAAGCTAAAGAAGGACCAAGGGGTGACGCGCCTGAAGACGTCAAATTCAAGACAACGACTAACCGTTGAAAATGTAGTGACAGGCACATGAATGTCAATTTTAAAGCTCATAAAATAGACGTTGATCCTTTGAATCTACAGACCCAATGCATTCATAGGATTTAAGGCCAAGGCCAGTAGAAAGTGACTAAAGGATAGAACAACAAATTGAATCCAGGACCCGATTCAATTAACCAGAAAAGGAGGAATGATGAAGATAGGATCAGATCGCCAGGTGGACATTGAAAGTTGCAAACTTTCAATAGCATGACTTGTTTCTCTACATTGATAAAATCAAATGGGTAAATGCCCCTAAGTTCCAGTCTATCTTCTTAACAGATTCCAACACAACATGATGTGTTACTGTTCTCGAGTCTTTCTTGAAGAGGCTATATAAGGGACTCTCTTCTATTGTAAATATATCTCTTTTTGACAATCAAAATGAAACTCTGCCCAAATCAAAATGCATTATTAAGACTTTGAGCTCAGTTTGTTGGTCATATTTTGTTATTGGAATAAGAAAGCAAGTGATTTTGTAGACTTTGTGCTGTGATATCTTTGTTGTTGAGGAAACTATTCTTATGTCTTTTTCCTTGATATATTCTCTATTCCTTTAATTCAACAAGTAGAATTAGTGACAGTAGTCAGGAAGGTGTCCTGAAGAGTCAACTGTGGAGAGAATTTGTGCCCCCATAATTGCCTTTAGTGTGTTTTCTTTTCATTTCTATGTAAAGGACTTTGGGATGACTTTGTGCCCTCATTGTCCGTCGTATCTTACTCCTGAGCAATTCAGGTGGAGACTTTGTGCTACATCTCAATTTGTTGGTTACTACATCCAAAGTTCAAAGAGCCTGTCGAAGGACAAAGTGCCCTTGCGGAGGGCACTTGGATGACAAAATTACCCTTCGAAAGGGTCATTTTCAAAGAAGCCTCAAAAGGTAAATTCTTTTGAATTTTTGTTTAAGTTAGCCGAAAAAGTCTAAGGCATAATTTCTTCAGACTTTTGTCCGAAGGAATTCCTTCGGAAAAAAAGTCTAAAAGAATTTAGAGAAGCTATTGGCAAAAAGCCTGAAGAAATAACCAAGGCAAACGGATGGAACAATTTCGAGGACTTTTTCTCTGCAGGAATTTGTCCGCAGAGAAAGCCCGAGGAAACCTTGTGAAAGACTTCTAAGGGAAAGGCCGCCGAAAGACCCCAAAGGGTAGGTGCCCTTGCAGGGGACTCTCAGCTACCAAATTGAAGGACATTTCCCCAAAGCTGAAGGGTCACCTTCCCTTCGATAAGATATAAAATGAGAAATCTGAAAGAAGAATCTAGCGACTCACTAGAATAAAGAAGCCCAAAGGCCATCTGAAGACCGCTCAAAGGGCAGATACCTTTGTGGGGGGATCTTCTTGACCCAAGGTAGATCATTTCTTAAGGCCTAAAAGGGTAGGTTATTTTTGAGAAAGTGCCAAACAGAAAAGCCAAAGAAGGACCAAGGGCTGACGCGCCTGAAGACGTCAAATTCAAGACAACGAACTAGCTGTTGAAAACGTAGTGATGGGTGCATGAACGTCAATTTTAAAGCTCATAAAATAGTTGTTGATTCTTTAAATCTATAGACCTGAATGCATTCACAAGCTTTAAGGCCAAGGCCAACAGAAAGTGACTAAAGGACATAACAATAAATTGAATCCAGGACCCGATTCAATTAACCAGAAAAGGAGGAACGATGAAGGTAGGATCAAATCGCCAGGTGGACATTTAAATTGCAAACTTTCAATAGCGTGACTTGTTTCTCTGCATTGATAAAATAAAATGGGTAAATGCCCCTAAGTTCCAGCTTGTCTTCTTAATAGATTCCAACACAACATGATGTGTTACTGTTCCCGAGTCCTTCTTGAAGAGGCTATATAAGGGACTCTCTTCTATTGTAAATATATCTCTTTTTGACAATCAGAATGAAACTCTGCCCAAATCAAAAGGCATTACTGAGACTTTAAGCTCAGTTTGTTGATCATATTTTGTTATTGGAATAAGAAAGCAAGTGATTTTTCAGACTTTGTGCTGTGATATCTTTATTGATGAGGAAACTGTTCTTATTTATTTTTCCTTGATATATTCTCTGTTCCTTTAATTCAACAAGTAGAATTAGTGATAGCAGTTATAAAGGTGTCCTGAAGAGTCAACTGTGGAGAGACTTTGTGCCCCCATAATTGCCTTTAGTGTGTTTTCTTTTCATTTCTATGTAAAGGACTTTGGGACGACTTTGTGCCCTCATTGTCCTTCGTATCTTACTCCTAAGCAATTCAGGTGGAGACTTTGTGCTGCATCTCAATTTGTTGGTTACTACGTCCTTTGCTACATTTTGCATTTACTACGAGGAGTATTCTTGTGGCTTGTTGAATAGTACTTCTGAAAGAAGAGGAGTGTTGTCTATCATTTCCCTTGAGTTTTTCCTTTGATTTGCATGCATCATCTCTGAATAAAGAGAGATGGATGGTTTGTTCTACCCTTGAGTATTATTTTCTATATATATATATATATATAACATACCTATAGGGAACCTCCCCTTGATGAGAGGAGAGATCAGTCCCCTTCTGATGTGGTAAATCTACACATTTGGATGACTAATCTTCCTACTTTGGCTAATTAGACCTATTTTGTTTATCAATACACTGATCGACAAAATATTCAACCAACAATAACCACCTATGGGAAAATTAGGTACAACACTTTTTTATCATGCATTGACACATCATCTGGTCATTATTATCATTAGCCTTATTATTTACCTTTAATCACAAATTTATTGTGACTTGGTCAGTTTTTCATTGCCTTTTGTGTAGGCATAATTACTATGACTTGAGGTCCTAATGGGATTACGTAGGTTGTGCTCAATTCATATTGAGGTCAACTCAGTCCCTCTTTGATTATGCTCTCACCATCTTGTGAGCATTTTAAGTTGATGTGCTCTTGTTGTTTCATGAGTTGGATCATTTTGTCTCTCTTAATTCTCAATCAAGTTGAGATACTTGAAAAATTCCAAAAACATTAATAAAATATTTTAAAAAAATCCAAAAACATTTATTTATTTGATTATTGTTATGTTGGTCTTTTCTTATCCTATTTGGTCTTTCTTCTTTGTTTTATTTTTCAAGTACATCTTGATGGTCCACATAGATCTCGATTATTCGTATCTTGATCTCATGTTGTTAATATTTCTTGTTTTCTTTTTATTTGTCTTCACTTTTTTGTTTAAACATAAACAATTGTAACTATGGTCTTGGTCATTATTTTACCATTATTCTTAGTTATAAGTGTTCACATTTGAACCAGATTTATGCATTTGAAATGCCATGTCATTATGAGTTATTCATACTTATGATGCCTAATTTATTTTTCTATAGCAAGCACTTTGTGGTCTAGTGTCAAATTTTTAACATCAATAAAGCTCCGATAAACAGTTCTCAAGATCACTATGCATAATCTAGGCTCATGATATGAAAATAGACATCTAGGTAACATGCATTTTAGAATTTGAATTTATGCTTATATGTGCATCTCTTCATATATATTATGAGTCTAATCAATTCTTGTTTAGTTTTCATCATCCCTCATTCCATTCTCTCCCAAACTTGGGTGAACTACATTGGCCTAAATTTCATGTTGGAACATATGTCCATGGAACTATGTAGGAAGTGTCCACTTGTCTAGCACATCTAGAGTCAGCTTGGCCTCCTCCCTTATTCTTTTCATCTCTTTCATCACTTTATGCATCCTAGTATGCCTAGTTTATTATGGCTTTCTCAATCCATTATACCATCAGATCTATGTTTTCACATGCTCGCTTTAATCTATGTTTTAGGTTATATTCTTGAGATAATTACTTGATAATTTACCCATGCTAGGGCACCACATCTAAGCCTACCATAAGAATTAAATCATCCCTATAGGGGCAAACCATTATTTATTATTTATCAGTGATCAAAATTAGCCCTACTAGGGCACCAACTACTTTATCATGATAAAATATACCCTACTAGGGTGCTTCTTATTATCATCTTTTTGGAAACCATGTTCTCTTTTTCATCTAATTCTAAGCTCTCCACACTTTTTCCCATGATGGTAGTGTTTTATTGTGCAACTTGTCTTGAGATTGATCAATGTCATAAGCATGCAGCTTGCACTCTTAAATTAGGTGCATTCAAAGTGTGTCCCTTACATTTATGGATTAAATATTTCCCATTCACCGTATCTTTAGGGCCCATTATACCTCTCATTATATTTTGATCATTGATGGTAACCACATGTGCAAGCATTAGCTCATCTAAATGTGATATATTCCATGAGTTAATCTCTCTCTTTTCAAGAGTCCATCCTTCTCTTTCATCTTGATATGTCCTCTCAAGGAGGTGTCATGGGTCATTTATAATTTCTTCTTGACAACTCTTTTCTTTGAAAATATGTTGCTTCGCCTGAAGGTCTCGCTACACCTTCTCAAATAGGGGAAAATGTAGACATCCAATTTTTAACACTATTTATGTTGAAATTGTTAATCTTCCTTGATTTGCACTTAAATGCACATTTTAGTTAAAAATCCATAAAACACACTAAATAGTTCAAGCTTCTCATTTACAAGTGTAGATTTAGGCTAATGAATCCCTAAATAGGGAAATGCATTGTATGTGATACCTAACTTTGATCAATTCATTTCAAGTTAAAATGATGATTTCACACCTAGGTGATCTAGATTGCTCTTTTCTACCAAATTTCTTGCACAAGACCCATGCCTTTTTTATTTTGTGTTGGTAACATCCTAAATGGGATAACGGTTCAAATGCATCTAACATCACCTTCTAATTATTCCTGAGTCAAATTATAACCTAGTAATATGACTTTCTGACCATTTTGATTAATTGAAGGCCAATTTCCAAATAATTACACAAATGTCGATTAATCATGTTTAAGGCTAATTAATTCAAATCAAGATGTTAAGTGGATTTTCCATGAAGGCTATTGAATTTTTCTTTTTGGAAATTAATTTAGATAAATTGTATCACCTAATGACATCATTTCTTGGAAAGGCATCCCCAGGTCATAAATGCATAAAATATATGAATCATGGCCTCCCATGCCTCATTAATTTCCCTTGTTCCCAAATCATTATGAGGGAATTTATTGATTTTAGCCTCCAAAATTGAATGGATTCTTGGCCACACATCTTGATCTCAAGATGAATGGTCACAATTCATTCTAATTAATCTCAAAAATCTATAAATAGGAGGAAATAGAACATCATTTGTAAGCTCAATTATTGTAATGTTATAATTCTAAAATCTCTTCACAACTCATTTTTGTTTTTATTATTGTATTATTCATATTTGGATTAGCTTCATTTGATAGGCAATTAGATAGTTTCAATATCATGAGCCTAGGTTTTATGGAGTATTCTTGAGACATTGGAGGAGTTTGCCACCATTGTTGATGAAGACAAGAATGCTTGATCAAGGGGAAAACGTGTTTTTGAGTTGATTTTGATCAATGGAGTCACTTGGGAAGGTAATGGTTTACTTTCTTTCATGTATATCCGATTTTTATCAGCAAAAACCCACATTAATAGATTGGCTTGATTTAATTAGCTCTCTATGCATTTTTATTTGATTTCTTGAACTAATGCTTGACTAATAAAGAGATAATAAGATTGTTAGAGAGACTCTTACCATCACTTTACCTCTTTATATCTCCCCTCCAAGGTTTTTAAATGGATCCTTGATGCAAAATTTGATGATGTTGGATTGCTTGCTTGATAGTTGATAATGGCTTCCAAG
Organism: Torreya grandis; assembly: GCA_037957365.1. Taxonomy (NCBI): domain Eukaryota; kingdom Viridiplantae; phylum Streptophyta; class Pinopsida; order Cupressales; family Taxaceae; genus Torreya; species Torreya grandis. The sequence continues at coordinate 5,292,656 of JARHVA010000212.1, forward strand.
GGATAATTTGAGCTTGATAAAGGCTTTTGATGGATGCAAGAAGGTTGGTTATGGATGTGAGATAGAAAGTACATGTGAATATTACATGTTTTTTCATGAAGGGAATGAGATTATTTATATAGGAATAGAGGGAAAAATAAACGGTTAGGGATTTTTCATGGAATTTTTATTTTTATGGAAATCTCTAGAATATAAAATTCTAGAGGAGAAGGGGTTAAAATGGAGGAGATTTCTAGAATCCTCAAATTATAAAAATCTCTTATTAGGTTTTAGGGGTTTAATAATATCTAAGAATAGGGTGGTAGATGGGTAGGTAGAATATTTTATAATTTTAAATTGGCAAGTGGCTTAGGAAGTAGGTTAATGGGTAAATAGGTCTTCTTAGGGGATTAATGAAGAGATTAATTGGTCATAGGATGGAAAAAGGTTTGTAGGATTTAGGAAATGGGATATGGTAAAATGGGACATTATTTAAATTAGCTAGGAAATGTAGTTATAGGTTAAAATTAGTGAAATTAGCATAATTAGTGAGGTGAGCAGATTTTAGTGCATACATTTTGCCCCTCTCTGAAAGGGCATTGCTAGTGGACAAGATGGGAGGAGTAATGGTCTTTCAAAGAAGAACCATAATCATATGTAAGTAATTTTAAATAGTGTTACAAGTTAGTAGGATATGATTCCCCCTCAATGGATCATGCGGGGAGTACCAACCTGAATGATCACTCGAACAGAGGTCTTGGGGGTGGGATAAGTCCAGGATGATAAAATGGGATTCAGATGACCCAAGTAATAATATAACTATGGTTGAGATGCCCCAAGAAAATATGGGATAAAGTATCTAAGTTTTGATGGGTTCTAGACAAATCACCAATGTCTAGAAAGTGATTTACTTGATAAGATGAAATTAATTGAGATGGGATGGGTTCAAGCCTTTAATAATTTTCATAGAAAGGATACGTGCTAGGGAAGGCCTAAAGACTGAGAGTAGAGATAAGAGTTGTTGATTGGTGATAATGAGTTACTTTACGTAAGACTCATAGCTAAAAAGTGATGTGTGATTATTAAATGATGATTCTAGGGACAGGATAGTGATGAGGGATGGATAGTGGTCGAGCTATCCCTGGACACAAAAAAAAGACTAGGTGCTGCCTACATAGTCCTAAAAGACCTCAGGCCAATGTATTTTGATGTGAGATTAATTTGGAAAATAGAATAATGGAAAATCCATGCCCTAGATGATGTTAGAGATGATAAGGGATGACGGATTGGGATATTGGGATAATTTGATAGAATTGGATAGGAGAGTGTTGGCAAAGTATTGTTATGGGTATAAGGGGGGGTCAAATAGGATAAAAGATTCAAAATAAGGTCATTTTCACATTTATATTTGGTGAAATTGTGCTCTAAGCAAAAATCATGTACTAGCTTCCCTAAACTTCTCATTACAATGAATGAATGTGAGTGTTACAGAGAGCAGTAGAGGCTGGACCACCAATGAGTACTAGACCCTAAGATTTGTGATTTCATTAAATTCTTATCAAATTTTTAGGATTTTTGGAAGAAAATAATGCCATCTAGTTTGATAGGACAATACCATGACTGATGGTAGTGTTGTTAGGGTGTGGAGCTAAAAGCTTCACCCAGATGCAAGCATGGAGGAGGATTGCAGAGTCACAGTCGCCGACGTCGGGCAGGATCGACAGAAGAGCAAACGACATCAGTAGGATATCGGTCGACGTCGGTCACCTCCAAGAAGATAGGGACTAATGTCGGTCGCCTGTGTAGTTTCAGAACTGCTGTTGATGAATAGTCAATTAAGTGAATGGGTAGTTTGCATGATGAAGACGAGTTCGAAGTCTTGAGCCGCAAGTCTAATCTGTGTATGCATGAGATCTATATAATAGACTCATGGGCTATATTGTTAAGTGAAGAACGATGGAGAACTAAGTATAACTTAGAGAGTTCTTCCCCTGGAAGAGCATGTTCTTCCAGGTATGTAAGATCAGGGTTGGTCAACAGGGTGTTGTTAGATCATGGAGGAGATCTACATGTGATAAGTAAGATCAGGTTGGTTTGCAAGGATGTGTGTATGCGAGGGTCAAATGGAGATCGGCGGGGGAGCAAGATCCAAGGTGACATCAATACATCAGGAGCAGGATCATGGTGAGATCTACTTGGAGTACTGGTTCGTACTCGATGAGGTGAACAACAGCTTGTGTTAGCTGTTAGTTGTGACCTAGTGAGAGAAGATTACTCTGGAGGGAAGTTTACTGTAAGCCCACGAAGTGGAAGAAAGAGTCCCACCTCTTTGTTGTAATTTCCTTTGTAAGGAGTTGAATATAGTTGTATATTGCCTCTCACATTCTGTGTGTTTTCTCATTTGTTCTTCTGTGTAATTCCACATGTTTAGTTGCTTATACATTGGTAATCATGTGTGCTCTTAAATCTGACAAGTTGTGTCAGAGCTTTAGGGAACTTCGGTCCTATCAAGTGTCCTCAATTCTGACATTATCATCACGACCTACAGTCTTGTGGGGAATCTTATAGTATTACAATATCCTGAGTCTAGAGCTATAGTATTGTAATATTGTAAGCCTAGACTTGCAATATTGAAATATCATGAATTAGGGATTAGTAGTTTTATTAAACATATGGTTAAGCAAAACCACAAAATGCAAATGGAGATTTTGTCAAGATCATTAGTTAGGGCAGGGTCACAAATCATAGTTTTGTGATAGTTGGGAAAAATGGGTGAGTGACGGTATATGGGATTGGTTAATTAGATGGGGATAGATGGATGAGAAGGTGTAAAGGGTAATGAGTGTAGTTAGGTAAGGTGGATAAGTTAAGGTTTTAGGTTAGTTAGATAATGTTAGTGGGATGGGGATATTTTAAGAGGTGAATTTAGTTAGATAATTAAGATTGAGGTGGTGGGATGGGTAGTTAGATAGATTTATAGGTGGTTAGGATATTGTTGTTACGTGTAGGTAAGATTTAGTGAAATGTATCTAGTGGATAGTAAGTGTTGGGTTAAGGGGTGATGAGATTAGTTATATATTATTGTGGTTGGGAAGGGGCTTCAATTAGTTAGAGAAGGTAGGATAGGAGAATAGGCTAAAGGTAATTAGAATTATTGGGTAGGGGTAACATGGGTAAGGAATGGGAAGTTAGTATAGGTGAGTGTTGCGGGTGTATAAGATGCAAATAGGATTAGGGATGTGTTAGGAGAGGTTAAGGTGAGGTCTTGTTAATGCAAATAGGATGGATTGGGTTTGATGGGGATAAGGGTAATTTACGTGATTTATGATAGATAATAGAGATGATTTATGATAGATAAAAGATATTATTTATGATAAATGTAGTGATAGGTTGATGGTGACTGGTGCAGGAGGACTTAGGAATGATGTCATCCAAATCATGACATCTTATGGTGCTACATGAGATGTACTTACTAACAGAGGCTGAGTATGGATTACTAGAGTTAATTAGGCTCCATGATGTGGTGATGATGCATGTGATATGGATTGATAGTTCACTTATCACTGCATTAGTAGTGTGGTGGCATTTAGAGACTAACACATTTGACTTTCTGATTAAGGAGATGATAGTGATGTTAGAGAATGTCTATCGGTCTTCCATTTGTTGATGCTGGGTAACATGATTTAAAGGAGGTTTCATATGCTGACCATGACACTTCAAAGATTGGTGGGGGAATTAAGGGTAGATTTGCATGATAGGCATGTAGATATTGATATATGTTTGCATGAGGGGACTATTGATCGACTAACATTAGTAGTTATGTATCTTATCATCGACATACTTTTGCTAGATAAGAACAGATAGTGGTTCCATCTAGGTCTGGGAGATGTGGTGGTGTATATGGTCTAGGATTTTAGATTTTTTTTGGGGGCCTATGCTATTACTACATTTGTATAGAGAGCTGCACTTGGGGGCTTATAAGGGAGCAACTAGCTTGAGGCCATATATTTTATTATAGATCTAGAGTTGGGAGCATATTGTGATCCAATGGTCATTAGGGACTCTAATAGTGTGATAACCAAATTAGTCAATGGTATTTGGATCGTATATTTTACTAGGTGTGTAGAGGGGTCATGCTAGAGAGATGTGATTTTATCGAAATGAATTCAATAGTCTTCATCCTGATCGTATCACATAGATGCCCTATAGGGGATTATAGTTTGATTGGGACTATGAGGTTGTAGTGACTTAGTATATGTTGACTGAGTGTTATTTGATAGGTCGTAGGGATCTTGTGATATAGTGATATAGGTCTGATAGGGTGTAGAGGTAGTTTAGATTTATTTAGGACATGTTGGGAGAGGAACATGTATTTGATCGGAGTGAGTGAGAGAGGCCCCATTGGGGTAGACCAGTAGATAGAGCCCAAACTTGGATGGATTATGAGAATATTACCATCGTGCCTTAATATTTTTAGATGCCTATTTTGGATCCAAAGGTTACAACAATATATACCACATGGTAGACACCATGGATTCTAATGAGATTTGACCCATCCTAGGGTTTGGTATGATGAGGGGTGGTTAGAAGAGTGCTACATGCATAAGCTAAGATATAGAGATAGATGAGGTAGGTACCCACATAGGATGGTAGAATGGATAAGACAAGCTTACCATGGATGTGTAAGGAGCTGATAGGGACCAGGTAGTAGTATTAGGATAGACTAGGCCCCAAATTTAGGCACAGGTATAAGTTGGCACCCAGACTGGAGGTAGTGGTGATGGAGATGGTATAAGGCCTTCATAATAGCCTTTGCCAAAGAGTGAGAGGTCTCTACTTGCATGATTATAGACAAATATTTAGGCCTAATTGGCAAAGATTTATAGGATTACTCAAGAGAGGAACTAGCTACAAGCATAGTTGTAGGCCATGATAGTGTAGAGAGATGGGTAGATGGTTGAGGCACAAGCACAGGTGATTGGGTTACATGGATATGTTGCATCTTTACAGGTCTAGATAACATAGAGGGATGGATAGCTGGCCCAAACTCAAGCCCATGTTATAAGATTATAGGCATAGATAGCCACCTTGTAGATCAAGACCTAGAGTTGTGATGTATAGATTGTAGGATATCAGGGTTAGATTGTGCAGATACTGGCACATATTCATACCCTAATAAGAGAGTTGGAGATGGTCGAGAGGGCCAAAGATGAGGTTGACCTATCAATGAGTTAGTACAAGATGGTGAATGTGATGAAGTACATTATGAGATTGAACCATAAGGCATAGTACTATAGGACACTATATGAGGCAGTAGTTCCAGTTGAGTGATGTGCTCCTTCATTCAGGGCCAGTTCTTCACACTCAATGCATCATCCTGCCATAGGATCACTAAGGCCACCAGGATTGCATCCATGATATTTGAGACATGAGATATATAGAGGATATTTTTTTATTATAGCTCATTCTTGCCGCATGAGCCCATGTGTCACATTTATTTTTTTACAGGGACTCTATGTGAACTATTTATATTATTTATATATATGCGATGAGATTTTAGATGATGTGATGGACTATATTTGTGTATTAATGATGTGATTATATTTATTTGATGTGATGAACATGTGAGTTTTGATTATATGAGGTGATTAGATTAGATGTGATGTGATGGACTTATGAGAATGTATGCTTTAGATGATTGTAATGTATTGAGATAGATATATGAGTGTCAATAGATTTAATTATGATGTGTTCATATGAATTTTGATTAGATACATTTTGGTTCTATATATATGATGATGGACTAGGTTTGTATGATTTTATGATGGAGATATGTATGTGTGGATTTGTTTATGGGTTAGATTAGATATTAATTTTTATGTAGTGTATCTATTATTTCATTTTTATAATGATGTGATAAATATGATATCGATTAATTTACATATGGATAATGATGTGATGGATATAATGTGATTACTATAGGATCATAGGATGATAAATATGTGATATACCATGTGAATGTTTAGGTGGATAAAATAATGATAATGGGAAATATAAATGAATGTGCTAATAAAGGATTGATCCCATTTTTAATTCATGATGTGTCACAACATAGGTTTGGATGGGAGTCCTCCTACACCATGGAGGTAGGCTAATGATGCATTGGGGGTAACTAGGTTTTCGATGGGATGGTGATAGGTTAGACGGGATGGGAATAGTTACGATAGGACAAGTGATGGGATTAAGTGAGAATGGGATAGGTGGTGGTTTTTGGAATCCATGGATAATTTTTGCAATCCATGTTAATGTTTCACTAGTAAATGTGTGCCATATAATATGATAAAAGTCATAGACACGTTAATCATTTGGTGCGTACGGGAACTCCATTTGAAAGTGGCTTTCCTCGAGTGAGTTTTAAGGGATACTAATACCATCCTTGTTCCCAAAAAGTTAAAAAAACAAAATATATACAAAAAGGAATAACAAGGTTTTTTCAAATAAACAAGACAATTTAATATATATAACATTAACCAAACAAACACACACACTCAAGCATACACACAATCATACCAAACAATGATGAAATAACACAAATTAAAGATGATAATAATATACAAAGGGAGAATGTGGTGATGATAAAATGATTATATACAATGAGCCTAATTATGATTAGGGGTTATTTACATGGGGTATATAGCGCCCAAGCTATTATTTCTCAGAACAAGATTCCAAATCAAATCCAAAAGTAACCATAAATGGGGTTTAGGATAATCAATCAAGATTTAGTATCATAATGCATGCTAAACCCTTGAAGTAGGAAACCCATTTTTAACCTTTCCATAATGATAACATTAGAATGATGGTGTGAACCATGGTCTTAGAGATAGCAAGAGACGAATGGAGATGGACTTTTATCTTAAGGCTAAAAGGAGATACGTTTGTCAAAGAGGATATGATGGGGAGATGGAAGTAAGGATGGTGATAGAATTTTTGGAGACATATTCATGATAGGTATGGATAATAGACTCTATAAGACTTCCAAAACAAACATCCCCATTACTCAACAGGCAATGACTTCTTCCTTGTGCTAGAACATTTGTCTCATTTTTACTACATCAAAACTTGTGACAGATGCCCACTATTAAGACTAGGGTTAGGAATGTGCAAAATTGAGAAAAATGGAAGGATGGAAGGAGGATGATGTAATGGAACTATAGATTATTTTACCATGATTTCAAAAATTGGTTTTCATCATGGTGCTTGCCCAAGGTGCCAGAAGACTAGTTTTCACCTTTAGATGATTTTTTTTAATTTAATGGACTTTTGGGGAGATGTGATGGAGTGGAAAAGGGTATGCCCCCAAGAGTGGGGACTCATATATGGATAGAAGGTGGATCCTATCAAGTGTATAATCATTTTAGATGCATTATATTTATTAGATCATCAATCTCTTCACCATCTAATGTCTCTAATTTATAGTCTTTGAATCTAAATTTGACAACTATGATGTATGGCCCAAGCCAATTGGCTTCAAATTTACCCTTATTGTCCTTGTCAACATTAGTATTTTTCTAATTTTCTTTCAAGACTAGATCACTAATCTCAAATTTTTTGGACTGGATCTTCTTGTGATTAAGGGACTTTTGACACTTTTCATTGAGAAGATCCAATTATTAGTCTTTTTTGTCTAAAATTGTGATAAGTGATAATTCCCCTTAATGAGATTTGTAAGGAGGTCCATAGGCAAAATTGCTTCTATCCCATACACTAAGGCATATGGAGTGGCCCCAGTAGGTGTGCAAATGCTTGTTCGATATGACCAAAGTGCCAGATATAATTATAGGTGTCAGTTCCTACTTGCCTGGTTGACTATTTTCTTGAGAATTTTGATGAGGGTCTTATTCATTTCTTCATCTTGTCTATTTCCTTAGGGGTGGTCATGAGAATAAAAATGTTGCTTGATGTGATACCATTGGCACAAGGCCTCAACTTCTTAATTTTTTAATGACTTGTTATCAGAGATAATGTTGGTAGGAATGCCAAAGTAGTAAATGATTTGATTAAGGATGAATTTAGAAATCTGGAGGCCTGTAGTGTAGGTAAGTGGCATTGCCTCTACCCATTTATTGAAATACTCCATTGTTGTGATGATAAACTTGTGACCATCTAAAGATGTAGGATTTATCTTACTGATTAAATCAAGTCCCCATATAGAGAATGGGCATAGACTCATTATGGGATGTAATTCTTATGCAAGTACATGAATAAGATTACCATTTTTTTGACAAATTACACACTTTTGCACGTATTGGTAGGAGTCTTGTTCCATGGTAGGCCAATAATATCCAATCTAGAGCAATTTCTTGGCCACGACCATTCCATTGATGTGACCACCACAAATACCATCATGGACCTCCTTGATCATAAGAGAGGTCTCTTCTGAGGTCAGACATCTTAACAAATTCCCTTCATAGCCTCTATGGTAGAGCATGTTGTTGAGGATTGTGTAGTAGGAAGTGTAGTGGATGAAGGCTTTTCATTGATGGTGATTAAGGTTAGGTGGTAGGATGTTATTATGGAGGTATCTATAGATGTCATGGTACCAAGAAAGACTAGGATCAGTGATTGCAAAAAAATTTAAATGAACCATGGATTAATGTGCTAGAAGAATTAGATGTTCTATTAGGAAATTACCTTCTAAGACATTTTTAGGGAGATCAATAAGTGAGCCAATAGTGGTCATGGAATCAACTGCTTTATAACTCCCTTGGGGCACTTTTTCAAATGTAATGGTTTAAAAATTCTACTTTAATTAATCTACCAATTTATTATAAGGGATTAAGTTATCATATTTGGTTTGGAACTCATCATTAAATTGATTTTGAATCATCAAACACTTTTAAATACTGGATATTATATAGGATGGCTAGGTAAAGGCTAGCTATTAAGGCCTCATATTTTTAGATACTATTGGTGCATGGGATGGTGAGGTGAGAATCTTTAGGAATGAAGTCACCTTATGGGCTAACGAGAAGGATACCTACCCCTGATCCATGCATAGTAAATGACCCATCAAAATATAACTTCTAGCCACTAAATTCTAAAGTATTCATTACAGATTCATTTGGGAAGGTTGTTATAAGAGGCTCAATTGTTTCAAGTGGTGCTTTAGCTAGTTGATCCATTATGACTTGTACTTTAATGGCATTTTGATTAACATATTCAATATCAAATTCACTAAGTAACATGATCCATTTGGTCAGTCTTCCTATGAGGGCTAAGTTTGATAATAATTACTTGAGAGGATCAACCTTAGCAATGAGCAGAACCTGATTGTTAAGCTTATAATGATGAAGTTTCAATATTTTTCAATCAGAGTGTAATTTAGATCATAAGAGATTAGAGTGTGACTGAGGTAATAAATTTATTTTTCCTTACCTTGATTATTATGTTGTGCCAGGAGAGCACCTATTGTGCATGGATTTGTTGAAATATACAAGAGCAAGGGTCTTCTCGAGATAGGAGGTGACAACATGGGTGGGTTTGCTAAATACTACTTGAGATTATTGAAAGCCTATTGGTACTTAGAGTTCCAATTAAAAGTGATCCCCTTCTTTATGGGTAAAGAGGTGACATTTATCTGCAAGCTGAGAGATAAACTACCAAATGGCTTGCAACTTTCCCTGAAGACTTCTAAGGTGCTTCAAATTACAAGGAGGAGGCATTTCCATAATTTATTTTACTTTATTTGGGTCCAATTATATGCCCCTCTTGAAAACTATGAATCCCAATAACTTTCCTGAGGTAATGCCAAATATGCACTTCTTGGGATTTAATCTAACTTTTTATTCTCCTACTGCTCAAAGATTCTTTTTAAGACTACATGATGTTAAGACCTGAGTTGAGACTTCCCTAGAATATCTTCCACGTAATCTTCATTTATATCATGCATCATGTCATGTAATATAATATTCATGGCTTGTTGATAAATGGCAACATCATTTTTGAGGCCAAAGGGCATAACCTGATAGTAAAAAGTCCCCCATGGAGTGATGAAGGCTATTTTGTGTTGGTCCTTGGGTGTGATTTTTATTTAATTGTAACCCAAAAAGCCATCCATGAGAGATAACATTTCATAGCCTATTATTGAGTCCATGATCATATCAATATTCCAAAGGGGGAAGTCATCCTTTAGATATGCCTTATTAATGTCCTAGAAGTTTGTGTAAATTCAAATTCCTCCTTGGGGTTTAGGTATAGGAATAATATTAGAGATCAAATCAGAGTAGTCAATGGGTCAAATGAAGCTAGCTTCCAATAATTTTTGTAGCTCCTCCTTGACCAATAGGGTTAATTTGGGGTGCATCTTCTATAATTTATACTTTATAGGTTTAGCATTAGGGTGAACCACCAAATTATGTACTACTAAGGAGGGATCAATGCTAAGAATGTCAGAATAACACCATGCAAAAACATCTATGAACTCCTTAACTAGCTCAATAAGAATCTATCACTCCTCAAGTGTTAGAATTGCCCCCAATTTAATGATTTTGATATTTTATTCAGTCCTATTGTTTACTTTAATCACATACTTAATGAGAGAGAGTGATTGATCTTTTAGGCAAGAGGGTAATGATTGATTTGGGATATATTAAGCAAAACCATTTGGGATTTCTATGTATATTTCCATATATTCATCTGATTATAGTGAAACATGGGGAAATTATTTTAGGTTTTGATGTGCATCTTCATTTTTAGACTGTTCTTATTCACATTGATTGAGGGGATGTTGTTGTTACCTAAAATAAGTTGATTTACAAATATGAAGAAAAATCCTTTTCTATGGTCTCTAGAAGGCATAAAATCTTGGTCTCCCAAAAATTCCAGAATGGCCTCATCATTTTGAAATATATCAAAATATGGCTCCTAGTTTTGATCCCAATAAATGAGTGAAAAGTAGCAGAGGGAAATGATGATGGTGGAAAAGGTGGTTTCAAGGAAAAGGTTGGTGGCAGCAAGCTCTCTGAAGTAACTATAAACCAAATTCATCTCGACTTCTTCATCAGAGAGAGACTTCTTAGCGATCGAGGCATTCTCCACAATAATATTGTTTAAGTCATCATAAATAGTTTATATCCTAAACCAATATATTGTGGATGCTCTTGGACTGATATGGGTTTGATCCTACCTTGTTGATGTCTCCCTAGTCCTTTCCCTTCATATTACATATTTTCTAACGATTTCTGAACATGGGGGTATCACTTTCTAGGAGATATTGAGCCCTTTTCTTTTGAAATAAGCCATGAGTCATTTATGTCGTCAATATATTCTTCAAATATTAAACATGCACTAGAAAAGGCTATTGGTCCAAATTGATATTTAATAGGATTGGCCTTCCGCATGGTTGAGGACTCATAACTGCATGGGGAGAGTGGTAAATTACCTACACAAAAGGTTTTATATTTGTACTCTCTACAACCCATGGATGTGATTTTTAAATGGGTGACCTCATTTAGTGGATATGATGTAGGTTCAAGTTAACGGGGGATATATACTTAGTAGTTGTTGGACTTAGAATGGAATTGTCTATGCTAAGATAGTGATATGAAGATGAAGATTGATCCATTTGACAACTGCGAAAATGATCAATTTCTCTAAGATGGTGACTTCCATACCTGAGTGGGGGAACTTTAGACACTGATGTAAGGTAGATAGGATATCTTGCATCTCATGGATCCAAGGATATCCTAGAAACATGTTATAAGGTAAATCAACATCCATAACATGAAGTAGAGTTTGGTGAATTATGGGTCCCACAATAATGAGAAGCTAGATAGTTCCTGTAGATGACCATTCATTATCATCATATGCTTTGATCATAATCAGAGTAGGCCCTAAGGAAGTTTTTGAATACCCTAATTTTAAAATAAATCTAAATTACATAAATTTAATGTTGACCCTCAATTTATGAGCATCTGAGAAACATGGTGATGGGATATGGAGACTTTAATGAATAATGGATAATTATGGTGGGGGCCAATCAAAGATGTCTTGGGAACCAAAGATAATCTATTGATAAGGGGATAAATGTCCTACTAATGCTTGGAATTTATTGGTATCTTGATCACTAGGGACCTTGAGATCATTCAAAACCTAGTTGAGTATCTCCCATTGTAAAAGGGATGTTTTGAGAAGTTCAATTAATGAGATTTACGTGGGTGTCTTCTTAAGCTACTAAATATATCATAAGACTTATCAAAATATATTGAGGGTTTCTTATAAATATTCCCTTTTTGAGTAGCAGAAGAGGTAGATGGGTCCTTATTTGGTGCCCCAAGAACTATGATTTTATTGAATCTAGTGGTAACCACACAATCAACAGTGGCCCAGTTGATTTTTAAAATGGTGGATGAAGGTAGAGTGGGATCTTGGGGGATTTATATTTTAATGGTGTTAATGTAATGATATGGAATGGAGAGGTAATCACTATGGTTGGAAGAAGAGGCCTGGCCCTGGTCTCTTGGCAGCTTCTTATTTCTTTGATCATGCTTGGGTAGTGTGTCCTTACAAATTCCTAACTACCCATTTGTAGATTGATTTGAAGGATTCTCCCCTTCTATTTTAATATCACCTCTTTCAATTAGATCTTGAATATAGTGATTTAATTACATATATATTTATGTATCATGACCTTTAACCCTATGGTATTTTCAAAATTCATCTTCATGCACAAATCTATGTTAGGTTGATGGTCATCCATTGGTCTAATTTCAAGAAGGGTGATCATGTTAGCAACAATTAAATGGTCAAGGACCATTTTAATGGATATTCTCAGGCTGGTGAGTAGTTTTTTTCTAGTCTAAGGCTTTGGTTTGCCTCGTGGAACTCTAATAGAGGAGACATTTTATTATCCTAGGATTTCTTCTTTTAAACTATTTGTTCATGCTATTGTTTGGAATCAGTAACCCCATCTCCCATGACATTCTTATTTTTGTTGAAGAGTTTTAATTTTCCTAAAAAGGAGTTATCTTGATTCTAATTGTGCTCATTTTGGGAATATAAATTGATTGTTCCCTTTTTAATAAATGCCTTTTCAATTTGCATCCCCTTCTCAATTATTTCATCAAATGTCAGCATATTGGAGTTTTAAGTGATATTTGAGCTCAACATTAAGGTTATTAATAAATATCTTAGCTAACTCCTTTTCAAGTACTGTACAACATAAGTAGCTTGCTAAGCTTCTCCACCTTTTCAAGAAGTATGCCAAGCTTTCCCCACTTCTCTATTTGGTGTTATAGAGGTCTATGATGGAGATATCGTGTTCAATATTGAAGGAAAAGTGTTTGACAAATTGTTCAGTCAATTCCACAAAACTAGATATAGACCCTTTTGATAAGTGCATGAACCATTATAAGGTTGGTCCAATAAGTCTTTTTTGGAAAAGTCTTAATAAATAGGCATCTTCATATGCTACTTCATGGCAAGCCACATAGAACTCTTGCACATGGTCTCAGGGATCATCTTTCCCTTGATATTTTTAAAAGTTAGGTACTTCAATGTGAGGAGGGAAAGGTGTTTTAAAGATGCTCTTGTCTAATGGAGAAGATTAAAAATCTTCATATTTATATTTTAGTGCTTGTGAGTGTGGGTCTATTTATTATAGGGTCTCCTTCATTGCTTTCCATTCTTGTGTGAATGTGGGATCCCTGAGAGGATTATAGGTTTGATTATGACTATTAAGGGGGATATGGGTGATTTGGGTGTTATGGGTGTTTTGAGTATTATGGACATTTTTATGGGGGGATGATGGATGTTAATTTTGGAAATGAAGTAAAAGGTTTAATTATTATTTAAGTTGGTCTAGTCGGTCCTCTAAGATAGTTTGCCTGTTGTTATCCTCAATATAATTATTTTAGAGGGGTACAAGACATTCTCCTTTTGTTATTTTGTTGTCCACACCTTCCTCTTCTTTGGGTATTTGATTGGTATGTCTATTTTGACATGGTGTATTTGGATAGGTGGGAGGAGAGACTATATGTTGTAGGAGGCTATAGTCAAAATTTGAGGGTAGTGTGCCCCCTATTTTAATGGTATAGGCTAAAACATTATCACATTTTTCATAAAGGTATCAGTCAATTATATTTCTAACCTCATCATTATGGAGGGGATTGAATTGTTCATCTTCTCCTCCGTGGGTATGCATATCATTATGGGTATCATCATGATCTTGAGTTGGATCAAATAGATTGCCTAATGGGTCATTATCTTGGTTAGAAGCTTGTTCAATCCTAAGTTGGGTATGAGTATAGATCACCATTTTGGATGAGGGAGAGAAAGATGTGATGAGGTGTGATAGGTGAAGTGAAAGTTTACTAACTTAGTCTAGAAACCAAATCTACTAGTTGTCAAAGAAAGTGATGTGATGATTATTAGAAAGGAATGTGATGAATAAGAATTACCAAAAGACAAAGGCTTGTAAGATTCTAATATCACAAGGATGAAAGAGAGTGATGGGATCAAATACCTTATCCACTAGTAAAGGGATAATTTGATGGGTGCTAGATGAAAAAGGCACTTGATAAGGATGAGTGATGGGTACTAGATTAGAATCTTAATAATACTATGTATGTTGATAATACCTAGTCTAAGGATGATAATGAGGACAAAGGGGATGGGTGACCACTAGAACTTGATTCCAAGACTAAATATAGTACTCAAAGGTGATGGGAGAATATAGGATGCATGGGGTATGGGAGAATATAGGATGCATGGGGTATGGGAGACACAAGATAGAGGATGGGAAGATATGAGATGAATAGAAATAAAGGATATAGGATAGATATTAGATGAGTCAAATATATGGTAGATATGGGACATGATGTGGGATAATTAATGGAAGATATGGGATGGACAAGAGGGATTATAGAATTTACTTATGATAAGGATGTATAATGAATGTTGTCAGATATGGAGGGTGTGGAAAATGTAATATGGGTATTAGATGGGTGAATAATCAAGGATAGAAGTGGAAAATGTGGGGTGTACATTACAAAATGGGTAGATGATATAGGATGGATGTAGTTTAAGATATGGTGGGGTGGATAGAGACTATGTATAGTTGATTATATGGGAGATGAAAGATTAAGATGTGAAGGATATGAGATTCGTATGACATGATGAGATGAGAATGGATATTTTCCTAGGGGTATCTAAGGTGTCACACAAAAATGGGGTATGGTTGACTCGGCTTGAAAACAATATGGGTCTAATACAACACTCAAACAACACACTCAATGACAAGCCCTAAGCTAGTAAACTATAATAGGGTGTGTAAATAGATGAACTCACCATTTGATGGCTTTCTGAGTGAGGTTGTAGGCTAGTTACCCATTATGGAATCAACTAAACCCTCTCAACCATGTTTGCAGTTAATGACTTCTTAGGTGTTTATCTTACCTCCTGCAACAAAATGCTTGTTACACTCGAAGGTTCCTATGCTAGGTTTGTAAAAAGGGTTTCTAGGTACATCCCCTATATACTTAAAGGTCTAATGGGGACCAAATATATATAGGATATTATCTAACCACCCTACTTATTGGAGCTTAACCACCCCTAAGTCCATGGAACCCTTTATGGGGAATTCTGCTTAGGTGTTAAACAATAGCTCTCCTAATTTTTATGATCCACAAGAACACAAAGTTTAGTCTAGTGCATGGTGACGAAATCCACATCACCAACCCCTAATTTTTAAGCCTATATGTGGGGATGAATTCCACATCACGTGCTATCCTAGACTCAATAGAGGGTAACAAACAAGCAATCATAATTAGTTTTCCCGACTAATTATCTATGTGAAAGAAACACTAGTATATACAATCAAATAAATATATATACAAGCAAATTCACACACAATAAGCAAATATATAAAATAAAAATAAAATAATCTCTTATTGGCACCCCTTCCAAGCATAAAGGTTAGAAAACAAAATGGGGTGCCTTAGCCTTGGTGGGTCCTGCACCAAAGGGGTTAGTAGTTTAACCTTTTACAATATTGGGACTCCCTGCAAAACTATAGTTACACAGTGTAATATCAAAACCAAAAACTACAAAAGCACAATTCTAAGATAAAATAATAGATCATGAATTATGATCTTGTAATACTTAGTTGATCGTGATAGTTAACCTATAAGACCATGACAATTAGACAAAACCACAACTAGTTATGCAATATTGCACTTATCAAAAATTCACAATCGATGGTTTTGTATAAAATGGAAAAATTATAAAGTATGCCTGATTCAGAGAGACACTATAAAAAAAATTAACCCTTAGAATTTAATAAATAGACAGATCTACCTGAAAAAGTCTTTTAGTCACTTAATTTATAGTAATTTACATACTTTTAGAATTGTTTGATGAACAAAATTTCTTAAATGATGTATGTTTGATATGCAGATAGAATGATGAAACTACAGACATAATGATGAATAGATTTTATAATTTTTATTGAAACTATCCTATGTTTTGCCTAAACATAAAACCATGACTGTAGTTTACAAAATCACTATTCACATGACAAAATTGCAAATTCAAGACTTGCAGTATTGTAACAGGGGGTAAGATAGGTTAATGATGAGGTGTTTTATATTTTGTTTTCTCTTCTTCTTATGCCTATTTTATTTTTCACATAGACAACACCCCTGTTAGTGTCTTCTGCAAGCACATAATTTGACCAAAAATGACAAAATTTCAAAATGGTTAGGATGAGTAAAGAGATAACCTTGGCCTATTATAGGAAACCTTATAACTACCTAACAAGAGTTGAAAACCCTTTGTCTATAAATCAAAAATTCATAATTCACGAGTTTTACTAGTTTTATCATGAAGGATAAAACTAAAATTCTTGAAGGCAATACCATAGTTACCAAAGTCAAACTGCAGATGATAAAGTCATGATATTACCGGTTATGCCCAAATAGTGCAAAAGATTGATTAATCCTCTTTCCCCTGCAAGCCAAAAACCAAAATATTCCCCCATAGATAGAATAATAACTTATATAAGGATCAATGACATATAAGAGATAGGGATATAGAGAAAACCCAAGTTTGACAAATCCATGACTCTAACTGCAAGATTGCTATTACCAAGGCAAATCCGCTACTCTGAAAGTTACAATATTGTTTTCAGGGCATAAATTGTCTAGATGCTAGATCATCCTTATTTTTACTACACATAGAAGATAACACACTTCCAGGTAATAGATAGAACACAAATTAATTTGCAGAGGGGGTTAGAAAAAGTAGAACACAAAATATGACCCTAACTACTAGATTTCACAAAATCACAACTCGACCTATAAAACCATGATTAGCAAGGAAAAATCATAACTTGCAAAGTTACGATTTTGTCAAAAGATAAAAACCTACAAAATTCTTAAATCGTTAGTGGTTAAGGCTAGTCATTATATACTATCATGATTGAACCTGCAATATCACAACTATGATATCGCTAATACTAGTTCAAAACCGTAGATTGCCTATTTCAAAATTTGCTCTTTAATTCTCATCTAGACGTCCTTGCAAGATTCCAAATCACTTCTAATAATTTTATAGGGTTAGTTTATGGAGTAATTTCCCACCGTGGTCACCAAAATGTAGCCTAAATTTTAGATTCAACTCTTATTACTATATTTAGCAATAAAAACCTAAAATGTAAACACACCAATAAGATGGGATAAAAGAGACAATAAACTTATGAGAGAGACTCTTACCATCAATTTGCCTCTTTATAATCCCTCTCCAAGATTTTCAAATGGATCCTTGATGCAAAATTTGATGATGTTGGATTGCTTGCTTGATAGTTGATAATGGCTTGCAAGGGATAATTTGAACTTGATAAAGGCTTTTAGTGGATGCAAGAAGGCTAGTTATGGATGTGACATAGCAAGAAGGCTTAAATATTACATGTTTTTTCATGAAGGGAATAAGATTAGTTATATAGGAATAGAGGGAGAAATCAATGGCTTAAATTTAATATTGAGCCATTGAGATCAATGGCTAGGGATTTTCCATGAAATTTTTAATTTCATGGAAATCTCTAGAATATAAAATTCTAGAGGAGAAGGGGCTAAAATGGAAGAGATTTCTATAATCCTCTAATTTTATAAATCTCCTATTAGAGTTTAGGGGTGTAGGAATAACTAGGAATAGGGTGGTAGATGGGTAGGTATAATATTTTATTTCTTCAAATTGACAAGTGGATTAGGGAGTAGGTTAGTGGGTAAATAGGTTTTGTTAGGGGATTAATGAAGAGATTAATTTGTCATGGAATGGAATAAGGTTTATAGCATGTAGGAAATGGGATATGGGACATTAGTTAAATTATCCAGGAAATGTAGTTATAGGTTAAAATTTGATAAATTATCATAATTATCAAGGTGAGAAAATTTTATTGTAGTGGGGTCATGTTACAGAGATGCAATTTTATCATGATACATTTGATAGTATTTGTCTTGAGTATATCAAATGGATGCCCTATATGGGATTAGAGATTAGTTGTGATGATGAGGTGGTAGTGACTCAGTACATGTTGACTAAGTGTTATTTGACAGGTTGCAGGGATCTTGTGATATAGTGATATAGGCCTAATAAGGTGCAGAGGTAGTTTAGATTTATTTAGGACACACCAGGGGAGGAGCACCTATTTGTTTGAAGTAAGTGGGAGAGTCCCCATTAGGTTAAATTAGTCAATAGTACCCAGGCTCATATGGATTATGATAGTATTACCCTAGTGCCCTGGGATTTTTAGATTCCTATTCTAGATCTAAGGGTTATAGTAGCATATACCACATGGTGGACAACAGAGATTCTAATAAAATTTGACCCATCCTAGGGTTATGGTATGATGAGGGGTGGTCAGGAGAGTGATGCAAGCATGGGATAGGATACATAGATGGATGAGGTAGGCACATGCATAGGATGGGTAGGATGGGTAGGATGGGGTTGTCATGGATGTGGATGGAGGTGATAAGGGTGAGGCAAAAGCAGTAGGATAGACTAGGCCCTAGATTCAAGCATAGGTAGAAGTTGGCACCCACATTAGAGGTAGTGGTGGTGGAAATGGTGTAGGGCCTTCATAGTAGCCTTTATCTAAGAGTGAGAGGTCTCTGTTTGCATGATTATAGATAGAGATTCAAGCTCAGTTGGAAGATATTACTAGGATTACTTAGGATAGGGACTAGCTATAGGCACAATTATAGGCCATGATAGCACAGAGAGATGGTAAGATGGCCCAAGCACAAGCACAAGTGACTGAGTTATAAGGATATGTTGCATCTTTATAGGCCTAGATGACATAGAGTGATGGACACCTAGCCCAGGCTTAGTCATAGATTATAAGATTATAGGCATAGATAGCCACCTTGCAGAATAGGATCTAGAGCTATGATGCATAGAATATAGGATATCATTGTTAGATTATGTAGATGTAGGAATGTATTCATACCCTAACAAGAGAGGTGTAGATGGATGAGAGGGCCAATTATGAGTTTGACCTAGTGATGAGTGAGCATAGGATGGTGAATGTGATAAAGAACATTATGAGATTGACACGTGAGGCACAATATTACATGACATTGTATGAGGCAATAACTCTAATTAAGTGATGTGCTCCTTCATTCTAGGCCAGTTCTTCACACTTAGTGCATCGGACCACCAGGGCCACTGAAAATGCAACCATGATATTTGAATCATGAAATATATAGAGGATTTTTTTGTATTGCAACTCATTCTTGCCCCATGGACCCACATGTTATATTTATTTTTTGACATGGACTCCATGTGGATGATTTATATTATTTATATTATTTATATATATGTGATGAGATTTTAGATGATGTGATGGACTGTATTTGGACATTGATGATGTGATTATATTAATTTGATAAGAGTGACATGTGATTTTTGATTATATGATGTAATTAGATTAGGTGTGATGTGATAGACTTATAAGAATGTATGATTTAGATGGTTGTGACGTATTGAGATAGATATATGAGTGTCAATAAATTTACTTATGATGTGTTTAGATGGATTTTTATTAGATACATTATGGTTCTATATGTATAATGATGAACTAGGTTAGCATGATTTTATGATGGAGATAAGTATGTGTGGATTTGTTTATGGGTAAAATTAGAAATTAATTTTGATGTAGTATACCCATCACACAAAATTAATCATCCACCTTGCCTCTATAATCCCTATATCCCACTCCATAAATGGAATAAATAAGATCATGCATTATTAGATTCCCCTTTGTATGCAACATCATATGCCACACATACCAAGGTCTAACACCATAATCCAAAAGTCATAAATCATGATCAAATCATCTTTGATACCATAAGTCAAAGTCAAGACAAGTCAAATCATCAGCTTAGTCAAAAAAATTCTTCTCCTAGTTAATCCCAAAATTAGGCACTAAGGGAATGTCAAAGTCAAAATAATCATCATCTATCAAGTCAAAAATCAATTATCCCTGGTGAATCTCAGAATCAGGCACTAAGAGGCAATCAATATCAAATCCAATCAATAAATATAGTCAAACTTAATAATCATATGGTCAACCATCCTCCTAATGTTTGGATCAAAGAATCAACAAATCAAAAGGTCTTGGATCCCTTAATCTCATGGCACCAATATACATAATCCCCTCCACCATATCCAATGGTGTATGTGACTATTGAACCCTATTTTTACTCCCCATCTCATCATATCATTTGTCATGATCATATTTCTTATTCACATCCTCTGTCCCATCATCACTCTATACCATATCTCAAATCCTAGGCAACATTGTCCCTCATAGTGGTTACAAAGACACCTAGATAACACATTTATAGGATGATAAACTAGGAATTAATAAAGGCCACCAAGACTTTAATATATCTCCAAAATAGGTGTTGGTTAAAGATCCAGGCAGTATCGACAATCTTACATCTCGCCCTTCTTCATTAAATCAAGATGCCCAAAACAAAACATTCATCCAATGGTGAAAATTGATATTTTGGCACCTTGGGTAGGTACTATGATGAAAAGCAGTTTTTGACATCATTGTAAAATAAATCTATGTTCGCATTGTACCTCAACACTTGGGGCTAAAAACCATCCTTTTCCAATCCATCCATACTTGTTTCCTCCCTCGTTAACCTTGTCTATATTACCAATCCACGTCTATCTTATCCCTTAGTCTAACCCATCACCTACCAACATTCCCTCTTATCTTGACCTTCGTAAAGGAGTGGAAGTTGCCTTGAGAAATATTATGGAATCATCTTGGCATATTCTCTAATGGACACCTATGCAACTCAACATCTAGTTTCTTCATGATTTGGTCCTTGTCCATCCCTAGTCCTTTCTTCCTTGGTCCCCATCCCCTTTTCTACATCACCCCCATCCTTCTATCATCACATTCATCATTCCATCCATTCTTATCTTGGTTTCTAGGCTTGGTTTTCCCTTTGCTAGTAACCCCATCTATATAGTGTACATACTATTCCAAAAATCCCTAAAAATTGACATATTCTAAAAAATCATAAAAAAT
This sequence comes from Torreya grandis, assembly GCA_037957365.1. Lineage (NCBI taxonomy): Eukaryota > Viridiplantae > Streptophyta > Pinopsida > Cupressales > Taxaceae > Torreya > Torreya grandis. The sequence goes on from JARHVA010000212.1 coordinate 5,314,239, forward strand.
ATAAAATTTGAAAAAGCCAAAAATAATCTTGAGTGTCTTGTCTTATGCCTAAACCCCTAGTTGCATCCATCTTCAACACATCATAAACCACCTCTAATACCCATCCCATATATCCCATTATCCCTATCCCCATCCCAAATGAACATCCAATATCCATCTCCTATTTTCCCATTCATCATCCTTAGATATTATATTTCATCCTAAAACCAAATCTTGGTGGTCACCCATCCCTCTATGTCTTCCTCATATTTTGACTAGGAATTATCAACATACACAACCTTGTCAAATAATTTAGTCTAGCACCCATCACTTCATATCATTGCCTCTCCATACCTAGTACCCATCCAATCACTTTTTTGCTAGTATGGAAGGTATTTGATCCCATCATATTCTAATCCTCTTTCTAGATTGGACTCTTGCAGGGTTTTATCTTTTGGTAACCCTTGGTCATCTAAATAATCCTCAATTTGACCACTCTTAGATTTGATTTTTAGGCTACACTAGTATCCAAACCCTCATTCCCAATCATCACACCTCATAATTTATTTTCTCCTCTTTATCCAAGTCTTAATCATAATCGTTAGTCATCCTACCCAACTCCAAGTCTATCCTAAGTCCACAATCACATCATGTTCATTTTAGCCATCATCTAATCACCTATCCCATCATTAGACAAGACACAATGACATTATATGTAAATACTTGTGTGTATTGATAGCTTGTGTTGTTTGACTTGTTTGCATCATGTATATATCTTGTTTTTCTTATGTTTTATTTGCATCATGTCTCTTTTTGTCTCTTGGGAAATGAATGAGGATGATATGAGGTCACCAAAACTACAATAATGCTTATAAATTCCCTCAATGATGTAGAGTTTGCTATTTGTCCATGCACTTTGGTAAAATATCCTCTTGAGCATACTTACATCATAGGGAAAGATGTCAAGTGTTATATTTAATGCATTGCTTAGACTATGATGAGCCTTATGATAGCTATGATGGCTTGATCACCTACTCATCTCATCATCCTTATTTCCATCGCTAATCTAATCCTCTTGATCCATTCAACTAACCTCGAATATTTTATCTCATTTTTTGAGTCATATCCTTTAATTAATAACATCATTTTCTAATCACTAATCATCATCATCTTTTATCCCCTAGTCATAACTACATCGGACTGAGGTATTTTTAGATTATATAGGTAACACTTGGCCACTTTTTAGTGCCCAAAGATAGCTCAACCACTATCTCCTCTTTCCTCATCATATATCATCACATCTCTCTCATCTTTCATCATCCTCAAGTCTTACATGAATCTAATATTTTAGCTATAATATCAATCATTCATATGATCAATCACCATTCTCATGATCATCTCCCTAATCTTTTCATTAATTGTTTGCACCTATCGATTGCGCTAGATATATCAAAACATCCATATTTTTCTCCCATCATCACTGATTGGTCAATTTATCATTTATCACCCCCTTACATGTGTCCTTGTTAGGGGCATTATCACTATTAATCACATTATGGCTCATGGATTTGACTATATTAAAGCCTAATTATTCCCCTAGTCACTCAATGATATCATTTATTCTCTTTCATCTCAATCATCATGTCACTTAACTTTAGCTTTGAGCTATAGCCATCATTAATATTATCCAATCCTTGTCTATCCTAGCCTATAGCTCTCCCTTACATGCATCCTTATTTTGGATATGTCTAAAGCTTGCAACATGAGATACAATGAGAATCAAGATATCATCACCAGACACCTTTATATAGAGAGTTGGTTTAGAGTTACACCTTTTGAAACTAGACTCCCTAAGGTATGTATCTATCTTCATATACCAAGCTTGAGGAGCCTCTTTAAGCCCATACAAGGACTTGATCAACCTGAAAACAAGATGTTCCTTACCAAGAACCTAAAATCCCTACGGCTGAACCATGTAGACTTTCTCCTCCAAATCCCCATTCAAGAAAGCAATCTTGACATCCATTTGGTGCACCTGCCATCCAAACTGAGCAATAATAGCAACAATCAAATGAAAAGTTACCATCTTTGTAGTAAGAGCAAAAGTCTCCTCATAATCAACCCCTTCCTCTTGTGCATAACCTTTTACAACAAGTATGGCTTTGTGTTTGTCTAAAGAACCATCTACTTTGCATTTTACCTTGTAAATATATTTACAACCAATGGATTTCTTTCCTGCTGGTAGCTCCATGAGCTCTCTAGTCTTATTTTTCATCAAGGAATCATATTCCAATGGCATGGTTGATTCCCACTCATGCTTCCTTTTGGATTTTGAAAAATAATTAGGCTCAAATACATGTGAAATATCAATTGTTAGAGCAAAATTGTCATGCTCACCTCTATTACCAAATTGCTTTCCTGATCTCAATCTTCTTTCTTGTTAGTATATATGAAGTCATTATTCATAGGTGACATGGCAGTGGGGCCCAAGTGGTGGGCCCATTGTGGGACCCAGGTGACTGGACATATGAGGTGGCATAAGTGGGACATGGCATGACCCACAAAGCATCTTGCTTTGTTGAAAAATGAGGAGAGAGGAAATGGGATGCCATTTTCTAGTATCACATGTGTTTGACCTGGGAAGCAAGTCAACCAAGTCAAAAGGCAAAGAATTTTTAATTCTTTGGCACATGTGTGTGGATTTTCATGTTGGAGGATAATCATGAGATTTGATTCCATTTATTAACCCCATGTGAAGGTGGCATGTAATTCTTTTTGACACCTTGTTTTTCTTCATGAGGTGAAAGTCAAAGTGAGTTTGGTGGAGGATAACCTCATCAAATTCCAAGTTGATTTAGCCCCACATGAGCAAAGTCATATGCCAAATAGTGTTTCCACCTAAGGGTGGCTTATTTTTCTTCCATCCCCTTCTTTTCCTCTCTCCATAAGTCATCCATTATAATTTCTATAAAATGAGGACATTTGAGAGGTTTTAGTTAGTGGTGGAAGTTGAGAAAATAAGTCATTATTTTCTAGTTTGTAAAGCTTGTATGCTTGAAAGATAGCATTGGATAAGGAGAGGGTGTTTAAGGAGAAAGTTTTTTGTTTTAGGTCTTGAAGTTAATAGAAAGTTACATATGGCATTTGACCCATAGTTTTTCCCTGCATCTTGCAAGGTTTCCACGTAAACTCCCTATGTAATGTGTTACTCCTATTTTTGATTTTATAGCTATTATTTCCACATTTATTTTCTTGCACACGTATTGGATTTATTCCTAATATTATTTCCACACCTTGTGGCAAGTCTCCCTCTTTTAGTGCTTCCATTTTGGTAGAATAACACTTTGGCTTCTTTGGTTGATATGTTGGAACCTCACAATGACCTACATCAATTCCCTCCCTAGAATGTGATTCCACTAATGAACTAGAATCTTGCTCAACTTTCACACCACAACTTATAATAGAATCATTAGGAGAAAATAATGACTCAATATCATAAACTTTACCAGTTGTTGTGAAGTATGACATCTATTCATTTACTAAGACATCTCTATTTACCACAACTTTGTTAGTAGAAACATCAAGTAATTTGTAGGCCTTTGATTGATCATTGTACCCAATAAACATGTATGCTTTAATTTTTACATCCAAGTTACTTCTCTTTTGACTAGGAATAATTGCAAAATCTACCTAACCAAAAATTTGGAAAGCACTTACATCTGGAGTTTGACCTGACCAATCCTCCTTTGGAGTCTTATTCTCCAATGCTTTTGTAGGACTTCTGTTGAGGATATACACCATCATATTCACTACATCTACCCAATATTTATATGGGACATTTCTTCTTTGGAACATACAATGAGCCATGTCCATCACCATCCTATTTTTCCTTTTCACAACTCCATTTTTCTGTAGAGTGTAACGGGTAGTTTATTGTTTGTGTATGCCTTTAGTGGCACAAAACTTCTTGAACTATCTTGAGATGAACTCACCCGCAATATCCATTTTAAAATATTTCATTGACCTTCCTACCTATTTTTCAACCATATCTTTCCAAGTAAGGAAGTTATAAAAATAATCAGATTTATTCACTAGAAAGTATACCCAATTTTTCTTAGATGAATCATCAACAATCAACAGAAAATAATGGGCTCTTGAAGGGGTAGGTGTCTATATTAGACCTTAAAAATCCACATGTACTAGATCCAATACTCCCTTAGCTCTTAAAGCTTTACCAACATCAAATTAATGTCTAACTTACTTCCCCAACTAACATCTAGTACATACATGATGACTATCCCCTATAGAAGAAATCCCCTTAACCATCTTAGTCTTGTTTAATGTAGTCAAATACTAGAAATTTAAATGCCCATACCTTTCATGCCATAGTGAACTTGTGTTCTCAACCACTACAAGTATACATTCCTTTTCCCTTTGTGGATCTATAAGCTTATACAAGTATTTATCACCAATCCTAACAACAATAATATTGTTATCTTTGGTAGTGATTAAACATTGTTGGCCTTGAAGCTTTACAACAAAATTAGATTGTGAAGTGATCTCACTAATGAAAAGTAAATTTTTATTCATGTCTGGCACATGCCTAACATTCTTAAATGTATACCAAACTACACCATTAAAATTTATTTGAAGATTACCATATCCTTTCACAAAATGAGACGTACCATCTCCCAAAGACATAGAATCATTATTACTATCATTTTCAACAAGATCCACATCCCAGTCCTTATGGCATGTATAATGGTGAGATTCCCCTGAATCAAATTACTAAGCTCGATCTATCACAAAATTACAACTGGAATCCATAAGAGAAAAATTAGGGGATGACTCATTGCCTTCACCTTCAACTACATTCACATGATGAGATTTCTTTTTAGGTTTATCTATATCCTGTTGTTTTTTCCTACAATCTTTCTTAAGGTGACCAATTTACTTACAGTAAAAACATTTCCACTTAGATATCTTATTAGAACCACTTGTGAAGTTTTTGTCAGAGAAATATTAGATTTACCAAACTACTTATCCTTTCCCTTAATGAAGAATGCACTCTCTATAGAAGTATATGTAAACAACACTATCTACTCCTGCCATCTCTCCTTCTAGAATAACAATGTGGATAACTTTTCAAAGTCCAAAGTCTGTGTCTCAACAATCATGTGCAAGGACTCTACAAATGACTCAAATTAAAGTGGAAGATTCTAAATAACCAAATCAATCAAATCTTACTCATTAACATGGTTTTATACAACCTTCAACTGATCAATGATGTCCTTGATCTATAAAAAAAGCTCAAAAATGGAGCCACCTTCCTACATCTTAATACAAAATAATAAATTCTTCAAATATAATACCCTACTGGTTTTAGAAGCCTAATATTTTGAAGTAAGACTAGTCCACAAAACTGATGTAATGGTCACATTTCTGACCTCTAAAATTATATTATCTGATACTAATAGTTTTAACAACATAAAATCCTCAGAATGGCATTTATCATAATCATCATAACTAGTGGCAAGCCTTTGCTCTTTACCAAGCACTGTTTGATCAAGATTTCTATATTCACATATTGTCAAAACCATATGACTCCACAAACTAAGTGAATCTGGTAACAAGCCATTTTGACCTAGTTTTTCCAAAAAATGGATATACTAGAAAAATTATAATGACTTGACATAAAATTCCTCCTACCCACAAACTCAAATCATAACTTGGTCAATACCTCCAATTTTTAGCAAAAAACACCACACCATTTGGGAAATTTTAAATTTTCCATCTTTAAAAACGCTAAAAATAGAAAAAAACAATTTTATATGGAGATCTACAATTCCAATATAAAAAATTCCTTTTCCATCAACATCTAGATTAAAAACCTAGAAAACGGTGAAATTTTCACCTTCCAAAACTTTTCTAAGATAATTAGTCACCAGTAGGTCCCCAATAACCCTTATAAGCTAAAGTTTTGAATTATTTTAATTAAAAAATTAAAATAATAAAACTTTAAAATTAAAATTTTCATAAAATTAATTAGGTAATAAAAAAAATCCTTACCTACAAAACTTCAGATGCAGATTCTGGGAGAAATACTCATCCAAACTAAATTTCGTCAGTTCCTATCATCTCCTCTTAGAAAATTAAAAAAATTAGACCCCTCACTCACCAAAAATAATGCCTGAATGAAAATCTGGTCACTTTTCAAATTGAAGAGAAATGGCCTCCTAAAAAACACAATAAAAATAAAAATACACCTATGAGCCTCTTATGCTACCTCCTACCACTTTTTATTTGTTGAGACGGGTCTCATTATGCTTCTCTCCTGATTATTGGCTTTCTCGATGGTCATAGGAAAAAAAATCTCTTCACAGCTCTCCACCAGGTGCTTCATGCTATTCCCTGACAAGACCGCTCATCTCTTGCTCCATAGGCTCCCTCCCAAGCTTCATATACCGTAAGATCTAATACCATATTAGATTTAGAAAAGATATTGAGAAATCTCAATATAATTAACCAACATACTCAACAATACATGAGAGGCTTATTAAATAATCAAAAGAGCCACCCCCAAAAATAGGGGTAAATAGAGGGTGGGCGCAACCACAAGCATCGGGTAGTGTAAAATAGCTAAGCCCGTAAAAACAAACTAACCTATTAACCCAAGTGGTTAAAATAACTAACCAAGGTGCATAGATAATATAACTTAGTCAATAACCCAAGGTATTTAGAATAATATGCTAACACATGTTATGGCTGATTCTCCCTTGGGATGTGTCAACTATCATGACAAATTTGTCTCTACTCCCTATATATGTCTTTGCCAAGGGCATCATCAATCTATAACTCATTGCTCAAATTTGAATTCATCTTCTTCATCATCTATCTTAACATCTCTCATCCCATCCCCTTATCTATTCATTACATCCCACCCCTTGTTTCCTCTTTTGAGTGGCCATCTATTTCATTCTTCTTCGCATGTCCCCTTGAGGTGGAATCATATCCATTAACATCACAACTACTAACATTCATCCATGAAATGGTTTCTATTTGAAATACCATTGCTCACTCCATTTGTAATGCTCTTTCAAAGAGGGGGGAAATATATGAACATAAATTCACTCGCTTTATTAAACATCACTAATAATATTAATATTCGACACTAATTTTGCTTATCTAATTTATTCCCTCTAACCTCACTAATTTATCACTCCTTTCTAATCATTCATCTAAAATCCCCTTCATTTATCTTCATTTACTAATCTTATTCCTGTCCCACTTCATTAATTTTTGTAATCTTATCCTAATCCCTAGTTATCTATTATTTAAGACTTTTAAATTCCCATAACCTACCTACTAGCCTATTCTTAGGCTCTCCTACACCCTTAGTCCCTATTCACTCACCTAATCCCTATGTAATCCCCTATCTAATCCTAATTAACTCCTAAAAATATTATAGAATTTTTCAATTCTAGAATCCTCTCTATTCTTACCCTCCTTCTCTAGAAGCCTCTAAATCTAGAGGCTTCCAAGGAATTTTAAATTCTTTTTAATTCTCCACCCTTGATCTCCATAATCTAACTTTGAATTTCAACCATTGATTATTCTCTCCTCTAAACAACTCCACTCCTCCATGGAAGCTAGCTAGCAAGTCCATGTCCAACTCTTGAAGTAATCAAGACCATCCTTAAGTCTATCATCAACAATCTATGATCAAGCAATCACCATGTCCAAATACTAAGTCTAAGGTAATCAATCCAATCTTTTTTTTCTTGATCTATTTAATCATGGTTTGAAACATTTAACTTTAGGACTATACTGCTGATTTGAATGGTTTATTCATCTAGTTGCATTTAGTCCTAATGGCTCTAGACCCTACTTAGGTAGTTTATTTTTAGGTTGAATTATATAGTTAATCCATTATGCTCAAATTTCATATTATATTTTCGTGTATACAATGTTAATCAGTTAGAAATATTTTTTGATTCAAACATGATTGTTAACCAGATTAGAAATAAATATCAACGTAAACTCACTTACTTGAAGAAGTAGAAACATAAAACATGATATTTTATCGATTCCTTTGAAACATTCAACATCAAGGCCATCTCAAAGGAAGGAAACCATATGTTAGATTTATTGGTAGCTTTAGGTGCCAATATTGCATTGCTCCGAAAATCCAAAATGCAAAAATTCTCTTTAGAGTTGGTCCCTTGTCCCTCTATCACAAATAATATGGAAAACTTCCAAGTATTTGAGGATGATAAACACATTATACAATTCATGAGTAGTTCTAAAGCCTTTAAATATCAGTTAAAAGATAAGCAAGATGTTGAGCCCTTGCACATTAAGTATATAGGAGAAGATAATGTCTTACAATTGAAGAAGAACCACATTCCTCTGGGGATGATCTTCCTAGAGCAAAATTTCAATGTAGATCCACAAACTCAAAATCAAATATTTGATGGTGGAGCTTTATCTTATTATAATGCCCAGTTACTGACAGGGGTGTGGGGGGGCAATGCCCCCCCTACTAGGGTCACCATGGGGGTCCAGGGTAGTAAATCTAGACTGTTCACTATTAGGTCATATATTTAATGGTAGAAATTATGTTTATGCATTTTTACCCTAATATGTAACCCTCCTTTTATACGAGTGTATTGTAATCATGGTGGCATATTCTGTGTGAGTGAAGAGGATATTATAGTGGATGTATTCTAGGTTTTTTCCTTCATATGTTGGATTAAATAATAAGAAGGACTAGTTGTTTCTATGTAGACGTAGCCCATATTAGGTGAACCACATTAAATTTGTGACTCTATTGTGTTATATTTTTTACATTTTATTTACGTATTTAATTTATTAATATTATTCTTTATTCTATATTCCTAAAAACTGGTGTCAGAGTCAGAGGTTTATCTGGTAGATAAACTCATAGGAAAAGAGGGTTCTTAGTTCAAGTGGGAGAAATGGTAGAAGAAGGAAAGTTTAAGGTCAAGAAGTTCAACTTCCAAAGCTACCTGCTATGGAATATGCAAATGGAGGACTATCTATATCATAAGGATCTTTTCCTACCATTGGGCAGAATAGCAAAGACGTTGATGACTATGAAGGATGAAGATTGGAAAGTTCTTGATAGAAAGGCACTAAGAACAATATGACTGTGCTTGGAAGCATCAGTGACCTTCAATATTTTAAAATAAAAGACAACATCAGATGTGATAAAGGCATTAGATAGAGTGTATGAAAAAACCTTAGTCTCCAATAAGGTATTTCTTATGAAACATTATTTTAATCTAGAAATGTTAGAAGGTGGGTCTATTGCTAATCATTTAAATGAATTTAACATGGTCACAAATTAGTTAAGCTCAATAGGAGTAAATTTTGATGATGAGGTTAGGGCTCTTTTTATTCTGTACTCATTATTAGAAAGCTAAAATGGCTTGGTCATATATGTAAGTAATTTTGTCTCTGGTTCAAACACTTTAAAGTTTGATGATGTTATTGGTGTTATTATTAGCAAGAAAATATGATGGAAAAGCAAAGGTGAGACATTAGGTAATGATTTAACTATGGAGAACAGGGAAAGACAAAAAGATAGAGGAAAGGGCCTAGGGAATCATGGTAAGTCTAAGAAGGGCATATCTAAATCTAGAGGAATGTTGGTGTGCTATATCTACGGGAAGAAAGGACACCTAAAGAAAGATTATTGGTTTCAAAAAGAGAAAAAAGGAGATGGATAACAAGATAAAAATCAAGAAGAAAATGTATCAGGTGATGTGTTATAAGATGATTTAATCCTTTCTTTAGATAACATTGATGATTCTTGGGTGTTAGATTTAGGGGCTTCATTTCATGCTACACCCCATAAAAAATATTTTCAAGACTATGTTCAAGGTGATTTTGTGAAGGTTTAATTAGGTAATGGTGAACCCTATAAAATTGTGGGAAAGGGTAAGATACCGATAAAACTATAGAATGGAAACAAATGGTTGTTGAAAGAGGTGAGACATATTCCTAGGTTGATAAGAAATGTAATTTTAGTAGGGCAATTAGGAAGTGAGGGTTACACAGTTACATTTACAAAAAAATTGTGAAAGGTCACTAAAGGATCATTGGTAATACAAAAAGAGAGAAGGTAGGTAGATTATATTTATCTAATGGTAATGTTGACTCTTCTATTGTTTTAGCTTCTAAAGAATTGGATACAAAATTATGGCACCACAGACTTGGGAAAATGAGTGAGAAGGGGATGTAATTTATTCATGTAAAGAATTTATTACCAAAATTGAAGAAGGTGGATTTGGATTTCTATGAGCACTATGTGTATGGAAAATAAAAGAGAGACAGATTTCTCAGAGTTGGGAAGACAAAGAAAGATGAAAAGTTAGAGCTTGTGCATACAGATGTATGGGGATCGGCTCATGTATCATCCATTGGTGGCTCTTCTTATTATGTTACTTTTATTGATGATGCAACTAGAAAATATTGGTTTTATTTCATATGAAAAAAAATTGATGTTTTTTTATACTTTTAAGAAATAGAAAGCTTTGGTTAAGAATGAGATAGGAAATAAGTTGAAGTGTGTCAGATCAAACAATGGAGGTGAATACTATAGTAAGAAATTTGATAATTATTCTTCATCTCATGGGATTCATAGAGAGAAGATGGTTCCAAGAATACCACAACAAAATGGTGTGTCAGAAAGGATGAACCAGGATAATCATAGAGCGTGTAAGGAGCATGAGATTACATGTAGGGTTGCCCTTGAAATTTTGGGTAGATGTTGTGGATACTATTATTTACTTAATAAACAGAGGGCCGTTAAGTGTTTTTTCTGGTGGCATTCCAAAAGAAGCATGGACAGAAAAAAAAAGGTAGATTATTCTTTTTTAAAGACTTTCGGTTGTGAATCATTTGTCCATATTGATAAAGAAAATAAAACCAAGATTGAAGCAAAATCAAAGAAATGTATTTTTATTAGATATGGAGATAATGATTTTGGTTACCATTTATGGGATTTATAAAATCATTAGGAGTAGAGATATGATATTTAATGAGAAGGTCATGTAGAAATATTAGTTGAAAGGAAAGAAACAAGAAAAGCCAAATATTGAATATGTAGTACTTGATGAAATCACTAGAAATGAAATATCAAAAGTACCAAAAAATTAGAATGTACAACAAATACTTCAAACTCTTGGAAGTGTAGTTAGAATATCTACCAAAGGAAGTAGACTCCTTGAATGATACTCTCCTTCAATTTATTATTTATTATTGATTGATGGTGGTGAGCCAAAAAGTTGTGAAGAAGCAATGCAGGTAGAAACTAGAAAGAAGTGGGAGCAAGGCATGAAAGAGGAGACAGACTCTTGCTACATAACTAAACATGGTATTTGGTTTAGTTTCGTGTAGGTAAAAGATAATTATAGAATAAATGAGTTTATAGGTTGAAGGAAGAATATGGAGGCAAAAAGAGGTACAAGGCCAGACTTGTTGTAAAGGGGTTTGCACAAAAGAAATGTATAGATTTTGATGAAGTATTTTCTCTAGTAGTTAAAATGAATTCTATAAGAATTGTTTAAGTTTGGTAGCAATAGAATATTTTCACCTTGAATAGTTAGATGTGAATACTACATTCCTTTATGGTGACTTAGAGGAAGAAATATATATGGAGTAGCCACAGGGATATGAAGTCAAAGGTAAGGAGAAAATGGTGTGTGGGTCGAAGAAGAGTTTGTATGGCTGAAAGCAATCTCCAAGATAGTGGTATTTAAAATTTGGCATGTTTATGATAGAACAAGGTTATAATTGATGTCATTATGACCATTGTGTTTACTTTAAGATATTAGATAATGGTAGTTATATTATCTTGTTATTGTATGTAGATGAGATGCTTGTTGCAAGGTCTAATAAGTATGATATAAATGAACTCAAAAGAAAACTAGAAGATTCATTTGAAATAAAAGATTTGGGTGCTGTAAAGTAAATCCTTGGTATGGTAAAAACAAGAGACAGGAGAAATAGAAAATTGACATTGTCTCAAGAAGAATACATCAAGAAGGTGTTAGTCAGGTTCAATTTGCAAGATGTAAAACTAGTAAGTAAATCTTTGGGAGGGCACTTAAAATTAATCAAAGAATAGTGTCATAAAATGTAGGAAGAAATCAATTACATATACAAAGTGCTCTATGCTTCAACAATTAGAAATTTAATTAATGTTATGTTGTGCACTAGACCAGACATTGCTCATGAAGTGGGAGTTATTAGCAGGTTTATGAATAATCTAGGAAAAAAGCAATGGGATGTAGTCAAGTAGATTCTCAAGTACTTGAGAGGAACCAATAATAGATATTTGTGTTATGAAGGGTCAAATATTAACTTACAAGAATATGTTGATGCATACATGGCTAGAGATTTAGATGGTAGGAGGAGCACCACATGTTATGTATTCAATGTTGGTGACATAGTAGTTAGTTGGATTTCAAAATTGTAAAAGATAGTTACTTTGTAAACTACAAAAGTAGAAATGTTGCAATTACAGAAGTAAGCAAGGAGATGATATAGATGTAGTGGTTCATAGAATAGTTGATACAAAAGCAAAAAGATTGTAGGTTGTGTAGTGATATCTAGAGTGTGATTCATTTCGTAAAAAACTCAACATTCCACTCAAGAACCACACATATACAACTCAGGTATCACTTCATTCATTTATTTTTGGAGGATGGTCAACTGAAGTTTGAAAAGATCCATATGAGTTAGAATCCTATAGATATGCTAACAAAGGTAGTTGGTAAAGAGAAGATGAAGAGTTGTTTAGCTTTAATAGGTCTTTAAGGATAACAAGGAAGATGAGAAACATGTCAGAGTCAAAGTTCAAAGAAAAATCCAAGGAAGAGTTATAAAGGTCGAGTTAAAACAATCAATCTCCAAGTGGGAGATTGTTGGATGGTAGATCCTCATCTTATTATAATGCCTAGTTCTCGATAGGGGGTGTAGGAGGGCAACACCCCCCACTAGGATCACCATAGGAGTCCAGATCTAACCTAGACCATTCACTATTAGGTCATAGTTCTAATGGTAGAAATTATGTTTGTGCATTTTTGCCCTAATATATAACCCTCCTTTGATATGAGGAAATTGTAATCATGGTGGCATACTATGTGTGGGTGAAGAGGATATTGCATTGGATGTATTGCAAGTTTTTTCTTTCATTTTTTGAATTGAATAACTAGAAGAACTAGTTGTTTCTATGTGGACATAGCCCATATTGGATGAACCATGTTAAATCTATGTCTCTACTGTGTTGTGTTTTTTGCATTTTATTTATGTCTTTAATTCATTAAGATTGCTCTATGTTATATATTCTTTAAAAAAATCAAGTTAAAGCAACTGAATCTAATTTTATTAAGGAATTTATGAGCACTGACCAACATCCCCAGTATGTGAACATTGTTTTGAGTTGCACTGAAAGTGAGAAATTGCTAATAGAATACAAGGACATGGTCACCTAGACATATGAAGATTTGAAAGTCTTCAACCCCAGGGTCATCACACATACCATTCAATCAAAACCTTAACATAAGCCCTTCAAATAGAGATAGAGGCCAGTAAATACAATTCTATAACCTCTCATTCAAACAAAAGTAGAAAATTTATTGGATGTTAAGATTGTATTTTCAATCAGGCATTCCACCTAGGTATCCAACTTAGTACTAGTGAGAAAAAATAATGGAGAAATTATACTCTATGTTGACTTTAGAAATCTAAATAGAGCATCATAAAAGGATAACTATCCTTTTTCCCTAGATGAGGTAATTTAAATAGTGAGTGGATATGAGATGATGTTATTTTTGGATGGATTTTCAACCTACAATCAATTACTAGTAGAAGCACAAGATAGAATGAATATTGCCTTCACCACTAAGTGGGGAACGTTTGTACATAAAAGGATGCCTTTTGATCTAATCAATACAGGGGCAACCTTATAGAGATCTATGGACTTTGTCTTTCATGGACTTGTTGGCAAATGCATCATCATCTATATAGATGTAATGTATTCCAAAGAAAGAGTTGATCATGCAGATCATCTATAGAGAGTGTTTGATAGGTGCATGGGATATAAAGTATCACTCAATCTAAAGAAAAATATCTTTTGAGTCAATAAAGGAAATATGTTAGGCTATGTCATCACTAAAGATGGGATCTCCATTAATCTAGAATAAATTTATGCCATTTTCAAGTTGACACTTCTTAACACAAGAAAGAGTTGAAGTCTTTCTTTTGTAAGGTAAATTTTTTAAGGAATTTTATTTCTAGATTTTTAGAGATTGTCAAGATATTGAAGGTTATGTTGAATCAAGATGCCAAAATAGAATGGATAGTAGAATCCAAAAATAGATTTTTAGGAAATCAAGATTGCCATTGCTCAAGCTCCAGTTAAGATCAGACTAGACTTTAATAAGTATTTATATTTTTATTCATTTACCTCAGAACACACTATATCAACTGTACTCACATAAAGGTAGAGGACAGTGAACATCCAATTACCTTCATGAGTACCAATTTAAAGGATGCAGAGTTAAATACTCAATGATAATAAAATAGATATATGCACTAATCAAAGCTATGAAAATGTTTAGGAATTACATTCTAAGAAATAAGACATATTCCATCACTTTAGACCCAAATGTTAATCTCACGCTTTGATAGAATGAATTGGGAAAAATAAGAGGTAAGTGGATGGATAAATTACAGGAGTTTGATCTTGAAATCAGTAGCCAAGATGGTAAAAGGCCAGGGTATCATCCATCTCATGATTGAGAATAATATATGCATTTGTATTGAGCAAATCAATGAGACTCAAGTAGATGGTGGTGAATGGTATGCTTAAATCATCTATTATTTTATAATAGGTACATGTTTTCCTAAGCTAAATAGAGAGCAGAGGCGAGCCCTTAGGCTCAAATTAGCCTGCTATATAATCAAGAATGGATTCCTATATAGAAATAACTATGAGGGCATATATTTAAGATGTGTTTAAAAATAAGAAGTTGCAGACATCTTGGACAATCTACATCATAAGATAGGTAGTGGACATCCCTCAGGCAATGCAACAGCCCATAAAATTTTGAATATGGGATACTACTGGCATATAATTTTCAAATATGCTCACAACCATGTTAGGATCTGCCATGAGTGCCAAGTGTTTGGAAAAAGGGAAGTGAATGTTTTCATGCCACTACAACTAGTCATTGAAGGACACCCTTTTTCTCTCTTTCTATACTTTTTATAACTTAAATAAATAAAGTGGGCTTGGGAGATTTGTACCCTTGAAATGAATTACTTATATCTTTAACTTATTCTAAGTTTGAACTTGAACCTACGATATTATTGCCTTTAAATTTAACATTTTCTCAAGAACTTTATTTCTTGGTTCTAGGTAAAAACCCTTCCCTTAACTATGATCTACTTCTATTTCTTAACTGTTCTACCTTTGGATCATTGCTTCCAACATCTTCTTTCTCATCAGGCATTTTCTAATATTTCATGTACCTTATTATTCCAGCAAATTCCATGTCTTCTCTCAGCAACCTTTCTTCTCTAGCATCTTTTTATTGCATTTCTACAACTCTGACACTTTTTTCTCTACTTTAAGTCTTATTCACAGTTACTTCTAGGTCTTTTATCTAATTCCACCTTCTTTTCTATTTTAGTTCCCTTTTTAGTCCTAGAATTTTCTTCTCATTTTAAGTCTTTTCACCTTCCATTTTTTGAGATCAAGTTCAAATTCATTTTACTTAGCTCTTTGGCCTTCACTTCCTCCCGTACACACCCCCTGGTGCCCAAAGTGACTACTCCATGTTGGTTTTAGTAGGCACCATGGCCCTTTAAACAACTAACATCTTTACCAATAAAGGTAGTCACTGTAAAAAATTACCTCTGATTCTTTGGACAAACTATCTTGTGTAGTTTCAAAATCTATTCATCCTTGTACTATGAACTTGATAATATAACTATTGATTATAATCTTTATCTAATAATCTACTACTCGAGACTAATTAGTATCTTGGTTGTGTAATACTTTTAATTTTTCCTCGGTCTAGACTATAAATTTTTTCTCCTCAAATTGAAATAATTGTATTCTAATCTAGATATCCATGTAGCTAACAATTTAGGCAACTTACACCAGAGAATTTCATAGATTTTGCCATACATGTGTTCTTGTATAATCCCTATGTATTTTTTCTGACTCTCCATGCTTCTTCTTGCACAAAGTTATGTATTCTCTCATCTAACCATCTTTCTATGTCTCTCTGCCCTAGTAACCATCTCAACATATTTCATCTAAATAAGTTCCATGCTCATTGCACATTAATAGCATAAGTTCCTGGAAATACTCCAAAACATGTTATTTACAAGGATAGCTTGTGCACTAGAGAGTAAAATAGGAGGTAGAAGAGACTATAGTATTACATATCATCTATGATATACAAAAATGCACCTAAATAATAAGAATAACTTAGTTGCTAATAAAAGGTTGAACATAACTGTTATAACATTCGATAAATAGATTAAAGTAAAAAAAAGTACTCATTGCGCATTAGTCATATATAAAAGAAGATTAGGAAAAACCATAAAATAATTATTCTATTAATCTCTATCAACACATCAAAACCATATTCTATTATAAAAAATTGTTATATAAAGTCTTTTACAATCTATTGTCTCTTCACATTCCATCCTTTCGAGATACAAAAAGAAAGAATCTTCGCATTCTTCTATTGCCCAATTAGGCTTATAAAGTTGAATGCATAAAAAATTTATACAAGAGACAACATCATATACTTCTCACAAGTGTCCTTCTATTATACTTTATGAGTTTACCATGCTTCATTATTCATCCAACAAGTACTCTTGTTTTTCATTTATTGTAATATTAATCAATAGTTGTACTTTCTATTTTTATCATATCTCAACATTTAAATTCAAAATATTGTTTATCTAAGTTTTCAAATTAATTGGCCTATAATAGATCTATTTATCACCCTTGTGCTTATTCATTTATATATTATTAACCCTATACTATATTGATTCATCTCAATTCTGGGTTAAATATTTGGTAAACACATCGATTTATGCAAACCCTAACTTATCCTAGGATATTCATCCTCTTAAGGTTTTTAATTTTTTTTTTTTAGTTTTACTCTATTATTTGTATGCAACCTAGGTGTAGTCCTATATTATCTGATGTTTCTATCTAACACCTAGAGATTCTTCATTTTCCACTTAAGATGGCTCAAACAAATGAAGAAACCAATATTTTACCTAATGAAGATGCAAATAAAGAAACTAAACCACATACTGAAGAGGTTATCTTATAAGATGATTCTAATCACAAAAAAGATGAATCTAGTGAAAACAATGAAAATTAATAAATAGACCAAGAGCAAGTACAAGCTCTTGCTATGTTTTAACACCTATCTGGTAAAACCCAAATGATCTTAATGAGATGCTAAGAGTAATATTAGAAACTAAAAAAATAAAAAAAGTGTAGATGAATAACCAGGTCCATATATTTATCATGTTATTAGAGATATGGGTCATCCCCATATACCAATAACCCTACCCATGATCACATCACCACTTCATACTTATAATTGGGACACGAGATATGTGTTTACATATTTGTTCTCTGAAACTACTATTGATACATCTTACATGGAAATATTAATACTTCAACCCAATTACCACTTTCAATGCATATATCCACTCAAACTATGGCTGCACCTCCTTTGGTGACTTCTCAAACTTCAAACCTAAATGATCAAGATGTGCAAGATCTCATCTAAACTATAAACATTTTAAAAGCTAAGGTTACAAATATTGAACAAAATTCCATGAAATCACCTTATGTTATTGATTCACAAGAGGTGTTTCATAAACCTATTAAACCCGAAATATATTTCCACCTCTTACCAACTAGATTTGTTGTACCTAAGTTCAATTTTATGATGGAAAGGGTGATCCTAAATAACATATTCTATATTTTTATGTGGCATGCCTTTATTATGCATCCAATGATAAAATTTTGACTAAACTATTTCCAAGGAGCCTCAAGGACTATTCTCTAAGGTGGTTTTATGACTTACTAATCCAATTGGTAAAAGTATTCAAACCTCTTATAGATAATTTTTTGGCACATTTCTCTATAAATATTACAAAAACATTTTCATGTGCCCAAATTGTAAAGGTCAAACAAAGAACCAATGAACCTATCAATTAATATGTCTAAAGATACAAGATTGTCGGGGATTGTGGAACACCTGAAGCATACAATTGATTACCAAATACCAAGCAACTATAATATGCGGAAATAACCAGATTCACCAAGTAACTAGAATTCAGAATAACACAGCATATGAGAGACAATACACAACTTGTATTAACACTTTATACAGAAAAGAATACAATAAAGAAGATGCCACTTCTTCTCCACCACCTTACAGAGGTTTCCCACACCTCAAGTGAACAGTAATTCTTCTCCCCAAAGCTCTCCCTCTCACAGGTCCCAACACCCAACTCAAATACAGAGTTGGTGTTCACCTCCCGTGCTCCACGCACAACACAAGTGCTCCATGCACTCCACAAGCACTCCACGTGCTCCACAAGTACTCAAGGTACTTCAAGTAGATCTCCCATGAACCTGCAACAACCTGTAATTCAACAGACCATACTTATGGAAGGAACTTCCTTGCCTTCCTCTCTGCTCTATCCGAGTACACACCTGTACTCCAAGTAGATCCTGCCTGATACTGCTCCCTGTTGTGTTACTGTCTATATGACCTTGCACACCTGCAAATCAAACAACGGTTCTTCTCACCTGTGAACCTCGACCTTGCACACACATACACCTGCAGATCAACGATCTTACTTACCATGTAGATCTCCTATATAGGCCATGCAACTGTGACCAAGATCCTACACTCCTAAAGAACCCAGCTGGCTCTCCAATCCAGCACAACCACACCTGGTACTGAGGCACTAGGAGGAATGCACCATTGCTCTACCTCACACACAGAAGGAGCTTATAATTATGCTCTCTTACTCCCTAGCACACTTTTCCAATACAACCATGAGTCTATTATATAGATCTCATCCAAACAATAATTAGACATCTAATTACAATAATTAGATCCGCAGCTCTCAGTCTAAAAATAGATCTCTTCATGCAAACACTTGGTTCGTTAGCTAACTGTCCGTAATTAGCTCGCAGTCGAACCACACAGGCGACCGACATCGGTCCCTATCTGCCTGGAGGTGACCGACGTCGGCCGATATATGACCGACGTCAGTTGCTTCCCTTTGCTATCCTGCCGACGTCGACTGATCAGACCGACCCCAACTTCTCTGCAACTCAGCAACCTTCAGCAACCTCCTCTCCTATTTGCATCAGTGAAGCTTTTAGCTCCACAATCCTAACAATCTCCCACTTGGAGATAAACAGCTGCACTGTACCTGTACTTGTACTCTGTCTAATCTATTTCCTGGTTTGTATCCCTCTTCAAGCTCCCACCTGAAGACAACCCACCACACATCCCGTGGTGTACCACCTATCATCCGAGTATCCTGCCACATCCGAACCTACAACACCTGTAGTGAAGTCCTGACCCTGCATAGCAACACCTGCTGCCGGTCCCTCTCAAAAAACCTGAGAACCCACTTCCCCGAATTGGCTCCTAACTCTGACAGCTCCCATTGCATGGGAATACTCAGGTCTATACCAAACCTCATGTGATTTCGGACACTGTACCTGTCCAGCCCTTAGTGTGCTCTGGCTCTGCATCTCGAACCTCGCCAACACCTAATTCACATCAGCTCCCACTCGAGACAAAATCAACCTGTGATCTCCATGCCTCCCATGTCAAAGAATTCCGCTGCTCCAAACTCCTCATGACATGCCACTGAACTAATCTTACCCTTAGCTCAGCAAAACCCTGTATGTACACCCCTGCTAGCTAGCATACTATCCACATACAGCAATAGAATGATGTCATGACTCATCATCCACCTGGTAAGACAAACCACAGTAGTTACCTGACACTGACTGAAGCCATGCTTCGTCCTCCACCTGTCAAAACCTGTAACACTGTCCTGCAGCTTCCTCAAGACCATATCCCTGGTCTTCCATCTCACGTATCCGTTCTCTCTATTCTTCTACTAAGGAATCCATTCATCTCTGTGCTTTCATCCAGCTGGCAAACCTACCAAGACACCCGTCTGGTTCTGCATCATATCCCTGCCAAGCTCACACCTGTTTCCTGGATCCTTCCTGCTCTACAATCAACAACAAGTATGAAGAAGAGGAACACGAATTTGAGGGCCTACTTACGCCTTCAGTCCTCCGTATGGGTGTTTGAGACTCCTTGACAGCATGCTGTCCACCCAAAATTTGTTACAGTGACCGACCTCGGTCACCCCACAGTCTGCATCCGACCGACGTCGGTTCCATGCATCTGTCCCTGACTACCAGCCTGCCAGTGCTGGTGTCCCTGCTGCCGACGTCGGTCCTCCTGACCGATATCAGTCTTACATACTGCCGACGTCAGTCCCATGACCGACGTCGGTCTTACCCTGCCCGACATCGCCAGCTTCGGTCTGCACATGACCGACATTGGCACCTGTCTGTTCGACGCCGGTTCCTCCTGACCGACGCCGGTGTCTGTGTTCGCCTGTGAGTGATGTTTTTTTTTTTACCCGCGAGTTCCTTTGGATCAAAACACATGTCCAAACTGCTCTGCTCAGAAGTATCCAACACCATCCACTGAACTCTGTCCGCCATCTCCTCCAAGAACACCAAGGCTTTCCAGTTCTTAAGCTTGTCAAATATATCTGTCTTCCGCTTAAGAACATGCATCTCCTTCCTGCTCATGTGACCAAGCCTATGAAGCCACGTCTCCGCAACAGAAGAAGAATCAGTAATATAAACAAGTAGATAAAGTATACCTGTTTTCTTACCACCAGCGAATTCAAGTGCATCCGCTGTGAGAGTTCTTGTGCATCTCTCATCACCCAATCTTTCTAAAGAAATTAGCCAAATCTCCAAACCTGGGACCTGCATGACCTTCATCAACACCTGTGTGTTGGCCACCTGCAATTTCAGCTTCACTTCCCCTTTGCCAATTCTTTGGCAAGGCTTACCAGCTCCTCTACCTGGGGCTGCATGGAAAGAGGCAACCGAATCTTTTATCCAAGATTCAACTTTATCCAAGAAACCTGCAAACACATCCTGTGCAACAACCCCTGCAACATCTGTATCTTCAGTTTCTTCATGCTGATATGTTACCAACCAACAATGTTCTTTTACCTGCTCTTTCTTTCCATCGGACCGTGAGTAACCGTCTGTGCTTTTCAACTCCTCCATTCTTAGCTTACTTTCATCTGCCGTTGCTCTACTCCCACTCAATCAGAAATCCCTGAGAGTGCCCTATAACCAAAACACAACCTGCTTCCTGCAACCTTAGCTCTGATACCACTTGTTGGTATCAAGCTCAAGAACCTACAACCAAGGCTCTGATACCACTTGTCGGGGATTGCGGAACACCTGAAGCATACAATTGATTACCAAATACCAAGCAACTATAATATGCAAAAATAACCAGATTCACCAAGTAACTAGAATTCAGAATAACACAGCATATGAGAGACAATACACAACTTGTATTAACACTTTATACAGAAAAGAATACAATAAAGAAGATGCCACTTCTTCTCCACCACCTTACAGAGGTTTCCCACACCTCAAGTGAACAGTAATTCTTCTCCCCAAAGCTCTCCCTCTCACAGGTCCCAACACCCAACTCAAATACAGAGTTGGTGTTCACCTCCTGTGCTCCACGCACAACACAAGTGCTCCACGCACTCCACAAGCACTCCACGTGTTCCACAAGTACTCAAGGTACTTCAAGTAGATCTCCCATGAACCTGCAACAACCTGCAATTCAACAGACCATACTTATGGAAGGAACTTCCTTGCCTTTCTCTCTGCTCTATCCGAGTACACACCTGTACTCCAAGTAGATCCTGCCTGATACTGCTCCCTATTGTGTTGCTATCTATATGACCTTGTACACCTGCAAATCAAACAACGGTTCTGCTCACCTGTGAACCTCGACCTTGCACACACATACACCTACAGATCAACGATCTTACTTACCATGTAGATCTCCTATATAGGCCATGCAACTGTGACCAAGATCCTACACTCCTGAAGAACCCAGCTGGCTCTCCAATCCAGCACCAACACACCTGGTACTGAGGCACTAGGAGGAACGCACCATTGCTCTACCTCACACACAGAAGGAGATTATAATTATGCTCTCTTACTCCCTAGCACACTTTTCCAATACAACCATGAGTCTATTATATAGATCTCATCCAAACAATAATTAGACATCTAATTACAATAATTAGATCTGCAGCTCTCAGTCTAAAAATAGATCTCTTCATGCAAACACTTGGTTCGTTAGCTAACTGTCCGTAATTAGCTCGCAGTTGAACCACACAGGCGACCGACATCGGTCCCTGTCTGTCTGGAGGTGACCGACGTCGGCCGATATATGACCGACGTCGGTTGCTTCCCTTTGCTATCCTGCCGACGTCGGCTGATCAGACCGACCCCAACTTCTCTGCAACTCAGCAACCTCCTCTCCTGTTTGCATTAGTGAAGCTTTTAGCTCCACAATCCTAACAAAGATAATGTTGGCTAAAAGAACTAATCCAATGGTAGACAAATAAATGTAATATATCTTCAAGTAAAGTTTGCTTGCCCCATTACATGAGTCCATTATTTTAATAAAGTTCAAATATATCAATGACTTATATTATTCACAATCGTGAAATAAAAATTAACTCATTGAACAAACTTAAGTATGTATCAAACACACTGAATACATAAAATACCAATTTTACTATCAAACCAAGTTAGAAGGTCAAACCCACATAACCTAAAAGGAAACAACTACTAGACTTAATATGGTGTCACAATAACAAAATCATCTTGTCTTATCTAATGCACCAAAGAGATAATTAACACTTTTATTTGAGTCTCCAACTTTATTACTTTTGAAGCTTGTGGAGTATCACCTCATATATCTCCCTCATCCTATAGAGGTTGATATGAGTCAACATCTACCCAAAGGATATGATTCAAATACATATTTTGACTTTCACCAAGGTCCTCGGTATTCTACGAACTAATTTTTTACCTTGAAGCATAAGATCCAAGACCTTATCAATGACCAAAAAATTACATTTGATGACCATCCAAAGGAATCGAGTTCACAAACTAGTGATCACCAGAATTAGAAGATATTTAACAATACTTTACAAGACCATTATAAGAAGGAAACAAAAGTACAACTAGCATATAATGCACATCCTCCTATACCACATTGTGGGCACCTATTAGATGGGATTATTGGTAATTATATATGGCATACACCCCTAATGGTTTAGATACCTTCTATTACTTTCAATGATAGTGAGATTATGGATAATTACTCATATCTTCATTCATTATTCATTTTATCATACCTTGATCACTAGCCCATACAAAGTGTTATGATTGACAATGGTACAAGTGAGAATATTTGCACCATGACATTGATTATGCACTTGGGTTATACACATGATGATTTACATCTTTCAACTAAATCAATTGGAGTGATGGGATGTCACAATAGGTTATTGGTGAGATTTACTTACCTTTATAGGTTGGACCAACAGATGTGGTTACTAAATTCCCAGTTATACAATACATAGGAG
Organism: Torreya grandis; assembly: GCA_037957365.1. Taxonomy (NCBI): domain Eukaryota; kingdom Viridiplantae; phylum Streptophyta; class Pinopsida; order Cupressales; family Taxaceae; genus Torreya; species Torreya grandis. The sequence goes on from JARHVA010000212.1 coordinate 5,338,053, forward strand.
TATTTGATATGTTATTAAGATGACCTTAGATACATACACTTTACATGGTACATTATATAATGTATGGGTGTGTTGAGTACATTCAAGCTTATAGGGTAATTATAGTTTCCAAAATTCTAGATGAACTTATCCTTGAACAAAATAAGTTTATACCTAGGAAGTTAATTATCAAACCTACTAAGGTTAATCCTCTGTGAAATGGTAAGCAATAGTAAATCCCCTTTCCTAGACAACCAGTAATTGAGAGACCCATGCATTAAAGACCCACAATGCATTTCATAGAATCATTATTTACTACATACCACATTCAGTTATCCATAACCAAATATGTTCATATTTATGTTATTACAAAAAAACCACATAGCACTCGATGTTGGGTTCCATGAATCCCTATTTCTTTTAGTATTTCCTCATGACCACAGACTCATATTGTATAGACATAGAGCATCACAAATCTTATAGTGCTAAATATTACACATATATTCTCCTTGGCAATGCCACCAATTTATTGCACTAGATTCCTAGTGGGATAATACCTATGATAATCCTTTTTATGCGATCATATGATAGTCCTTTCCATTCTAATATATCAAAAATACCAAAAATAATTTTAAAAACTCAAAAATCCAAAAATATTCAACATTTCCATATCTTATTAGCTATTTTTAGTTTCATGTTGCTAGATAGCATATCATTCCTTTTTATGTACATGTGTTTCATGCATATTTTGAGTGTGATACAGGCATACCCAAGTAAATGATCTATGCACTTTCATATGTTGGTCCTTCCCTCTACTCGTGTTATATGGAATTTGGAGGCATATGCTTCCTTGATCACAATACACCCAAGTTATACCATTTTATGGTCATTTTCCATTATCATGTTTGAGATTATATATTTACACATGCCTTTATCCATGCTCATATATTTTGCAGTATACTTGATATGTTATGTACTTGACATTTTTTACTAACATGTATATCCAGGAACTAGTATGATATGTTTATGTTGGTTGTTTATGTTCCATGATTTTAATTTATGCACTTCCTTAAGTGTCTTACCTTGCCTACTATTGTCTTTCTTATTTGAGCATTGGAATATGCACCATTATTTGTGGCCCTCATCATTGATTATTGTATGGACATTTGAATATGTCATTACTTGCCTTGTGGACATTTTGATAGAGTTATCAAAACTCTTCAACCAAGATCTCTACTTGAGCTCATTACCACAGCCATAACCATTAGTGCATTGCACACACAAAACTATGAACTATCTATAACAAAAAGGGGTATACATGTGAATCATCACTTCTTCTCTATCCAAGATGCACTACCAGAGTGCCTATAAATAATATAAAGATAGTGGTTAAGTGGGTATGTCAATGCAATGAGTCTTTGTTATCTTCATATCGATGAACTCAAAGTCTCCTCATAGGCTGAGCTTAGCCACTTTAATTTCAACAAATTCTAACCTACCAATGGGTTTGATTCTACCATAATCTACTAAACTCAATGTTATTATACTATAACTCAAAGTTGGTCGACTAGTGGCTTTTCAGGTTGATCATAGAATCATATTGATTGTGCTTTTGAAGTCAAATACTGCATTGGGAATTTCATACCCAGCCAACTCAATATACATTCACGAATCCACATCCCATGGCTTCTTGGTCTTGACATACCAAACTACTTTATCAGCGCTTATTTTCCTTGATGTGCACACTTCAGGAGATTGTGCAGAAGATTAGTGATGTTCTGGGATATATCCTTATTACATAGTGTGTTGAGTAGTTTTATCATATCTGTTAAAGTAGTCACAACATGCTCTTGCCTCATTATCCTAACAATTTCCCATACATTTGAACATCAATAGCTTGCTATCATCCTCAAAAATTTGTTTATGTTGTATTTCCTATAATACATATGCATCTTGATATATTAAATTCTTTTTTATAGTAGGATTAGGATATTTATCCTACTAAACTTTTCTAATGCCTTGATCCTGAGGCATTTCTAAAGGTGGTAAGCCATATCTAGCTCTTTGTTTCCTTGTGACGGCTTGCACAAATGAATTTTCCTTTACTTATGTATTGATAATATTCACATTGTGTATTGGCTTCTCTTTTATTTGTTTTTTCAAAACTACACAATATTTTATTTGATGTTGACCTTCAACCTTATATTATACACAATAGACTTGTCTTTGAAGGTTGGTGGGGTAGTTTCTCACATAATGATTATATGCACCACATAGATAACATTGCATAGGGGGTCGAGCTTGTTAATTATCATTGTTATGACCTCCTTGATATCTGCCACAATGTCCACCCCTATATACCCCTCTATACCGACATCTATTTTATTTATATCACTGACCTTGTGATTATGGTCCATCATATCCTCCTTGTTGATTTGACTGTGCATCATATCCCCCATATTAATGTTGAGGGGAACTTGGAGTCCAATTTTCCTTTTGTTGTTGAAGATTTGTATTGTTCCAAGGTTGTGCATACTGACTAGAATATTGGTATGAGGGACATGATGTATTTTTCAAACTTTTTAAGCCATGTGGATGATATTGTAGTGATGAAGACATCTGATATTGAGGTGATGAAGGCATCCATCCTAGACTACTTTGAGTCACATTTTTCATCTCCATGGCTGGTCCTAGAATTGCTTATTTCACATTTGGTATTTTGTGAGCTACAATTGTGAAGACATTTTTCATTATATCTTGTTTTAATTCTTTTAAAGCTAAACAACTTGTCTCATTATGATTTGTTGATTTACTAAAATTATAGTACATGTTATGTAATCTTTGGCTATATTATTGAAGAAGATGGAACTTAGTTGTAGGATGTCTAACTACCTTACAGATTTCACAAAATTTTATTTTAATTTTTGGATAGGCATTTCAATGATGTCCCTCTTAACCACATTATATGCACCATAAGCCTAACTTAGGCTTATCATTTACATGCATCTCATTCATCTTCCTCATAAAAGCATCTAACTTATCTTCTATTTTCTATCAGCCTTGGTGGAGAATTGGGATTGCATAATAGTGAACCTTATTCTTGGTCGTAAAACCTCTACAAACCAAGCATCCTTATCTTTATCTTCTAAAATAAAATAAATTGTGTTCATTATATTGTAAAAACTTGTGATCATATTCTCCAACCGTTTCTTTGATTTTTTGTCGAATTTCCTTCGAGTCTTGAATAACTTGATTGGAACATTTTTTACCTTAAATTTTACTACTAGAAAATATTTAACTTATGTGAGATCAAGGGCATTTACATTTATTTTTAAAATAAAATCCAAGGGACGTCTTATAAAATCCCTTACAAGTTCATACTTGTTTACATCATCTGATGTTACCCATTTACAATCCATTTCATATTGTAAGTTACCAAATATTATTTAGGGTTTGTAGACCCATCATATGGAATTAAAGGCATGAATATACCTAAATTAAGTTCCATAGATGGTAAATTGGTAGTTGTTACTATAGATATTTGAATACTAACAATTATGATTAGTGGTGATTGTGCACTTGTTATTATGATGTTAGGCGATTACGTAGTGTTCACTATAATTACAAGTTATTGTGCACTAATATTTTTAGGAATAAAAGTAAATCATGTTTCTTGTAAATTATTTATTTTTAATGCCCACTCAGTTTCTACATTGATCTTTCTAAACTTATCAGTAAAGGAATCAAACCAACCTGAATCTGCTTCTCTTTATGTACTTTTTCTACCTTCAATAAATAAAGTGGGTTTGGGGGATACGTACCCTTGAAATGAATGACTTTTATCTCTAATTTATTCTAACTTTGAATTTGAACCTAAAATATTACTGCCTACAAATTTAACATTTTCTCAATAACTTTATTTCTTGATTCTAGCTAAAAACCCTTTTCCTTAACTGTGATCTGCCTCTACTTCCTGACTGTTCTACCTCTGCATCACTACTTCTAGCATCTTCTTCTTCATCAGGCCCTTTCTCATATTCCATGTACCCTTTTCTTCTAGAAAATTCTACATCTTATCTCAGTAGCCTCTCTTTTCTAGCATCCTTTTCTTGCATTTCTACAACTCTAACACTTTCTTCTCTACTCTTAGTCCTATTCACAGTTGTTTTGGGTCGTTTATGTTATTCCACCTTCTTTGCTATAATAGTTCCATTTCTATTCCTAGAATTTTATTCTCGCTTTGAGTATTTTCACCTTCAATTTTATGGGATCAAATTCAAATTCCTTTTACTTAACTCTTTGTCATTCACTTCCTCTAGCGCCCACCCCCATGATTCCCAAAGTGACTACTCCATGTTCCCTGGAGTAGGCACCATGGCCTTCTCCACAACTAAAATTTTTATCAACAAAGGTAGTCATTGTAAAAATTTCCCTTTGATTCTTTAGACAAACTAATCTTGCATATTTTTAAAATCTATGTATCCTTATATTATGAACTCAGTAATATAGCCATTGATTATAGTCTTTATCCAATAATCTACTTCTCGAGACTAATTGGTATCTGGGTTGTGCAATTTTTCTAATTTTTACTTGGTCTAGATTATAATTTTTTTCTCCTCAAATTGAAGTAATAATATTCTAATCTATCTAGCCATGTAGCTAATAATCCAAGTAACTTGCATCATAAAATTTCATAGATTTTACCATAGTTTTATTCTTGTATAATCCCCTCTATAGTTACTCTCCATGCTTCTTCTTCTAAAAAGTTTCATATTCTTTCATCTAACCATCTTTCTACATCTCTCTACCCTAGAAACCATCTCATCATATTTCATCTAAATAGGTTCCACACTCATTGCATCATTGTTAGCAGAGGTTCCTAAAAATACTCCAAAACATGTTAATTATAGGGATAGTTTGTGTACTAGAGAGTATAATAGGAGGTAGAAGAGACTATAGTATTACATATCATTTATGATATACAAAGATGCACCTAAAAAACAAAAATAACTCAATTGCTAACAAAAAGTAGAACATAACTAGTATAGCATTCGATAAATAAATTAAAGTAATATAAAGTACTCATTACACATTAGTCATATATAAAATTATATTAGGAAAACCCATAAAATAATGATTCTATTAATCTTTATCAACACATCGGAAACATATTCTATTATAGTAAATTGTTATATAAGGTAATATATAATTTGTTGTCTCTTCACATTCCAGTATTTCAAGATATAAAAAGAAAGACTCTTTACATTCTTATATTACCTGATTAGCCTTATAAGTTGAATACATACAAAATTTATACAAGAGATAAAATCATATACTTATCACATGTGTCCTATTATACTTTACTAGTTTACCATGCTCCATTCTTCATCCAACAAGTACTCTTGTTTTCTATTTATTGCAATATCAATCAATAGTTGTAATTTCTATTTTTAACATATCTCAGCATTTAAATATTATTTATCTAAGTTTTTAAATTAATTGACCTGTTATAGATCTATTTATCACCCTTGTGCTTATTCAATTATATATTCTTAACCCTATACTATATTGATCCATCTCATTTTAGAGTTAAACATTTGGTGAACCCATCTATTTATGCAAACCCTAGCTTATCCTAGGATATTCAACCTCCTAAAGTTTTGAATTATTGTTTTTTCAGTTTTACTCTATAATTTTTATACAACCTAGGTGTAGCCCTAGATTATCTGATTCTTCTAACACTTAAAGATTCTTCATTGTCCACATAAGATGGCTCAAACCAACGAAGAAACCAATATTGTACCTAATGAAGATGGCAATAAGGAAATTGAACCACATACTAAAGAGGTTATCATATAAGATGATTATGATCATGAAAAAGATAAATTTAATTAAAACAATGAAAATTAATAAATAGACCAAGAGCAAGTACAAGCTCTTGCTATGTTTCAACACCTGTCTAGTAAAACCCAAATGTTCTTGATGAGATCCTAAGAACCATATTAGAAACTAAAAAATAAAAAAATGTAGATGAACAACCAGTTTCATTTATTTATCATTTTATTAGATCTATGGGTCATCCTCATATACTAACAACCCTACCCATGATCACATTACCACTTCATACTTCTAATTGGGGCATGAGATATGTGTTTACACATTTGTTATCTAAAACTAATATTGATAAATCTTATATGGGAAACATTAATACTTCAAATTAATTACCACTTTCAATGCCTATATCCACTCAAATTATGTGTACACCTCCTTTGGTGACTTCTCAAACTTCAAACCTTAGTGATCAAAATGTGCAAGATCTTATCCAAACTATAAAACTTTTTCAATCCAAGGTTAAAAGAATTGAACAAGATTTTATGAAATCACCTTATGTTATTGATTCACAAGAGATGTTTCATAAATCCCTTACACTTGAAATATATTTTCACCCCTTGCCAACTAGATTTGTTGCACCTAAGTTCACATTTTATGATGGCAAGGGTGATCCTGAACATCATATTCAATCTTTCTATGTGGCATGCCTTTAGTATGCATCTAATGATAAAATTTTGACTAAACCATTTCCAATGAGCCTCAAGGACTATTCTCTAAGGTGGTTCTATGAATTATTAATCCATTCAATAAAAGTATTCAAACCTCTTACAGATCATTTTTTGGCACATTTCTCTATTAATATTACAGAAAAGGTTTCATGTGCCCAAATTTCAAAAATAAAACAAGGAACCAATGAACCTTTTAATGACTATGTCTTAAGATACAAGACATTGTTGGCTAAAATAACCAATCCAATGACAAATAAATAAATGCAATACATCTTCAAACAAAGTTTGCTTGCCCCATTACATGAGTCCATTATTTTCAAAAAGTTCAAATCTTTCGATGACTTAAGTTATATTATTCACAATTGCGAAATGAAAATTATCTCATTGAACAAACTTAAGTATGTATCAAACACACTGAATACATAAAATACCATGTTTATTATCAAATTAATTTATAAGGTGAAATCCACATAACCTAAAAAGGAAACAACAACTATACTTAATGTGGTGTCACATTAACCTAATCAATGTGTCTTATCTAATGCACCAAAGAGATAATTTACACATTTACCTAAGTCTCCAACTTCATTCCTTCTGAAGCTTGTGGAGTATCACCTTATATATTTCCCTTATCTTATAGAGGTTTATATGAGTCAACCCCTACCCAAAGGATATGATTCAAATACATATTTTGACTATCACCAAGGCCCTCAATATTCTATGAACTAATTTTGTACCTTGAATCATTAGATCCAAGACCTATTAAATGACCCAAAAAATGCATTTAATGATCATCCAAATGAATCAGGTTCACAATCTGGTGATCACCATAATCAGAAGATATTTAACAATACTTTTCTAGACCATTATAATAAGGAACCAAAAGTACAAATGGCATATAATGCACATCCTCATGTATCACATTGTGGGCACATATTAGATGGGATTATTGGTAATATATGTGGCATACACCTCTAATTATTTAGATACCTTCTATTACTTTCAATGGTAGTGAGATTGTGGATAATTACTCATATCTTCATTAATTATTCATTTAAGTACCTTGATCACTAGCCCATACACAATGTTATGATTGAAAATGGTGAAAGAGAGAATGTTTGCTCCATGACATTGATTATGAACTTGGGTTATACACTTGATGATTTACATCCTTCAACTAAATTAATTAGATCATTCAATAGGACATCACAATAGGTTCTTGGTGAGATTGACTTATCTTTATAGGTTAGACCAGCACATGTGGTTACTAAATTCTCACTTATACCATAAACATGAGTCTTTGATATGTTATTTGGATGACATTAGATACATACACTTTTCACAATACCTTATACAATGCATGGATGTGTTAAATACATTCATGTTTATAGGGTAATCATAGTTTCCAGAATTCTAGATGAACATCTGCTTGAACAAAAGAAGTTTATACTCAGGAAGTTAATTATCAAACGTACTAAGGTTAATTCTACATGAAAGGGTAAGCAACAAGAAATCTCCTTTTATAGACAACTAGTAATTGAGATACCATTGCATTAAAGACACATAATGGATTCCATAGAATCTTTATCTAATACATACCACATTCAGATATCTAGAGCAACCAAATATGTTCATATTTATGTTATTACAAAGAAACCACATATCAATCCATGATGTGTTATATGAATCCCCATTCCTTTAAGTATTTCCTCATGACCACTGACTCCTATTGTATATACATATAACATCACATATATTATAGTGCCATATATTACACCTATACATGTTCCTTAGTAGTGCCACTAGTTTATTACATTAGGTTCCTAGTGGGGTAATACCTATGAGTATCCTTTGGATGAGATCATATGATAGTCATTTCTATTATAATATATCAAAAATACCAAAAACAACTTTAAGAACTCAAAAATCCAAAAATATTCAACATTTCCATATCTTATTATCTCCTTGTCATCTATGTTTTTAGTTCCATGTTGGTAGATAGCATATCATTCCTTTTTATATAAACATGTTTCACGCATATTTTGAGTGTGATACAATCATACCCAGGCACATGATATATGCACTTTTAGATGTTGGGCCTTCCCTTTACTTGTTTATATGGACTTTGGAGGCATATACTTCCTTGATTACATTACACCTAGGTTATACCATTTTATGGTCATTTTCCATTATCATGTTTGAGATTATATACTTAAACATGACTTTATCCATGATCATATATTTTTATGTATACCTAATATGTTATGTACTTAACATTTTTTACTAACACATATATCCAGGAACTAGTATGATATGTTTATGTCGGTTGCTTATGTTCCATTATTTTCATTTATTAACTTCTTTAGGTGTCTTGCCTTGCCTACTATTGTCTTGATTGTTTGAGCATTTGAATATGCTCCATTATTTATGGCCCTCATGCCTTTATTATCTTACTTTGACCTTTGAATATCTCATTGATTATTATATGGACATTTGAATATGTCATTGTTTGCCTTTTGGACATTTTGATAGAGTTATCAAAACTCTTCAATCAAGATCTATCCAAGAGCTCATTACCATAGCCATAACCATTTACGCATTCCACACACAAATCTATGAATTATCTATAACAAAAATGGTTATACAAGTGAATCCCCACTTATTCTCTATCCAAGATGCACTACTAGAGTGCTTATGAATAAGAGACATAGTGGTTGAGTGGGTATGTCAACATAATAAACACATAGGCATTTACATACCCTATGCAAGCCTAAATAAAGTCATTAAACTATATTAATTATTATTTTCACTTAGATTTTCACCCTTTGAGGAGATGTCTCAGGTTCCCTCATCCAAGTGGCACAATTAAAACACGTCTAAGTTATGGGTAGCCTAAGAATGAGGTGAATCTTTAGATAGGGCTAGCTCCCTTGATGTACCACTTTTGGATCACTACTACACCTATGTTTGTAAGGAAAAGGGAGAGAGAAAATTGAAATCAAAATATCTTAAAATAGGTGATACACGAAATTGATTGATGACTACCAACAAATTTCATGTCACACATGAAACCAGAAGACTAACTAAACATACACTTCTCTAATCTGAATCTTCTTACATTAATGTTTCATTATGAGGTTGTGATTAATGTTTAGGCTAGGACTAGATAAGAGGCCTATGATGGCACTATTTTAATATACTAACTTTATTAACCTTAACACATCATATAACACTTCACACGACCTACAAGAAGAGGCTTTTCAACTGCAAATAGGTGGGAGAATGAGATAACATGTTAAAGAAACAAGAGTCATCATTAAGCAAGATCAATCATCCAAGTAAAACACACCATGAATAGTCATATAATATGTAAAATTAGTATTATTTATCAATATATGGTATGCAAATAAGTATGGCTTTTTCATACTCAAGTGGAACATTCTTTTCAAAGGCCAAAATGGCTAGTTCTTATAGAACTTGAGAGAGAGAAGAAAAGAAAGAAGTCCAAAGGTCACAAGGACACTTTTCATGCTGAGATAAGGAGTTAAATTTACATGGTAAGATAGTGTTAAATTTATCATGCAAATTTAGGAAGCACAAGTGCCACCTCAAGTCATGAAACTCTTGAAATGTGGCATGAAATTCCTTTTGTTGGCTCAGAAAATTGCCTTCATTATTCACCCCTATTTGAATATCCAAAAAATAACTAGGGATAGGTATCATGATTGGAATGAGATGGAATGGTTTCATACATTATTCTCCATGCATTGGTTTTAGTCCTAATCATCTGAAATCTCTTGGAAGTGAGCCATCACTACTTGTAGTACAAAAAACTCCTCTGTCACACACCTTACACACTTAGATTAAAAATTGGATTTATTTTTCCATGAAAATACATAAAATTAATTGGATGACATGTTTAAATACCTTCCATTTCCTTATAATCATTAGGCACACCTTAAAAATCCATTTACTAGAAGTTCTCACCCTTCTCACTATCATGCTCACTATGCCAATTTTGACTAGCTAAGGTGAAAGATTTTGATTTGCATACTTAGGAGTTTATAAAAGGAATTAAATGTTAATATGGAGTTATAATAAGTATCTATATTCCTCACAAACTTTATTTTATCTCTTTAATGTTCCTAGAACCTGCACAATGCACAAAATAATCAAGAAAGGTAGTTTTATACCCTATCTGTATGGATTTCATATAACTCATCTTGATGGTATGGATTTTGACTAAGTATTATACAAAATAAAATCCCTTTAATGGTTAAAATATTCCATTATATCATCTTCCCATATTCATTTCCTCCATTGGGTCTATAACCAGGGTTTGCAAGGGTTTAGGCTTATTTTACCCTCTTAAGCTTTATTCATAAATATGGAATGTTTAATAGGGAAAATAATGCCAAAAAATGGTTTTTTAGGACCTTATCCAACTCATCATATCCCCTTTATCCTCCATGTAAATCATTCAATTAGATATGAGCCTCCAAATTTGTTTTATTGAGCTTGATTCTCCACTTTGCATAGGTCTGATTTGGTCCTGAGCCCAAAAATGAATTATTTGTGATTCCTCTACAAGGTGAAAGCCAAAAAATATATATATATACCATAAAAACATGTCACAATCCATTTTAATTATTTCCTAAGGTTGGAATTGAAAATGACCTCCTTTTTGGCTTCTAGGCCTCACCATGCTTAATAGGCCTGCTTGCAAACTTAGCCACCCAGACCATCTTATTAGGTTACCTCATTTTGTGTATGGTTAATTAGGTTTTTATATGTGTTATTAAGCTTCACACACCTACTTTTAATATCCAACCAGATGCTAACTTACCTAACCATGGCCATTCTCAAAAAATGTAGGGTTTGTGCATAAGGAGAATTACCCTCTGTGTAAGACAAAATAGAGGGTACTTCCCCTATTTAATTAGACGATAAGAAATTTGTGGGGATTATTAAATTTTTATATATTATATATATCAACTTTCATCCCTTGGTCATATCATTTGACCCTTCAAACACATTAAAACCCAAGACATACTTATATACTCAGTGGATGTCTATAAGGTCTTTATTGTGAACTATGTATTACCTTGCATAGCCGTTTATCTACATGATTTGTGTTTAATGAGAGTGTCATAATGATATATAAACCTTAACCAAGGTGTTCCAATATATTCCATCACCTTAATCCTCTACATACCTTTTGATACTCCTTGACTGGTCAAGGTTGAATGTAATGCTGACTGTGTTTTGCCTCAAGATACCACAACTGTAGATTACTTTACATGATTTGACTTCAAAGATAACGTATAAAACCTATTTATAATCCCTTGGATTCATATGAAATTTATTGAACCCATTTTCTCACCCTGTCTAGCCTAAACCATCCGTTAGACACATTGTCTCAGTTTACTATCTGATTGTATAGAGTCTTATAGGTGGATTTTATCCCTAAACCTATGATATATATTCCTAAGGAACCCTCTAAGACATTTTCTAATTAATTTTATATAATAAATGTCTATATTTTTGTAGTTATCTACATTTAATATTTCACTATGGACTGTGAGGCTTCATAACCAACTGTAGGTGGTCTTTTTAGACCAAGATATGCCTATAGATGTGAATGGGACCCCAAAAAATAGAATATCACCCTCTTTTGATGGTATTTTAGATAATGAATAATATTTTCATTTAATATAACCATTTTTCATGCAAGCATGTTTTATAACTTCAACCTTGGATAAAGGGTCTCTTTGAGGTTCAAACTTGTAGTTGATCACTACCTGAGTTTAGTGCATATATGGGCAACTTTAGGACCTCCAACTTCTATATTCCACTAACTTTCTACCCTCCATCTTTTTCATGGATCTTATCCTATGTATGGGCTAAAATTTATGTTCAATAAGATGTATCAGAATATTTATAGTTGTGTTATATGATCTTGACAAAAAAGGTTTAGACCTCTGTTTTCACTTTCTTGGGAAAGTGTCTCTGAATACATAGTCACCTCATGTTAGAAAGTGATCTTTAACCCTGATTAGCAATCTATCACTAAAGGGAAGTATACCATGATCCTTTAAACATAATAAGGCCTTAAGGAGGATTTATTCTCATGCTTCAACCATTTTATATGGCTCTTTATCTCCTTGTTTAGCCACTTGTAGGTGGTTATGCTAATGTACAAGTTGTGAAGATGAGGATGGGAAGTAGACATAAGGCAGACCTCTCATTGATTCTTATATCCTATAAAACTTTCAAAACACAATTCCTTGATCATGAAATATTTTAAATAAGGTCCAAAACTCCATCTTAATATGTTACTTTCCTATAGGTGTTAATGGAGCTATATACAGGTAGTGGGCAGAACATGAATCATACACATGATGTATGAACCTTCAACCATCATGGTACATCCTTAAAATGTTAAAATTGGTCTCCTCCAACCTTTGAATACTTATAAAAAGTAAAATTATATTCATTTCAATGTGATACTCTCTCTCCATGGCACCTGTAGATGAGTATGTTCATGGTAGACTATGTGAAAGTGTTCTATATGATTGTTACAGTATTCTCTCAACCATTTGAATTCTAAACTTACTACTCCATGTTGATAAAATACATACTAAGGTTTTTAAACTTTAATCGTACCTTTATTAACATGTTATACAGGCCCCATACATGTACTTCACCATGACTGCAAGTAGAAGTGCGTAAAGAGCTAAGTATGATAATGGATGAAAGTTTGATCCAAACATGGAATTATGAGGCCAAACATGGAAATGAGGTAGTACCTATGGAATTTAAACATGGAAAACATCATTTACCATTCACATGAATCTCTTTTAGAGAATGCAACCTTCAGCAAGTAGTGAAAATGACTACCATTCCACCTAGGACATAAACTTACAAATTAAACTAAAAAGCCCAGGAGATCTTTGCAAAATGTGAAATTAAGCATGGAAATCATGAGAGGATAGATTCAAAAAATCATATATAAACAAACTTAGTAATTGGACTATATGGACTTCTCCAAACCAAAGCAAAACCTATAGGGTGCACAGATTAGCAAGCAAATTAAATAGGTTAACTTATTAGGAATGGTTCATAAAGCATAGGCCACCATTCCTCTACAAAAAAATAATAAATTGAATATGATTGAGTGTATAAGACACCCCCAAGATCATTTTTCTTGAAACCTCTCTTACTGACCATACCAAGTACAAACCTAGGGACTATTCTTGCATGCCAAGCCTACTAAAAGAAGAGAGAAGTGATTTTATTCATTTCTTGAATATTCTAATCAAAATTATCACTGAAGAAAGTGTGTGGAAGACCAAGAGACACTACTTAAGTGTCCTCAATTGTAGGAGGCTGTATAATTTTGTACACCTCATTAAATGCTTATTTTTTCCAAGAAAATTGTCCATTCTTCTAAATAACCTACCAATTTTAAATTAAAAATAGTTACCTAAGAAATAATAGGACATATGGCATGTGACACCACCTTTTAAAACCTTCACATTTCCCAAGGAGTTCATATAAGATATTTAATGCTCTATTTTGACCCCCAAAATGACCCAAAAAGACATAAATATTGAAAATGACCAAGACCAAGGCTAATGTGATATAAAATAACATCAAATAACATATAATACACCTTATGACATAATATTAGACCATTAAAATACCTAAAAATTAGGTTTTTACCTATAGGGGTCCCAATTTGACCTACAAGATCCAATTTGGTCAACAATTACCCTTACACCCTCCCTTAAGAAAAGATTAAAGAGTGATAAAAATGGGTCACTATTGTAAGGCCTAATAAGGTACCTATGTACAAAATAGGTTTTAGTATGAATTCAAATTTCCCTATGGATGTTAAACCATCTTATCAGAGTACATGGATATCGATTTGCTATAATCACCAATTCAAATCAAGTATGGTGTTGAAGATGAGGATCGCTGAATATGAACACTACACTCTAGAACACTGAGTAAAATGATTAATCCAAAGAAGTATTGCTTGAAAACCCTCAAACAAGATGGTGAGAAGTGAACATAAATACTAGTTAGGCTATCACATTGGTGTCACTACTGGGACACTGGTGTCACTATAAGAATCACCAAGAAGTCCATGGATTCAAGTAAAAAATCCTCATATGGGTTCCAAAAAACAAAGTTCCTGAATAAGATACCCATGTATAAAGGAGAGTGTAGAAAACACTCACAAAAGTGCAACTTATACATATAACTCTCATAAAGTGGAGAAAAGAGCGAAACTTCCTCCCAAAAGAGAGAAAAGAAGAATAGAGAGATAGAAAGCCCCCTAAGTATGATTCTTAAGAAGTCTACACTCAAAGTACTCACAACTCACAAAGGAACTCAATTTGCATTGAGTGGTTCGAATCCACTACTCGATCATAAAAATAACTGACACTAGGCTTCACCAGAATAGTTTTAATTAAGAAGACTAACAATGGTGACAAAAGTATAAAATAGTACTACATGTTCAAGAAATGCTCCATGCCTAAGAAGTAGAATAAACACCACACCTCCCCCATATTACTAACTGGGTGGAGTGACGATAAAAATTTTGTATGTATACCCCCCCATAATGGGTGGAGTGAATGAAAAACGTTTGCATGAGTGGTTTGAATCCACTACTTGAACACCAAATAATATGACACTATATACAGCAGAATAGATCTATATCATGTTAAAAGGGACTATCAAACTATCAAAAAAGATAAGATGACACTGGGATTCACTAAAATGGCTAAACTTCAAGCTATGGGAGATTGTTAACTATTGAAAAAGTCATTTCAAAAATACAAATAAGGTCTCTCAAATATGATGGCCCATGGTGGTGATGGAATAAATAAGCAACTAAATAAGTGAAAAGGTGTCCAAAATAGATCATACAAACTCATGAGGGTAGACAAAATTAAATCAGCAAACCACCCATGGCATTTTATAATTCAATGTGAGTATAATACTATACAGAAAAAAACACCAAATGGAAACAAAGAAGACATTAGGCTTCACCAAAATATCTCCAATCAAGGATATTGTCAACCTATCAAAAAATCCATCAAGTATCATGAGAGATTCTCTAAAAATAAGGGAGTGAAAAGGTGTCTCCATATAAGAAGGCAAGGCACTAAGAAATGGGCCTTAAGGAGACATGACACAAAATACCAATGTGTCAAAGTGCCAATGCACAATCAAGAATATAGCATGTCATGAGCTAATGGAAGAGTGTGGTAAATGTAAAAAAAAGCCATCATATATTCAAAAATACACTCAAAATGATCAGCTACCAAAAAATGGCACTCTATAAAGTACATGCAAAAGATGTCAAACTCAGTCGAAAATGCATTTAAGATAATACAAAGTGCAATAGTGGCATAAGTAGTATAATATGGACCAAGGAATAATAATGTGGGATAAATCTCATGCTAATAGGACATTGGTCACAACTGAGAATGCATCCAAAAATTGTAATGAGAAAGCAAAAGGAAAGAAGGAAAAAATGAATTTGTTTGCTTTTTAGGGGGTTTGGTCGCCTACCAAACCGGGCCTCACCCTCTGGTCTTTGACAAATGAGATTTAAAAAAGGTGAATAATCAAACAGTTAAAATTAATTCCCCTTATATATCCACATTATAAAATATTTATTTTATATTAAAAAAAATGTGCCCCTAATATATTGTTTTTATTGAAAAAACAATAAAAATAATTTGAGCAACCATCTCTTGCTATATTATTTTTATTTCCAGTAGCAGTTAGTAAAACTACTATAACTTTTGCATTTTTCAATGAAATTCAAAAAATAAAAATGATTTAGAAATATAAAAATAAGGTGCACAAAACTTAGAAAAAAATTAGAGTGATTCAATATAGTTAGAGATCTATTTACAGAAGAAAAGATGTGTTTTTTAGGGAAAGAATGAAAATATACACTTGAAAATGACAGATTTGGCTTCCTCAGACACTCTAGATACAATGGATAAATCATATTTACTTCGTGAAGCTCCAAAAAATGTACCTGTAACAAAAAATATAAATAATAGACCCTTCTAAAAACTAGAATTTCTTTCACACCTTTCTGATTCTCAGGACGACCCAAAAAGGATGCAAGAGAAGAGCATACTTAGTATGGAGAGAAGATATATGTATTAATGGATTATTGGAGTAACTTCAATACCATGATAGAGTTATCAAAAATCTTCAACCAAAATCTCTCTAAGATCTCATTACCACAACCATAACCATTAATGCATTGCACACACAAAGTTAAGAACTATCTATAACACAAATGGTTATACAAATTAATCCACACTTCTTCTCTATCCAATATGTACTACTAGAGTGCCTATAAATAAGAGAGATAGTGGTTGAGTGGGTATGTCAACATAATGTCAATATAATGATCACATAAGCATGTGCACACCCTAAACAAGCTTAACTAAAGTAATTAAACTGCATTAATTACCCTAACACATTTGACTATGTCATGTGCCTTTGATTGTGCAACATTTGAACATCCCTTTTGTTTGAGGTCTTCTTGGACCATTATCTTTTGATTTGTTTTTGATATCTCGTGTATGTATTTAGTTACTTATTAAGCTTGTATTGTTACTATCTATACATTTCCATGATCTATATTATACATCTTAGGCCTTGATGTGATCACATTTTCAATGCTTCATTATTATATCTACCTAGACATTCTACTCACATATGTTACATGATCTATACACATGCTATAAATTTATCTTATCCTTTTGAGTTAAAGTGACTACTAGTTTATGCTTCCCTTCACCTCAAAAGCGGGGCATGTCATAGAGGTATGACATCCACATTGTTCACAGTTTTAGATTTAGTAGGGGCATGTTTTGGAAAACATGTTATCCACACTTATTCATTACTAATCATTTTCATATTACATTGGGGGAATTTTATGGAAATGTTTTCTCCACATTTGCACCAGTTCTCAATTTTTTCTAGATTGCAGTGGGGGCATGTCATGGTAACATTTCTTCCACACTGGTGAAAATTTCAAATTGGCCAATTTCATAGTTATATGATTTAAATACATATTTATGGTAGTATTCTATACATTGGTACCATTTTTATGCCTAGGTTTCAGTTTGAGACATATATGAGGTGCATTTTCCATGCAAAGGGCACCTTAAATTTCAAAATCAAAATTAGTTTTAGATTTCAAATATTTCTATGGACTTTGGCATACATCAGGATGGAATTTTACAAATCGATATTGAGTCAATCTATTGTAGTAGTTGGTTCAATTTTGTAAAGGTTTAGGTGATTAAATAGATCAATATTACCAATTTTATAGGATGGAGTGATCAAATCATCCACCCTCATGAGATTTATAGTGTGAATTAACTTGGATCACTCACACTCACCAACTTATGAGTATGATTATGTTGCATAGTTGAGTTAACCTCAACTCCTAGGTTCTAACTCACCTTTTATCCAAGGTTGGGGTTAATTTATCCTCCAATATTTATATATATGCACTTTCAAGTTTTATATTTGTCCGAATCTCAATTTCAATGATTCATAATGAAACATATTTTCAAATCAAGTAGCCAAAAGGTAAGGCATTTTCATCGATACATAAGTATACTCCTAAACTTTCTCTATTTACTTTCAAACATTTAAAATGCTTTCAATATAAGATTATATGTACTAGTTATATACTATAACATGCTCTTGGTTTTAGGTAAGTCACGAGTAAAGCATTCAAGTTGGACTCATGTGAAGATAAGTTCTGTTACACACCCAGGTACGCATTTATTTTCCTTTAAAATAGAAATTTAATTACTAGATTAAAGGGGGTCAATGTACATACTAAATTTGAATTATATATCACCTTAATCTTATATACTTGGAAATTACTTATCATGGTTGTACCCTTTAGTTCCTAGACCTTCCCATTGTTGAAAGGCTCGCATCCTCTATCTTTTATGTCTATTGATTTTCTCTTAGTATGATCATGTGTTATTCTAATGACTAAACCTTCTATACTATAAAAAATCCTCTAAACTTGGTTATTATCATACCTTACAAGTTTTGGAAGTGTACCTATTTTCCAACTTCCCAAACACTTGCGTCCCATTCATATGCCTATGTCAACATAAGTGTCCAACACACTAAAGTCATCAAATTCACAATTGTAACATGTCTTTATGATCTACCTAAGTGATTTAATATGAGATATTTCTTAAAATGATTGGTATATATGCATGATGAATCATCATTCATTCCTCATCTAGCAAAGACCCAGTAACTCACAAGGTAACTCACCAAAATCACTCAATCAAGCATTCAAGTGAGAAAAGCTTAACTATTCTTTCCTATTTTAATATCAATCGTAGGGGAAACCCATCTACAGGTCTAAAGTATTTAAGGATCATCCCATGAGCCATATTTTCCAAGTTACAAGCTAGATCACTCTATGTACTTACTTATCACACATTATATCTCTATACAGACATATGCCAACACATAGAGGAGAAATACATAAGTTTAAGGCCCTCTTTAGAGTATTGGATATGTAATCAACACCCATATATAGAGGGGTCCTTGGGAAAGCTCAACAACGTGTGCGGACTAACCCATTTTTTCCAAAATCACTATGAAGATGAATAATTAGGGTTTTGATCATTTGATAAGGAGTGATAACCTATGAGTGATATCTAAGCACACCAAAACAAAGGAAATAGAAAACCTAGAAGGTTTCAAGTGATCGCATCTAGATCAAATCAATATTCCATACTATACACTTACATCCAGGTTAGGCTGGTGCATTAACATAACTATCAAAATTTAATGTAAGCATCCAAGGCCATAAAATGTAAATTTCTAAAATCTAGCAATTGATCTAGAATCTAGATCTAGACTACTTTCATCTTGATCCATATCAAATATGTATGTGCATAGTAAACTAGTTAAATACTCTTATTTTCCATTTATTTTAACATCAATCAATAGTTTTACTTTCTATTTTTAGCATATCTTAGCATTTAAATTTAGAATAATGTTTATCTAAGTTTTTAAATTAATTGACCCATTATAGATATATTTATCACCCTTGTGCTTGTTTATTTATATATTATTAACCTTACACTATATCAATCCATCTCAATTCAAGGTTAAACATGCACTAAAAAGGTGTTGATAATTGAGGCTCAACATCCATCTTCCAAATCAAAAGGCTTGGGGTGCACTCAAGGGGGTACACAAGAGGAGGATTCCTAACATAGGTTAAAATTCCCTAGCCAATGTTTATGGGATGTCACTACACCTTTGGTGAGGTGGAAAACCTTATCACTCCCAATGGCATAGATTATGTTTGTAGCTTCTATATTAGCTCTTGAAATAATAGTGCAGGAAACATCACTCAATAACTATTAGTTGCCCTTGGTGAAACAAATTGAGGAATCAAATGCATTCCATGAATCCATCACACAAAAGAATTCCAAACTAGAACAAGAAGCATCATAGCTAAGGGATAAAAATGTAGAATTACACCTCCACCTCAACAAAGCAAGGCAATTGATCAATGACACCTACCCCGATGAGTCCACACTATCACTCATTATAGCCATGATATAGCAGCCTTCATAGCTATAAACATGCCATTTGAGCTTAGCATTACATGTAGTCTTAGGGTTTATAACTAGCCTAAGGTAGAAAATAGATGCTTTTATCTCTATAAGCTCATGTGAGTCTAAGTTAGATTCTTTGCATGATGCTTTAATTATTTGCATGTTTAGTCTTTTATATTTTAATATGTATAGGTATGATAGCATCTAAATAAGAGTTTTGATATGATTTCATTGAGATAAGGAAGTGTCATGACCAAGAACTGATCATTTGAGTGTAGCTTTGGATTCTATTATGAGTTCTATGGATTACAATAGACAACCATGGATTACAATAGTCAAGATACAGATTATGATAGTCAGCTATGGATTATGATAGTCATGCTCTGAATTTTCATAACTTGTTATAGACTTGTTTAGAAGCTCTTCCAGCTATTTCATGATGATCTAGGACCTCTCTAGATACTTTCTATTTTTATAAATGTCTATATATAGATTTTTATTTTTATATAATTTTTCATTTTTGAAAGTTAGTTGATAGAGGTTGCAGCTTTAGATAAGATGATATGGATATATTGTATGTAAGATTTGGTGATCAGATATGGCTAGAAGATGTAGTTACAAATCTCACAATAATATTCCTAACCATGTTTGGATATTATTTCAATGTTCTTCTCTATTTCTACCATAGCAAACCACTCTCTCTGAATATCTTCTTCTTTGGTTGGTTAAGTTGTTACCTACTTTTTAGGATAGTCAGTTTCTTTTACATCCAATAAAAGGCAAATCCATGTTTGATCAATTGGTATAGAAATATTATAAGAATCATTATTTTGAATACAAGAAGACTTCATAGCATATTACTCTTTCAATCTATGCATTAAGATAGTGTTTAAAAGACTGAGTTGATTTAATATTGAATCTAAGGGTGAGCAAGGGCCCACTCCCAAAGGATATGGGATGTTACTTTTGGTATTTATAAGTTTTTTCTTATTTGTTTTCAATTATGAATTAATACAAATGCTCTGTATGATTATATTAATAACCTACATGCTAGAATAGGTTGTTAATGTGTGTACTTTCATATTTGAATAAGCATTTATTATTCCTTTAATACTAGCAACTTTTATTCTATAACTTAGCATAAAAGTATTGATTTGGGATTTGATTTCAGTGTGTTTACTTTATAGCATTGTGTGATTGCTTTTAGAGTATTCAATTCAGTATTTTGGTGTGTTTACATTTCAATTAAGTGCGTTTATTTTCAACATTAGTTTAGACTTTAGGAGTAGACACTTAGGTTAGTACATCACCAAAAAAAATTCAAACAACACTGTTAACAAAAACCAATAAATATCTTACTGCAAATAGCCTTGGACACTAGCCCTGGTAAAGAAATGGCACCGAGACACATTGATTAAATGAAGAGGTAACAATGACATCCATCATTTTTGGCTCCATTTTTAGAGAATTATTAAAAAATGTTAATAAGGTAAACCCTTAAACTAACAAGTAAAAACATAAAAAAATAGAATAAATTACTCTCTTGTTAAATACAGGTATATGAGTAGGCAAAGGGATTCACAAGGAAGGTTTGTTCCAAAATATCCTTATCTTTTAGGAGAAAGAATCAAAGTACTTTTAGAAAATACAAAAATCTTGAAGAAAGAAATGAGTATTTTGGAAGTACCTCCCAGGATCTAAAGGAATCTTTCTCTGCAAAAGTTGAACTTTCAGACACTAAACAGCCAGAGGACCTTGAAGGATCTCCTCATCTTAATAGAACTCTATTTACAATGGGAGAAAATATAAGTCATGTAAAATGATGACCGAACAATAATGAAAAATATGTACCCATCTAATCTACCTACCTTTAAAGGTCTATCCACTGAAGACCCAAATCAATTTATTTTTGAGTTCAAAGTCCTTTGTCAAACTTATGACTACACTTTAGAAAATCAAAAGTTGAAACTATTTCCCTATACTTTGAAGGAATGAGCAATAAGGTGGTTTATGAGATTAGCAGGGAATTCTATCAGCACTTAGAGATAAATGAAAATAATATTCTTAAATAAATACCAATATTATTTTAGGGTTAAGGATAGAAAAGAAGAATTTTTCAAAATAAAATAGAATGATGATGAAAACCTTGAAGAGTATCTAGATCGGTTTGTTTTTTCCCACAACGGGTGTGGATATGAGCTATCTAAGGAATTAATCAAAACTATTTTCTTTAAAGAATTGGATGTTTCATTTAGGGATTCTTTAAATCTCATGGGAAATGGAGATATTACCAAAGTAGACTTTCAAGAGATTACATAGTTATGTACCAACTACTCTAGGACAAAAACTAGCAGTAAGAGAGGGAAACTAGGGAAATCTAGTGATGTAAGCCAATTCATAGAGGAACTATAAAATTTCAAAACAAATATATTGGTTCAACTGAACACAATATTATATGGATTGAAAAATAAATCTAAATCTAACATTGAACCACTACAAAAACTAAATCTATGAAATATGTGATGCTAAAGATCATGACACAAAAAATTATAGTCACCTTCCTACTCTTAAGAACCAGTTCAAATAGAATATATAGAACATAAAGTAAATAAACTATATTCAAAGATAAGGAAATACCTTCCAATAAAATCAATGACAATAGTTTGGCTCAAGGATTCCTTTTCCACAATGGCATGCACCTCAACAAGTTTGGGAATTACCAACACAGTGGGGCAACTAAGATGGATGCCATAATAATGGATGATGCCCTAACCTTTTCAAAAAACTTGGATACCCCAAGGTCATCAACATCCATGGGTAAATCAACATTGAAATCTTGGCCCAAACTATAATCAACAACAAATAAGGTTTCTACAACAAAAAACATTGATGGATCCTCAAAGAACTCAAGCACCCCCTACGAAATAAGTAAACCAACCTCAGCTACCTTCCTAGTCAGTAGCAAATCCAAATAATAGGCATGATTATGTAAAATAACAAGGTGAAACTATAGGGGTAGGTGTTATTGAATGTGTAGACATACATCTCAGGTCAAAAAAAACATTACAAGAACCTTAGATCATCATCACAAAAATGCCTCATGAAAAATCAAGTCAACAGACTCAATAGATAAAGAAGAAGAGTTATAAGAGAAACCTAAAAAAATAGAGGAAGTCACCATAACTCCTCCATCTATTCCTTTTCCAAAATGACTGAAGGAAGTGGAAGACCAAAAAGAATCTGAGTTGATTCAAGAACTCAGAAAATTCAATATATAAGTTCCATTATTACAAGCCATTAGGGACATTCCATAACTCAATCGGGTGATCAAAAATCTTTGTATTAAGACACCTAATAGGAAAAAACAATATCCCAAGACTATATAGGTATATGGAAAGCTTGTTGATTTATTAGCAGGTAAGCTACTTTTATCCAAATATAGAGACCCAAGGAGTCTTGTTATTTCTATAAAGATTGGAAAGAAAGAGATACCAAATGTATTGGTAGACTTGGGAGCTACTATTAATGTAATGACTATTGATACCATGAAAAATCTCTCTCTAATAGATATGTAACCTACTACCACAATCTTACAGATGGCAGATCATTCCACTACTAAATCAGAAGGTGTCATTGAGGATATAACATTGACTATAGATTCATGGGAATACCCCATTGATTTTATTATTCTCCAACCTAAAAATAAGCAAATTAGATACCCATTGATCATAGGAAGGCCTTGGTTAGCAATAGTTTTAGCATTTACTAATTTCATATCATGAGATATGACCATCTCAAATGGTCTTAAAGTAAAACACATTTCTTTATATCCATCTACATAACCATCAATCAATCTTGTAAAACAACTATGAGTAAATCAACCTAAAGAAAAATGTGATAGTATCCCTTGTTTAGCTATTGTCAAAATCATTGATCATGTGGAAGAAGTAGAGGATGAGTTAACAAGAAGTATTATAACTGATATGAATTTCAATAGTCCAACTATGAATTTTAATAGTCCAACTATGAATCTTAATAGTCTAACTACAGATCTTGACTGTCCAGCTATGGATCTTGACAAATGATCTTATAATGAAATCACTTCCTATCCTTATGAACACCCATCCCTTCCCACCTCCACCATAATATTATAAGAACAAATACATTCAACAAATTGTTATGCAATGGGCACATGAAGGTTAAAATTCATTTTTAACAGTGTTTTATTATCTTCTAATTGGAGTGATTTCTATAGAAGATAAATTTATCAAAGATACTATCACATTTCATATGTTGTTTCCACATCCATGTCCTCTCAACTCTTTGATGAGTTGATTCAAACAAATAGATTCTTCCAATCTAGGTACTAAGCAAATCAAAGTATCACCAGGGAAGTTAATATAAATAGTTGGTTGACAGATGATCAAGAAGTAAAAGTATTTAATGTACTTAGAGAACATACTAAATATTTTGCTTGGGAATATCAAGACATGAAGGGAATCCATCTAAGTGTATGCACCCACCATATCTATGCATAGAACATTAAACCAGTAAGGCAACCTCAGAGAATAATTAATCCTACCTTAAGAGACATTGTGAAAATTGAGATAGAAAAGTTGCTAGAAGTGGGATTCATTTATCCTATTTCTAATAGCCCGTGGGTCTCCCCCTTGGTCATTATTTATAATAAAAATGGTAAATGGATGGTATGCATAGACTATAGGGAATTGAATAAACCAACCTTGAGAGCTTACTTTCCTTTACCTTTTATTGACCAAGTACTTGACAACTCGGTAGGGAAAAGATACTTTTCTTTCTTAGATGGATTTAGTGGGTAAAACCAGATACAAGTGGCACCTAAAGATCAAGATAAAATAACATTCACTTGTCCATGGGGGACATTTATATATAGGGTGTTGTCATTTGGTTTATGCAATGCACTTTCTACCTTCTAATGGGAAGTCTTAGCCATATTTTTATATTTAACCAATGATTGTGTGGAAGTTTACATGGATGATTTCACTATTCATGGAGAGTCTTTTGATGAAAGTTTTAAAAATCTAAGAAAAGTACTAAAAATATGTGAAGAAGTACCATCTATCTTTGAATCATGAAAAGTGTTTGATCATGGTAGAGGAAGGAATAAATTTATGACATCATATTTATGTAAAAATAATCCAAGTGGATCCAAAGGAAATTGAAGTCATTTCAAACTTACCTATCCCTCAAAATCAGACTGATATCAAAAGATTCTTTGGCCATGCAGGATACTATTGAAGATTTATAGAATATTTTAGCAAAATTATTACACCAATGTTTGATTTTTTGACAAAAGGGAGTGAGTTTGTTTAGAGTCCAGATTGTCAACAAGCCTTTGATACCATTAAAAAAAACTAAGTTCTACTTCAGTCCTTAGAGGACTTAATTGGTCACAACTCTTCCATATTTAAACTGATGCATCCAATCATGCTATGAGAGTTATTATGGGACAAAAAGATTAAGATGAACACATGTATGCCATATACTACATTAGCAATAACTTGAGTCCAATTGAGAGAAACTACACAACCACTAGGAAAGAATTATTTAATATGATTTATGCCATAAACAAGTTTAGACACTATATTATTGGTTATAAAATATTTGTATATATTGATCATAAAGATATCAGATATTTGATAAACAAACCATTTATAGGAAGAAGAATTATCAGATGGCTATTACTATTACAAGAATTTAATATCATAATTATTGATAAACTTAAAAATTTTAATGTGGTTGTTGATTTTCTTTCTAGATTTAACAATATAGATGAAGAAGAACCTGTAGAAGATAGTTTCCCAAATGAACAACTATTTGTTTTTACAACACAATCACCTTGGTTTGTTGATATAGCAAAAAAATTGGCTACAGGGAAATTTATTTTTCAGTTCACTAAAAAAGAAAAAAAACATTTGATTAAAGCTAATTCTTGTTATAAATGGATTAATGATATATTATTTAAAATTGGACCTGGTCATTTTTTCCATAGGTGTGTAAAGGAGAATGAAATGTATGACATCATTCATGCTTGTCATGATGAACCTAGTGGAGGACACTACTCAGTTAAAAAAATAATACACAAGATCTTTGGAGCTGGCTACTATTGGCCAACTCTTCATAAGCAGATAAAGAGGTACATTTAGTTATGTGATCCATTTTAGTCAATGGGTAAACCTACACTATCTTCTGAAATGCCTCTCCATCCTCAAGTAGTTTTAGAACCTTTTGAAAAGTGGGGTATGGACTTTTTTGGGCCCATAGATCCACCTTCTCAAGGCAAGGAGTACTTGTTGGTATGTATGGATTATGTGACCAAATGAGTTGAAGTACAAGCTCTTTCATTTGCAAGAGAAGAAGCAGTAGAAAATTTCTTATACTCTAGGATCATGCAAAGATTTGGAGCACCTAAATACATAGTGTTTGATTAAGGACCCCAGTTCATATCCAAAATGATTCAAACATTCATAAAAATCTACCAATTTAACCATAGGAAGTCTTCTCCATACCATCCTCAAGCAAATAGACATGTAGAGGTTACCAATAGAGAATTAGAGAATATCCTTACCAAGATAGTTAGTAAGAGTAGAAATAATTGGGAAGCCAAGATTTCAGAAGCTATATGGGCATATAACATAACATGGAAGACCACTACTAGTTTTTCACAATTGGTATTTGGTAACAAACCTCTCCTTTCAATTGAATTTGAATTGCAAACTTTAAGGATTGCACTAGAAGTAGGAATTGACTTAGATGAAACATAGAGAGAGAGAGAGAGAGAGAGAGAGAGAGAGAGAATTTTACAATAATATGAACTAGATGAAATGAGAACAAAATCTTTGAAATAGATAGAGAAGATACAATACCTAAAGAAACAATGGCATGATTTGCACATCAAATAAAGATAGTTCAAAGAAGGAGACTGGGCACTTTTATATGATTGTAAGTATCATCACTTCAAAGGTAAGTTAATAGCTAGATGGCTAAGACTATTTTAGATAAATAATATTTTGGATAATGGTTCAGTACAATTATTGTCAATAGATGATAATTAGAAGACACTCCTAGTTAATAGACATCAATTGAAGTTGTACCAAAACTCTTCTAGTAAAGAAGAATTCATCCAGCTGGTACAAAATGAGTTTATACCCATGGAAGAACTCAAAGCTTCCATGACTACTGATCCTTGAAGACAAGATGGCTTTAATAAAGGAAGAGGATCCACCTCTTCTCTAAAAATGTAAAATAAAATAAAAAGTTTAAAAAAATGTAAAAAAAAAAATTAAAGTAAAAAATAATAAAAATCCTTAGGGATATTGTTGACAATCATGACAAAAAAACTAGCTTGTTCGCTGATCATCTATTGTAAGATAAGCCTTTATTAGAAAACCAATAAATGGTTGGTCAAGGGAAAAAAAAACTAAAAATAAAAAAATTCAAAAAAAGTGAGTTCAAGAATTTAGTAATGATTGATTCTCGTTGTTCCAAAGCAATAAACATTGATGTTGTCTTATACTAAACCATTACTTAAACAAATCCATTCAATCTTTCTTGTTATAATAGGTGAAAAGGTCAAACAAGGACAACATCATGGGTTTTAAAGATATAGTGTTTATTATTTTACTAAGGCTTAGTTTTTTAATTTTTGAGTATGCACACATATGCTCAAATCTTTGGTAATGCTTCCATAAGATCCATGTAAAATATATTCCCACATTAGTAGGAATTTTTTTAAAAAAGTTACCTTTTGGAATTTGAGCACATGCTATGGACTTTGTCCTGTCAAGTCATAAACACTTCCATGATGACTTTATCTTTGTCATCATATCCCAACTCATGTGGAAATTTAATTGATAGAAATGTGGAGGTGTGATGATTGTGAATAAATGAAAAGGGTAATAATCAGTAATCATTATTACTTGTGACATGATTAGTTTGCATTGTCATCATCACTTGACACACTTGGGAGCTTCAGGGTTTGTCTGTAGCATTAAAACTAAAAGTATATCATTGCTATCATAATCCATTGCTTTTTAGCAAAGTATCATTTCCTTCTTAAACAGAGCTGTAGATTGATTGTGTTTTATACAAAACTAAAAAAATAGAATGGGATAGAAGAAAAAATCCAAACCCAAATTTGTGGATGGTTTCTTAAGAGATGAATGATTAAAACAAGTGTTTGAAGTAGCAAGATGGCTCAAGTTTCTCATAAAATTCTAGGGTTTTGATGAAACCCTTGTTACAAATTTCATCTTCCTCCTGAAGATGGAGTTTTCCACTATTAGAGGTGTACAAATTCCATTCTCCAATTAGGTTATTAGCGAGTTATCTAGAATTACAGATGAAGGGGCCAGAATTATAGGAAGATCCTCATTCAATGACCTCATCCATATTTTCAATGGTGAGAGAGAACTAGTGCCTGTGTATATTCAAGATGCCAATGGCAGAATCAAAGATATCAATAGAGATTCATTATCTCAACCTTGGAGGTTTGTATCTTTTTAGATTATCAAATACCTAATGTGTGAGGGTCAGTGTAGTGTTTTGAGTTGTAATGTGATGAGAGTGTTAATTCATCTGAGGCATGACATGCAACAACCCTAGCATCGAATCAACTTACCCTCATTTTTGTTAGGGTCCATTCAAGTCATGGCTATGAGGTTCCCTAATAACCCATATTCCATCTGTCATCATGGACTCATTCACTTGATAATCCAACATCATTTTCTACAGTAGGAACAAGGCACAAATTCTTGGATTGCTTTTTATGAAGGGAAAAAAAGGAAATACTTAAAACTTGATAAGAAAATACCACAAGATCCTCTTACCTCAAGATATAAGGCTCCACCAAGTATTTCTTCATCCAATGTGGTTACTCCTAAGTCAATTTAAAGTACAAGATTAATTCTTAGGGTTGTTGCACTTAGACCTCTAAATCCCCTCAATGTAATTACACCATCCAAGCCAAGTAAAAGATTAATACTTATGTCTTCCATAAGAAACCCTAAGCCATCTTCCCTAACTACCTATACATAGGAACCCATTCAAATTATAGAAGATGAACCATCATCAGACCCTGTTTCACATCTTGCACCTCAAGAAGCCTCACATGAAGAAATTCTTCCTCTCACTCAGAAGAGAAGAAGGAAATTGATATTAGTTATTGTTGATGATGAAGTAATAGCTGCAAAAATTCTTGATAGTCTAAGATGGGAACCCACTGCCACTACCAGTGTAGCACAAGACAAAGAAGAAGTGAAAACTCCTTTTCCACAACATGGTTTTTCAGAGACTCTTCTTGAGATTGCTCCTACTACCTCTACATAGATATCTATTGACAAAGGTAAAGTTCTAATGATTGATAAAGAATCTCAACCCTCCAAATAAATAGATGATTTAAAAATATAGCATGGCTTGGCATTATCCCAGTTAGAATCCACAGTCAAGCAGAATGCATAAGACATTACTAAGCAAATATCTTCAGCCTAGAGTAAGGATTTTATCATCTCTCTTTTTTTTTTTATTAAATAGAAAGCATTCAAACTCAATCCTTTGAGAAATTATATGAATCATAAAATGACATTATGGATTTGTGGAGTTACACCAAAACACTTGAAGAATATAATATATCTTCGAGGATAAATCTTCTGAAGTCTGAACAAGAGAATACAATATTGAAAACTCAAATAGCTTTTAGCTCTTATAATGCACCTCCCAAACCCATGGTAGAACAAAGTTTCCAAACTACTATGTCCTACCCTAATGTTAGAATTCAATGCGATCAAGTTTGTACTGAGCTTGGAGAATTGAAGAGGTAAAACAAACTTCTTGAGAAGGAGAAATAAAAATTGCAAGAAGACTTGACTCAAGCACAATAGCAAGAAGAATAATCTAGACAAACCATTCAGTTCACCTATCAACTTGGTGAAAAATTGTTAGCTTGTATGAGTCCTTCCCCTTCATACATTTTATTCTTACATGAGCAATTTTTCAAATGGCAGTTAATCTATATCTCTTGTGGATTGCCACATGAGATTAATACAAGTGAAGAATTCTTGACAATCTATTATAATAACACTCCTGATAGACAAAATTTGTTATGTGAATTTTATCTATGTGATATTATTCTGGGAAACACTAATAATTTCTTGGTCAATTTATTTATTGGATAATTTCAATTGAGATCTCTTATCTCTACCTATAAATATCAAATATCATGGTAGGATAGATATAATGACCATATAAGTACTACAATAGAAGTTGGTATATGCATCAGCCCTAGTTTAGTATTATACAATAGATATTGAAAAAAAATCAAAGTTTTTATTATCAACAGTCTAAAATCCATGATCATTATCTTTATGCTCTATAGGATGGCATTGTCAAATTTTAACTATTTGTCTAACATTTATTTGACCAAGTAGTGACTACCTATAGTCAACACTGGAATTTGTTACCGATCCCTTTTAAATGAAGAGAAGTTATGTCTCCTACCACTATCAGATAGACCCTTAGAAGAGCTAAGGACATCACCTAGATAATTATTGATGTACTTTAAGAAGGAGGAAAAAAACTATGGATTGGGATGAGATTTAGGCCACCTCTATTACTCTCTCATATGTCTCCATGGTAGAATATAGGGGCTACAATATGATGAATAGTTTATCATTTGGCTTCATTTTGTTAACATAGATATGAGGTTTACTTCTCCTCATGAGAGAATATTCCAAGATTTGTACTTCATATATGATCTCAGTCTTAATCTAGAATAGAGGATTCACACTTATGAGGATAGAAGAAGTTAGTTTGTAATGGAATTTGTAAAAGGTAATGCATGGGGTAAATGATGAGTCCACACTATGACTCATTATATCCATGATATATCATTTTTCATATCCACAAACATGCCATTTGAGCTAAGCATTGCATGCAGTCTTAGGGTTTATATCTAGCCTAAGGTAGAAAATGGATGATTTTATTTCTATAAGCTCATGTGAGTCTAAGTTAGCATTCTTTGCATTATGTTCTAAGTATTTGCATGTTTAGTCTTCTGTGTTTTGATATGTACAGGTATGATATCATCTAAATAAGAGTTTTGCTATGATCTCATTGAGATAAGGAAGTGCCATGACCAAGAACTGATCATTTGATCATGATTATATTAGGCAATATATGGATTACAACAAATAGTTATGGATTACAATAGTCAAGCTACAGCGTATGACAGTCAGTTATGAATTATGACAGTCATGCTTTGGATTCTCATAGCTTGCTGTGGACTTGTCCATATCATGTTCTAAGGCATTCCAGAAGTCTTCTAGGTATTTCATGATGATCTGGGACCTTTATAATTACTTTCTATTTTTATACATGTCTATATATAGATTTCTATTTTTGTATAGTTTTCCATTTTTGGAAGTTAGTTGATAGAGGTTGTAGCTTTTAAGAAGATGATATGGATATATTGTATGTGAGATTTGGTGATCAAATATGGCTAGAATATGCAGTTACAAATAACACAAGGATCTTCCTAACCATATGTGGATCTTCTTGCAATGCTCTTCTCTATTTTTGCCATAACAAACCAATCTCTCTGAGTATCCTCTTTTTTGTTTAGTTAAGCTATTACCTAGTTTTTAGGATAGTTGATTTATTTTGCATCCAATAAAAGGTAGATCCATTTGTGATCTACTTGTACAAAAATATTGTAGGAATTTTTATTTTGAATACAAGAAGACTTCATAGCAGATTACTTTTTCATTTTATGTATTAAGATAGCATGTGAAATACTGAGTTGATTTAACCTTGAATCCAAGGGTGATCAAGGGCCCACTCCCCAAGGAGACAAGACATTACTTTTGGCATTTATAAGTTTATTTCTTATTTGTTTTCAATTAAAAATTAATTCAAATGCTCTATGTGATTAGATTAATAACATAAATTTTAGAATATACTATTCATATGTGTACTTTCAGATTTGAATAAGCATTTATTATTCCTTTAATACCATCAACCTTTATACTTCAACTTAGCTTAGAAGTGTGGATTTGGGATTTGATTTCTGTGTGTTTACTTTACATCATTATGTGATTACTTTCATAGTAGTTTGGTCTGTTTACATTTCAAGTAAGTGTGTTTCTTTTTAGTATTAGTTTAGACTTTAGGAGTAGACACTTAGTTTAGTACAACACCAAAAAAACCCAAATAATACTATTAGCTAAAAACAATAAATACCTTACTGCAAACAGCCTTAGACACTAGCCTTGCTAAGAAATGACACTAACACATATTGGTTAAATGAAGGGGTAATAATGACACCCATCATACCCTATCAAGGTCACTAAATTATTGGGTGACTAAGTCATGTCTGACATGAATTAATTCATAGCACTCCTACCTAGGCTGACAAAGGACTAACTTGTTGTGTAGAAGCTCCAATAGATTCAAATATAAGGTTAGAGATTGAAATTCAAAATAGAGGTTATTTGTAAACTCTTGGATGAGTATGAGTAAGTCATGGATACTAATGTGCATATAGCTATGCATATTAGTGGCACCATGTTAGATTGGATGCATTAGTTCAATAATACATTGAATGAGGTAAGTCTTAATCTTGATAAGGATGACAAATCCAATGCAAAAATGGCAAATCAAACTACTACATCTACTTTAATGTATTTGGTGCTGAAGGATTCTTTGGACTCAAGAGACGTAATAATGGCCAAGATGAGTAGCTAGAATAATGACAAGCAACATAATACACTTTTTTAAATCCAAACATAGTGGCACATATACATAATAGAGGATCTGACAATATTGAATGAAAATTATCACAAAGTAGGGTCACCATCCTCATATTTGAGGAGGATGATATTCATAACCTAATGCAATATTAAGCCCCTCTATGCACTATGATTCTTTGGTGTTGGAATCTCTCAGTGATTGGAAGATATCCAATTAGGACTTGTCTCACTTAGATAGTTATATTTTTGAAATCATCAAGAAGTTGCAGTTTGTCCCACCTAACTAGCTCTAACATGAACTCCAAACAAAGAAAGTTACTCGAGCTATGCAATCAACTATACAACATCAACAAACATTGTTGACATATTTGAATATAAATGTGACCTTTTCAAAAATAATTCCCTCACATACTTCATCATCACCTACTTCATCATCTCCAACTACTCTAGCTATAACTTCCACATCATAACCTCTTCTTCCATCTTCTTAATCTATGTTTCTACCCTCCACATAGGTAATGGTATGTACCAGTTTTGAATTTTTTTTGTAAACTATATAGTTTTGGATAAATTAATGCCTTAAAAATTATGAGTGAGAATAGGAAGGTTAAAAACCCACAAGGGTGGTCCCTTAGTTATGCCAATCTATTTAAAACCCACAAGGGTGATATATTAGTACACTACTTAGTTAAAAACCCAAAATGAAAGCTAAGTAGTGTGTAAGAGGTGAAAATTGTTAAATTTCACCTTGAATGATTACTATAATTAATGTTTTTATTTTAACCCTCTCTTCAAGTAACTCCATCAGCCCCAACATTCAACAGACTTCCTACGACTTTATCTTAGGATGAGACAATAGCTTAAGTCTACAAAAATGTTGGTAGTAGAACAAGGCTATAAAATTATAGAGTATAATTATATGGCACGTGTGTATCTCACAATATTTTTACATTGTATATCTTTTTGTATGTATTCATCACCTAAATTCACATCAAGAATCTTCAGAATGTGAAGAGTCTTTTTTTGTTTTTAGTGAAAGGTTGGAATATGAAGTAATAGCACTTTTGTGAGCTTTATATATAGTGTCACTTATAATTTAAAAGGGTTTATATATATATATATATATATATATATATATAGAGAGAGAGAGAGAGAGAGATTCGATAATGGTTCTTATTTATATTTATGCATGTTCCTTTGTGCAGTTATTGTAAAGGAATTAACATGATTCAGAATCTTAATTTTTTCCAAAACATTCAATATTTCAAAATTTTAACAAATTATAAGAAAATAGAGTGTAACTGCACAAATGAACATGCATAAACATAAATAAGAACCATTATCAAATCTCTCTCTCCTCTCTCTCTCTCTATATTATCTCTCTCTCTATATATATATATATAGAGAGAGAGAGAGAGATTTGATAATGGTTCTTATTTATGTTTATGCATGTTCATTTGTGCAGTTACACTCTATTTTCTTATAATTTGTTAAAATTTTGAAATATTGAATGTTTTGGGAAAAATTAAGATTATGAATCATGTTAATTCCTTTACAATATTTCACTTGGTTTAAATTTGATTTTTTTTAATAACTTCTTTGAGTACCTTTTGTATTGCACTTCGTACACATAAACTAATTAGCATGTTGTGATGGATTTTCTAGGAACCATTATATACATCGTTGAACCTAAGTTGTCATAAAGACAATAGAGCATTGTATAGGGAAGTAGGATTGAAAGGAGAAAGGAAGAAACATTGAAGGAGGATATTTAGAATGTGAAAAATTAGGTTTTACACTAAAATAAGGACTCACTAGTAGGAGTTACAGCAAAGAGTGCACATAAAGTCTCACTGGTGGAAGTGAGAAGATGATATCAAGACCCTTGGAAGGGAATTAAAGCACAGAGATGCATGAATGGACTAAATGTATTTATCCTATCATTAATAAAGGTATAATCTTGTTTTCATAAAGTAGAGAGTATTTTCTTAAAGGAGTTGGCCAATATTATCCAAAACTTGATAAGGAGGGCACTGTCTTATTACACAATAGATAGAAAGGCCACCAAATGAGAAGAGGCATCAAATCAAAGATGGTAAAGATGGAGAAACACTTATTGTGAAAAATAAAGATAATTCATTATCAATCAAGGATAGGATCCTAATTTGGTAAGGAAAGGTGATAGAAGGGGATACCAGTCCAAGTGCATATAACTAAAGGCACAATAACAGGAAAAGAAGAGAAAATAGGAATCGATGGATCCTATGAAGATTTAAATTCTATAAATAGCATCAAGTAGAACAAAAAAGGAGAGAGTATTATAATTCCTACACAAATATACCACTTGAGAAGAGGATGGAATAATAGCACACAAGCATGTTTACTTACCATGAAGGATCAAAGGAAGGAGATGTGATTAGTAAAAGAGGAGGTGCATAAGAAAGAAGAAATAAGATATATAGATACCTATGGGTGGAGGTGGATGGTAGTAACTAGGCAAAAATCCACAAGGGAAGTAGGTGGGCACAGACCAATTCTCTTGGGTGCAAACCCACAAGAGAATAAATAAGGAAAGAGTGCATTGGGGGGTGATTTGCATGATGCACACCTAAGGATAAGTGTTATTAACACTTAACAAAGGTGGATGAATATGGGTGGGTGTAAAAACACCAGATAAAGAAAAAAACTAAGAAAATGATAAGAAATGGTATCAAAGTTAGGCATAGGAGGATGTTTTATGACCTAAAGAGGATCTAGGGGAGGAAGCACAAAGCAAGACTAGTTACATAGCACACCAAGTGGAAGGTAAAACCATGTCCTTGGCATTAATCCTAAAGGGTGGTTATACCATTCAACCTTACTTATAAGTAGGATATTACATTTTAATTACCCAAGAAGCCTAATATAGGATCATCCTAAGTGAATCATAAATCTTGCTTCACCCAAAAAAAGAGCCAATAGATTGAATAATAAAACTAACTTTATCTATGTATGGTCACACGGTGTATTATATTTAAAGGCTTTTAAGATTGTGTAAGATTCCATTTATGTGGAAGAAAGATAGCTTAAATTTGCATAGAAGTTGGTACAATAATAGGTTACATAATTTTGGCTAAGGTGATCAATGTGTGCATAAGGAGTCAAGAGAATGAGGTACTAGGAAGCAGTGTGTAAAAGGATTTTACAATAGCATGTACATTCAGACCTTCAGGATGCATAATATGAGTGTGATGAAGGCATGTTTCATAATTCAACATTGTTAAAATTTTCATAATCAAGGCACTAAAGGGAAGAGAATGTGCAAAAAATATGAGAAGTGTGCAAAGGGCACCAAGAGTCAAAAAATTCAATGAAAGAGATTTAAATAACCTGGTAAACTATAATGGTGTGTAGGGAGGATCATCTAAAGCATGGGATCAAAAACATTAGGCACAAAGCATCAAGCAAAGGACCTAAAAGGAGAAAGATAGCTAGATGACTAATTAACTACAAGGACCAACACTTAGCCTTATAGATCAAGATGGTATTGTATCTTATGCAATATAAAGGAAGGTCATTTAATGATGTCTACAAAAAAATATAAAAAGATTAATCTATGCCTAGATTAGGCCTGTAATTTCACATTGAACCCCACTAGATACAACAGTCAACATTTTTTGGAGGACACGACATTGACTAAGCATTGAACATTTATAAAAGGAGGGATCATGCAAACATTAAAGGAATTTTTATAAAGGAAAAACACTATTCATGTTGGCACTATTCATAAGTTACAATTCATTGATGAGGTGGTGGACACTATTCATCTTGATGAGGTGTACACAACACTATTCATGATGAATAGGTGGAATGGGGTGCCACATTACAATAAAACACATGTGGGTACTTGTGTTTGGAATCTAGTATGCATGTGGGTCAAAATTCCAAGTTGGGAACACCTATTGATTTGCACATGCAAGTACAGGACATCATTTGTTTTGCACATGCAAGGAGGGACACTTTATAAAATCATGCACATGGAGGAGACCAAGAACACTATTTTCGATGCCTTGAAAATTCTTGTGGAGCCTATACAAAGTGTAGCACATTGAAGACTTCATCATTGTCACATGGTGGAGACAAATTCTACTATTGATGACTAGTTTCTACCATGTGAAGGTTGGCATGTTTTCTTGTGGAATACTTTTAGTATTTTGTCTTTACCTTCATCTAAGTGGAGGGATATGAATTTTTTGACCATCCTTATGGTTTTTCTCTCTTCTTTCTAATTCTCTATATAAATGATTAAACTCCTTGGCATTAGGTAGGCTAGAGGAAGAAGAGTGTAAGCTCTAGGAGAAAGCTTTGAAATCCTCTTTGGCATGTTGAGGCCAAGTTTGTATGTGTGAGAATAATCTTGTTGAAGCTTTGTATATTGGAGGAAGAGATATCTTGTTGAATATTTTGTATGTGAGGATTATGTGTTGAGAATTAATGAGAATTATGAGATTGTTATGAGATGATTTCATGTGATGTTTATGTGTTTTGTGAGAGAGTAAGAGGTATATGGATTGTTGAATCCATTATGTGGTTGGGTACAACATAAAGTGGTATCAGAGATCCATTTTGATGAGGATCTATATTTTTATTCCCATCAAGTGGTATCAGATCAAGGAAGATTCTTATGGAAATGAGAGGATATTGTTGAGGTTGTGAGTGTATTTTTTGTTTTGTAGGTATAAAGATGGAAAAGAAGAGTGGAAGAATTCCACTAGAGAAGAATGGGAGAAGAATTTGAAGACTTGGGGCAGACTATTGGATTTACTACTGAAAAGAATTGAAGATTGTGAATCTGAAGAAGAAGAAGAAGTTATGTGGGAGATAGTAGACTCCCTAAGATCAAAGGTGGTTACATTAAGGAGAGAGATAATCTCGTAGAAGAAGGAAGAGTGAAACCATAGAGAGTTTCATCATGAGAAGAATATGGTTGTCTTTGAAGATAACAAGGAGGAAATGAGCTATGAGCAGCCCATGTGTGAATACATCCTCATGAAGGATGATGGAGAGATGGAGGAAGATTGTAGTCATGAAGAGTTATAGAGAGAGGAAGAAGGAAACCAAGAAGAGTTGCATGTTTATTTGAAATAAATATTAGAGATGGTTGATGTGAGAAAAAGTGTACATAATGATAGTGCAAAGGATGAAGTTACATCCATGAGAGAGGACTTACAAGTGGTAGTGTGTGATGGCGCGTAATATCCAACAGTTTGTTGGATAATGTGTGAAGAAAGCCATAAGGAATTTTGGTGGAGGTGGATGGTTTGTGGTGGGATTGATCTCATATGTTAAAATGTAATGCATGATAGAGTTATTTATAAGTGTTTTCATTGATGTTAAGGTTGATGTCATTGATTTCAAGGTGCAGATCAAAGAGAGAATTTGAAGACAACCTAATGTCTTTTCTATTGGCTGATGTCAAGGTTTAGATCAAAGAGAGAATTTGAAGGAAACCTAATGATTATTATATTGGTTGATGTCAAAAATATTTTAGTGGTGTGAAAGTGTCATCATATGAGTGTTCTTGTCTAATATCAATGAGGTAAACATGTTTAAGTACTAGTTCTTGAATACAAGGTGTCTTGGGAAGCCTAGTTTAGACCCTGTGAGAAGGTGTGCATAGTGAATTTTTGGTGAAGTAAGTAAGAACAAGAATGTGAGAGGTTTATTTTAATTGTGTGATCATGAAATAGATATTTATATACTTTCATAAGTGTTTCAAGGTCATTTGTCAAGTTTTAAGTGCTTAAGAAGACTAGTCATGGCACTAGTCATAGCATGAAGAGACCTTGCAAGAAGGTATGAGTATGATGGATTAGTGATACACACAAGCATGAATGGATGTATAAGGTTTATTTATCATGCATGAGGCATTAGATAAATCATTAGATTCTTCAAGTGAGCTTATACAGGTAGGATCTGTAGATCATGTATGTAACTAGACCACTTCTAGACCTAACTTGGCCTAATGAGGCATCATGATCTATTGTCAAGGCATATGAAGGATTTATGTAACTATTTTAAACATGATATAGGTTTCTTGAGTGTGTTATTAAAATGGATAGAACATGATAGAGGCATGAATGTTATTTTCAAAGCCTAATGTGATTTAAAAGTCAAGTTCTAAAGAGTAAAGAAAAAATAGTGTGGCCTAATGAGGGGTCATGATCAGATTTCAGAGTGTTTGAGATTATGTAGGAATTTTAAGATGTGATTTATGTTTTTTAAAGGGTTTTCATGCACTTTGATCTCATGGTTTACAATAAAAGGCATGGAAATTGGTTTTGAGGTCTCTTGAGTATACAAAATGAAGGCATGCAAACCTAAAAAGGACTTTCAGGTGTTCATTGGCACATGTAAAATTTGCATGGGAACATAAGTTTTTAAGGAGAGATTGGGAAGGTTCCTATATAATAACTACATGAATTTGTTTTATATTTAAGGGGTAATCATTTATGAATAATTTTTAACACCAAAACATGTGTTAAACCTCTCTAAAACCCTAACAAGGACCCAATGTGAAAGATCTTGCTCAAAATAGCCTAGAATGGTATCAAATTATTATAAAAAATATTGGATAATGTATTTAACTCTCGCAATCACCTTTAGGTATGATTATATTTTCAGGTGTGTGAGTAAACCCTACAGGAAAGTACACATTTCTTAGAGATTTGTTGTAGCAATCACAGTTGACCAAGTCAAAGTTTGAAAATAGATGGAGGATTAAAATTGAGACTCATGTTTCATGTCCATTAATGTTTATATATATATATATATATATATATATATATATATATATATATATATATATATATCCCTCAAGTGTGTTAAATTGGTCATAAAAGTTATCCATTTGCTAACAAGCCTAATGGTGAAAATAATGAGAAACCCAGGCAACAATGAGAAGATGATTAGGAATGTGCTATCATGAAATAGTGATGAAACCAAGTCAATGGAAATGTTTTTTATGAATTTTAATATATGTTCATGTGTGTTATAATTTTTTTAGGTCAGTGATTACATTGAAAAAATTTGCTCACAAGTTGACTTGTTTGGCTCAATAAGGTCTGTGTACAGTGAGGTCATGAGATTAATCTACAAGACCAATATTTATTATTTAAATATATCATATTTATATATAATAATATTCTAATTATATCATAGGATCATATACATACATCACAATTCATTGAATATGTCTACATAAGTGTTTAAGGTCTGAGTCACCATGACTGTGCTTTAAGATAACCTGCCAATTCTGGGTAATCAAGTTGCAGTGATGAGTTTTAGGATCTATGCTCTGAGTTAATATATATAATTCACATGATGTTATTTTTTTGGACTTGTATTTCCTATCCATTCTTTGTATAATTTTTGATAATTGGTGAAAGTGGTTGAAATTTTGAAGCTAAAATGGCTTATCTTGTTCTCAATTGACTGTGTAGTGAGATCAACATATTGGTATACAAGACCAATATTTGACATTAGATCTTGTGATATTTATATTTTAGAGTGGTATAGATAATTAAAAATATATTTTTAAAGTATAATTTGTCATGGGAAGTATTTTTTCAGGTGTTAAAGATCAAGTTGTTCATAACTAAGTTTTGTAATGTTTTGGCAGTTCTGAGTGGGCTATTTACAGAGAAAAGTTTGAGTCCTTTTGCCCTAAGTTGTGAAGTCTATATCATATGGTGATGACCTTGAGGTAATTTATTTTATTTATTTCCATTTTTTTAGTTAATTTGTGTTTACTCCTCAGTAATTCAAGACAGACTTTCTATGTATGAAAAGGCCTAATAGTGAACAGTACAAATTGTGTGATTCAAGTGGTGATTGGTTATAAAATGTGATATGGAGCCTATATGATATTATTATAGCTATATTTTATTATTATATGATATGTTCCTATCATATGTGGAGTTTTATATTGTTTCAAGGAAGGCAAAGTGTAACATGTCCTAAAGTAGACCTGATGGAATTAGGTCTCCATGAGACCTAATAGTGAAATCAATCCTAATTGAGTTATGTCAAACCTAAAAGGAATCAATAATAATTTTAATCATTCTAATGAGATTTCCTAATACCTATTTCATGTCCTACCTAAGAGTTTAAGGGTGATTATCTGACCAATAGGTATATGAACAAGGAATGGTATATATACAAGGCAGTTTTAGGCCTATTTGTGTATGTAGAGTGTATGTGAATGAGATAACACATTTTGAGTAGAAGGAGTATTTTATACCATTATAGGAGTGTATTGGATATGTAATAAAGATATGAAAGTGTGTTTGCATATGAGGATCAAGGTCATATTACCTAATTAGTCTTGAAGAGAACTAAATGAAGAAAGAGGCTTACAAGATAGTTTAAGAGAGGTAGAAGAGAGAGAAGAGCTAAAGAAAGTGATCATCATCTGTTATATGAGAAATAAGGTGTTTTTAAGGTGATCAATTTTTTAGGTGGTTAATTTAGTTCTATGTCATCTAGGGGTTTGGTGCCTCCTTGCAAGTTGGTGCTTGTTAAAGCCTAGTTGAGTTGGTGCTTAGCTAGTTAGGGTTGGTGCTCCATGTGAAGTTGGTGATTCACTAAAATTGTGATTTTTTGACTTATAATATTATAGTCCATTTTTAGGTATCATTGGGTTTTCTTCTCCTTGATTTTTTCCTACATATATGATGTGTTGTCTTGTTATATCTTATTTCATGCTTATATGGTTGATTACTTATACATTGCTTGATTTATATGTTGATGTAATGGTTCATATATGCTAAAGAGGAATTAAAAGAAAGTTTTTAAGAAATTGATTCACCCCCCCCATCTCATTTATTTTGATTCCAACATTTGGTATTAGATTAGGTCCTTTGAAGTAGGCCTAACAGCCTAAAGGAGATCCCAAAAGTAAGGATGACTAGTCATTAATCTCAAGGTGGTGTTTCTACTAGTAAAGATTGTTTTTTCAGTGAGACTAATTATGATTTTTGGATCATTATAATGAGGACATGTCTAATGTCAATGGGCCATGACATATGATATTTAGTTGTGGATGGATACACTTTACCTCCTACACCACCAACTGATGCAATAGGTAAGAAGGAAAGTGAGAGTAATTCCAAGGCAATGAATGCCATTCTATGTGACCTATCAGAG
The DNA here is from genome assembly GCA_037957365.1 of Torreya grandis. NCBI lineage: Eukaryota > Viridiplantae > Streptophyta > Pinopsida > Cupressales > Taxaceae > Torreya > Torreya grandis. The sequence goes on from JARHVA010000212.1 coordinate 5,380,218, forward strand.
GTAGAGTTTGTGAAGGTGATGCACTATGATTCATCCAAGGTGATATGGGATAAATTGAATATTATATATGAAGGAGACACCAAGGTGAAGATGTCTAAGTTATAGACCCACTAGAGATAATTTAAAAGTCAGAAGATGAAACCATTGCATCTTACTTGTTGAAGGTTGATGAAGTTGTCAATGTAATTAGAGGATTAGGAGAAGAAGTGAAAGAGTGTATAGTTGTTCAAAAGTTATTAAGATCACTAACTCTTAATTTTGATTCTAAGGTATCTACAGTAGAAGAGATGAAAGATTTGGATAAGCTATAAATGGATGGGCTTCATTGCATCTTGATTGCCTATGAGATGAGAACAAATAAAGGAAAACCTCCTACAAAGGAAGCAACATTAAAATTTGAGAAGTCAAAATTCAATAAGTTCAAGGATGAGGTGTGTTTAGATGTAAATGATGGTGAACTAATAGCCATGTTTGTTATGAATTTCAGGTTTGGATTTGGTAAGTACAAAGGTAATATGCCATTTAAATGTTTTAACTGTAGTAATATTGGTCACTTTACATCTAAGTGTCCTAATAAGCATAAGGCTGAACATGATGAACATCATGGAGATGATAATAAGTTCTATAAGCCTGACACAACCAAGAAATATTTTTAGAAGTATGAAGGTAGGAAAGTGTCATTTAAGAAAAAGAGAAGTTTTTATACCAAAAAGTATAATAACTCATCTGATGTAAGGGACACAAGCACATTCGAGAGTAATGATGACAGTAATGAACATGAATATGACAATAATGAAGCCTTATTCATGGATATAGAAATAGACAATGGGGGTTAATCAAAAGGGAAAGGCCTTATAGATGATGAAGAATTAGATAAACTAGAGGTTGAAATGAACCTTGAGGCAAAATTGGTGAGTGTTATAGAAGAGTTGAAGTTTCAAATAAGGAATAATCAAAAAACTAATATCATTTGTTAAGGACTATGAAGAGCAAATTGGTTTGTTTGAAGAGAGACTAAGTAACACATCCAAGGAGTATGATGAGATCATCAATTAGATTAAGAGCACAGATGGAGATAGTCACTATAAGCCTAAATTTTGAAGAGGAAGAATGCATTAGGTATGGAACTGAAATGAAATCCTTGAAAGCTGAGTTGGATTAAGCATCTATCAAGTTGAATACCTTTGTGAAGTTTGAAAATATTATTGATATTCTAGATAACATCTTGAGTAGTCAGAAGTTTGAAAGTGATAAAATAGGTCTTAATTTCAAAGAAGACTAAAAGGAGGCAAATCAAATCAAGGAGAAAGATAATGAAGACAAGAAGATCAACATGAAGAGACAAATCAAATAGCCTAATGCTATGATGTAAGTTAATTCATTCAATGGATACTATTTTGCATGTAATCAGTTTGGTCATAGAGTAAGAGAGTGTAGAAGACCCTCTAAAAATGAATATATATGGGCTTACAAAAGGAATCATCATTCAAGAGGTATGAATGAGGTGGTTTGCTACCATTGTCATAATGTACAACACATTAAAAGATTCTATCCTAACAAACTTAAAAGGTGATCAAATCAAAAAAAGAGGTTTGAAGCTCCTACATTTCAAGAGAGAAGGCAAATGAATGTGTGGAAACCAAAGACAATAAAGGTAATTCATGATCATCTAAAATCCCAAGTGGACTATTTGCTATGATAGAACATACTTTAGATGTGAAATCAAGTCAGGAATGTTCATTATCATCTCAGATTGTTGACCACATAAAATGATGAAGAGTTCAAACCAAAAGGACTAATCAAACCTAAAAGGATCCTAAAGGATATTCATTCTTATGAGAACATGGATATCTAGGACTATCCTGAGTTTGTGTTGTTTTAGTGCCCTATGGATAGGGGTGAGTCCATTAGACTTCATGGAGACACTGTTTAGTTGGTAGAATCTTAATGCATGTTTGGTTTGAGGGGGAGATTTTTAATTTGTTCACAAGCTCCAAGTATATTTGTTGACAAGTATATAAAAGTTTCTAATAGTGGTTTCCAAAGAGGCATAATGAGTGTTGTCATTAATGTCAAATCAGGAGAAAGATCAAAATAGGAGAGATGAGACAAGAATGATCAAGTTGCAATTTGTTTACCATAAATGAGAAAGAGGGAGTTTGTTGATAAGTTTTATCATTGATGTCAAGGTTGACGTCATTGATGTTAAGGTGCAAGTCAGATGGAGAATTTGAAGGCAACTTAATATCTCTTTTATTGGTTGATGTCAAGGTTCAAATCAAAGAGATAATTTAAAGGCAACGTAATGATTCTGATATTGGTTGATGTTAATATTATTGCATTGGTGTGAGAGTTTTGTTTCATGAGTGTTCTTATTTTATAGTAATGAGGTAAGATTTTTTAAATATTAGTTTTTGAATACAAGGTGTCTTGAGAAGCCTAGTCTAGACCCTGTGAGAAGGTGTGCATAGTGAAGTTTTTGTGACGTAAGTAATCAAAATATTGTGATAGGTTGCTTGGAATTGTTTGGTAATGCAAGGGAAGTGTAGATAGTTCCAAAAGTGTTTCCATGTCAGTTGTCAGGTTTCAAGTGCTTAAGAATCCTAGTCATGGCACTAGTCATAACATGAAAAGACCTTGTGAGAAGGTATGAGTATGATGGCTAGGTCAGATGAGGGCACACAAAAATGAATGGATGTATAAGGTTAATTAAGCATGCATGATTTATTGGATCACTCATGAGAGTCTTAGGGTGATCCTATAGGGGTAGGATCTACAGATCAAGTATGCAACTAGACAACTTCTAGACCCTACTTGGTCTAATGAGGCATCATGATTTATTTTCAAGGTATATGAAGGATGTATGGCACTATTTAGTCATGAGAGAGGTTTCTTGAGTATGTGAGTGAGGTGGAGATCACATTGAAAGAGGCATGAAGGTCAATTTCAAATCCTAATGTGATTTACAGGTCAAGGTCTAGAGAGCAAAGAGAAAGAGTGTGGCCTAATGAGGGGTCATTATCAAATTTCAAAGTGTTTGAGATTATGTAAGAATTTTAACAGTTGAGGTATGGTATTTCAAGTGTGTTCATGCAGTTTGAGGTCATGGTTTTCAATAAAAGGCATGAAAAATGGTTTTGAAGACTTTCAGGTGTTCATTAGCATGTGTAACCTCGACATGGGAACCTAAGCTATTAAGGAGAGGAAGGGTCCTAGATAATAAATAAAGGCATTGGTTTTGGATTTAAGGTGTAATCCTTTATGAATAATCATTAACACCAAAACCTATGTTAAACCTTTCTAAAACCCTAACAAGGACCTGATGTGAAAGCTATTATTTAAAATAGACTAGAATGGTTTCAAATGACTAGACAAACTATTGGATCATGTGGTCAACTCTCCCACATACCTTTAGGTTTGATTGAGTTTTTAGGTGTGTGAGTATACCCTACATTAAAGTGCACATTTTTTAAAGATTTGTTGTAACAATTGTTGACCCCTAAATTTTGAATAAGTATTGTTCCATTTTTGGCACATAGCATGGAGCGACCATTATCCATTTTTATGAAAGTCTAGCATAAAATGGAAGGACCATGACATGGGAGTAATATGGCATGAAGCTACCACATGTATAAGTATCATGGCATGGAACTTGATAGGCATAGAAGGACAATGGCATAGGTGACCCAATATGAGAGGACCCAATCAAAGGAAGAACATGGCATGAGGGACCCAAGAATAGAGGACTCAGAACAAGAATTGGAAGACTAGGGAATGTGAGGGAAGCAGAGCGCAAGGGATATGAGAGTAATTAGAAGATCAAATCAAGTAGGACACTTTGACCCCATCGATCAGAGGTTTTATACCAACCCATAAGGAATGGAATACTTGGCTGCCATAATATAACATAAAGCAAGTATTTAGGGGCACAAAGGCTGGAGTCTATAGGAACAACTAGTTATAAGAGCCATGACTCTTATCCTGTTGGGATTTCATGTGCCATTTGTCCATGATATAAACTTGACATTTGGTCAGGGAAAAAAAAGTATAAAAACCCTCTTGTAATCATTTACGAGGATGTTTTTTTTGGAGAATAGATATAGAACCTTTGTTTTGTAATTCAGTAAGCTATTAATGAAAAACTAGTGGTTATCCATAGTACATTACAAATCATTATAAGTGTTGAAAGATGGATATGTCTTTGTTCAAAGTCATGGGTATCTTTTTATTTTATTACTATTGTTAAATAGTAGTGATGATCCTAGTTATATTGGTAATTAAATATGGAATAATATAACTAATAGAGGTATATTATGGTATTGAGTAACCTTTTAATAACTATGTTACTAAAGATGAACAAACACACAACATTGTACTTTAAAGTCTTCTGGAACCGGTCTTTCACTATGCACTTCGGGTGAGCATGCGAGACTTACCTCTCGCATGATAGGGCTAGCATGCTAGCTTGTTAGGGAAAAACTTCAACGTCATATTGGAACTAACTAAAAAAACCCAACATTTTGGTTTTATTGCTAGGATACAAAGTAATTAGAGCATGATCATGGGAAATGTTTGAGTGCATTACGTTAGAGAATATTGAATAATGGGTTACCAATGTTGAAGATAACTTTTTGGTTCCATATCTTGAACCAAGAGTTTTTTGCTTGATAGTGGGTAGAGCAAAATCTCTAGAGCTATTTGTATAAGAATTTCTTTTCTAAGGTTTCAGTTCTCTTGCATTCTTGGATCTTAACATATACTCAAGGACAATCTTGAAATCTTAGACGAAGGTAGCCTTGGACACTTGAATAGTAGAGGATCTTAGCATGACTTGAAGTTTCCTAGATGCAAGTGGTTAACTATTAGTGGAGAGGCATTTAGAATAGTTACATTTTGGAATACATGGTGACCACCTATTTATGTCCTGAAGAGGCAAAGTTTTAATTTCTATGAAAGGCGAGGGGACAATATATTTCATCATTTGCCTTTGAGGTTAAAAAGCTATTTATTGACCTTGGGTTAGAGACTCTACCCATGGAAGGCTAAAACCTTCTGTGTGTGAGCCACATGTTTGGGAGGGAAGATGAGGTTGTTTGAAGATTGTAGGTTTAACATGGTAGCAAGCTAGTGAGCATTACAAAAGCAGAAGTATGATGAAGCTCAATAAAGGATCATGGGATTTAGTGGTATGGGAAGAGATCAAGAGACCTCGAGGAGTGCTATGAAGAGCTGTAAGGAGGTAGATATGCATGAGAGACCCATCACTTTCAAGACATATTCTTTTCCACTTCTATCTTGAGAAGGAGAACTGAGTTGGACTTCAATAATTGAAAAACAGGGTATGAATCAACCAAGTTCCCCCACCATAGTGCATGTTCATTCCTTTGGGTATAGATTTAAAAACTAAACAGGTGAGGGAGATTGAAACTAGGCCATTAGGCAATCATCCATAATCTACATTATCTTTTCCTTTTCAAAGGAATTATATGGCATAATTTGGGATGCCTAGTGGATCTAGCCCTCAGGGCTATAATATAGGCCAAAACTTGGGAAATCAACCCTCTACCATGCCTCTTCCCATGGGCACTGCTACTAGAGGTGTTGAAGGAGGATTAAGAGTAGGTGTTAGAGGAAGGGAACCCCCTCCTAGAATTGGAGCAGGATCTTCCCAAAAACCACCTGCTCAACCATAACCCACTACGGTCTACTATGAGATGACATTGCATTTACCTAAATATTGTGGGGTAGAGAATGCAGTTGAGCATGGACATAAGTGTGAATTAATTTAGAGAGTGTGAAGCATCACGTATTTTGAATGAAAAATAACATAGTTTGCAACCACACTTTTAGAGCATGTGCACAAATGGTATCACAAATTTGACCCTCAACAAGTACTGATCAACTATGACCAACTCAAAGTAGCCTTCTTATAGGAATTTGGCATTCTTGAGTTTGAGTAACAAAGTATAATGGCACTGAAAGATATAAAGCAAGGACTTACAAAGAGCATATGCAAATATGATGCATAATTCAAAACCTTGTTTTCTAAGTTGTCATTTGAAATCAATCTTGCTCAGCATGCATAATTGTTTATGGGAGGATTATTACTACATTTTCGATAGACCTTGTCACAAATAACCTTCACAAGCTCACATGAGGCTTTAGAAACTGCCCAACACATTAAATTAGTTGGAAGTATGGATATTAGGATTAATCCCTTTATAGAGGCACAAATAGCATCCATGGAATTTTAGCTTGAAAATTTGATGGCAAACAATGCACATGAGACACATAGTGGTGTCTAGTGTATCGATTGTGATAATGAAGGGCACATAAGGAACTGCTTGTGTAAGAACATCCACATGATACGAAAACAAACCAATGAGATTTTTCATGAAGAACATGATGTCCGTTCTTTTCTACTTTTGCAATGGGATATAAAAACTAAGGTATCTAAGTATTGTAATATTTTTGATGCTTGCACATATGACACCAATGATTGTTGATTAATCAGTGATATTCATGAAGCTCGAGCGTGCGACACATACCAAACCTCGGTCATCAATACTTAAGATAATGTTGGCTACCATGGGTAAGGTAGAGGATTAGGATGAGGTGGTGGTCAATTTCTGCCAAGAACCTATTACAAATGTGGTTCACCAGACCACTATCAAAGGGATTGCCCAGAGTACCCAACCTATGCATTTTGCAAAAAATACCATCGATTAAAAGAGTGTCTTGATCTATATGTATCCATTAGTAAGGCCCACAATGAAAAGGGCACCAACGTGATTCACATAGACAAACCATAATGGTGCACACGACTGACCATCCCCATAGTGAAACAAGTAAATATCACCACTCGTAATGGGGGTCAAACTCAATCCATATCTAACCTGATCGAAAAGGTACATCAAAAAGACCCACAGGTGAGGAAGTACCCTAATGTACAACAATAAAAATATGTTCTTTAGGATACAATTGCACTTGTGTGAGAGCTCTAAGGTGAGATTCAATACCTCTAGGATAAGGATGTCACATAGTGCACCTCAGTGCAAAAGGAAGTTGAATCTCCAGTGGTGTGGGATAATATTTAGGAACTATACAAGTGTATGCTCGATGAAGATATCATTCCCCAACTTAGTGTTTGGCTTAAAGGTCAAGCCTACCTACCAAATGAAGTCCACCCTCACCTCAGTCGACAAAGTGAAGATCATTATTTAAATCATACCCGACGTCATGAAAGTCTTTGTTCCTCTTCCCTATAAGATGGAGAGAGATTAGTTAATGCTACTATCAATAGATGGGTAATCTAGGATATTCTAATAGATACTAGCATGGAAGTTAATGTTCTCACTAAATATTATTGGCAAAAAATGTCTAGTCCAACCCAGGCCCTCTCTTTATGTCTTTTTTATGGTGAATAATACTTGAGTGCATCCTATTGGAGTCCTCAAGAATGCCACTATTGACATACTTGGGGTTCCATTTAAATCAAATTTTAGGGTTTTGGAGTTGGTAGAAGCTGATGACTATCCAACCTTACTGGGAAGGCCTTGGTGTTATAAGAATCATGTAGATTTGAGCTTTAGAAAATGATACATTAGCTTTGAGAATATCGATCAATGCATATTAATACCTTTAGACTAAGCATAGGGAACTCCTTATATCAAGCTCATGAACATTGATGAAGACATCAACAATTTTTATAATGTTACCACTTGGAATGATGAATAGCATGATCTAACTCTAGCTAGTATTCTTCAATAGATATACAATCAGTCTATATTAGATACTACAAGTAATGCTTGTAACTATTGGGCCCATAATAACTACAATCTCACCAAAAGGTTTTACAACACTATAAATAGAGGAAAAAGCATCCCACACCAACTTCCTAAATGTCACAAGTTTATGCACCTCATGAGTTTAACAATGAGAGGACCAATGGTGGGGCCACCATTGGAAAGACTTGATGAAACCCCATGGTTCTAAGGATAGATGGAGGTACGTGACTTTATTCAACACCTCAAAGAGTTCTACGATATTGAGAATGATCAAATGAGGTCATTAGATCACATCTTTGATGGTACCACTGTCAGATGGTGGTATACTCATAAAGAACACTTTTTATATTAGGATCAAATATAAGATGCTCTACATCATAGATTTCATCATGAAAATAAGGTTAGGGGATTCTAAGTTACATAAACATGCAAGCACCTAAACCTCACTTTGAGGCTTTTGAAACACTAACGTGAGCTGAGGAAACATTCTTACTTGAGTACCGCTAGGTGTATGTGTTTTATGGGACTTTGCATACTTGGGCATGGGCTTGGTACATTCATAAAGAGAGGCAAATGGGTACTATGTTTTGGTAGTTACTAAATGAGAACATGATGTCGGCACTTTATTACTCATCACCAAGGATGGATTTGTGCCTCAACCTTCAAGCTATGCATGAAGTAATCATTGGAGACCCAAGTCCTGTCGAAGACCACCTGCCATATTCATAAAGAACCTAAATAACCTTGCACTTATTCACTGAGTCTCCCACTCACTTAGTTTATATGCCTACTAAGGTTCATAATAAAGAACAATGAGAAGAGATCTACATGGGCAAGCAAAAACTATTCTTCCAAGTAGATGAAGATGAAGGATCTACTTCACTCGACCCTTTGACAAACCACCTATATGTCCCTACAAGTACTGGTTCATGAACTGTTTAGGACACAAGTTCTCCAATGGATAACCCTTATCTGAGCCCATCTAAAATATTCAACTTAACATTGGCATGGAGTAAGAGCTTAAGATGGCTACAATTGGAAATTATTGGACTAAAACAAAGATCTCATAGATTTTTGAGTTGTTGAAAGAGTATCAAGATTTATTTCTAAGGAATTATAGAAAAATGAAAGGGGTTCCCACTTATCTAGGGAAGATGTATATAAAGCTGATTGACAGTGCTTGCCCCATTAAGAAATATCCATATAGGATGAACCTTAACCTCTGAGTGTGCATGAAAGAGGAGATCGATAACATGTTCTATGTTGAAGTAATTACTCCCATTGATAAATATGAATGGGTGAGTCCCATGATAATCAGTATCAAGAAGGATGGGCATATTTATATCTATGTGGATTATCATGTCTTAAAACATCTTGTGTGATATATCCTTTCTTAACACCTTTCATGAAGGAAATCCTAGAATGTGTTATCAGTTGTGAAGTATACTCTTTCATGGATAGGTTCTTAAGATACCAACAAGTCCATACAGCTAAGGAAGACTAATCCAAGACTAATTTTACTATAGAATGGGGATCTTTTGCCTATATTGCCATGCCCTTTAGATTGAAAAATGCCCCAATGATGTTCTTACAAATAGTAGTTAAGGTTTTCAAATATTTTATCCATAAGTTTCTCCAAGTCTACTTAGGTGACTAGACTATGTATGGGTTGGTCAAGGACCTTTGTGCCAATCTGAGATTCATGCTTGAGCATTGTTGAGTGTTACAAATTTCCCTAAATTTGAATAAGTGATTGTTTTTGACACCTTTTGGTGTACTTCTTGGGCATATCATTTGTAAGGAGGGACTCCTTATAGATCTAGCCAAGGTCTCTATTATTCTCCATCTACCAATGCCCAAAACTCAGTGTGAGGTGCACGCCTTCTTATGACACATGGGCTATAATAAAAAGTTCATTCAAGGTTACTGTAAGATTATAATGCCCCTGAAAGAGCTATTAAAGCACAATGAACAATTTATATGGACTAATTCTTGCAAGGTAGCTTTTGAAACACTCAAATAAAGGTTAGTTACAGCTCTTATCTTAGAATTTCTTGATTAGATAAAGCCTTTTCATGTCCATGTTGATGTATTTTGAATGTCAGTCAGTGCGGTACATGTACAACCAAGTGAAGGAAACTTGGATCACCCGATTTACTTTGCTAGTAGGAAGGTAACATTGACTTAAAGGAACTATACCACCATCGAGCGTGAAGCTTTGTCTATGATTTACGCTCTATAAATGTTTAGGTAGTACCTCTTGGCCACTCCATTTATATTATATACAAACCATGAGGTCTTGAAGTATCTTATCAACAATCCAATACTAAATGGAAGGATTTATCATTGGATTGTACTCTTCCAAGAATTCTAGTTTTCCATAGTAGTAAAGCCCAGGAAGATAAATTGTGGACCTGATCATTTATCCCAAATTTAAAATGGAGAACCCCCACATGCAATAGAATATGATCTTCCTAACATATATCTCTTTTGAGTTGCTCAAGTACAAAAAAAATTGGAGGATGTTTCATTATTTCTCAACATTGGTTGCATGCCTAACTCCCTCACTTCATGGGAGAAAAAGAAACTTCGGGTATGCACTGCACCTTATCATCTCACAGTAAGCGATCTATACAAGATAGATCATGACAAGGTGCTTCGCTACTATGTAATACAACATGAGTGCCCTAAAGTGATTTAAGAAGTCCATGAAGGTATTATCAGAGGACATTATGTTGGAGAGGCTACCACGTGCAAGGTATTGCTCATTAGACTCTAGTGGCCAACTTTACTCAAAGATGCAAAGGATTATGTTAGGAAATGTAATGTCTACCAACATGTAGGAAAAACAAATAGAATAAATGCTATGCCACTGTGCCATGTTCCTTCTCAAAAACCATTTTGAAAATGGGTTATTGACTTTGTGGGGCTTATCACTCTAACAGGATGACAAACAGGCTCTCGATATATCATTACAAAAATTAATTACCTCACATGTTGGGTTGAATTAGTACTAATAGTAGACTATACTATATCAACTACCATGCAATTCATCTAGGAAAACATTATAAGATGATTTGGATGTCCCTTAAGCTTCACTAATGATCATGGCACCCACTTCTTAAATGAGATGATTCACATCTTGTTGGCCAAGTTCATGATTGCACACCACAAGATGACACCATACCACCCATAGACCAATGGAACATCTGAAGCATTCAATATGATCCTTAATGCCACTTTGACAAAAAATTTCAATATTGGTCAAACTAATTGGGATGATAGAGTATCTGCAATGCTATGGGCTTATCGAACTACATACAAGCACCTCAACAAAAGTATACCATTCAACCTAGTGTATGGCAAAGAAGTGGTCATTGCAGTGGAGTTCTTGATTCCATCTCTCTAAATATCATGTATGGGAAACCTGGATGATGAATCTTATTTGAAAACTAGGATCAATGATTTGATGAAACTATATGAGGCTCGATTCCTTGCCCACTGGAGTTAGGATGTTAAGAAACGTAAAGTATTTTCTCTAGGCATGAAATTTTTGTTATATGACTCTAAGTTTGTGAGCCATCATAGGAAGCTTCGAGTCCATTTGGATGGTCCATTCATAATACATAGCATTCGACCTACCAGAGCTTATCGATTAAAGTGAATGGATGGTCAGTTCCTCAAAGGACACTATAATGGAAGTCAGATATAGCCGTATTGTAATTCCATTTAATTCAACTTTTGTAATCAATAAAGATTAAGGCCATTAGGTTAGAATTTATTGATTTCAATAAAAAAAATCAACCCTTGAGGTGTGCAACTCTTTAATGTAATTTTGAGTTTGTGTTTTCGTGGAGGACCACAAACCCCTTTTAATGTGGGGTAAGGCATTATGCAGATGAATCATTATAAGCTCAAAGTTAGAACCAGACATGTAAAGACATGTGGGCACATAAGTTCTAAAGGTACAAGAGTCATGTATGGCATGTAAGTGATTAAGGGTGTGTGAGTCATTCAATATACCTTGAAAGTATTTTGGAAGGTTCCTACCATTTGGGTGATAGTTATCTTCCACTTCATCAGAAAGGTGGGACATAGTTATCATCCACTTCTAAGAAAGGCACAGGAAGGGATGGACTATTAATATGACAAGGTTAGTTGTGGTGAGAAGCATGTGAGTGGAATGATGGGACAAATTGGTCAAGGCACTAAATGCTAATTACAAGATTCAAAGTACAAAGGTCATTAAAAGATATGAATTAATGACTAGAAGTGACAAGGGGAGGGAAAGAATTAATGGAGATAAACCCCCCTTGCATGGCCTATATATAAGCTTACCAAAGCCATTTTATACTTTTCCTTTCTTAAATCTTTGAATGATAAAAATGAACATTGAACTGGTTAACCAATGACTATGATACAATCAAATTCTTTCAAAATCGAGCAAAGTAGACTGATTGTGAAGTTGACAAAGACATGATGTTTGTTTTCAAGGCAAGATGAGAGGTTGTTGAGTTTGTATTTATGTGTAGGAGGTGATGTTTTTGGAGTTTTAGGTTACAATTCTACCATTATCAAAGTGCAAAGCTCAAGAGTTGAAGTAAATTGGGCTACCATAATGTATTCATTCAAAAACATGGGACAACTATGGATTAACCTTCAAGCACCATGGAGGGTAATGCATCTTAATAAAAAGGATAAGAGACTAGAAAATCTTCCAACCATACTAGAGGAGGAAGAGGTGAGTGGAGGAGCTTAGTTCCCTATACGAGAAGAGGCTTCAAGAAACCCAGAAGAGAGAATAGAACAAGTGCAGCATATAAGAGTCATGAGAGAGAGCACAGAAGAAGAAAACATGGTGAACAAAGGAAAGCAAGCACATGCCTCTTCATCACAAAAATCCCCAGCATCCCCCCTCTATCCTTGTTAATAGAAGAGATGTAGTACCTAGAGTCGATCTTCCACATAGAGAACTGGGTCTCCAAGGTGTTAACTATAATAATTTTTTACTGTAACCGCATCAGCTTGGAAATGAAGTAGAGTTGTAAAATGATTATCAATTATAGACCACCAACACTAGGAATAAAGTGGTCTATGACTTATCTATCAAGAACCAACTGGATAAGGTCTACCTCTTTCAACTCTTTGAACTGCCATACTTTGGCAAGCCTACTGAGGTAGTTTAGTTCCTCCTCTCACGCATCCATGAGTATTACATCTACTTCACAAGGTGCAACATGAAGATCATTGTGAAGAGGATAATCAAAGTTATGGGTCTTCAATGCTTTGGGTTGAATGTGTTGGATGACTTGGCAGAAATGAAGGAGATTTAGTAGATTGACACAATGTTGATGTACCAAAAATATGGGCATGCAATGCATATACAGAACCTCCAAGATCTCACCTTTAGATTCATAATGTGGATCATTTATACCAAGGTCAGAGGGACTGATTGATGGAAGGAGGTGGACATGGCCCACCTGCACATTTCTCATCAATTTTTCTAGGGTACATAATATAATTAATCACTCTATTTTCCTTAGAAGATAGTTGAAGATTTGGAGATGGTGCACAAAATGCCTAAGTACAAGTTTTATTGGAGAGCAGTCCTCTTATTGCTAGTTTTTTATGAGATCAAGGTGCCTAACTATAGTTCAAGATCATTAAAGTGGTTTTACCCCCCCCCCCACCACTCATAATTCCCCCACCGAGCGCTTCAAAGCCTTTACTTACACCCAACACATCACCCTAACATACAAGTTGAAGATGAAGTACTAATTTGATGGGATGAAGGTGACTTTCAAGAATGAATGGTTCATTCCCAAGGATTTACCCCCTGATCATAGATCAATAGAATTCATTGTGAAGCAGCACTACTTTCTAACATGCATTCGAATGAACCCTTTGAGAGAACTTTTAGCATGGCTTAAACTGCCATATGCCTTCTCTGTGCAGTACTTCATCAATTCCATAAACAAGATTTATGATGCATATCCAATTAGTCTATAGGTAGAAAAATTTGATGTAGAGTGCTATAAGCTTCAGAAAATGTTCATATATCCAGACAAAAAGGCCTTTATGAAGAGGGAAGAAATAGACTTAACTGATATTAAGGTTAAGATATCCTAGTTAGGGATCAAGTCCATAAGTTTTTTTATATGATACACCCTTGACAATACCCTTAAGATAGAGACCCCAAGGAGAGGCTCCCCCAAACACCATAAGTAATTAAAAAATAGCTAGAGCCAAGTGCTAGTACAAGTGGGCAATAGGCCCCTCAGAAATGACAAAGGATGAAAGAGGCGTAGCCTCCTAAACCCACTACTTCTTACTCTTACATGCCACATCCACGTCTATCTCACCCTTCACCTTCTCCACCTTACCCTTCACCTTATCCACCTCATCCTTCACCAGATCATCAATATCCATCTCACACTTCATAACCATCGGCTTCATCTTCACCTTCTCATTTACTCCTTCCCACTCACGTACCCTGAACCCTTTATCTCCTCATCCAACTCCCCCATCTTCACCTATATGACCACTTTCACCTCCACCATCTCCAAATAATACCATTAGAACAATGCCATAATAACCTCAAAGTCAAGTGCCCCAAAGGGACCCCTCTCAAAAATAGACTCATAATTTGGTATCAAACTCAGAGAAGACTCCATGCCTAGTGCAAGAGGCCCCTTCTGGTGATCAAATTGATATCAATGGAATGGAAGCAGATGAAATGGCCTCAAAAATACATCATGGGGATGAGCTCAAATGAGACCCAAAAAGAGGAAAGGGGCTAGCTGAGGGGGAATAGGAATAGAGAGGGATTTTCACTCTGTGTGAATGATAATAGTTTGATGTAGAAGAAAATAACCTCTATCTTTGGAAGTATTTTCATGCCAACGATATAACCCCAAATATAAATAAGTAGTTGTCCTTCCTTTTAGAAATGTATATCAAATATCCCTAGTTTGATATTATTTTAGATTGCATTTTTTATGGCCCGAATACTCCAGGACTGTTAGACCTTATGAAGATTGATCCATAGTAGCTCTCTCTAATAATGACAAGTGTTGTATTTTTTAAACTAGCCATGAAAATGATGTGCCAAAATATTTTGTTAAAATAAGATGCATGCATGGTAGAAGATAAACATGATAGAGTTGTATAAATGTATAATAAAGCATATGCAAAAAATCAAGTGCTAGTTGAGGAAGTGGCCTCCTTGAAGCAACAAATCTAAGAGGCCACTGAGGATAAAGTAAGAGTTTTAAACCTTTTCAAGACAATTTTGAAAGAGGATTTGGCACTTGTAGATGGTGTACCATTGGACAGGGATGCCATCAAGAAATTGAAAACATTGGTTGAGGTTTTGCTCAAGAAAGATAAGGAGTGCCCAGTGCCCAAAGATGAAACAATTTCATGTAAATTTTCACTTTAAGTTTTAGGGAAGAGAGAAAAGAAACTAAATACAAGTATGGTTTAAAAACCTATTTGTTTATGTGTGCATTGAATCAGAAGATTGTGAAGAGCTCATCTTTGGCTTGGGAGAAAGACATATAGATAACAAAGCATATAAGTTGATTGGGCGAGTGGTTGAAGTAGTTAGCCTATAGGTGGAATTTAGCTTGATTATAATAGAGTAACAATACTTGAGAGCTTGGTTGAGAGATGACAACAAGTCAGCTCTCAATGAGATTACTGATGATGATTGATAAAATTGATTGACCTAATTAACCTATAAAAAAATTCCTATATCCTTGAGCTCCTGATAATTATTGTAGATGGATTTGACCTCTTAGGCCTCTCTCTCTCTTATAGGCATAAGCAAGAGGTGGAAGTGAAGGTGTAACTAGGCCATCTAAATATAATATGTGCATGCAAAGAATAACAACCAAAATTAGATGAGTTAAATTTAGAAGAGGTAAGTAAAACTTGCATGTTTCTAGTTAAGAAGTGCATCTTAATCATCGATGGTCAGGGGTTCCCAAGGGTGACTATCGATGGTCACCTTGATTGTCGATGGTTAGGTTCCAAAGGAAAGAGATCCTAAAAATTAGGTTGAGTTAGTTTGTGAAACTAGTTTTGGATGGGCTTGGTTAGGATAAATTAGTGTAGGTTGGTCCCAAGAGGGTCCTAACTAGGTCTAAGGGGATTTTTGACATTCAAAAGCATAGGTGTGCAAATTTTTGATGTTTATATTTTTCCCTTTTTTATTGTGTGGCTTACGTGAATGAGTTATAAAACAAAAATGAATTATAGGTCAAGGGCTTGGTTGCCCTAAGAATAGGAGGAGGTGTTCCCCCTCAAATTTGAGAGTCAATGAAGTGAAATGGAAGTGTGTACATTATTGATAAATGGTAGTTGGTGAGTCATGAGGTGGTGAAAAAAGGATAGGGTTTGAAACATAAACTTGTGCACAAATTACCACAAAAAGGTGCAATAGTTGAGATCATGCATAGACTAAGTTTCCATAGTTGGTAAAAATAAGGTTTGGTGCTAAGAAGGACAAGTGATAAGTGAATCGTATGATCGTTTGTAGGCGTGGTGATTGAGAACACTCATAAATACAAGTCTATTACATGATTGTTGTATTTTTGGTGGGTATCCAAGGTAGGAAGTGCTCTTGGGGAAATATAAATGGGTCAAATATCATGGGTATCTAATGTAGGAAGTACTCTTGGTGAGACACAAGTAGGTCAATATGTGCTAGGTGGCATAAGATGTAAAAGGTCAACAAGGAAATGTTATCATTGTAATCAAAAGACTAGGCAAAAAGTGTTGCAAAATTGTGCATTAGATGGACTAACAACGAGGTGATGAGGTGCTTGGGTTGGTTAGAGAAGGTAATATTCAAAAGTGGACAAAACTTGGTTTAGTTATGCTAAAAAATGGTAGTGTTAGGTGGAAGTTTTAAATTGGGGTTTTCTGGCCATCGACAGTTAGGGCCCCAAAAAGGTGACCACCGACACTCGCCCTGACCATCGACGGTTAAGGGAAACCCTAAAAATCCACCAAATCAAAAGTAAAAACAAAAATTTTGTATATGGTTGACTTGGATTTGGTGATTTTGGCACTTAGTGGTGAGGGTGATTGTTGAGTTGGTGACTGCTCATTAGTTGGAGGCATTGGGTTTGATACTTGTGGTCCTAAGATGCAGGGAGTGCATGGACATGATCAAGTAGTTATTCATGGGCTCCAACCATGGTAAAGGTAGAGAAATGAGGTAGGTAGTGCCTTTAAGTTGGTAAATAGGTGTGATTTATGTAATTGATTTTGGTTGGAGGATTAGGATTTGTGTTGGGAATGGTTTGTTTAGGTTGGAATGCCTTAGGTAGGGTTTTAGGTTTTTATTGGGAAATACAAAAAAATGATAGGGGGATGTGGGTGGTTTAGGTAATAGGGTAGGTAATTAAGATGGTGGTTTGTATTTTTTATGCTTTGTTTTTAGGTAGCAAGGGTTTGGGCATTCTATCCATGGAATGCCCACAGTGATCATCAATGGTTATGTCTGACCATCAATGATTGACACCCTATGAAGTAGGAGTGTTCGATCAACAGTGATCACTATGACCATCAATAGTTGGTTGGGGTAGGCTAGGTTTTAGGGTAAGGTTAGGGTAGGGGTAGGTTAGGGGTAGGCATGTTAGGTTTAGGGGAAACATAACCAGCATGGGATTGATAAGTAAGATAAATAAAGGAATAGGTCAGGTGTCATAAAGTTAGGGTAGACTAGATTAGTGTGATAACTCCTTGATCAAATAATTTGAACCTTGTCCCCATTTAGTGCGAGTGCATAACTATTTTATTAATTTTCAAAAAATAAGTACATGAAAGGGTGCCTTTACTCCATTAACCCTTTTACATTGCAAACATTGATTTTATAGATTTTACCCATGATCGGTAAAACCAACTAATCCTATAACCAACTCTTTACATGAAATCAACCCGTAAGGTAATTCTAATTAATTAACTCAAAACATAAAAACTACCTAAAAATAAAACTAAGTAAATTTATTTTAGGGGGGTGTCTTTATTAAAAATATGCATGCCACATTAACAATAATTATTTATTTAACCTACCAAAAAATCTAACCTAATGTCAAGACTTTGGAACAAGTCCTAACAAACCCCCCTATGATCCAAAGTCAGGTCTTTGGAAACATACCAAGCATTTTTCTAAATTTTTCAAATTTGATTCTGTCAAGGCGTTTTGTGAAGATGTCAACTGTTTGATCGACAGTTGGGAAATATATTGGATCAAGAGCTTTCTTTGCCACCAACATTTGTAGATAATGGTATTTGACATCCATATTTTTTTTTTGGCATGAAACACAAGATTCTTGGACATTTTGATTGCACTTTGATTATCAATATATTAATGTGTAGGAGCAAACTGAGAAACCTAAAGATCTTCAAGAATACAACATACGTAAACAATTTCTCTGGAAGCATCCCATGCTGCAATATACTCTGATTCTTCTAATGAATTTGCCATTGTATCCTGCTTCTTACAACACCAAGAAATGGTAGTTGAACCCATATCTATAGTGTATCCTGTGGTTAACACTCTGTCATCCACACATCTACCAAAATTTGCATCATAATATCCAACAAGTTTGAAGTTCTTATTGCAGTGGTATTCAAGGCCATATGTTTTCATTCCCTAAAGGTAACGAAGTACTCATTTTGTCGCATGCCAATGAATTTCTCTACGCTCATGCATAAACCTAGATGCCAATGAATTTCTCTAGGCTCATGCATAAACCTAGATAAAATTCCAACTAAAAATGAAATATCAGGCCTGGTAGTCATCAAGTATATCAAACCTCCCACCAATTGTCTGTATGTGGTGTCATCAAAAAAGGCACTGCTATCATCCTTAGACAACTTTAAGTTACTTTCCATGGGAGTGAGGGCAAGTTTGCAATCACTCATGCCAAACCTATCTAATAACTCAGAAATATACTTAGTTTGTGAAATGAAAATATTATGCTCTTTCTGAGTTACCTCTATGCCTAGATAGTAGTGAAGAAGTCCAAGATATATCATCTCAAACCCATCTTTTAATTCCTTCTTCACAGACTTGTTATGGTTTTCATCATTACCTGTGATAAACAAGTCATTGACATAGAGAACAAGTATCACCATTTTCTTACCCTGCACTCAAAAATAGAGAGTATCATCAGATTCACTATGATGAAAACCAATGGATTTCAAGTATGAATCCATTTTCTCATGCCAAGCCCTAGGTGCCTGTTTGTGTCCATATAAAGCTTTTATCAATTTACACACTTTGCGTTTGGCACCCACTTGTTCAAAACCTTGAGGTTGTTTCATATATACTTCTTATAAATCACCATTTAAAAAAGCACTTTTAACATCCAATTGATGTACTTTCAAACCATTTTGTGCTGCTAAGGTAAGTACCATATGAATAGTGTGCCATTTGGTAGTTGGTGCAAATGTTTCCTCATAGTCAATAACTTCTTGTTGCACATATCCTTTTGCAACAAGTCTTTCCTTACGTTTATCAATGGATCCATATGATTTATACTTCATCCTATAAACCCATTTACATCGTATGGGTTTAACATGTGGAGGAGGATCAACTAAAACCCATGTATTATTGCTAAGTATGGCATCATACTCACTTTTCATTAACTGTTGTCAAACATGTTCAGTAGATGCCTCCTTAAAAGTGGATGGCTCAGAGTAAGAAGTAGTAACAACCATAGCATAGTTTACCTATTTTTGAGAATTCCTAGGCCGTGTTAAACTAACTTCATCTGCTTTCAAGTCAAAAAAAGTACTTTGATTCCATTTTGGATACTTATTCAAATTATTCAAATCAAGGACTCCATAATTCTCATCATGTGCATCATTCGAAGGGGGACTTAGAGAATTTTCAATAATTTTTAAGTCGTCAACCTGTGAACTTCTAGATGAAGGAGAGGAAAGTGAAGGAATTTGAGTTTCATACCACAACTTTTAAGAGTTATCCCCTTTATTCAAACCCTTATCTATTTTTGTATTTTTTCTCTCTAATATATCAAGTTGAGAATCAATCTCTGCAGTACTCATAGTCCTAAACTCATCAAATATTACATCTTGACTCACTATGAATTTGCCTGTATCTTATATAAGTAAATGAAACCCCTTTTTATCTTCAGAATAACCAAGAAAGATGAATTTTTGACTTCGTGGTTCCAACTTAGTTATGTGTTTAATAGGAATCAAATAAAAACAAAGACATCCAAACACTTTCAAGTGTTTAAATTTTGGTTTAAACCCATACCATGCCTCATATGGAGTTTGTCCCAAAAGTACAACTGTGGGGGACCTATTTCTCAAATACATTATAGTACCAATGACTTGTTCCCAAAACTTATCATCAAGCTATTTATAGTGAAACATGGCACGTGTTGTGCCCTCTAAAGTTTTGTTCATCCATTCAAATACTCCATTTTGGTGTGGAGTATAAGCATTACTATATTGTCGATGAATGCCATGTTCTTGACAATAATCTAAAAATTCATTCGAGGTATACTCATCTCTATTATCTGAATGAAGAGTAACAAAATGTGAACCTGTTTCTTTTTCGACTAAGTGTAACCAATCAAAAAACTTAGGAAAAATTTCATATTTGTTTTTCATAAAAAATACCCAAGTCATCCGAGAAAAGCCATCAATAAACAAGACAAAGTATCTACACCCACCAATGGATGACTGTTTCATGTCACATACATCACTATGAATTAACTGCAAACACCTGTTAGCTCTCTAAGATGATTGTTTAGGAAATTTTTCCCAATTTTGTTTGCCAAAAACACATGAATCACAAAGAATACTACCTTTGTGAAAAGTGGGCAACCCACTCACCATACCATATCTTTGAAAATCCACTAAAGAGTGGATATTCAAATGTCCATAGTGTAGATGCCATAACCACTGTGTAGACATAGTACCTATACCTGTGTCAACAACTGTCACAAGTTCTATAGTGGGAGGAAGCACTTTACAATGCAACCTAACCAAGTTTTCATCTTCATATCCTGTATACATTGTTTTATAATCATCATTCACTGAATTTATGTAAATGAACCCATTTTCAAGCACAATTTGATAAACTTTCTTTCAAATAGTTACCAAAGAAATTAAGTGTTTCTTCAATGTGGGAACATACCAAACATCTTCCAAGTATTTTATAGACCCATTAAGAAGAAGAATCCAAATAGATCCAAGTCCTAGTGGTGTATGCATAGACTTATCTGCCAAGGCAACTCAAGAGAGAGAAGCTTCCTTGAAAGACCAAAAGAAATCTCTCCTAAATGTCATGTGTTTGGTTGCTTTTATGTCTAAAACCCATATATCTGTGAGCTCATCTCTAGCCTCATATTCAATATAATCAATGTGCCCCAAAGTAGTGAATGTAGATTCATGGGAAACATTACTGGACTCATCATAGTCATGATCATCATACTGAGTAGAGTTAGACTTAGTCACTTTTTTTGGCCCTTGAATTTTATCAAAAGGAATCCTACATTGTGAGGCAATGTGACCAAATTTTCTACATCTATGACATTAAATGTCTGATCTACCTCAACCTCTGCCCCTATATGAGTTATGACCACGTCCTCGATCACTTATTTCATGTGAATTTGATTGGTTAGATTGTTGGTTATTTTAATAACCCCTACCTCTATTTTGATATATGCCTCCTCTGTAACCTTGACCCCCTCTATAACTATATCCTCTATTGTTTTGATGCCTAGATGAAGATGAACTAGGCTTTGACTCTAAAACATGGGCTTCTTCAGCTTTCTTGGATTTCTTGGGTAGAGAGATGTCATGTTGGATGAGAAACTCAGCCAACTTATCAAAGATGATGCATGTGATCTTGTCAGAGACATGCAACATTTCAACAAAATTCCTATAAGACCCAGGTAGTCCTTTCAAAGCAACAGTGACTATGAGGTCATCATCTAGTTTTCCAAACCCAGCCTTAGTGTACTCAGTAGTGATATTTTTCAACTTAGACATATATTATCCCATATCCCCATCTTCATCTAATGATAAAGTAAACAACTGAATATGAATATTTATCTTCTTATGCTTAGGTTTCTTATCATACAAATCCGACAATGTTTTCCATGCAGTGTAACTATGAGGAAAATTTTCAATATGAACATAAGTATCATGAGTACAATAACATTTAATGAGATCTAAGGCCTTAAAATCATGCAAATTGAATGCATATAATTTATCTTGTTTTGTTGGCAATATGGGATTTTCATTCTTGACAATATCCCATAACTCATAAAAAACTAGTGAAGCCTTCATCAATCATTTTCAATCAAAATAATTGGAAATTGTTAGTCTATCACCATCTAAAAGTAAGTTTTGAATCTTCAGCATCTTGAAATAAAAGTAAGTGCAATAGATTAAAGTGTGACAAAATGCAAAAGAGATGAAACAAATATCACACTCACTACACAAGACACTGCTTCTACGAGGTTTTTCACTTAACCTCTGCATAGAGCAAAAAAGAAAAACAAGAAATTTTTATGGGTTTTGCACTTAATCTCACCAAAAATTAATTGATTACACCATTATTTCACCAAATTACTTCCTTATTCCACCAATTACACCCTTATGTCACCACAACATTGTAAAAGAAATAGAATTTAATTCCCCTTGTTTTATTTTTAAAACAACACTATACAATAAGTATGCTTTTCACAACTTTAAAGGCATACAAAAAGCAAATTAAAAGGGAATATTCCTTTTATAAAAAGTATATTCTAAAGCAATTTCTTCCAAAAAGAAAGGATTTGAACACTTGAACTCCTCCTTGCAAGCTTCTTATAAAATAACTTTAACCAATTGCTCTAAGAGCACTTTCAAAATATAATACGCAAAAACTTGTACTTATGTTGGATTTTGTCTATGGGGGGGGGGAAATAAAATTACATGTATGTAAATAAATCCAAGCTTTTTCCTTTTTTAACCTTCTCAGCCAAGCTTCTCATGTGGGACCCATCTAAGACAAATTTTTGATAACCAAACTTTAAAAACATGAAAAAATATATTTGCTTGAGTTTATTCCTACGTCATTTTTGCCTGGGACGCCATGGCAGCTCGTGCAACCTCTCTTTGCACTTTCTCTCACTCCTTGTGGCTGTACAAATCCGTACAGACAGTATAAAATTGGTTTTGGATGAGTTTAATAGTTTTTTGAGATATTTTTTGCTGGAAATGGTTTCAAATTTCACCCAGGGCATTCGAAGGCCGTACCATTAGTCGTACAAATCAAAAAAATTGCCAAATTTTCTTTTGAGGATTTAAAATAGGGATTTTAACCAAATTTTTAAGTGTTTTTGGATTCAAAAGGGTTGAGAATGAATGCAATCAACAATGGTATCCATGGATGAAATTTACAGAGGTTTTCAATATGCAAACAAGCCGTACAAGTTTATTTTTGCCAAAAATTAATGAATTTAATAACATTTAAATGCTAAGAAATTCATTTTTAGTGCCAAATGAGGAGTTTGAATACAATTTAATGGAGCATGAATGGCTAAAATGCCTAGATGGTCATATAAGAGAAATACACAGGCTTAAATGCAAAAATATTTGAAAAATTAAAATAATTTAATAAATTTTTAAACTTTTGACATTACATTTAAATCAATGAAATATTTGATTGATATGGCATACTTATTTCATGCCATTTAATTTCTCATGAATTTAACTTTTCATCATGCCTTCTTTCGAATTCACCAAGCTCCCAAAATTCACCGTGCTGGACAAAACCAAGCTCTGATACCACTGATAACTCCTTGATCAAATAATTTGAACCTTGTCCCCACTTAGTGCGAGTGCACAAGTATTTTATTAATTTTCAAAAAACCAAGTACATGAAAGGGTGCCTTTACTCCATTAACCCTTTTACATTGCAAACATTGATTTTATAGATTTTACCCATTACCGATAAAACCAACTAATCATATAACCAACTCTTTACGGGAAATTAACCCGTAAGGTAGTTCTAATTAATTAACTCAAAACATAAAAACTACCTAAAACTAAAACTAAGTAAATTTATTTTATGGGGGTGTCTTTATTAAAAATATGCATGCCCCATTAACAATAATTATTTATTTAACCTACCAAAAAATGTAACCTAATGTTAAGACTTTGGAACAAGTCCTAGCATAGTGTAGACTAACTAAGCAAATTTTTTGATATGATGCAGGCTATGGAGTACATTCATATGTGTAACCACATGCCATGCATCTTTTTCGAGCTTCATGAGGGGGTGACTCCAGAGGATTGGGCCCATATGGAGGAGGTGGGGTTGGGGGCTATGAGGCACTACTAACATGTGTGTAGAGATGCATTCATGGTCATAACACTCATCAAGAGATGGGATCCTGCTATGAACACTTTCTTGCTCCTAAATGGGGAGATGATTATTCTTCTTGAGGATGTACATAAGATTACCATACTCCCAAAATGTGGTAAGGTGATATATCATATTAAGTAAGAGGAGTTGGAGGATTTTATTGAGTACTTATATGGAGATGAGAGTGGTCAAGTACAATGGCATGCTAGGGGATTCTGAAACTTGTCATTGTAAAAAATATCCCTAACTAAGAGAAGGCTCATGACTATGCTCTTGATCGTAGTGACATGTTTTTGGCTTCTAGATTCAAGGAGCAAGAGGTTTCCCTATTTGTTATTGGGGTTTTGGTGGAGTTGTTGTTAGGCCAGATGGTATTTTGGTAGGTCCCTATTTTGCTTGTGCAGATCTATAGGGAGTTGTGGGGGTTTAGAAACCACAGGAGATACAAAATCAATGTTAGCTTGGTTCTACATTTTTGGGCCTATGAACATATTTAGGTGTTAAGACTAGTAGGATTATCATGGGTCAACTATACTCAGATAGAGTTCCCTATTGGCTTCATGTGATGGAGGGATGTTATGGTTACATCAGGTGTAGGAGGTGGTTCTCATGTTGTTGAGTGGTGCAAGGGTGTACTAGGTGCACTAGTGGTTGGAAACATCACTTGGAGCTTGTATATTCAGTTTTTGATATGGCCATGGTACAAGAGGTAGAACCTCACCCTTCAGAGCTATAGATGGATCATCAATAGGTGAGAGGGGGAGGTGGAGTTGCTCATGTTTGATAGGGTACATTGGTAGTTTGGTTTGGTATAGGGTATCCCAAGCCCATTTACCAAGTACAATAGGGAGGATTCAGAGGTTCTATTGCCAGCGCCCCAGTGTAATCCCATAGTTTTAGATAGTGGGTCTGAGGAGCTCCCTGTTACAACTCTAATATATTATGTTAGGTATACAGATGGATATATAGCATGGTATCAACCCATATATGCAACTATAAATACTAGTGGAGATGATGGAGGTATGAGGCCAATGGTTGTAGATCCAGTTGGTCATGATGGACAAGTAGGGGGTTTAGTTGCAGCATAAGCATAGGTATAGACATTACAGTGATAGGTGGCCTCCCTACAAGGATAAGTTGTGACATTGTAGGCAAAGGTGGTGACCTTGACTAGTGAGTGAGATCAAGTGAGGATCTCTCTTGGGTTGGTATCATAGGAGAGAGATTCATTGAGGCAGAGGGTATGGGTGGCCAAGGCAGCAGTGGGAGGACCACCAGACACAATGCCATGGGTACGTTATCTAGCCACTATGGAGGAGCTCAAGTATTATGAGGCCATAGTGTTAACATATCTTCCTCTTGAGATGAGATATGGTGAGTATTGGACCAGCTTGGTAGGGGGTCCCTCTGTAGATACTCCAAGATAGTGGGATTCTATAATGGGCTATGCAGGGACACCAAGGGGGCCACCACCAGATAGGAGTGTAGGAGAAGGTATAGGTGGAGCCATTAGCAGTGGTATAGGTGCATGTCGGGCCAATGGTAGTGGTGCCCCATGATCTTGTTTTAGACATGTTTTGATATATATTAGTAGTGGTAGGTGTACACTATTTTGATATCGACTTGCATGTCGATACAACGAGATGTACATGTTTTGAGAGAGAGAGAGGTGATACATTATTACATGTATTATTTATGATGTATATGATGAATGGTGTTATATATGATGTTATGGATGATGTATGTTTATGGTTTACATGTTATTGTGTACATTTATGTTTATGATTATGGTTGATGGTCTATGGTTTTCTACATATGCATTTTGAGATGTTGACTCAGTAGCTTAGGCATGTGATGTGTTAAAGATAGTCATGATGCTCTGATTTTGTTCATGGATATGATAGGATGTGTTATGGATGGATATATGGTATATGATAATGTAATCATTAATGGCTTCGGTTATGGTTAAGGTAATGTGGTTTGCATGAGATGTATTGTGGTAATGTTATGGATAGATTGGTAGATAACATATGATATTATTCATGATGTTTTGATTATTGATTTTTTTTATTCTCATTAGGATATAATAAATGATGTTTTGATAGTATATGGATAGGTTTATGTTTATGGCATGACATGATATGATGCACTTTCATGGTGTTTTGATCACAAATAGGTAGATGGTGTGGTTCATGGCTATAACTCATAATGTTATGCTTTTGATTTGATATTTGTTGTTTATGATCATGGAGATGAAATGTAGATATGGTGGAAGATGTGATGACAATACATAAATTAAGTACATAACAAACTAAATGTTTAGGATGGTGAGAGGAATCATGAGAGGTATGTCTACATTAACCAATAAAAGATAAGAAAAGAAACATAATACCTCCTCATTGATAAGGATAAAAATGAAACCCAAAGTTGGATAGGCTTAATGAAAATACGCCTTTCAAATGCTTCGCATTAGAATGCTTAGGTTGATAAATAGGTATCTTGATCACATTATGTCAAGTAAGCTCATAGTCCCATACATATGATATATGGAGGGAGGATGGGTGAAACTAGAACCTTTTGTGAGAGAAGCATGCCTATTCTAGAGGGTTTCAAGAGGATAGTATAAGCAAGCCTATGCTCATATATAAAGTGTATACTGATCGATCTAGGAATAATTTTGAGGAGAGCCAATTGTGGCTTTCCAAGATTATTGCCTTTATGAGATCCAATTGTGGCATTTCTCATTGATTTTGTTTTTGCTTATGGGTTGTTTACTATTTTGATCTTGCTTAGTGTTAAAGAAGTTGATCAAGGTGAGAAGCTTCCAAGAAATTGATAGCTTTGACAGATGCTTTACTCAACCATCCTTCAAGGTAGTGGTCTAAGTTTATATGCTTAGTTCAAATGCTTTGGATAGTTGTCCTTCCAGGGAGCAGTCTACCTTACGTTTTACAATTTTGAATAAGGTTTCAATAGTTGTCCTTCAAGGGAGAAATCTGTGAATGTTAGGAATGACACGTGATTTGGTTTTAACTTTGATATTGATTTTGATTTTGTTTGATTTTTCTTGACATATACTTGCTTATACATGCTCAAGGGGTTACCTTTATGAAGGAAAAACTAAGGGCACAAGAAGGTTCAGTAGGTGAAAAGAGGATTAGGTGAAAAAGACCATGGGAATCAATCCTAAAGAGGGATAGAAGGTACCATGATAATCATGCCATGGGTAGAGCCATGGTACCCATAGTTCAAGATTAGGCTATGACTGTGATTGATAACCACATGATTCAGTTGTAGTTTGTTGCCCCTAAAAAAAGAAGGAAATGAATGTGATTACAAGGGTATGAAATTAAGTTAGATCAATGGTGATTGTGATCCTTCTTTAATAATACAAAGGATGCAAATACAAAGCATTGAGAGGCTCAAGTTTTGGTTTGCCTTTAAGAGAGGACAAATGATAAGCTCCTGATCCATACTTATGGGTTACGATGTAGGGTCCAAGCCAATTGAAAGCAATTTTTCCCCTATTTTTTTCTCCATATGAGTTACATGTTCATTTTCTTTGAGGATGAGATCTCTAATATTGAATTCTTTCACTTTCATGTGTTTTTTATAAGCACACTTGATTCGTTCTTGATAGACATAGAGATGGGAAAGAACGGCTAAATGATGATCATCAAGTAGCTCAAGTTGGGCTAAATGTTCTTAATGGTAATCATCTTCACAAATGAGATTGTGTAAAGATATGCAAAGAAAAGGTATTTAGACCTTGAGAGGCAATATAACCTTAGCTCCAAATAGGAGATAAAAAGGTGTAACACTCATACGGGTTTGGATGCTAGTGCAATATACCCATAAGGTGAAAGGGATGTGCAAGTGCCAATCCTGACCTAAGGCATTGACCATTTTGGTAAGCATGTTGTTAAGGGTTTTGTTATAAGCCTCTACTTATCCATTTAATTATGGTGACAAGGGGATGAAAAGCTTAGTTTAATTCCAAATACGTCACAAAGACCTTGAACTTGTTTGTTTTTTAAGGATTTACCATTGTCGATGATGATATTATGGGGAATACTAAAGTAGTAGATGATATGATGGGTGATAAATTTGATAATATTTTTAGCTTTTATCGAGACAAGTAGAATAATCTCCACCCATTTGGTGAATTATGCAGTCACAGTGATGATAGATTGATGTCATTATGAATAGTGGGGGTTACTTTCACTAATAAGGTCTAGACCCCATTATGAAAAAGGCCAAAAGTTAGTGGAAACTTGAAGGCTATGGTTGGGTGCATGATGAAAATTAACATGTTGTTGACACTTGACACACTTTTTCACACAATCATAATAGTCTTGGTTAAGGGTAAGCCAGTAATATCCTAGGTGGAGGATGCGCTTAGCCACAACGAGTCTACTAAAGTGACCCCCATAGATAACATCATGCATTTCCTTGATAGCATGAGAGGCTTTTGGACTATGGAGGCAACAAAATAGGAAGCCATCAAAACCATGTTTATATAGGATTCCTCCCATAATGGTATAATGGGAGGTGCTTTGAATAAATGCTCAATGGGCATTCTTAAAGAGGCTAGATGGAACTATGCCAAAGTTCAGGTAGTCAAAGGTGTGTCGATACCAAAGGTCAAGCCAGATCTCTTCCACGTTAAAGATGGTTGGAGTGTCTGACTTGATGTAGGAAGGTTTAATGAGGTGATGGATAATGACTGATAGCTTAGAGTCTGATGGTGCTAATGGGATCTAGAAAGTAAGGGAAGCTATGGTGTTGGCAAACTTGTTGGTAGATCATGGGGTGGTTTGAGTATGGTAGTGTTTAAATGATTCAAGAGTTCTATGATTAATTATCTATATAGATACAAAATCTCATTCTTTCACTGGTAGATGCCATTGACTTGATTGACCACAAGTTGGGAGTCGCCAAAGATGTTGATTGTTATGACTTCCAAGGCTAATGTTGTTTGGAGACCTATTACTAAGCCTTCATATTCTGCCACATTGTTGGTACATTCAAAGTCAAGTTTAAAAGATAGAGGAAGTGGTTCACCAACAAGGGGGATAAGGATGATATTGGCTCTCCCACCATGTTGACATTTGGAACCATCAAAGAACATGGTTACATGATTGGTGAAATCTGCTTGGGATAGGCTTGCGATGGACTTGTCTAGAAATTCAAGAGGAGGAGGTTGGTTTCTAGGTAGGGGTGCATCAGCCAACTGATCAGTAATGACTTACCCCTTAATGGACTTCTACTAGAGGAATTCAAGGTCAAACTCAGCTAAAAGCATGAGCCACTTGGCAATACATTAGTTTTGGTATGGTTTGGAGTGCATGTACTTGAGCAGGTTGATATTGGTTATGACAAAAGTTTTATGGTTAAGAAGGTAGTGGTAAAGTTAGGTGGCCACGAAGACTAAGGCCAAGCATAATTTATTGATGTGTGTATATTGAGTCTCATACTTGACAAGTGTGTAACTTATGTAATATATGGCTTGCTCTTTATGTTGTGCATCTTGATGGGTAAGCATTGCCCCTAGGGAATGGTCAATGACAGAGATATAAAGATAGAAAGTTTAGTCATCCTTAGGAGGTGTGAGGACAAGTGGAGATATAAGGTACTCTTTGAGTGTATCAAAGGCCTTTTGACAATCAACATTCCACTTGAAAGATATGTCTTTTTCTAAGAGGTGATGTAAGGGTTAACATCAATCTGAGAGCTAAGAAAAGAAGCGGTGAATGGATTAGAGCTTCCCCTACAAACTATAGAGTTACTTAAGATTAGTCAGAAGTAGCATCTCGAGGATGGCTTTGATCTTAGTCAGATTAACCTCAATTCCTTGAAGGGAAATGATGAATCCAAGGAGTTTGCATGACAAGACCCCAAAAATATAGTTCTTGGGATTGAGGTAGACATGGTAATGGATAAGTCTCTAAAAGATAATCTTGAAAATGGCTAAGTGGTCTTTGCAAAGTTTAGATTTCCCAAGGAGGTCATCTATGTAGTCCTCGATAATTATGTGGATAAGGTCATAGAAGATGTAATTTATTGCATGTTGCTAGGTTTCACCAACATTTTTAAGACTGAAGGGCATGACCCTATAACAAAAATTCCCCCATGGGTTGATAAAGGTAGTTTTGTGTTGATCTTGAGGGGAAATCAAAATTTGATTATAACCCAAGAATCCATCCATGAGAGATAACATCTCGTGGCCTATTGTAAGATCAAAAATTTAGTCAATGCTAGGTAGAGGAAAGTCATATTTTGGGTAGGCAAGGTTGAGGTCACAAAATTCCACACAGATACATAGTCCCCCTATGGCTTTAGTGATAGGCATGATGTTTGATACCACTGGGGATAATCAATGGGTTGAATGAAGTCGATAAAGAGGAGGCATTGGAGCTCTTCTTTGATAAGAAGGGTTATGTGAGGATGCATTTGTTAATGTTTCTATCTGACAGGCTTGGCATCATAATTAGTTACAATGTTATGGGTGGCAATGGTCAGGTCAATACCAGACATATCGACATATGACCAAGCAAATGCAATGTTGCAGTCCTGGAGGAAGGTAGAGAAGTCTTAAAGTTCCTCAAAAGTTAGAGATTGGCCTAGTTTTACAATATGAGGGTTTCCCAAAGTTCCTATGTCAATATCTATAGTGGATTCATTTAACATGATTGAGGTCCCTAGAGGTAAGGATTTGTGGATGAAGGAATCAGGTGTACGAAGGTAGGTGAGAATAGAATCACCATCCTAGCATTGAATGGTGTTAATCATAGGAGAGTCTTCTCCCACCAGTTTAGGATGGATCAAAGGGATGGATACCAGTGCCCCTTCCTTTTGATAATTTAGGGGGTCGAGGTAATCATGTTGATGGAAAAAAAAATTAGGTGGGATGATGTCCTCATCCTCACACTCAGGTGGATGGAGTGCTAGTGAGGAAGGGGTCTCTTTTGCAACAGTGGTAGTGATAGGTTGTTTATCTTTCTTCTTATTGGGTAGAATGAAACCAAGGTCATGCTTCTCATGAGGCTTTCAAGTCTGAATCTAGATCAATGTGTGTGGTCCATGCTCATATCATCCTAAGCCAAATCCTTTCTAGACATACCTATGACAATATACTTTGGCAAAGTCTAGGTTTTCCAAGTAAGAAAATTTAGAGGTGGATAGTTGTGGAGAAGAGGGGGTGATGGCAGCATCGAGCAGCTTGTCAATTACCCCATAGATAAAATGGTTTCAATAGCTTGAAGGCCCCAAGGGAGTAATGGCTCTAATGTTGGGGTCATAACTTGGTTGGTGGTTGAGTTTCCAATACTCTTAAGGAGTAAGGAGAGCATCGAGGGTAAGGAGATGGTATTCTCCAAGGGTAAGGCATTGGAAGGTAGATTCCAAGGGATCAGTGGTGGGTATCTGGTCTATGAGAATATATGAACTAGTAGATGTCACTATGAAAGGAAAAGAAATGGCTTCATTTTCTATGGTTGAGGGCTTGGCAATGGATGATTTGGGTGCTTTTGTTGGAGTTAAGAGGACATTGTATGGTTGGTAGGTCATATTACATGCTACAAAAGGGACTGGGTTAGCTTGTATGGTAACAACCTGACCCTCATGCTTGAATTTAACATAATGGTGAAGGGTAGAAGGTACACAACGCATAGCATAGATCCAGGGTCTCCTAAGCAGAATATTATATTAGAATTCACCTTCGACCACAAAGAAGAATTCAGGGAGCATGCATGGTTTGAGCCGAATGTGGAAGACAACAGTTCCCAAGGTAGTGTTTATGGTGTTGTTAAAGGATCTAAATATAAATAAAGTTTGGGACATGACATTATCTGGTAATTTGAATTAGTCATAGGCATGTGAAGAGATGATGTTGATGTTCGCTTCCCCATCGATCATAACTCATTTGATGCAAGTTTGGTTGATGTGCGAAGTAATAAATAGAGGAGGATCCAGATCCTTAGGGTGGATAAAGGGTATCTATGAGTCCTTGAAAGTAACAAGGGTAGAGATTTGGAGAGCACCTATGAAGGCCTCTATAGGTGGGGAGTCACCTAATCTAACCTTAATAGCTTGCATAGCTTTTATCATGGCCTAACAATGGTGAGGTGAGATGGAAATGAGTTCATAGAGGCTCATCTTATCTAGAGTCTAGTGAATTTACTTAACAATGATCCTCCTAATAGATTCAAAGGGGTTAGCTTCAAAGGTGCCTAAGATGGTAACTTTGGGCTTAGCTGAATACACAGGGGTTTGGATTTGGTTTAGTTTAGGATGAGTTGGTGGGTATCTCCATGGAATAGATACTTTAGCCTTCCCTTTATCCTTTTGTTGTGATTGTGTGACCACATTAATGGTATGGATAGAGGGGAAGGGTGTTATAAGAGTTTGGGTATATTATTTGTCACTCTGAGGTGAGAGTGGAGGATTAGGGATGCATTGGTAAATGGCTATTGGGTGCATTGGTAGAGGAGTCAAGGGAAGTTCATGTAATAAAATATCATCCTCATCATAGAGCTAATGGATAATGGCCTAGAGAGATTTAAAATTATTCATGTCATGATTGAGTATCCTATGATAATAACATATTTAATGGTCATTATACGAAGTTGGTTTTGAACCAAGAGGATCAAAGGGCCTGATAAGGAGTAAAGTGAGGTAAGAGGCTTGCAGTAACCTTTAGAAAATGGCTGTATAGGATTCAACTAAAGCTGGGGAAGGTCTAGAGGTTATGGTGTTGGTTGGGAAGATGGGCATGTTGATAGAAATGGGCTTGGTGAGAGAGGGTTTAGGTAAGGTGGTTTGTCTAGTTAATGGTTTTGGTTTGGGTATGTTGGTGGTTGGGGTGTTCGAGTTTGATAATCTAGCTATTGGTAATCTAGGAAGGACCAACACATTCTATAATAAGTGGGCTGGTGTAACCAACAATAGTGGGCAACATATGTTAAACAAAGCTTATTTTTAAGCAAAGTTGAGGGATGAGGCCATGAGATAGAATGCAAGGTAGAGGGAGGTAGAATCCTAGTCATATGGCTCTTCAACAGTTTCACCCCCTTGGTTGGTTAAGGTTGAGGTTTGGGTATGGGTTTGGATGAGGTTAATTCCATTTTCAAGGATGGGTGAACCAAGCTTTGTGTAGGGAAGGCACCAAGAGTTTTGGAAGGTTTGGTTGGTTGTGTGGTCGTTGGAGAGGTGACTATTTTGGTTGATGGAGAAGGTGAGGGGTTGGTAAAAGTTTTGATCAATTTAAGAGGTGGTGTAAAAATGATGGGTTGGTTGGTTAAGGTCATGTCAAAAGGTTTGGGTTTTTTTATGTAAGTAATCCCTAACTATTTCTAGAAAATGGATTGATCCATGTCCAGCTCTGTGACCATACCTAACTTTTAAATGAGTTTGGAAAAACTTTTATATACTGGTCTGGCCCCCTGAGTAGTGGGTGTCAAGGATACACCTATGGGCTAAGGAGGAAGATTGCTAGCCTAATCTATTTCATCAAGCAAAGGATTTAAGTTTGGATTGGGTGGCTTTTCTGTGAAGGATGTTTGTGAAAAATGTAATCCCTTAGGCATGATGTCAATAGTTGTGGTTTATCCTGTGGTTAGGGGAGATGGTGGATTAGGAATGGTTGTTTGCTTGGATAGGTTATTCAAAGAGGTTTTTGATGATTCCAAAGCATCTATGAGCAAAGCTAAGGAAAAAAAAACTTCCTTGTTTTGGGCCTTCGAAGGAAGGGAAAGTGACTCTACCACCTTAGTAGGTGAAGTGGGGGAGAAGTAGGTAGGTTGAATGGTAGGTTCCTTATTGATAAGTGTATCAAGGACCATATTGACCATGTGGGCATCATGAGAATATTCAACTTGTGTGTCCTTAGTTTTAGCAGGGGCATGGTTGGGAAAAGGCTTCCTAAAGATATCAAGAGCTTGATTTTGAGGGGCATTATGATTATCCAACATGAGTTCCCCCTTGTCGATAAGGCTTTGAATAACATTCTTGAAAGTATTACATCGACTGACATTATGTCCAATTACCTAATGAAAAGCAAAAAAATCATTCTCATTAGACCAAGCAGGTGCTAAATGAGAAAAATCAAACTGTTGAGGAGGTTTAATGGGGGGAAGTTGTAAGAGGTTAGCTTTTAGTAGTTTTTCTAGAACCAAGCATAAGAATCTCCAAGTAGAGTGAATTTTTTTGGTTACTATGGTTTGGGTTCTTTGTGTTTTGGTTGAAGGTAATGGGAGAACTGTGTTGATTGACATTGGGTGGAGAGGCATTTTTAATGACAACAACATTCACAGTTCCTTTGATTTTGGTTCTGATATTGGCTTGGTTGCCTGATTTGGAGGAGGTTTCATTGGTCTTGAAGGTAGAGTTCTTGTTTTGTAACTTCAATTTTCCCTAATCTATGGCTCGATTTTATAGCTTACGTGCCATGCTAAAAGCTTCATCAAAAGTTCTAAAGCTTTGGACACGCAATGTATAAGATATATGTTTGGCATAGGCTCAAGCAAAAATCTATATAAGTTCAAGTTGAGGCAAGGAAAATGAAAAATGATTAATCAAGCTTCTCTAATGAGTGACAAAATCAGCAATGGACTCATCATCGATTTGCCTAATAGAATAGAGGTCAGTGATAGAGACCTTCTTAAAAATGTTAATGGAAAATTAATCTAAGAAGACCTAAGCTAGTTGGGTGAAAGAAAAGATTGAATGCCTAGTAAGGGCACTATACTAGCCAAGTGTCAGGCCGAATAAAGACATGGATAAGGTTCAGAGGACAAGGGCATCATCATAAGCAATCATGTAACATGCGTGCCTAAAATCCCTAAGGTGTTGTTGGGGGTCTTCCTTGCTCTAAAATTCGGTAAATTTTGGAAGCTCCCATTGAGGAGGGTAAGGTCTGATGGGGACAGAGGGATGAATAGGTTCATTACAAATCTACTCATAAGATAGGATATTATAAACCCTAAAATAGATGACTTGATGTTTTTCATCTTATCCATGAGCATCTTCATTAGGTCAGTTTAAGGTGGTACACCCAAAGGATCATAAGGTGCATATTATGATTATGGTTGAGTGATATACTGGTAATTGATTGGTGGTTAAGGGGTCACCACATATTGGAATGTGGATGTTAAAGGTTGGATAGGTGGTATGTAGGGGTAGGTAGATTATGGTAGTTGGGTAGTGGGTACATACCCTTGTGGGTTAAGGATGTATCCTAGGTTGGGCATGATGGATACCTATTGAGAGATTCCTATGGGTTGGGTATGGGTTATAGTTGGGTTGGTGACAAGAGGTTAGGTAGTGACCTTTGTGCTAATGGGTGGTGAAGTAGAAGGTATGGATAGCATTAAGTTTGATAGGGGGTATTGATTAATGAGTTAGAGTTGATAGGGGGAAGGTTGGTACTGTTGATGGTAGGTGCTCCATCAATAAGTGGAGCATGATGGGTTTGTTAAGCATGAAATATACTGGGAGGGGGGTGAGTCAGTATATTATATATCTTTTTACTTAATAAAATTCCTTTTATTTAACCACTTAACCACACATTCAAGATATACAATAAAACTGAAACAATAATATGCACCACATAAAAGAGAGAGAGAGACACCAAATTTTTACGTGGAAACCCAAAGTGGGAAAAACCACAAAGAACAATCTCGAGTATATGAATGAGCACCAACTAAAATTACAAAGTTTGCAATCACCAACTTGTAGGAGCACCAACCCCTTTTCCATACACCAACACAACAACTATTTGTGACCACCAACCCACATGATCACCAACCCCTTACAAAGATTTGTGAGCACCAACCCCTCTTGTGTATAAAACACAACTATCTCTCAATGTTGCTTACTCAACAAATGATAGAAATATACAATATCTCCTACTCTTCTCTCCTCAAAAACAAATACAAACCATGCACTCTCTTGCATATTATGAATGACTTCTCAAGCCTTTATTTATAGCTTTCCAAATGACCTTTGGCATTCACCCTTTGTGACCCTTCAATCCTCATGGAAAATGGTGCCAAACTTGCATGACCCTTCATATCCTAACATTTGAAAAGTCATATGGCAACCCTTCATAAGTAAATGCATCCTTTCCTCTTTTGTCTTTATCTTGATGACTTTTCATATTCCTCAAAGTGTCCTTTTATGGAAAAATGCACCATAGCCTCTTTTGTCTTCACATGGTGACTCTTGGAATTCCTCGAGATGACTCTTCATGAGAAAATGCATCCCATTCCTCTTTTGTCTTTACCTCATGACTCTTTTACTTCTCCATGGCCTTTGTTTTGACTTATATGCAACCAAAAATATATTCATTAATATTAAATAAATATTAACACACATTAGCCAAGATATGAATATTAAAAACATCATTAAATACAATGGGGCCTTTATCATCAATGCTAGACCTTTGAAATCAATGAAAATATTTCCAACAATCTCCCCCTTTGTCATTGATGGCAACCTCAAACTAAAACTGCCACATCTTGAAACTTACACATATTACCATCTAAAAAACATACAATAACTCTCCTTTATTGTAGTACCCTGTAATTTTTCTTTGTACCTATTCTACACCTATTTTTG
Organism: Torreya grandis; assembly: GCA_037957365.1. NCBI lineage: Eukaryota > Viridiplantae > Streptophyta > Pinopsida > Cupressales > Taxaceae > Torreya > Torreya grandis. The sequence goes on from JARHVA010000212.1 coordinate 5,417,031, forward strand.
CACCTATACTTGTACCTATTTTTATACTTATCCCCTTTTGACATCAATAGCAAAGGGCCTATCTTAGAGCTAACACTTAGCTCCCCCTCAACTGATGCTTATCCTCAATGGCAAGAAGTAAAATAAATTAATCCTAACTTTACCTGCAGATACTCAAATGTGTCTTTTGGTAGTGCCTTTGTGAAAATATCTACAATCTATTTTGTAGTATTGATAAATTCTATTTTAACCTATTGATCTACAACCTACTCTCTCTAGAAGTGATATATGATGGGAATATGTTTTGTTCTTGAATGCATCACTGGATTCTTTAAAATATTAATAGTACTTGTGTTGTCACAAAAAATAGAAATAGGTTAATGTCATGTCCCCTTTCCAGTTGACATCTCTCAGAGTTGATGATTAGCCTATCATGCGACCCTCGTAGGCTGATAGCATGGATAAAGGGTCTCGATGGAGCTTGGCTTGGCTTCGACTAGCATAATTTTTACAGTTGGCTTTCATTCGGGCTCTTTTAGACACGTTTGCCTGAGCTCCTATTTTTTTAGAGATATTTGACACGCAGTGGAGCACCACTGTTATGGTATGGTCATGTGCAGAATCACTCCCTTGATGACCAACTTTAGACGGTTTGAGAATCGGATATGTATTGAGGGAGATATTAATATTTGATTAATTTAATTAAATATTAATTATTTGTTGTATTTTTAATTATGAAACCCTAATTCTTAATTATGAAACCCTAATTAGGGAAAGCACACCTTTTTGAAGATTATAAGGGTTTCTCATTGGAGACCATAATTCATTCATGTTGAAGACAAAAAAAAATTCAAAGTATTTTTCTGAGAAGACTGAGCCAAGGGTTTCTAGTATTCTATTTGCATTGGAGAATGTGCAATATTCAATGTGTGTAATTCAGAGGTTGTGAGATATCAGCTGATCTATTGTCAATTTGAGAGATAACTTCACACAGAGGTTATCACAGAGATTCACAGGTATTTATTTTCATCAGGGTTTTTGTCCAAAAATTGTCTAGATAAAGATCTTCAGTATTAGCATAATATTTCTTGAGATCGGGTGTCTAGCATACAGGCCGTACAATTTTATTGCTACTGTACAAAATTTATACAATTTTGTACCAGGCCGTACAGTTTCAGAAAAAAGTGTGTTTCAGCAGTCACATGCCACAGGGAGTGCAGAGACCGACATCAACAGCTCAAAGACTGACACTGATCGACATCGGTAGCTCAAAGACCGACATCGGCCAAGCAGAGACCGACATCAACATCTCAGAGACTGACACCGGCCAACATTGGCCAACTCCTACACTGACATCGACAGTATAACCAACCGATGTCAACGACTGTGTTTTTGAAACATCAACCAGAGAAAAGCTAATTTATCAAGTTTTTGAACAATAGTTTATATTATTTTTATATGCATGACAGAGACTTTATATTGCAATCATCTGAAAGAATAATAAGATCATTGATTATCTAGATAGGAGATTATACTGCTATTTATTTATTTATTCAAATTTATCTTGCAAATTTGCATTTTTTATTTCATACAAAAACACCAAAAAAAATCAAAATACACAAAAATAGTCAAAAAATATACAGTTTCAAAAATCAGGGGGAAATAGGGGTTTTTACAGTGGTATCAGAGCTAAATTCTGCCAGCCTGAGGGTTTAACAACCTGATGCAGCCACAAGAGTTGGGACCATACAGGTATCACACACACAGGAGAGCCTTACTTGAAGGTGAACTGGTTTTAGAATAGTAGCCGGTCATCATGAGTGACAAGCATGAGGGTAGTCCACCCAGGGGCCATAGGCATAATGATGATCAAGACACCAGAGAATTCTTTTGTGTTATGGTTACAGGCCAGCAGCAGATGGCGCAGGCACTACAGGCACTTACTACTATGGTAGAGAGGATGAACCCACCTATTAGACAGAATGGGGAACAAGGAGATAATAGGAGTGCTATTGTTAATCAGAGACCATAGTTGACCCATTCCAAAATAGCTGATAGGCATACACGTCTTACGTTTGTTCAGGAGGAACCAGAGGCTCCAGCAGAGGAGGCGATAGGAGATCCCCTATTTGCAGATGCACTCATGGCTGCAAATGATGAGTGGGACTTATTAGCTCTGCAGGTTCGAGAGAGGATGTCCTTTGATCATTTTGTTAATCAGAGGAGAGAGCACTACAAATTAGTTAGACAGGACAGGAGGCCTAGAGGTCAACTCAGTGAGCTAAAGAAGGCTACATGCAAGCTTTCTTTGACTACTTTTGATGGTAGTGGAAAGATGACAGCTCAAGCTTGGATTCATAAGCTTGACACATTTTTGGCATTGAGGCCAATGACAGAGATAGAAGCCATCAAATACGCCACTTTGCACTTGGAGGGAGTAGCACATGATTGGTGGTACCATGGTATGGTAACACTTCAGCATAACCAGGTGACAGAGTACTAGGACTTCGTGGATAGGTTGGTTGAGAGGTTTGACAGAAAATATCCCAAGGTTTACTTCTGAGATTTGGCACAGTTGAAACAAATAGGTAACTTGGAGTCATTCATTGGAGAGTTTCAGCAGTTGGCCATTATGGTGCCAAACATTTCAGAGCATAGATTAGTAGTTCTCTTCATCGAGGGACTATCCGAACCATTGAGAGGTTGGATCAAAGCCTTTGATCCTCCTTTGTCATAGGAAGCTATGAAGAAGGTGCGTAGTATGGAGATGGCAGCCCCATCCAGTAAATTTAACTCCATAGGTACTTCTTCATTCAAGGACAATAAGGACTTCAACAGAAATAAAGAGAAATCAGATTTTGACAAAGATAAATCAGGTGTTAAGAATGATTCAAAGGCCAATCCAGCAGCACCACCTTTGGATCGAGAGGCTCTTAATGATCTACACAGGAAGAAGCTTTGATTTTACTGCAAAGGTCCCTATGATGCCAATCACGATTGTCCTTTGAGGCCTAAGGGCAAGGCAAATCGAGTGATGTGGGCTTATTATGAGGATTCAAAATCAGAAGATTTCGAACAGCAGGAGAGTTTTGAGGAGTCATAGGCAGAGGCTTCAGAGCCTAAGGCTGAGGTAGATTTAGAGCTTCAGATATAGGAGGCACGCCTGTCTAGCATTCAGCAGGATGGTTCATTCAGACTCCGTGGAGTTTTGGCAGGACAGAGGGTCATAACCCTTCTTCACACAGGAGCCACACATAATTTTATAGGTGTTAGATTTGTGGAGAAGTGTGAACTCACTAACAAGGATTTCGAGGGCATTAGAGTTAAGGTGGCTGATGGTTACACTCTTAGGTGTGAGGGGATGATTAGAGATCTCCCATTGTGCTTGAACAACTATGAGTTCAAGGCTGATTATTATGTGGTGAACATGGGGGATATAGATTTGGTCTTGGGCATGAAGTGGCTTCATTCCCTTGAGGAAGTCACTCTTCATCTCAAGGACATGGAGATTCATTTTGATGTTGATGGGAAGACACAAATTCTGAAGGCAATATGGGACATCAACATCAAAACTATTTCTTTTCATCAGATGGAGAGTTTCATGAGACATGACATGGTAGAGTGGGTTGGTGATCTCTCAGACATGGTAGAGTCTATAGAAGAGTCCCAGGATCTGATCATTATAGATGACACCTAGGAGGATGTTGTGGACAGTGTTGAGGACTTAGTCTCTTCAGCGGGTTCCTTTGATACATAGGTTTATGTGGATGTTTCAATCACTCCGTTTGATGATATGATTTCAACAGTTGGTCTGCCAAATTTGGATGATAGTATTACAGATGTTAGCTATTTTGAGGTTACTCTTTTGGACAGTGTGCCAGGTGTAGAGTATAGGAGTTCAACCGGCCAGCACAATCATGTGTCTAGTCAGCTAAGAATTTGTTTCTCATGCGTTCCTAACTGTGGCAGTTGTGATTTTGGAGTTTGGTTGAGTTGTATTCACCAGTTTGATTATGGATTCCTCTTGGTTATATTTCAGAGGATATTGCAAGAGCTTGCGTTGATTGATAGCAGTATAGATCATGACTACATGTGGGATCCAGGTGGATTGATTGGTTTATTGTTCAGCAATTGCTTGGGGACAAGCAATTTTAGGAGGGGCAGATTGTCATGTCCCCTTTCTAGTTGACATCTCTCAAATTTGATGATTAGCCTATCATGCGACCCTCATAGGCTGATAGGATGGATAAAGGGTCTCGATGGAGCTTGGCTTGGCTTCGACTAACATAATTTTTACAGTTGGCTTTCGTTCAAGCTCTTTCAGACACGTTTGCTTGAGCTCCTATTTTTTTAGGGATATTTGACACACAGTGAATTACCACTATTATGGTATGGTCATGTGCAAAATCACTCCTTTGATCACCAGCTTCAGACGGTTCGAAAATCGGATATGTATTGAGGGAGATATTAATATTTGATTGATTTAATTAAATATTAATTATTTGTCATATTTTTAATTATGAAACCCTAACTCTTAATTATGAAACCCTAATTAGGGAAAGCGCACCTTTTTGAAGATTATAAGGGTTTCTTATTAGAGACCATAATTCATTCATGTTGAAGACAAAAAAATTTGCTAAGTATTTTTTTGAGAAGATTGAGCCAAGGGTTTCTAGTATTCTATTTGCATTGGAGAACGTACAATCTTCAGTTTGTGCAATTCAGAGGTTGTGAGATATCAGCTGATCTATTACCGATTTGAGAGATAACTTTACACATAGGTTATCACAGAGATTCACAGGTATTTATTTTCATCAGTGTTTTTGTCCAAAAATCATCCAAATAAAGATCTTCAGTAGTAGCGTAATATTTCTTGAGATCAGGCAACCAGCATATAGGCCATACAGTTTTATGTTGCTATATGAAATTCATACGATTTTGTACCAGGCCATATAGTTTCATAAAAAAATGTGTTTCGGCAGTCACAAGTCGCAGGGAGCACAGAGACGAACATCAACAGCTCAGAGACCGACACCGACTGACATCAGCCAAGCAGAGACTGACATCGACATCTCAGAGATCGACACCGAATGACATCGGCCGACTCCTACACTGACATCGACAGATACGACAGTATAACCAACCGACGTCGGCGACTGTGTTTTTGAAACAGCAACCAGAGAAAAGTTGATTTATCAGGTTTTTGAATAATAGTTTATATTATTTTTATACGCATGACAGAGACTTTATATTGTAATCATCTGGAAGAATAATAAGATCATTGATTAGCCAGATAGGAGATTATACTGCTATTTATTTATTTATTCAAATTTATCTTGCAAATTCACATTTTTTTATTTCATACAAAAACACCAAAAAAATCAAAATACACAAAAATAGTCAAAAAATACACAGTTTCAGAAATCAGGGGGAAACATGGGTTTCTACAGTTAACCATATTTTACCTTGATATCGTCCAAAGTTTGATTCATCCAAATCACTTGAGTACAACACAATACTGTCATAATATATTATGCTTCAGCTGTAGAAAGTGATACTAAAATATGTTTTTTGCTTAGTCATGATACTAAGCTATCACTAAGGAAAAAAGCTCCTCCACTTGTACTCTTTATATCATCCAAGCAACCTACCTAATCTGAATCTGTTTAAGCAACCAAAGTGAAATCTCTACCTGTGGGATACCACAATCCAAAATCCAATGTCCCCTTGATATATCTAAATATTCTCTTCACCAACTAAACATGACTATCTTTTGGAGTTGACTGATATCTTGCAACCATACCTACTACATGCATGATGTCTAGCCTCGATGCTATCAACTATAAAAGACTACAATCATAGATCTATACAAAGATTGATCTCTAACAGGTGAATCTTCATCCTTGCTCACCTTATTTCCTGTACTCATTGGTGTGCCAACTAGTGTACAATCCTTAAAACTAAATTTATTCAACATTTCCTTGGCATATTTACTTTGAGATATGAAAATTCCTTTATCTGATTGAAATATTTGCAACCCTAAGAAAAATGACAATTCTACAAGCATAGACATCTCAAATTATTTTTTGTAGACTATCAAAAAAAAAAAAAAAATCTTTTCAATGTTTCCTCCAAAAATAATATCATCAACGTATACCATAAAAATCAATTGATGTTCACCTTCTATTTTGATGTAGAGATTACTACCAACAAATCCTCTCTTGAAACCTTGATCCTACAGGTACTTATCAAGTATTGCATACCAAGCTCTAGGAGCTTGTTTCAATCCATACAGTGCTTTCTTCAATCTACATACATGGCTACTAATATTTGAGAGAATAAATCCCTCAGGCTACTCAATGTAGACATTTTCGCCTAAATTCATGTTTAAGAAGGCAGATTTGACATCCATCTGAAACACTTCAAAAAATTTAAACATTGCATATGTAAGAAACATTATAGACCTTTTACATATTAAAAACATCATTAAATGCAATGGGGCCCTTATCACCAATGCCAGACCTTTGACATCAATGACAATATTTCCAACAGGGTTAATGGTAGGGGTAGAAGGTGTAAAGGTAGCGGTTGGTTGGATAGGTTGGTTTTTAGCTATGGTATCAAAGGGTTTAGTAGATGAAGATGCCTGGGTAGTTGAAGGTTGGGTGGTGACCAAAACAATAGAGATACCCCTCATAAGGTGGGATGGCATGCAATAAGGAGGATCCTAAGGTGGAGTTAGAACTAGGACATGTTGAGGGGAGGTGTTAACGTAGTATTAGAGGGCAATTGGATTGTTGTTTAAAAAATTGGTAAAGTCCATGTCTCCTTGGGAAAATACCTAAGGAAAAGTAGGGCTTCCCAAAATACAAGGTGAGTCTTCTACCTCAGAGACGTACTCCATAAATGAAGAGGTAGAAAAGGTTGATCTAAGTGATGGGTTCTGCTCTACTAGGTCCCTTCGTTGCTAGTCAGTGAGAACCATACAAGAAAGGGGAAGAGAATACAAGAATAAACTCACCACTCAAATAAGAAGAAGATAAGAAAATGATGAAGGAAATCAAGACACACACTATAAAGTACGTTAAGCCTAGAGGTTAGTGTTTAATCTTGCTTTTGGCCCATGCCTTAGTTTATGGGAATGTGTGATAGAATTTAGATTGTAGATTAGGTACTATAGAAGCAATCTATGGTTAGTTTCAGGTTATTTATGTGCTTAAAAAAATATCTATTGAAATCAATACATTGCTTTTTATTGGGGCCTACCCCCTCACTTCACGATCCTATAGTAGGAAGAGTGTCGGGTGCTTAGCCAATATATATTGATATCTAGAGTTTATACTCAACCAGAGAGCTGAGTTGGTTCTTCCCTTGGTAATGACCTCCAAGTAGGATTACTAGGAAAGGATAAGGTGATCAATAGATGATGAAATCCTAGTTGGGCCTTATCTCAAATTATTTTGACATTTGATTTATGAAAGTGGTTTGGCTAGTGTGTGCAACAAAGTGGTGCTATGATAAGATTATTTTACTTTAATCCAAAGTGAACTAATGTTAAAATCAAGCAATGGATATAGTTGATTTTAATCCCAAAATAAAATTTCAATTTTAATTCTGAGCATAGATAGAGAGAAGAGCATACAAATGCAAAGAAAATATGTGAGTAGAGACTCTAGGTCCCACCAGGTATGCCAAAATGTTTCATGTAAATTTTCACTTTAAGTTATAGGGAAGAGAGAAAAGAAACTCGATACGGGTGTGGTTGGAAAACTTGTTTATTTATGTGCACCTTTTTGGTTTGGGAGGAAGACCTATAGATAAGAAAGCATAGAAGTTGATTGGGTGAGTGGTTGAAGCAGTTAGCTTGTTGGTAGAATCTTGCTTGATTTCAGTAGAGTAATGGTACTTGAGAGCTTGGTTGAGAGGTGACGATAAGTCAACTCTCAATGAGATTACTGATGACACTTGATAACATTGATTGACTTGCAAAAGAAAACTCCTAGATTCCTAGGCTCCTGATAATTATTGTAGATCGATTTGACCTCCCAGGCCTCTCTCTTATAGGCACAAGCAAGACATAGAAGTGAAAGTGTAACCAGTCCATCTAAATATAATATGTCCATGCAAAGTCTTTCAACTAAAATTAGATAAGTTATATTTAGTGAAACTTGCATGTTTCTAGTCAATAGGTGCATCTTAACCATCGATGGTCAGGGGTTCCTAAGGGTGATCATCGATGGTCACCCTAACCGTCGATGGTCAGGTTCCAAAAGAAAGAGACCCTAAAGGCCAAGTTGAGTTAGTTTGTGACACTACCTATGGATGGGCTTGGTTAGGCCAAATTAGTGTAAGTTGGTCCCAAGAGGGTCCTAGCTAGGTCCAGGGGGATTTTTGACATTCAAAAGTGCAGGTGTGTAGATTTTTGGTGTCTACAAAAGCTAAGGAAATTCTTGAACAATTCGCTATGGCAGTAGAGATTTGTAAAAGCACTTTGGAGAGAGTTAGGAAATTTATCCCAATTTTGGATGGCATGTTTACATGCCTAGCATGCTCAAATAAAATAGTAGAATCCTAAGTCCATGACGAGGAGGCCCTGAGGTATTAAGTAGCTGATGCCACCCTTTTAATAAAAGACCACATCAAGCACATAAAAGCATTTAAGGATGTTGAAATGATGGAAGAAGCCATAAATAACCATCATCAACAAATAAATGCAAGTTTTGAAATATTATGAGGATAGGTTGACAAGGAGGTATCTAACTTAGAGGATGTCTAAAAGGAAGCTAGCATAGCCATAGATGAATAGGTGAAAAATACTGACTCCAACTCATCCTCAGGAACTAAAATAAGCAAAGGAGGCCATTGAATGAATAGCTACCAAAGTCCTCAACACATTGTCCCATTGGGATGGGCTAAAGAAGGAACTTGAGCAGAAGGGTCCATAATGTTTGGAGGATGCTAGTGTAGCTTAATCTAGGACTAACTAAGGGCTTAGTATGGGGTGATGTTGACCCCTAAAATTTTAATAAGTATTATTCCATTTTTAGCGTGTAGTGTGGAAGGACCATTGTCCATTTTGATGTAAGTATGGTATAGTGCAGAAAGACCATGGCATAGGAGGATCATGACATGAAGCTACCATATATAGAAGTATCATGGCATAGAACTTACCAGGCACAAAAGGATAATGGCATAATAGACCCAGTACGAGAGGACCTAGTCAAAGGAAGAATGTGTCATAAGGGACCTGAGAATAAAGGACTAAAAACAAGAAGTGAAAGACTAGGGGAGTATGAGGGAAGTGAAGCATGACGGACATAGGAGAAGTTAGAAGAGAAACTCAAGTAGGACAATTCAACCCCACCAATTAGAAGTTCCATACCATCCAATGAGGAATAGAATACTTGGCTGTCAGAATATAGCATAGAGCAAGTATCTAGGGGTGCAGAGGCCCAAGTTTCTTAGAATAACTAATTGTAAGAGCCATAAATCTCAGCCTGATGGGAGTCCATGTGCCATTTTTCTGTGATAGATAGAACATGGACACTTGGTCATGGTAAAATAAGTATAAAAAACCCTATTGTAATCATTTGTAAAGATGTTTTTTTGGATAATAGATATAGAACCTTTGTTTTGTAAATCAATAAGTTGTTAATGAAAAACCAATGTTTAGCCATATTGCATTACAAATCATCATAAGTGTTGAAAGATGGATATGTCTTTATTCAAAGTTGTGTGTATCTTTTTCTTTTATTGTTATTGTTAAATAGTATTGATGATCCTAGTTATATTGGTAATTAAATCTAGAGCAATATGGGTAATAGTGGTATATTATGGTATTGAGTAACCTTTTAAGAACTATGTTACTAAAGATTAAAAAACACACAAAATTATGCTTAAAAGTCTTTGGGAATTAGTTTTTTGATGTGTGCTTCAGGTGAGTGTGCAAGACTTACCTCTCACTTGATAGGGCCAGCATGCTAGCTTATTGGGAATAAGCTTCAATGTCGTAGTGAAACTAACTAAAAGAACCCAACAACAGTCAGACTTGACCAAATCAAAGTTTGAAAATGGATGGAGGATGAATCTTGAGACTCATGATTCATTGCCATGAAGGTTTTGGATAGAATCTATCCCTCAATTGTGCTAAACTGGTCATCCAAGTTAGCCAATTGCTAATAGGCCTAATGGTGAAAATAGTGAGAAACCCATGCAAAAGTGATAATATGATTAGGAATGTGTTATCATGAAATAGTGATGAAACCAAGTGCATGGAAATGTTTTTCATGAATTTTATGACATGTTCATCTGTGGTATAATTTTTAGAGTTCAGTTATTATAGTGAAAAATTTGCTCATAAGTTGACTTGTCTGGCTCAATAAGGTCTGTGTAAAGTGAGGTCATGAGATTGGTCTGCAATACCAATATTTATTATTTGACTATATCATATTTATCTCCAATAATTGTCTAATTATCTCATATTATCATCTACATGCATAATAATTCATTGAATATGTCTACACAGGTGTTGAAGGTCTAAGTCACCATGACTGTGCTTTAAGATAAACTAGCAGTTTTGGATAAGCAAGTTGCAGTGATGAGTTTGAGGCTCTATGATTTGAGATAATATATCTAATGCACATTATTTATTGTTTGGGACTTTTTTATCATATATATTCTTTGTATAAGGTTTGATAATTAGTGAAAGTGGTTGAAATGTTGGATCCAAAATGGCTTGTCTAGTTATAGGTTGACTGTGTGTAGTGAGATCAACAGATTGGTATGCAAGCCCATTATTTGACATTAGACCTTATGATATTTTTTTTTGAGAGTGGTCTATATATGTCAAAGGATATTTTGAAATTATTATTTTTCATGGAAAGTATTCTTTCAAGTGTTGAAGATCAAGTTGTTTAGAATTGGGTTTTGGAATGTTCTGGCAGTTCTAAGTGGGATATTTGCAGAGAAGAGTTTGAGTCGTTTTGCCCTGAGTTGTGATGTCTAAAGCATATGGTGATAACCTTGAGGTCATGTCATTTTTTATATGTGATTCATTTTCATGGTTATTAATCTAATTTATGTTTACTCCTCATTAGTTCAAGACAGACTTTCTATGTATGAAAAGGCTTAATAGTGAACACTACAAATGGTGTGCTTCAAGTGGTGATTGGTTCTAAAAAGTGTCATGGATCCTAGATTATCTTATTATAGGTATATTTTATTGTTATATGATATGTTACTATCATGTGTGGAGTTTTAAAGTGTTCCAAGGAAGGAAAAGTGTAATGTGTCTTAAAGTAGACCTAATAGAATTAGGTCTCCATGAGACCTAATAGTGAAATAAGGGCTAATTGAGTTATGTCAGACCTAAAGGGACTCAACAATCATTTTAATCGTGTTAATTAGATGTCCTAAGACCTAATCCATGTCTAAAATAATAGGTTAATGGTGATTATCCGACCATGAGGTATATGAATAAGGAATTTTATATATATGTGTGTGTGTGTGTGTGTGTGTGTGTGTGTGTGTGTGTGTGTGTGTGTGTGTGTGTGTGTGTGTGTGTGTATATATATGTATATATATGTGTGTGTATATATATATGTGTGTGTGTGTACACACACACACACACACACACACACACACACACACACACACACACAAGTTAATTTTATGCCTATTTGTGTATGTAGAGTGTATGTGAATGAGATAACACATTGTGAGTAGAATGAGGTCTTTTAGACCATCATAGGAGTGTAGTGGATCTGTAATGAAGATATGAAAGTGTGTCTACATACGAGGATCAAGGTTATATGACCTAATCAGTCTTGAAGAGACCTAAATGAACGAAGAGGCTTAGAAGATAGTTTGAGAGGGGTGGAAGAGAGAGAAGAGCTGAAGAAGGTGATCATCATCTATTGTATAGAAAGAATGTGTTATAAAGGTGATCAAAAATTTTAGGTGGTTGAGTTGGTGTTGAGTCACCTAGGGGGTTGGTGTCTCCTTACAAGTTGTTGCTTCTTAAAACCTAGCTGAGTTGGTGCTTAGCTAGTTGGGGTTGGTGCTCCATGTGAAGTTGGTGCTTCACTAAAATTGTGATCTTTTGACTTATAGGACTGTAATCCATTTTTTAGGGATCAATGGGTTTTCTTTCCCTTGAGTTTTTCCCACATATATGATGTGTTGTCTTATGTAATCTTGTTTCATGCTTGTATGGTTGATTTCTTATGCATTGCTTGATCTATATGTTGATGTGATGGTTCATATATGCTAAGGAGGAATTGAAAAAAAGCTTTTAAGATTCTAATTCACCCCCCCCCATTCTCAGTGATTTGGCTTCCAACAAGAGCATCTTGGTGGAGGAGGTGGGTTTACAATGGTGGGATTCAACCCACATGTGAGATTATTAGGATATGGATGAGCATTTGGCATATGAGGATGGTTTTATGTGGGAGGTGTGATCGCATGAGGAAGAGAGGATGAAAGATAGTAGGTGTAAGCTAGAAGTGGAGGAGGAAAAATGAGGAGAACTTGGTGTAATGGAAGGGGATGTCATGGTCATCAAACTCCATGACCAAAAGGGTGGTTCTACCACTTACCCCATCTATGTGATCAGGTGATCACATTACAATACCTTGGGTGTCTGATGTAGGAGAATTCAAGGGTTCATGTAATCTTGCATCACCCAAAACTAAACAAAGCTTGGAGGACAATCGAGATAACTTATAGGAGTTGAGTTGTTTTCAACTAGGGGAGAATGATGTGGTGAGAAAAAACACTATTAATTCCAACACTATTCATAATTTACTATTCATTGATGAGGTGGCAAATACTATTCATCCTAATGAGGTGTTCACAACACTATTCATGATGGATAGGTGGCATGGGGTGCCAAATTCCACTAACACACATATGGGTACTTAATTTTGGCATCTGGTATCTATGTGGATCAAAATTCCAAGTGGGGAACACCTTTTGCTTTGCACATGCAAGTGTAGGACAACATTTGTTTTGCACATGCAAGGAGGGACCCTTTATAAATTCATGCACATGAGGGAGACCAATAATAGTAGTTTAGATGCCTTGCACATACTTATGGAGCCCAGACAAAGTGGAGCACATGGAAGACTTCATCATTGGCACAACAAATTCTACTATTGATGAATAGTTCCTCCCATGTGAAGGTTGACACATTTTCTTGGGGAATACTCTTATTATTTTATCTTTAAGCTCATCCAAGTGGGGGGAATGAATTTGTGGGTCTCCCTTATGATTTTTCTCTCTTGTTTGTAATTCTCTATATAAAGGATTGAACTCCTTGGCATTAGGTAGGCTAGAGGAAGAAGAGTGTAAGCTTTGGGAGAAAGCTTTGAAAGCCTCCTTGGCATGTTGAGGACAAGTTTGTATGTGTGAGAATACTCTTATTGAAGCTTTGTGTATGTGAGGAAGAGATAGCTTGTTGAAGCTTTCAAATGTGAGGATTATGTGTTGAGAATTAATAAGAATTGTGAGGTTGTTATGAGATAATTTTATGTGATGTTTATGCATTTTATGAAAGTGAGAGTTATATGGATTGTTGAATCCATCATGTGGTTGGTGGACACATCACATGACATTGACCAGGCATTGAACATATATAAAAGGAGGGGTCATGCCAACATTAAGGGAATTTTTATAAAGGTTTGGACTAGCAAGGGAAACTATATTGAAATACATATGGAGAGAACAAAGAGATTTGAGAGTTAGAAGAAGGCTCACAACCTTAGTATGAGTTTATGTATGAAAACTCCATTACTATACAAGATTTTAGCTCTCCACTATAAATTTGAGAAGCTAATAATATCTTGTAATCCTAGATTATTAATAAATCAATTTTATACATCCATTGTGAATGACTGTGAGTGTTGTGTTGTATAAGGCATTCCTTTATTAGGAATCATAACCGTGTCTACACCACAATATCCAATATGGGATCCCACCCTTCTTGCTTAGCACTATTTTATTCAGATTCTTCCTATGCCTAACACTAAGGAGGTGTGATATCCAAAGTAAGATGAGCCATTTTTCCATGTCCATCCTATCTAATAGGCCCAAAACCTACAGGTCCATAACCACTAACCTAAGTTAACAACTACCCTCCATGACCTCTAGAAGATGATAGCTAACAATGAGTTGGAGTGGAAAACACATAACAAATGCATGATCTACATCATCTTATTCCTCATTCCCTCCACCCTTGGTCCCTCTCTATATAATTATGTCTCAGAGAGTCAACTAGTACTCTGCTAATTGTATAATATGAATCTCCCTAATAGCCAATGAGGGTGCAAAGGTGCTCCACCTCCAAGGCTAATTTTCCAGCTTGCACTTAGATCTGTAACATGACAATAGATATAGTAGAAACAAATTACTATCAAAATAATTCTTGTCTAAATTTTCTTTATTAAAGACATCATAATTTCTATCTTTCCAAACTTGAAATAGAATCTCAATGCAAAAGATGAGGTATATTTGCTTGAATTTTTTTGAGAGCATGGCTAAGTCTCCAAGCAAGACCATGTGCCATAAAAAGGATTCTGGACTAAAGGGATTAAAAAATTAGTGAACCCAATTCTATGTTTGAAGAGATCTCACATAGAACAAGGATTTTTTTAAAGACTCTATTTGATCACAAGCATGGAGTCTAAGAGTAGGAACACTCATATGCAACTATTTCTCCCCAATTAGAAGACCTTGGTAAATGTACCATGTAAAGTGAACCTTTTTGCGTGCAACACCAATAAAAATTATAAAATATTTTGCTTTATATGGAAAATAAGTTGTTAAGGTTTCATCATTTGTTTATCATTTCCAAAGGAACAATGCTAAGGGCAAGCCATTCATAACCAAGTTGGATTTTGTACCAAAGCAGAGGAGTAAAGACATTCTAATTCCAATATTTATACCATTGGGGAGGAGCTTTAATGCCAATTTAATGCAATGCATCCTTAGGAACAACCCTCTATAATTCAACAATAAACTTGAAGTCTTGATTTTTGAGACCATTCTTCACTTTGAGATAGACCAATGTACCTACGACCTGTTCTTTTTGTCAAACATATCACAAATATTATGAATGCATTTTATAAATAGTTCAAGAACCTTAACCCTAAGAACCTATGATAAAGGATTTATATGGTGATTGATAGTTCAATACCAGCACATAGAGAGAGTGTTGATAAACAACCTAGTTTTGAATTGATCCCCTTCAAACAAACCAAGGTTTAATAATTTCTCATGCTTCCTAGATGCTCTTAACAACAAAGGTGACTGCAATTTTAGTGGCCATAGGAGTAATAAGCAAGGTGTGAAACCCCAATCCTTTTTATCCCCTTATTTAATATATATTATTAGAAGATATGTAATACTTGAGAAGCATTCTTCATGCTTCCCTAGCTTCAATAGATTGGGGGATGTATTTGGCATAGAGGGACATTCCTTGCTTTTGAATATCAATTAATCCCAATATTCCAGCATCTTTGGGTCTAAAATAAAGCTCCCATGCCACTCTATGAAAACTTATTTTCCCTTTAGATTTGGCCCATAATATGTCTCTAAGTAGCTTCTCTTGCCTCTTATAGGCAGCCTTAGAAGGGGCCCATCAGGAGGAATAGTACACACAAGTTGTTTCTAAAATTTTAGACCATATCTGTAATTTTATTATAAGAGAGAGAGGGTTTTTTTAATCTACTAGGAGTTTTTTTCTTAACATGTGGAATAACATAGCCTCATAATTTCACTTTAGAGACTTCGAAAGCAAATAGAATCCCAAATAACTTAAACATATACCCCATGTGATAACCAATTCTAATATAACCAGTTGGGCTTAAGGTCAATAGACTATTTGTAGTAGTTATTCTTTTCCCATGGGATTATAGAACCTGAATCAAGGCATAAAATTTTGCAAACATTTCATAGTGTTCTTGACCACCTCCTCATCCTCCAAAATGGTGAGAAAATAGTCATAAAATAAGTGGTTGTTTATGATCTGGTCTTGAGGGGCACGAGGAATGGAAATACAACTCACAAGGCCTCTAGAGGCATAGTCATCTAACAAGTATCTAAAACCTTCAACAACTAACACACACAAAGAGGGAGCTAAAGGACAACCTTGCATAATAATTCTTAATAGAAAAAAAAATCTATAAATGATTCCAATTTATTTTCAAATAGGCCAAGGCATATTTGAAAATGATTTGGATTGAATGTATAAATATGGGCCCAAATCCAATGGCTTACAACATGGCAATAATGAAGAGCCACCCAATCCAATCATAGGGTTTCTCAAAATCAATTTTAACAAAGAGATATTTTTTTGGGATGTGTGATCCCATTCCATGCCTTCCTATATCACAATAATGTTATCAAGAATGTATCTTCCTCAGATAAATCATGTTTGTTCAGGCCTAACCACTACAAGAATAAAATACTTGATTCACAAGGATAGAGCTTTACCAATAATATTGTAAGAGAAATTGAGGAGGGTGATAAGTCTCCATTTGGTGATATTCTTAGGTCTCATGCTTTGGAAATGAATTTGATGTTACCTTTGTTAATGATCTTTCCTAAAGATCTAGTGGCCACAACTTCAGTATAAACTTTATACAAATCTTTTCCAATATAGTCTCATAAAACCTAATAAAATTCACATGGAAGACCATCAATTCTTAGGGCTTTGTCACAAGCCATATCATTAACAACATTCTGAATCTAATCAATAGAGAGAAAACTATCCTAATCCATTCTTTGGCCAAGGGAGATCTTGTAGGGCAACACACTTTTACATATAAGTAGAGTAGCCTTCCACTCTTCATTAGCGACTTGGGCTTCAAAGACAGGCTTGTAATACTTAATAAAGGCTTGAAGGATGGATGGTAGAAGAGTAATATGTCCCCAACTTCTTTAAGTGCCTTAATTTGAACAAGAAATCATCTAGCACTTAATATTTAAAAAAATCCCTTAGAAACTCTATCTCCAACCGTAAACCAATGGATTATAGCCCATATTTGAGCGTTATGAGCTTGATGAATCTTAGCTAGCTTGATTTTTTTATGAAACTTTTCTATTCAAATATGTAATTATTCATTAAGGAGGGATACTTATTGTTCATGGAAATCCTTATTTAATTTTATGATATGATTAGCAGTGGCATGTTTTCTAAAGAAAACCAACTGCTTAACAAAAACCCTTAAGAAAGTGGCAGTGCAAACTATGGCCACCTCTCATAATTCAATCCAACCTTTGGCACTGGTAGGGCATGGGACCAGATTCCATACTCACCTCATATACATAATCATCTACTTATGATTCAAATGTGAAGTCTTGAGATAAAAAAAGGTTACCAAAAAATTTAGTACGAGGAGCCAACCATTATAGGTGGAACTCGATGGGTCAGTGGTATGAGAGAAAAATATCAATAAGAACATTGATCAGCCTATCAAAGCACTAGGTGAAATTAAAATCATCTTACTCTTTGATCAACACTCTGTCTACCCACTTGAGCACTCTATCAGATCTTTGACAAAATTTCAACTTAGTGAACTAAGGGATGATCGGGCAATGTATGAGATGATGGTTAGGATCCTCAAACCCTAATTATTTATTCATATAAAATAATGCTTCTCATTCACTAGTACACCATCTCATGCATATGAGTCATTCCTTATCTTCTGTTGATTTAACCATGTCAAAATCTCCACAAAAAATCTAAATTTTCATTGGAATTTCCTTTGTTAACCACTCCCAAAGCATTAGTATTTCCATGAGATCATTAGAAGTGTAGAGGTTAACCAGGCAAGGCATCACTTGTTAAAATAAAACCCTCCAAATGAGATGGTTAGATGAGTGCACTCCTTATATGTTACAAATGAGGTAAAAAGTGGTGCTATCAAAGTGACAACTCTATCACGTCCCATTTCAGGGAAGACATGTGATAGGTAGCATCGGGACAAATCATTTTTATTGTCATCTACAAGGGCAAACTAGTAATATTAACTTCTTATAAACATAACACATGCAGTTTAGAAAACTGTTGGCAACTGTCACAAACCATATACTTATGGGTTGGGTCAGTTAAACTGTACAAGTTCCATGAAATTATATTCATGAGTAACTATCAAGATTCATGTTCTCGCCATCATGGCTTTCAACAACCACAAAGTTATTGCTCATATAAAATTTGTATTCACTTTTAGCAAGAATTTATGCAAGCTGCATTGGTTGTTTCTCTTCCTTCACTTACTCATCCTTCTCTCTACTTGGGGAAAGGCTCTCTGAGCATCATGTTACTTGAGGGCGAGGAGAAAGAGGGGTTTCCCTAGGCCATAGGGATAACGAGGAGGGAATAGTTTCCATTGTAAAGAATGTTAAAGTCGAAGACACTTGTGACTTAAAAATAACTCTTTAGATTCAAAGAATCTTGTGATTTGAATAATAAATTAGTTATTTGCATAATGTTTGAAACTATCGACCTAGGGTTAACCTGAAGGGCTTGTGCAACTATGGCTTGAATAGTCTATAGATAATAATGGTGGCCAAGACTAACTTAGGGTTAGCATTGGGGGATTTTTTGTTATAATTATTCTAGTTGTTTTGTCAACCTATGACTTGTTGTAACCATCATTGGACCCTTCCTGGGGCTTACCTTCCTTAATTGTGACTTTGGCTAGAGGATTAGTGGTGGCCATGAGAAGAAAATATCTTATCTTATTTTCAACTGGCTAGTAGTGGAAATAAGTATTGGTTAAATTGGTATACATCACTCATTGAGTGAACCCTTGCCCACCATCTATATATTAATGATTTCCTTGAGGTCTTGTGTGGGGTCAACTTCCACGTAGACTCTCATTTGAGGTTTTGCAACATAAAACATGTTTGTTTCAAAGTACATGAAACAACCCGAAGGTTTAGAAAGTTGTTCCATGAAAGGTCATAAAGGAATCAACCGACCAAGGAATTCCATTGGCTAAATCATTCGTTGAATGAACCCTTGCCCACCACCTATATATTAGTGGTTTCCCTGAGGTCTTACATGAGGTCAACTTGCACGTAGACTCTCAATTGAGGTCTCGCAACATAAAACATGTTTGTTTCAAAGTACATGAAAATACCCAAAAGTTTAGAAAGTTATTCCATGAAAGATCATAAAGGAATCAACAGACCAATGAATTATACCTATATAAGGACCTTAACTTTTTCAAAAACTACAAAAACTCTAGACCAAGGGGGAAAAATAGCAAAACACTTCTAACATACCAAGGTCCATGTTTGAGGATAGCAACACATTGAGCTAGGACAACAAACCTAAAAGGGAAAAACCCATGGTTAGGTTTTGCATTCTATCTAGCTTAACATCACGGGGTTGCCAATTAATCTGAACCCAATATTTGATCATGGATTTAAAAATTACTCCACCCACAAAATATCCAATAAGAGTTTGTGTTTCAAGCCATTGGCATACTTTTTCAAACTGAAGAATTTGGACAATAACATCAAGGGGATTATCTTGAGAAAGGGGTACATAATCTTATGGAAGACTTTCGAAATAAACATCTGAGCTTTCTTCGGCATCATGGTCTCCACCTCTAGTTGGAGTTGCATCCAACAATGCAAGCCCCTGTGGGAAACTCCTTTAATAGAAAAACCACCTTAAAGTAACAATATCGAGTTGCAAGCTATTAAATACTAATCAACGCTAAAAAATCTTACAAAATCGAATAAACGACGACGAAATGACATCAAAGAGATGCAGAGCCCTAAATTATGACAAACAATAAGTACAAACAGATTGATATATTTTGATTGTTTTCTTTATTTCTAAAATTAAAAAAATAAACACTACCACCACTACTGTCATAACACAAAGATTTTATTTTTATTTTCCATCCTATCAATGCTTGGAATCCACCGTTATTAGTTGGTTGGAGTCATCCAATCAGCAATTTAGATCTGTCAAGTCCATTGAAATGATAGATGATTGAAATGCTTTGGATGATACGGAAAGTTGCACAAGCGAAGTTCCCCACTCATAAGGGAATCACAAGGACCACACGTTCGAAGAAATGGATATTATTTTTTAATGGATATTCTCGTCCTTCAATGATTTTTTAAATATATTATAATTTACAAGGTTCTAATAGTTTAGCATACAGGGAACATAATTATTTCTAACCATAGAATTTGTATATTATCCATATTTAATTTAATATGATGGCATAATGATTCTTGTTTTGTTCTAATATACTTTGCTCTTCGTTGAAACAAACTTTTTATTCTGAAGTGATTCGTATATAATTTAATTTTTATTTTTATATGTTTTTATCTAAAATATTTAATGTGATTAATTTAAAGTTTTATTGATTTTTTTTAATTAAAGTTCAATAATTTTTGTAGGTTCTATTTCAAATTGTAATTATTAAATATATGTACTTTTAATTAAGTATTATGAATTAAGTAAAACATAAGAAATATAGCATTTAATTAATTGTTAAATCAACTATATAAGGAAATATATGAATAGAACATTCTTTTCTTCTTTATATTCTATTATAAATATGTATCTTCTCATTTTAAATAATTAAAATTTATGATTCTTTGTTTATTTTTTAATTTATATTATTTTTATCTTTTTATTCAATTATCGAAATCTATTTTGATACTTGTGCCTTACTTCAATAATTTTATACTAGAATGAAAGTATTATAAGGTCATAGTATATAACAACAGGGACATTGTGAATATGGATTACCACCCTAAAATGAAATTATTATAAGATTAAGGTGCACAACAAAAAAAAATTGTGTTTTGAATATGGAACACCACCCAATTAACACTATCAAGTTCAATTTTACAACAAGATTTGTGGTTGTAGATATGGGCTAACACAATTTTAATTTTTTTATTTTATTTAAGACATCATCAAACACGGTTGAAATTGAACTACCATTCAATGTTGAAAATAATGAACTAACTATGCCTCTAACACATATTATTACAAACCCCATTTGTATGGGGCAGTGGTTGGCACTTGTTGAGTCAACATTACATACATGCTTAGTAACAATTTTTTTTTAAAAGGCGTTGAGACTTTTGGACTTAAGTCTTTGAAGCCAATCAAAATTGATTTCGTTGCAAACATAAGATAATAATACTAGATTTGAAGTGAACTTGTGCAGACTTCCACATGGTGGGTTCCAATTGGGTAGCATTAAATATTAGAACAAAAATGGGTTGAGAACAATTAGTAAGTACTTAGTCCAATAAGTAGGTCATGTCAAGATAGTTTAAGGGTGACATGGACACTAGAAAATCAAGTCATATGACTATTGATTGGGCAAGCATAAAGTATATGTGGAATCATTAGGAACAAAATGGCATCAATAGGAGGGAATAGGTAAATGACATAAAGGGTGGTAAATAGAGAGGAATCAAATTACAAGAGGACCTTGTGAAATATGACGAAAGGATCAAGCTTAGGAGTTATGTTTTCTTTTTATCAATGCTTTAGTTTTGTGAACTTATACTTCTAGGGTAGATGCCATGATCTCTTCAAATGCACCAACTTAAATCCATTTTAGAATGCCACAAGAAAATAAAATGCATGGTAAATTCAACACGATAAAAATACAAAGACTATAAGTTTTCTTGCAATAATAAATGCATTGAGTATATTAATCAAAGTAATATTATCAATTCTCTTATGAAAATCATATGAAATTTGAACATATATGTCAAATAAAATAGAGGCCTTGATTTAAGTTCACATTTTGTTTTGTATTTGCTCCACATGATGTAGAATACAATAACACCGGTTTTACATTATAATTTTATGTATACACTATAGATGATAAGATATGTAGTAATTTTTAGATATGCCATTCCATTTTTATAGATTTTATAAACCTATAAAATTATGATATTTTTAAATATAAAATGGAGTGGAAGCATTGTCACATTTTCTATTTGTTAATAACTCTTAATCAACTTCAACAACCACATATGACAAATTTATTGCAAAGAATGTATAGTTTGCATCCAAAGATAGGTATGTTGTTTTATAATAGTGAAACAAATGAGTCTCCTGCAATATTGAGCCATGAAGAAGCTAAAAATATCTTGAGAGAAGTCACACATGTCCATGAATGAAAAAATAATTAGTGGAATACTTGTGTGCTTTGATTGGTAGATAAGTATTGTGCTTATGGTAGCTATTACATTGCTTTACCTCTTCTACCAGCAAATTCAATGTACCCATTCTCACTACAAAAATAATACACTATTTTACCCTATTTGGAAATAATTGTAAATAAAATAGCCTAATCAACTAAAGAATATAGTACTCTACAAGCAAGCCAATTAAATAATTCACATTTACAATATATTCTAAAACAATGTTGAACTATGGAAATATGCTAAATATAGAAAGTAAAATGCCAAACATTAATTTGATTACTTAAACATAAATAAGGAATAATATTTAGTTTGTTCATTGATGTGTAGGCATATCTAAGAAATATAGGTGTAAAAATAATTCAAGATGATGCTCAGTTGTGATTCATCAGATTCTATAAATTAGCTTTTTATCAATATGAACACTACCATCTAAATAGGGACACTAGCATCAACGCTTCTATCCAAAATGTAATGATTCTATCCTATACAGAATACATGTCCTTTTCTATAAATTCCACTTACACTTGTTAGGGTTCATTATTACCTTGTAGATTGTAAGTTCAGATCATGCGCACAGGTTTTGAATATTAGTGTGTAGCTCAAAACTCTAGGTCCTCCTAATAGGGCATGCCACCTTGAAAAATAGGGGTTAGGGGTCTCAAGTGAAGTCGAGCTAACTTCAAATACCCCTATGTCAGTGAGTGTTACCTACATAGCCATATAAGTTGAAAAGGACCTTAGACTAATGTAGTTCTCCCCCTTATGTGGGCTTATGTGTGAACAATTATGCAATATGTTATATGCGAGTGCATGTAGTGATCTATCTTGTAACTTTATAAATATTTCTCATGAAATAATTTTTAATTGCTTTAGACCTATAATAAGACTACTCATGTGACTGATTTAGAAATAAGGAAGAATGGGGTAGTTTTGCAAGCTTGAGAGGTGATTTTGTTTAGTATAAGATAAATGTGTTTTTGATTTTTACTTGTTGATAATGAATGGTTTTTTACTTGTATTTATACCACACCTTTTGAAATTATCTCATGGGAGGGTTAATTAAGACAAATAGGCCAATCTATACATGTTATAATATTTGTAAATTGGACCATTTGTAAGGCTCTGATACAAGTGTCAAGCCTTGGACACTAGCATCGGCATTAGTGTCCTAGTTTGGATGGTAGTGTCCACGAGGATATAAATTTTTTGAATATATATAATTACCATGGTAGGATATTAATCAAATTTTATACAGATGTGGTCTTTAGGTGATCTGTGTAGTAAGAATATTTGGATCAGACTGTAAGATAAACATTTAGACACAATGAGACGGCAAATATGAGCCTTTCGATAGCGGGAAGGTCTTGAACTAAAGGGTTGAGCCATAAGTTATATTTTTCAAGTGTACAATACTAGTTTATCATATAAAATTATATTTTAGCAACTACATACACACAAACCAAAACATACATAAGACAAAACTAATTTGCACTTTTTGCAATGCACTGAAACTTGAAGGAAATAATCGTGGATTTTTAATAGAAAATACAAGGGCTGAAATTATATAACAAAAACACTAACAAGTTGGGTTCATAATCTAAAAGATATAACTTTTTTGAAGAAAATACAAATCCAAACTTGTAATTATAGGCACGAGGGAGGAAACAAGAGGTTATGATATAATAGTGTTTGCCAACCAACATGTGCGTAAATAATTACATGGATAGTGATAGCAATAGTGGATTCAACAATTTAAAAATAGACAATGTTAATAGTTGGAGTTGATTTCAACACAAAGTGGTGTGAAAGGATAGTGTTTTCCATTGTGTTTTTATGTTGTAACTTTATTTATTTAATTGATTTTCCATTATGACTAAGAGGGAAATGAGTACAACTTAAATAAAATCATGAACATTATCAATAATTTGACAAATGGACAACCAAGATTCATAAAAAATGAATGGTGTAAGATTTGTTTAATGGTCTTCTACAAGGTTCATCTCATAAAGAATAAATGCCTATCAACATAATTTTGTAGTGGAATTAAGAGTAAAGGATTAGATTGTTGAAATGGATCACATGTAATGCATTAGTATATGATTAATAGGTGAAGCAGTGGTATAAGTAGTTGTAGATATAGGGCTAATGAGATTTGTACTTGGGATTAAGAATAAATTGTTTAAGGATGGAAGGATATTTATAAGTATATAACAGTTTGAGAAAAGGGAGGATTAAGAGATATTTTTGGAAATGGAAGGATTGGGAGATAATTGAAAAATAGGTGGATTGGGAGATGATTGGAAAATAGCTACAATTTGAAGTACATTTTCAAATGCAACTCCTTTTAAAATTTATTATTTATTTAAGGTTTTCTAAGATGAACTTGTTAAATTGAGCATAATGGAGTCATTTGGCTCACTAACGAGATTTGAAATATTTTGAGACATATTTAATTGACTACTTTCAATATCGGTATTGGATTCAACATTCAAGTATCCATCATGATCAAAATATTTATAACTAGCATCCAATTCATTACACATAAACATTTTATTAACTTTTATATTTTTTCAAATAAGCCACATTGTCTTACAAAAGTGTATTTTTATGTTCACATTCAAAGAAGGAGACACATTATCTTGTAAAGGCACATTTACTTTCAAAGGAAAAGACACATTTTTAGATTTTTTTTTTTTTTTTTCAAAATTAAATCATATCAAACCATGAGTATTTCTATAATATATATTTTTTTAATTTTTTGGTAGCATAAAAAAAATACACCACATAAATCCAAACATATTCAGGTTTTAATAAATTTTCATAAGTTAAAGAAAATTTAGGGTTTTGGATCAAGCACAAGTATGAAAATATTAACAAAGTTATATCCATGGACATACACAAAGAGGGATCAATGCAATATCAAATCCAAGGAAGTGTAAGTTGGAGTTTAGTCAAATATATGTATTTTAAAATGCCACCTCAAATTAACATCATAAAATATGTAATATACCATCCATAATATATGAGTAATTGTTTAATTAAACATGTAAGAGGTTAGAAGGCTCTTAGATTTTTTAGATGTTATCTCAAATAATTTTGAGTAATTTTCAGGTTTATTATCATAGTCTAAGTTGTCTTCCAATAGATAAACATATGAACATGTTTACATGTCAAATTTGAACCCATAATTGAACATTGTCAGGACTATATGGATTGTCATGTCACTTACAAGCTCATATAACTAGTCCTTTTCAAAATATACAATCGTAGGCAGGACATGTAAAATGTGATAAATGTCTTTATTGTAGTTCACATGTTGTTGCCTTCTACTCTAGTTGTGTGCATCAACTCATGTCTTCCTCAAATAAGTAAATCCTATAAATTTAAAATAGACGAGGGTTTAATTTTTGGAGTATGCATAGATAGGGTTAGTGTTAGCACTATACTCTTATAATTTGTCAAACACTTCAAAGTTTAATGAGAAATTTCAAGTCAATAAATATAAAATGCATAACATAAACAATACTAGTAAAGTGCTTTTAGACTACTCTAAATAGAATGCTTGTTAAAGATTAGATAAGTTATTATTTATTTGTGTGTGTGTGTGTAATGTAAAAGAATGAGAGAAAGTTACAAATGAATCTCATCCTATGGGACTATTTGTACTATGCATTTGTAACCTTCTCTCATATATATATATATATATATATATATATATATATATATAAGAATGAGAGAAGGTTACAAATACATAGTACAAATAGTCCCATAGGATGAGATTCGTTTGTAACTTTCTCTCATTCTTATATATACATATACATATACATTATTGTCATGTGATATAGTCATTATAATATTTTCGTGAATCTCATCCTATGGGACTATTTGTACTATGTATTTGTAACTTTCTCTCATTCTTGTATATATATATATATATATATATATATATACATATATATATATATGTATACATATATATATATATATATATATATATATATATATATATATATATATGTATATATATATATATATATATGTATATGTATATATATATATATATGTATATATATATATATAGATATATATGTATATATATATGTATATATATGTATATATATATATATGTATATATATATGTATATATGTATATATATATATATATATACACACATATATATATATACAAGAATGAGAGAAAGTTACAAATACATAGTACAAATAGTCCCATAGGATGAGATTCACGAAAATATTATAATGACTATATCACATGACAATAATTTTTAAGATAAGTATAACTATAGTGAATGAAAGGTAAAAAACTAAACAGTTGAACATCATAAAATGAACCTTTGACTAGAGGTTCCCATATAATCGTTATAAGCTTTAATTTTTTTGTAATTTTCTTCATCTTTGTTCATTAGGTGCTTTAATTAAATTTTGATGTTCTTCATCTGTTTTGCCAGGTCCTCATTAATAAGAAGCATAAACTGCAAACCATGCTTCATATAAAAGCGTTGAAGCAAGAAATCAGAGTAAAGACGGTGAATAACAACTATCTGAGGAGTAATATTGTAAAAAATATAAGAATGACATCTATTTTTTCAAATATGTATAACAATGATCTATTTAAAAGTTCAGAAATCACACTAGTTGATATACCCAATCCAAGAAGAGCTTTTTTCTAAGGCAATTTGCTAGTAAATAAGGTTAGCAAATCATATTGAATTTGATTCCACATCGATTTGGTGACTTGCATATCCGGAAAGCATGCATGATGGTTTCTTTCTTATTGCAAAAGGGGTAGGAAAAATTAAGCCCCTGTAGAAACCTAAGCCTATTAGCAATAAGAACCTTACAATGAATTACTCTCCAAGCAAGAAATTGGGCACTAGACTCAGCGTTTGATCTCTAAATATTAATACATAATTGAAGTCAGTTGCATTCAGTCATCTTGCAATTCTATTTAGAGTTCAATCTTTTATTAGTGGAAATAACAAGCAACAATTTAAGATAAGATATTTTAAAAAGGAATTGATTTAGTCTAGTGCCATTGAGCTACCTCTAATCCTTAAAAAAATTATATAGAATCTTCGTAGATATTTAAGATATTTTAAGAAGATCATCTTTGAAATAGTAAAATTTATGATAGACTTATCATTTTCAACAAAAATAAAAGAATTTTAAAAAAATAGTAAAAATAACTTTTAATCTTCATATAATTACATTAGATAAATTCTTAATACTCAAATAATTTATAAATATCTCAAATTTAAATTTTGATAATTGATAAATATCACTGACTTTCAATAATTAAGAGGAAAAATGAAAAAAAAAAAAATATCCATCTAATTGAAAAAACCAAAAAAAAATTAAAACTCTAAAGATAATTTTGTCATATATATAAAGTGTACAAAAATTTATGATATAAGATAAAATTAAAGTAAAAATTTACTGAAAAATGCTACAAAAATTTAAGCCACAATCAACACCACGAAATTTGAACCAAACACGTATGCATAAACAAACGTGCATTACATATATATAAAACATCATACTTCCTTTCAATGACGTAAGCTTACCACTTTGTCATATATAATCATTATATTAGAAGCTTCCAAAGAAGTTTTTGTCCCATACAAAATGCAAGTACGAAGCAAATCTCAAAGAAAAGAATTGTATATATTATACTTAGATTTGATTAAATATTGTCCACCTAAGTGGGAAATTAAAACGTAAACGTCTTACCCTTTTCTTATGACTCGTTGGAACATTTTAAAGTCTTAAAATTTCCTTTTTGTTGGGAATTAATTTCTTCTTCACTACGTTATATAAGTAATGATGGAGATGGATGAGTTAATTTTGTAGATGGTCAACCCAAATAAGGTGGAGATGGATGAGTTTTTGGGTTAGTTTTGATGTCGTCAAGTTTGCATTAATGATGACACTAACAAAATCGGTATTGTTTTGATGTAGGTGGAGATGGATGAGTTTTTGGTTAGTTTTGATGTAGTCAAGTTTGTATTAATGATGACACTAACAAAATCGGTATTGTTTTGTTTGAAGTCATTGTTTTAGGGTGTAATTTTTGAGAAAATATAAAAGATGGTGATAGGTTCTTATTAATGGTTGTTAATTTTTTTATTAAGTAATTTAAATAGAGGGTTTTCAATTCTTTTCCATTTAAGTTTAAATCGTGGAAGAGATATATTAACGACATTAATTTATGTTTGTAGTATGGTAGAGATAAATTAAATAACTTTCATTCCCATGATAAAAATTTAAACAAGAGTTCACATTCACTAAGGTATAAACAACTAATTTTTGTTCATGGTTTATCATTGAAAATTTTTTAGTGTTGTCTACACTTTTATGTGTGTTTTTCACCACTTGCTTCTTCGTATGGCCCTGTGATTTTCTCTCTCTTCTTTGTTTTGTTTATATTTAGAGGCCTCTTTTATTTTTCCTCTATCATCCCATGCCTTTTCTTTTGGGTGGTCGGAATATCAACAAAATAAAATATATTTTGCTCTAAATTCATATAACAGTTCAATCTCTTTTGGACCCTATCAGTGTTGGGGTAATAGCTGGACCATGAAATCCAAGTAGTGGAAGTTAATGAATATCATCAAAAAAGAGGGTTCAACATGGCCCATCAATTTTTAAATTAATACCATGCCTCACGTTCTCCCATGCACCATCTCATCAATAGGGCACTAACTTTGTCCTTGGGACTCCACCATATTAAAATCACCACACACAAGCCATGTGGCAAGGGGTAAGTTGTCAACCAAATATTACCATTAAGTTGATTTTTCAAGACCATCCTTGGGGGCGTAGATGTTGAGAATCCCTAATGAATGTCCATTAATATTAAAGAGAAGCCTAATATCTCAGTGTCACAAGTCACCCCTCGTGACAACAATTAAGGAAGAAAAATTTGGGGAAACCAAGATACTAGCGCCACCATGTTTGTCATCATGCGAGGTGGAGAATTGAGTAACATCAGACTAGATGAATTTTAAATTTGTTTTCATAAGAAACCATGAAATTTCAAATTATTATAGACAAACAAAATCAAATTATATCAATTGGTTATAGACAATTTGCATAAAGAATTTTTGAGAGGACTCTGTAAGACCTTGAACATTCTAAGATAATACTGTCACTGGGAAGTATCATCCATAACGAGATCCCTTTACCCATATTCAATATCTTCAAGATCCACAAAACTATCATGTTGGTTTGGTAAAATGAAATTCTTAAGCAAAATAGAGTAGCGTTAAATCCCATTGTTCTCTTGAGAAGAGTCGCAACCACCATGAGGTGGGCTGCACAACTACCTAGAGGCCATATCATTTGTAGAGGATGTTTCAATAAGATAATAACTCACACGAGGCTGAAAAACTTGTAAAAAATATATTTACAAGGCCATCGACATATTAATAGGCTTGGGTGGGGGGTTTTGCACCTTAAGAGAGGGTTTGAGCATGGGGGAGTAACAGCTACGTGAGTAGTTTTATGGTCAACTAACAAATATTTGATGGTAACTGTCATCCATCCATTATTATTTTCCACCACCTTGGGTATCTCATAGTGTGGTTGATCAGCCGTGAGGGGGTAGTCTTTGATTTGGTGATCTAGATACTAACAACGGAAACAAGTGTTGGGGAGATTGAAGTAAATAATTTTTTGTGCCCAATATTTAATGCCAACTTGAATATCAACATATTATTTCAAATCTTTAGTCAAGTTGACTTCTATGTAGACCCGTTTGATAGGGTGTGTTGAATAGAACTTACTTAGCTCATGACATAAAACATGCCCTATGGGTTTGACGATCTCTTTGAGAAAGGCCCATAGAGGAAGTGGAAGGCTAGGGAGTTCAATCGAGACTGACACCTAAAGGGAAACCTGATTTGAGACCTTAAATTCATGGGTTTATGGGGATAATATCAAAAGAGAGTTTCTTATGAACTAATAGCTTAACTTAGCCAACAAAGCTTGGACTTGAGAGGATGCCTTGAAAGAAAACAAAAAAAACATTTGTAAGGTTTTGAATGCCAATGACATGGACACTTGAGGGTTCCCATTGGTGTCAAAACCAAGAATTGAGGGACTACTCTGAGGGGATGTATCCAATGTAGTAATATATAAGATAATATTTTTGATACCATTTACAAACTTTTTTTACGGCATCAGGGTATAAGCAAACATCGAGTTTAGAGGGAGAGTTGGAAATTATACCTTGTCATAAACTTTCAACGCGAATTTCCTGGCTCACTTGGGCACCGTCGTTACTGCTTCTTATAAAAATAGTTACAATGGAGAGGGAGAAGGCCATAATATATCAAAATACTACACAAAAGATGTGCACCAAGCACAATAAATGCACCACTAGATTTAAAACTCCTGCAAGCACAATTTGGTAAGCATGAAAGGTAAGAAATTAGCAAAAAATCAAAGTAGACATAAAAAGCCTAACATAACAAATTATCCACTTTATATTTATAATTGTGATCAAAGCAACAAAGGAAACTATGATTTAGCTTAATCTAAATGAGCCCATTTAATAAAAAGAGAGGAAATATGTCACAATAAAAAATCTATCTAATCCCAAGGTGTAAATCAACAAAAAAATATAAGGAATAATGGTTTTTATTAACGTTTCTAAGAGAAATAGATCATTTTTCAAGCTTAGTTAATTGAAGTGATTTTATAAGTTCCAAAATAAATTTTGGATAAAAGATATGACATTTGAATATGTATTTTTCTATTATAAAACCCTTATTGATAGTAATTATATGTTTACTTTGAAAATAATAATACTTGGATACATGGTAATGACAAAGTTATAATGTTATTTGAATTGCTTGCTTTAAATACCATTCTAGTTGGTCACAATCTAATCTGATAATATTGTAGATGCCAAAATTTGGTACTGTATGCATCTAAATTCACTCATTTCATTTAACGTCACTAATATCATTATTAGTTGACACTAATTCTACTTATCTAATTTATCCCCTCTAATTTCATCCTAATATCACCTCTTTCTAATCATTTATCTAAAATCCTCTTTATTCCTCTTCATTTACTAACCTTTAGTCCTATCCCACTTCTTCATTAATCCTCCTAAATCTCCATTATCCCATCCTAATCTATCTTATCCATTATTTGGGAATTTAAAATTCCCATAACCCACCTACCCAATTATTAAGCCTATCCCTAGGCTCTTCTACACCCCTAGTTCCTAATCACTCACCTAATCCCTATCTAATCCCCTACCTAATCCTAATTAACCCCTAAGAAAGATTCTAGAATCATCTTTATTATCACCCTTCCTCTCTAGAAACCTCTAAATCTAGAGGCTTCCAAGAAATTTAAATTCCTTTTAATTCTCCACCATAGATCTCCACAAGCCAACTTTGAATCTTAGCCATTGATCCTTCCCTCCTATTTAAATAACCTAACCCTCCATGAAAACTAACTATAAATCTAATGAGGAACAAATATATCAAATCCATGATCAAATAATCCATGCATCCATAACCCATAATCAAGTAATCATATTGTCAAAATTCTAAGTCTAATAACAATCAACCATCTACTTGAACAACTTGGGAGGAGGCTAGCTAAACCAAGGGATTCAATAAGATTTATCTTGTGATTTTGATTTGTTTCCATAATGCTTCCTAATAGGTAGTTTGATGTTTTGAGTATAAATTGCATAGTTTATGGTAATTTAATTAAGTAGCTCAAAATTCACTCTACATTTTGGAGACCATGATGGGAGATTACTCCTAATTTAACAATTTTGTTTGTTAGAAGTGTTTTTGGTAGCCTGCAGGATCAACTGGTGAAAGAAAGGGGGTGGATTTTTGAAATTTTACACTTACAGGTGAAATCTGTGATCTTGCACTGATATTCATAATTTTTTGTTAACCATCTGACATGACTGCTAGCCATTTTCTCTAACCTTGATGGTTTTTTGCCTTTAGTCAATATCATGACTCACTAATTGTGACTCTGCCTCAAGAGTTATGATTTTGCATACCTAGTTGTGATTTTGCTTAACCGTCAACAGTTTCCATTATGGTAGGTTGCGTACTAGTGTAATACCATGATTTCACAAATCACATTATTGTACTCATAATAGCGATCTTGCATATTGAGCCATGATTTTTCTTAACTACTAATGGTCTGGTTCTTATAGGTTTCTAGATTTAAGCAATATCACTATTCCTAAAATTATGATATTATCAAGGCAATTATAATTTTGTATTCGATAATCATGGTTTTACAGGTCTCGAAGGATAGAATCACTTATTTTATCCATTGATTATCATTTTATCTAACCCCTAAGTGCTCATCCTATGTGTTTTTGTGATTGAGAATCATGATTTTAATCCTTTGTGTGTAAGACTCGGGAAGAAAATGCCATCAAAAAGGAATCCAGTCAACAAACCTTAAGATTTAAAATCGTTATTTCTAGAGTCACAGTATTGACTTGATAACTGTGATATTATGACAAAAGTCATAATATTACAATTTTGATAAAATTTATTTATAATCATCTATTGTATTCTAATATGTAGGTTTATCTTGATGTTTTGTGTCTTGCAGGGGACCCATCATCACCTACTCTGGCATATAACACCTTTTGTCTTTATATTTTTATCCAAGGGGATTTTGATCCAAATGCATATCTGTTGACTAACCATATCCTAGAAGAGGTTTCTTATGAGTTAGCAGAAGGTAAAAGATAGGGAGATCATCTCAAGTTAAAACAAAACATAACCTTTACCCTTCTGCAAAACCATAACTCATGAAGTGACGATTTTGATTTGTGAATCACAACATTGTAGTAATATTAGCAATTTTGACATTTTGACTTTAATTACGTTTGTTGGTTTATCATTCTTATATCAATAAAAGTAGATTTGAGATAAATACCCTTGTTGGTTCTCAGATTGTTTAGAATTTTTTCCATTTTAAACATCTTAATATCCATTTTGATACACTATAAATCAGTTTAAAACTTATCATAGTTGTCTATAAATAAGCCTTTCTAGGCATCTAGATAATTTTTCATAACCTTTATAGACATATGTTTTTGTCAAAAAGTCAAGTTTTGAAAATTTTATGCTTTTACACAAAACTGCTAATCTCAAATTTTTTCCAGTTGTGATTTTACCCTTTCAATCGTGACTTTGCATTAGTTTTCATGGTTTTGCAAGTTCCTTGCATGATTAACTACTTGAAGTAGGGTCATGATTCACAATCTATGAATTTGCTTCATAGTCATGATATTGTGATCTCTGGTTGTAGCACATTTTACACTATGTATTTGTGATTTTGCAAAAAGTCAGTCAAATTACTAACCCTTGTCTTGTAGGTTATCTCCTTTTGACTGCCACTTGAAACTACTAACCTTTGCTTATAGGCTGCCTGTCAAAAACCTTGTTAGCACTTTAAAAATAATTTTTGAATCATTTCAATCATTTTGTTTTGTATATACCTCTTTAATCATTTTGATTTATATATTCTTTCATCTTGTAAATATCTCACACTTAGTCTTAATCGGTTAATTAATTTTTTGTCTACTTGTCTGTCACTCGAGGGCTATGAAGGTGTATGTTCTCCTCCTTGCATCCTTGCAGAGATTCCTAGAGGGTCAAAAACCACCTATAAACCCTCCCTATTTTTCTTTTTAAGGGTTGATGATGTGGATTTCATCACCGCGTACTAGACCAAACTCTGTGTTCCAGTGGAGTATAAAAATTAGGAGAGTTATCATTAGGTGCCTAAGCAAAATTCCCCATAAAGGGTTCCATGGAGTGAGGGGCATCTAAGCTATAATATATAGGGCAATTAGGCAACATCTTATATGGACTTGTGCCCCACTGTACCTTCATGTATATCAGAGACTCCCTTAGAAACCCTTGTGCAAAACTAGTATAGGACCTTTCAATCATAACAAACATTTTGCTGCAAGAGATGGGATAAACTCCTAAGAAGCCATTAAGTATAGATGGGGTTGAGATGGTTTTATCAATTCCATAATGGGTCACTACCCTATAGCCTCACTTGTGAAGCCGTTATATAGTGTGAGCATTGAGTTACACACCCTTAAGTTTACTAATCATAGGTTTGTCGTCTGCTTGTTTGGGTGGTTGTTGTGTTAAACCAGTACTTTTTGTGATTCAAGTCAGCCTTTACCCAAACATATACATGCCTATCTAGGTATTTTTGCACATATCATCTTGAACATCCTTGCCTTATTTTGTACATCCTCATCATCATTATGTTGTATATATTGACCTTTGTACATCCTTTTACATGTCACATACTATCTCCCATCTTGTCTTCATAACATCCTAGTCTAATCATATCCACTTATCATTGATCATACCCCATTACTCACATATCCTAATTACATCCCGATTGACCTTGCCTTTGTTTAGTCACCTCATCACCCATCTAGTCTAACCTCATCCTATCTTATCCTAGTTGGCTCTTTAGGTCATATATGTGTCCAAACCATCCACACCTCCTTTACATTACCCCCTTACCATTTCATCATCATCATATACTTGTCCTTATCCAAAAATCCTAACCGCCTTCATCACAAAATATTATCCCATCCTATCTTGATCAAAATAGTCTAAGGCTTGAGCTAGTCCTTTTGTCCTTCATATCATTCTAGTCCATCATCGCTCATCATTTGGTCAGATCTCATACCTACTCGATATCTTGCTAGCATCTTATCAATTTTTCAATTTCAATCTAGCAAACCCATCATCATCAATCTATTAGTCTTTAATATAATCATCTCGCCTATTCATAACTAGCACCCATCCAATCATCGTCTTGCTAGTTTGAATCTAGACACCCATCAAATCCCCAATCCTTTTTGCTATCTTGAAAACTAGGCATTACTGATAGGTCATTGGCACCTATTGTACTATTGAAATTTGGTCTTAGTATCACATCATCTTCATCACATTCCATCCATTTCATCCTCATCATCACTTATCATACTAGATCAACCTTCCAAACCTATTTTGTTCAAGAAACCACACCTAGTCCATAGTCTACCTCCATCTCGACCCCTTCCATCACCCATCACCATGAAGTTAGATCTTGTTCTCATAGACCAATACATATTTGATAATAAGGATGATATCCTCTTGTGGTTCCTTAATATGGGTGTCCCACTTCCCGAAGGCATTGATCCCATATAACTCATTTCACCTCAAATCCAAACTCATTCATGTGAGTCACATTCAAATCCTCCTCCCACTAGTTATAACCCTTAGTCTTCCCATTCCTAAACCATAAAAATAAATCCAATCTTGGCTACCTCATTTACTACACATCCATCCATCCATTCAAATTAATAACCATCTGATCTAAAGTCTAATGCTTCCACATCTAAGTCACAAAGTGAAGTGGGTCTTTACATTCCATTTCCTATATATTTAGAAGCCCTTTTCCAATAACTTGTCACCATTAACATGATGGTCTATCCACCCATATGACATCTTAATCCCACCAAGCCTAAGCTAGCTAAGTATAAAGTTAAAAATATTATATGTATCACCGAACCTGGGGTCATACTACTAATTGATGTCATAATTTCTAAGACTATGTCCAAAACCTCATTAATCGTGCTAACATAGAAATTGAGGATGAACCAGATGAGTCTATATCCCTAGGTAAATAAGAAGAAGAATGTCAAGATTTCATTCCTGATCATGATCAATCCCTTCCCCTTCCAAGCAAAGGCCAAAACACCACATCCATCCTCCATGATCCCCCCATCTTTGACAAATCCTCCATAAAAAATGAGTAATTTCCCATACACCAAAACCTCCCCTATTCCATGATACCTTCTATGGGCTTATATTTATTCGATCCATTCCTCCTTCATCATTACCCCATGTTGAGAGGTCACTTGTGAAAAATCAATCTTCTACTAGCAACATAACAACATCAGAATCAATACAAATCTTATTTGCATTAAGGTCATGTTCAACACCAGTATTTAAATTAAATTTCTCATCAGAAACATGATCCCTCATACATATTGCAGTAGATGATCATAATGCCTATCTTTTTTAGGATACCTCCAATACGTCACCAGGCATACTTTTGGATCCCAATCAAGATGATAAAGTCATAACAAAGTTCTTGCAAGCTTTATCTATTAAAGATTGTCAGAGTGAATCTGATCCTACTTTAGATGTGTACCCTATAAAAATTCTTAAGGACCCCTTTGTGATTCTTGAGGACACTTTTTCCAATGCTAAGGCCAAGGCTCCTAGTGACCTTTATGAGGAATATGCTACCAATTATCCCATTAATCCATCACATAATGTTAATAATCCACCTCGCCTCCATAATCCCTATATCCCAATTCATGAAGGGAATAAACAGGACCAGGAATCGTTGGATTCCCCTCTGTATTCAACATCATGTGTTATAAATACCAAGGTTCAAGACCATATTCCAAAGGTCATAAATCATATCAAATCATCTTTGATCCCATAATTCAAAGTCACAAAAATACCAATCACCGGCCTAATCAAACAATGTCTTCTCTTACTAAAGCCCAAAATCAGGCACTAAGGGAATGTCAAAGTCAAAATAATCATCATCCATCTAGTCAAAAATCCATTTTCTTTGGAGAAGCCCAAAATCAGGCACCGAGAGGTATTCAAATTCAAACCCAATCAAGAAATCAAAATAACATCAAAAGTAATAATCCTATGGCCAACCATCCTCTTAATATTTGGATCAAAGAATCTTAAAATCAAAAGGTCTTAGATCCCTTAATCTCATGGCACCAATCTAAAGAATCCCCTCCACCATATCCAATGGTGTATACAACTATCAAACCCCATTTCCTCTCCCCATCCTATCATATCAACCATCCTAATCATATTCCTCATTCATATCCTATATCCCATCATCAAAATCATGACATACTCTCATCCGTACCATGTCTTGATTCCCTGGGCAACATTGTCTCTGATAGGGGTTCCAAAGACACTTAGTTAAAACATCCAGAGGATGTTAAATCAAGAGTCAGTAAATACCACTACGACATCTAGGAATATAACATCCATCACATGCTCATAATATCACACATATTTAGAACAAGTGTTGGCTAAAGATCAAAATAATGTCTGCATCTTGCATCTCATACCCATATCTAATAAATCAAGATGCCATCCAAAAGTCAAAAAAAAAACATTCTTCTAATGGTGAAAACCAATATTCTAGTACCTTGGGCAAGTATCATGATGAAAATTGGTTTCCATCATCATGGTAAAATAATCTATTATCTGCATTGTACCTCAACACTTGGGGGCACAACCCATCCCCTTCATCTCTAGAGTCATATCACATCCCTTTTCAATCCTATCTGTATCATATCTCTAACTCTATATCACACATCCCTTTCCAGTCTTGAATTTTGTAAGGACAAGGAGGTGTCTTGAGCAATGTTTTGAAATCATCTTGGCATATCCTTTAATGGACATTCAAACAACTAAACATCTAGTTCCTTCACATTGTGGTCATTGGCAATCCCTAGTCCCTTCTTCCTTGGTCCTCATCCCCTTTTTTGCACCAACATCAACATTTTGTCATCCCATCCATCATTTCATCCATCTTCATCCTAGTTGTTAGGCTTGGTATTCCCTTTGCTAGTAACCCCATTTGTGTAGTGTACATACATATCCCAAAAATCCATAAAATTTGAAATATGTCAAAACCCCTAAAAATCATAAAGTTTGAAAAAGCCAAAAATAGTCCATCATGTCTTGTCTTATGCCTAAACCTCTAGTTGCATCCATATCCATCACATCATAACATTCACCTTACCATCCTAAAAACACATCTAATACCCATTCCACATATCATGTTGTCCATATCACCATCCCAAATAAATGTGTAATATTCATCTCTTATTTTCCCATTCATCATCCGTGGATACTCTATTTCATCTTGGAACTAAATCCTAGTGGTCACCCATCCTTATCTTTGTCATCATCCCTTTTGACTAGGTATTATATACATACACAACTTTGTCAAATAATTTAGTCTAGCACCCATCACTTCTCTGTCATTGCCTCTTCATACCTAAAACCCATCTAATCACTATTTTACTAGTGTGGAAGGTATTTGATCCCATCATCCCCTAATCTTCTTGTTAGATTGGACTCTTACAAGGTTTTATCTTTTGGTAATCCTTTGTCATCTTAATCTTCACCACCTTTTCCAAATCACCTCCTTTGACCACTCTTCGATTTGATTTCTAGACCAAATTAAAAAACTCATCATCACACCTCATCACTTTGTCTAACTTTTTATCTAATCCAAGTCCAAAATCTATCCTTATCTAAATCCATGTTCAATCCTCATCATTATCATTAGTCTATCCCAAATCCAAGTCTATCCTTAGTCCACAATCACCTCATGACCAACTTATTCCATCCCATCACCCAATCACTCATCCCATCATTATACAAGACATTGTGACACTGCATGTAGATACTTGTGTGTGCTACTGGTATATTTTGTGTTGTTTGACTTGTTTACATCATGTATATTATCTTGTTTGTCTTATGTTTTATTTGTTTCCTTTTAGTCTTGAATCATGTTTCTTTTTGTCTATTGGGCATTGAATGAGTATGTTATGAGGTCACTAAAGCTACAATAATGCTTATAAGTGCCCTTGATGATGCAGAGTTTGATATTTGCCCATGTACTTTGACACAACGTCCTCTTTATCATATCTATATAATGGGGCATACTTCCAAGTGATATATTTATTGGATTTCTTAGACTATGATGAGCCTTATGACAGTTATGATGGCTTGATCACATATACCCTCATTGTCTATCTAATAATCTAATCATCCTTCTTCCTTACCACTAATTAAATCATAATCTATTCGACTAACATCTAATATTTTATCCTCAAAATCTTCATCTCATTATCTAAGCTATATCCTCTAATCACTAAAATCATCCTCTAATTATTAATCCTCATCCTCACCATCATCTTCTATTCCATCAATTATCGTTTATCCTCTAGTCAAAACTACATTGACCTAAGGTATTTTCAGACTATGTAGGCAACACTTAACCACATTTCAATGTCCTAAGATAGATTGACCACTATCTCTCCCATCTATCTTCATCCTCCAGTCCTACATCTATAAAATCGTTGAGCCATAATATTAATCATTAACCAATTAGTCTATTAATCAATCCCTACATCCACAATTATCTTCTTAATCTTTTCATCAATCACCCCCATCTGTCGATTGGGTCTAATAAATCACCACATTCGTATTTTCTCCGTATTTCATCCATTATCATTGATTGGTCAATTCATCATTCACAATTTATGCTTCCTTCCTTCAATTGGGGCATGACACGAACCATAACTTTATCATCATATTATGGCTCATTGAGTTGATGCAATGTCATCTGTTGGCCACTCAATCATATCATTCTTTTTTTTTTCTCTCTTTTATCATATCATTTGATTTTAGATTTGAGCTACACCCATCATTAGTCTTATCAAATCATCATATTATCCTAGGGTATAACTCTCCCTTGCATGCATCCTTGTTTGGGATACATCTAAATTTCATGTCTTTTTAATCTCATCATCATCATCATGTTATGGTTGATTCCCCCTTGGGATGTGTTGATAACCATAACACCATCAATTCTCATTCCCTATGCATATGTCCTTACCAAGGGCATCATAACTTTATAGCTCATTGTTCTAGTTGAATTCATTTTATTCATCATCTATCTCACATTTCGTATCCGGTCCCCTTGTCTATGCGTTGCATCCCACCCCTCGTTTCTTCTTCCAAGTGGTCATCCATCTCCTTCCTCCCTGCATGTCCCCTTAAAGGGGCATCATATCCACTAACAACATTTACTAACCTTCATCCATGAAATGGTTTTTATTTTAAAGACCATTACTCCTTCCACTTCACTCCACTCGCAATACCCTTTCAAAGTGGGGCAAAATGTATGCATCTAAATTCATTCACTTCATTTAACGTCACTAATATCACTATTAGTTGACACTAATTTTTCTTATCTAATTTATCCCCTCTAATTCCTTCCTAATATCACCCCTTTCTAACCATTTATCTAACATCCCCTTCATTCCTCTTCATTTACTAACCTTTAGTCCTATCCCACTTCTTCATTAATCCTCCTAAATATCTATTATCCCATCTTAATCTATCTTATCCATTATTTAGGAATTTTAAATTCCCATGACCCACCTACCCAACTATTAAGCCTATCCCTAGGATCTCCTACACCCCTAGTCCCTAATCACTCACATAATCCCTATCTAATCCCCTACCTAATCCTAATTAACCCATAAGAAGGATTCTATAATCCTCCCTATTCTCACCCTTCCTCTCTAGAAGCCTCTAAATCTAGTTACTTCCAAGAAATTTTAAATTCTTTTTAATTCTCCACTATAGATCTCCACAAGCCAACTTTGAATCTCAGCCATTGATCCTTCCCTCCTCCTATTTGAAAAATACATCCCTCTATGGAAACTAACTAGAAATCTAATGAGGAATAAATATATCAAATCCATGATCAAGTAATCCATGCATCCATAACCCACAATCAAAAAGTCATAATGTCAAAATTCTAAGTCTAATAGCAATAAACCATCCTCTTGAACATCTTGGAAGGAGGCTAGATGAAACAAGGGATTCGCTAAGATGTATCTTGTGATTCTGATTTATTTTCACAATCCTTCTTAATAGATAATTTGATGTTTTGAGTATAAATTGCATAGTTTATGGTAATTTTATTAAGTAGCTTGAAATTCACTCTACAGGTCCAATAACCTTATTCCCAATGTCTTATTCTTGATTTATCATATTTGGTAGACTTGTACATATTAGTTTGTTTCTTAGTCTATCCCGATCTCATTGAGGTTTCTACTTATCCCTTAATCCTAAAAATCATTGTCTAACACTTATCATAAACTATATGTCAACATTATTGGACTATTTATTACTTATTATCAATCTTTGCCTCAAAAACATAGCCTATGTTGTCTCTGGCTCAGACTCACATTCTAGGACCAAACATGTGCCCAATGAATGCCTGTCTCTTTTAGATTTATGGGTATTTTTTCCCATTATCATTGGTTGTGTGCCTTAAACCTCACCCTTTGTTAATTATAAAGTTGGCTAACATGCATAACTTGTCGTCGATCAACCTAAGCCATCTGAAAGGAATAAGAATGTAGAGAAGACACATCAAATCATATATCAAAGTTCAAACCTTTGTCCAAGAAACAAATATATTTTCTTTTACTTCAATTTGAACTTTACTGAGTCACATCCTACACATTTGTGATGGAGTTTATCTTCTTAGTCTCTCATCATTCCCAAAGGATGGTGTTAATTTTGTGTATAGTTTCATATCACTTATAGGGAAGACAAGGTTGAAACCATCACTCTAACTATTCCCATTCACACACTTATAGAACTACATGGAAATATTATTCTAGGCACACAAAATATGTAGTTTGTAACATCACTTATGTGGTTGCTCGAATCTATAACTAATTATTTGTTTTGGAGAGTCAAGATAGGTCAAAGATGAAGAAGATAAATTTTGCACATTCTAGCTAGAAAAATGGGAAGAGAAGGTATAGGAACATCATAAAATATGTAATATAGTGGTGACAAAAAGATTATCTCATTGAACCCTATGCAGTCCAAACTCCAAGGCACATGGACAAATTTGGTAAGCATGATCTCGACCAACACATGTCTACTATCCAGGTCAAACCATGCCCTATGCATGTCTACCTAGAAATAGTTTTAGAGTTCCAGATTTCATGAGCTTAGGATCCAAACATTTTGCACAATCATTTTATAAGTTCATATTTCTATAATAGTAAACATGTATGATCATTCCTTAACCTCTTATACTTACTTTGATTAGCCTAGTTTTTATTGTCACATTTGTCATGTTTCCTTGAGCCTGACTAATTAGATAAGTTTGAATTGTGTACTCTCATGGATGTGTGCTTATATCTATTTAATTACAATTAATTGATTCCTATTTTTTAGTAAAACTATAATTAGGGTAAGCATAAATTGTGAAGCCTACCTCTTTCAATCATTCAACCTAGGGTATTTTAAACACTCATTCCCTTAGGAATTTTTTGGTTTCATTCATTTTAGATTTTTACCTTAGGGTTTATTTACCCTTTCTATCTAGGGGTTCCTCTACCTGTTTTTTCTCATTGCTAAGTTGTCATCATAGTTTATATTAGTAAAATGTATGAGAGTGTTAAGTCTTTGATGGACATTAAATTGTAAAATCTTGCATTTTCAAAGGATAAAAACTTTAATGAGTGCATTATTTAATATTTAATAAATTATTTTTTCAATCCCCAAAATCA
The DNA here is from genome assembly GCA_037957365.1 of Torreya grandis. Classification (NCBI taxonomy): domain Eukaryota; kingdom Viridiplantae; phylum Streptophyta; class Pinopsida; order Cupressales; family Taxaceae; genus Torreya; species Torreya grandis. Next base: position 5,459,704 of record JARHVA010000212.1, read on the forward strand.
TATAAGAAATGATACATCAAGCTAGTGAAGACACAAATGCACAAGTTTCTCATGTACACACCCCTATGGTTAGTGCTTATATTTGTATGTAATCACCTAAAAGTGGTATTTGGATGCTAAGAGTGTTTCTCAAGTTATCCTATTCCTATATTATCCCAAGACCTATCCTAGATCCTTTGCCACACTTTTTTAGTCATTGTGCAGACCATATACATCTACAGTCAGACAAAACATAGTCCCATAATAAGTTTCTTATATCCCAACCTAGTTTGCCCAGTAGTCTGCCAAGTGGACATTAGCTCCACATTTGGGAAGCTATAGCCATATGGTACTAGTTTCCCCAATTGGGTGATAGTGTCCTTTGCCCTAGCTCTTCCGAATGGATACTTTTTCAAATGTGTGCCCCTCCTAAGGTCAGCCTAAGCACATTTTCTTATTTTCATAGGCTAAATATATCTATAAATATAATACTATTTGACCTCTATTCACTATATGGAAAATAGATGAAAAAGCCTATTCAAACAAAAGACAAGTTGAGCAAAATTAAGGTATTTAATCCCTATTCTTCTCTACTTCTGCATACTACCATCTACAACAGCCCTAAGCCCAATTTTCAAATATTTCAAATCTCAAACACACTCATAGTACCACTGGAAAGTGAAGTTAACAAATGGTATATCCATCATTTCAAGTGAGTCATAATAATTTTTATGATACAGATGAGGCGAAACATCAAAAGAATAAAACACAAATCTAGGGTGATGAGTTATCAAAGAATCAAGCCATGCCAATCCATTTTTTGGGGAGTCTTCTTATATAGTATTATCCACTCCATGATATTTTTCATTGACATTATCTTTAGTAGGTGTATCATTTTGAAATTCATTTGATTTTTCATTGGTTATAGGTTATGTTTTATACATTTTTGTTGGCATAGACTTGTGCACTTACACTTTATACTCTCTTACCTTAGGTGTAAATCTTGGTTATTCTATTCATATCTCTGTGTGAAAAGCCCATTCTTAAATTTTCTCTCTTGGAAAATTTATACATCTTTTAATTGTAGCACTTGACCTCGTGTCCAAATTTTAAGCATCAATGCATAATAGAGGGAACTGTTTTTGCTTGATGAATCTCAGGCGACAAAGCAACACATTATGTGTTCCATTATGGGGTATCATATGAAATAGGCTTTATATTTTATTAGGACCCACTCAAATATAAAATTAAATGAAAATAAGAGGCTCTCCATCTATACCATAATGTCATATGGAGTATATGCTAAATTGTTCTTATAAAGACCAAGACTATAAATAAACTCATCAGTGCATCTATTAAGACTTTAACCAATGTCAACCATTACTCCATACTTTTCATTTCATTTTATGAAGGTTATTATTAATAAATCTCCATTATGTGTTTCATCGTATATAATATCACTCTCATCAAATATATTATAAATATAAGCCTTCCTTCTCTTAATTGAATCCATACACGAATAATACTATTGAGTGGATAATCCTTATAGTCTAATGGAAATTGTTATAAGTTTCCTTATCTACCAGGTGGACATTTGCTTTATCACATGCTTGATTATTATGAATTGGAAGATGAATTTTGATAATATTTAAGTGTTAATTTAGATGCTAATAATTCATTCAAATTGTAGTTGTCTCAATCTAATTTAAATTGGTTATTGTCAATGAGATCTCAGATATTATGCTTCAAATATATGCATCTATTTGAATAATGCACTATGATTCTATGATAACCAAAAAATGCATTTGTATCATAATTCTTAAGGAAGTTATCAAATGATCAAACTCCATTTTTGAAGATAAATTAGTCATATGACACACAAACAACTTTTTCAATATTTCTTGTGAACTTTTATTAAGTCTAGTTAATTTCCTATGCTCCTTTTGTTGAGATAAAATATGATTTTGTGAGAGTTGTTCCATTGCATTGACCAAATTATTGGAATCATTCTTAGGTTGAAAACTATCCTCATTGCTTATAGTCTTAAAATTTGACTTATTTGGAAAATTTGAAGGATTAAGAGTATCAACATTTGACTTGAACTCAAGTACGCTTACATTTATAAGTTTAATCTCAAATTATCTAACAATATGAAATAAATCTTTAAAAAATTAATAAGTTTTTAAGACCACATTATCCTTAATATATGGAAGTTAGTTTTTAGAAAAAATTCTTGAATTCACTATCTAGTGTCTTATATATCATCTTGGCAATGATAATCTTAAATCTAAGCACATATTCACGAATTGTTTCATTTTAACCTTGCTTATTTTGAGCCAATTGAGTGGATGTAACTTTCATAGCAATGTTGATTTGAAAGTGAGCTAAGTATCCATAAAATAATTTGGTGAAGGTATACACATATCCACTTGATAAATAATAAAACCAATCAAAGACATAATACTTCTAACTCCTTGAAAATAACTTAGTCAAAAGTCTTTTATTATGAGCAAAATATAAGAAATAAGCATAAAAGGATCTATTGTGATGTGAAGGATCTCATTTTTCATAAAGCACAATTCTAAACTATAGAGTACACACCCTATTAGAAAACGATATTCAAGTAACTCATATAGCAAAGGTTTTAAAAGAATATCATTGGAAATAATTATGTTATTTAGTTTATGGGATCCTTGAAAGATGATCTGTTATAATTTTTCATGTCATCAAGGGTATGCATTTTAGTATTTATTTTAGACATTGGAGAAGAGGTTGTAGGTGGATAAGTGGTGATGTGTTTGGCAATCCTCTCATTTAATCAATTAAGTTTAGTTGATGTCATATCAAACCAGGGTCGATGTCCAATGGTAATCAACAATAAGGTATAAAGGATAATGACTAACAGTTGTTTCTTTGGGGGGAGTTGTGTATCATTTACTCTTAAAGGTCTAACCTACTTTCGTTGAATTGAAATATATTATATTGATTGTAAAATCAAACACACATGTTAAATTGAAATGCTTGTAAAGGAAACACACTTTTTGTAATTGAAATGCTTTTAAATAGTAAACACACCTTTAATCTATTTGTAGAAATGTAAATTACATAAATGTAAACACACTTTTAATCTAAGTTGTTGAAATGAAAATTTTTGTGAAAGAAAAATTCTTGAAATCAAATTGTTGAAAGTAATCTTTTTGGAAACACACATTAACACAAGGACATGCAGATTTAAACATATAACAAAATACTTTGCATAAAATAATAAAATATAAAAATGCATAACAATATAAACATATAGATACCACAATAGATCCTGCTTCATTGGTTGAGTGGGCCCTTAACTTACCTTAGAATAGGATTGAAACAAAACTTACATTTTTAAAAACTTCATGCAATCAACTATTCATTATTATATAAATCCTTAAAATTTGAAAATGGATCCTTTATAACTTTCTACTCACTATACTTATTAACTTTATGCTAATTCTCACAATGGATGAGAAGGTTGTATTTATAATAGAACTTCTTCAATAACTTTTGATCTTAGAATAAAAAATTAAAAAAGTAGTTTATAATGGATTTTATGATCTTGACAACTTAACAAAATAGTTTACAACTGATTATAATGGATTTTATGAGCTTGACAACTTAAAAAAATAGTTTACAACTAATTTCTTATTCTTAACAACATAACAAATCAGTTTTGAAACTAATTCTTATTCTATGCTAATAACCTAACAAGTAACAAATTCAGTTTTTATATATCTGGAGAATATTAACAATCTTAATTATTTAAATAAAAAGTAATTTGAAATGGTAAATTCAAAAATCTAATATTTTTTTATATGATATAGATGTTTTGTCTTCTTTCCAACAGTCAATCACAATCTTGGTCAATTCAATTTCCTCTAACAACTTGATGTGTGAGATATTCATAGCAATTGAGGTACTATATATGTCTTGCCTTTTTGAAAATATCAATTTTTAGAAATACTATAAATATATTTCATAGAAATACTTTCTGAAAATAGGCAACAATCATCTCTTTTACTCTTATGTTCCCATAGTTGCAGACCCTTGTAGTTGTTGATTTTTGATGGTCTATTTTTGGAAGTCTCTATTTATATAATTTTTATATATAGAAATGCTGTAAAATATGTCTCGAAACATTATTTAATTCATTATTTAGTATTATAGACCCAAAAGATAATTATTTATAGGCTCAAATTCAATTATGTGCAACTCCAAAGCCAAATTAATGGACTCCTTCAAGCTAGCATTGATGGACCCCAGAGCCAGACTATGTAACTTCGAAATGAATTAAAATGATTATAACTTTTGCATATGAACTTGGATAAAGATGATTCATTTTTAAAACTTGTCTATTTTTTTGATAAAAATCTAAATATACAATTAGATTCAGTTTTAGATATATTCTTGATGACTTTTTTATTATTATTCTCTAGAATTTGTCCATTTTGTCCTTACACCTTCATAGTCAAAACATCAAACAAACCAACACAAAAATACAAGACCTATTTCTAGTTGATACAAAGTTATTTGTATGTCTTAGTTGATCATGCATCAATATTACATCCATATCAAAATCAATTGAATAAATTTGGAGATGATTTATATGGGACTCCGAAGCTATTGAGTATCTCCAAAGTCCAAAGCTACATGAAGATTGTTTCTGATTTGGTATTTGAGAACTTCAAACTTTACTATCTATATTGATAACTCATTTCAATCTACATATACAACATTTGATATATTTTCTTCAAGAACTTGTTAGAAATAGCAACAATGTAGACTACAATGACATCTAAAAAATAAACTATATATATTCATTTATTTCATTATAAAACAAGCATAAGTTCTTAAAACTACATCTACATCCACTTTAAAACATGATTTATGTAAGATAAAATGGTGTTATTTATTTTATATAATGATCCATTTTATGGCCTCATCAAGTGGCACAAGCTGGAATATAATACTTTTGAGAAATTAAGGGATTGGAAACATGTAAAGAAGATGGAAGAATGTTGTAAGCAAGAGATTATTGAGAAATAAAAGGAATGTTAACACCATAAACATGTTGAGAAGGAATAGGTTAAGCATTAAAATCAATAAGAATAAAAATAATATTAGTAATAAAAGTTTGAGCATTAATAGGATTGGAAGGAACTTAGGAAATAACTACATTGAAAGGAATTTAATCAAGGTTCTTTGAGAGGTATTTTGTAGATAGAAGAGCATGGGAAGCATTAGGTTAAAGATTACTAATGTTTATAACATTCATGTCTCTTTTATCATTATTATAAGGTATATAATGAACTCTATCCCTATCTTAAGTATCTAAAAATATTCTTGATCAAAATTTTCTACATATTCATTTTAAATTTTTTGAGACCCATTACTATTCACAACAATTTTATCATGGACATTCAAAGAAGACATAGTGGCATTTTTCAAAGGCACATATTTCACATTATTCAAGAATATGGACATGATCAAATTTTGATATCCACAGTTTGATATCAAAAGCATTGGGATGCTTCTAGAAAATGTCAAAAGTGTTGGGACCCTTCTGGCAACTGACATGCATGGCCTAAAATGAGTTAACCATTATGTTAACCTGGTCTTAATTTCCTATTTTGTTACTCTGATATGAACATTGTGACACATAAAACTTTCAAAATAGACTTTCTCCTATGTTCCCTATAATGAATGTGATATCTAATCCTCAAGGGGGAAAAAAGTAAGGTTTTGGGGCAAATTATTGAGGGTTAGTATCGATGAAAAACATTATATACTTATCAGGACACTAAATGGTGGAAACTACTTGATAAAAATATGTCATAAAATAGTAAATTGTATGGATTGAAATAACTTCAAACATAAATAAAACCTTAGGTCATGCACCAAGAGTGCCCCTTGGGAAATATTGTTTTACATAATGATGATGCTCTAATGATTATTCAATTTTTATAAAATGTTGTGAGTGGTCAATAAATCTCATATGAATAATTAATAGATAATGTGTGTATGCTTAGTGTGTTTTCTCCTTAAATGAACTACAATGATTATATATATACAAACAATTGAAGTGAAATAAGGACCCTATTGATGTGCCAAATTAACACCAAACAACTAAAAAGTGAAAAAGATGGGACATAAGGGATAGGTCCACCTTACCATAATGAAGACCAAAAAGAGGGATTAAAATAATTCAAACATTCTAGAGAGAGATATATATAACCACCATAAACTAATTAATATCCCATAACACCCGGTTCAGACCAATAATTGGTAAATAAATAAGTACCTTAAAACATACCAATTTTATGACTATAAATATTTACGGACCATTTTTAAGTGTTTACACTACCTTGACCCATCATTATTAATGTGAGATATTCCATACACAATATTTTATTTATAAATAATAAAATATTTCCATAATATAATATTATCTATATATTGCAAGTTATTTCCATAATACTAGTGTAGATACTGAAACTAAATATTTATAACATCTCGGTCTTATGTATTTGACAAACATCAATCAGGGCTCTACCTTTCAATTCTAGACATCCTTGGTACTGTAAGGATCGCATTCGCCATCTCACTATGCCCAAATTATTATCTCTTAGTCCAATACATATCATTATGATGACCTAGGTCTCATGCACTACACAAAAAGCTTAAAACATGATAAACATTATTCACTGTTAGTTTTAGATCCATACCTATTTTCTAGACTTCTGGACACTATCGAGCATATAGGGACACTACCGTTGATGATAGTTTTCAAATCCTTATCTAGTGTCTAATATCCAAAAGTCATAGAAATTTAAAAATGATCAAAACTTATGGGTCGCCCTTATTGTCTTGAACCCTATTATGAAATATTTCTAAAATGGTGTGGTATAAATACAAGTCTAAGCATTCTCATTATTTATGTAGTAAATACTAAGTAAACACCTACTAAATCTAAATCAATTAAATGCACAAGCACTCTGTTATTCCCTATTCATCTTTTTTTTCATATAAATCATAGGATCAACCATACCACATGTTCGAATCATTCAAAGAGCAGCCCATGAGTGATATTTGTCAAATCACAAGATATATCATTAGATGCATATTCATATAGTATATTTCACCCTTGTGCACAAACTTTCCCATGTATAAGAGAGAACTTCATAAGTCTGAGTCCCTCTTTAGAGTATTGGATATGTAGGCAGTGCCCATTAATATAGGGGGTCTTTAGGGTAACTCGATATTGTGAGCCCACTACCTTTTTTCCAGCAAACTCATTCTAAAGGTGAAGAGGGTTTGATCGATCAATAAAGAGAAACAAACTATATCCTATATCTTAATAATTCATTGTAAAGGAGATAAAAAACCTATAATAATGAATTTGGTAGCATCCACATCTAATCATTATTCCATATTGGATACTTGTGTCATAATCAGACACTAGCATTGATGGTAGTGTCTAGATCTGATGATAGTGTCTGTGACCATAGAAGTATAATTTCTAGAATATGATGACTGATCCAAAACAGTGATATTGCATACTTTACACCTCTTTCCAATTCAAATCTACTTGCACATAGTAAATCATATAAGTACCATTATTCCTTATTTATTATAATATATTTCAATAGTTGTACTTTATTAATTTTAGCAATCTTAGTTTTATAAATTTAAAATATTTTTGATCAAATATTTACATTAATTAACCTATTATAGATTATTTTATCGCCCTTATGTTAGAACTAATTATACATTTATTAACCCTAGATACCACACATCTAAAAATTTAGGGTTAAACATTTGGTGAACCCAACCATTGGTCTCAAAACCCTATATTGACCCAGGGTTTTCTATTTCCTAATTTATGTTTGGTGTAAAATTTTTGTTTCAAATTTTAAATTTTTCATTTATAAGCAATGGAAAATGTTAATCACAAAAATCATTTTCAAATGGAAGATAAGGAAGCACTAGTTAATCATCTCAATAATAACAAGGACTTAATGGATGCATTATTGTATGTTACAAGAGATGAGATCATTAAACATGTTAAGGGTAAGGCATCCTCACTTAGTGATGGTAAATCCTTAGTTCATACTACAACTTGTTGATGTGGGTTTTATACACACCCCATAAACCTTATGAGGTAGCCTCTAACATTTTAGGATCTATGAATGAATATTCACTCTAAGGCACGAGTTAAAGAAAATTGGGTTTTGTAAACAACCTGTTGATGGAATAATGACGAGCAAAGTAATTTGTTTACCATGGATGGGTTAGCTATGTATGAATCTAAATCTACTTGAGCTGGGTGGAATAATGGTGGGTCTAACCTAAGGTGGGTAGGACCAAAAGAAAACTCAAAAAAGAGGGAAAGGTAAGGCTAAAAAAGAGGCTTACAGATCACACAATATGAAACTTTTGTAGGCTGGCACTTGAACCAAAGTTTGGACAAGGAATCAAATACCAATGTTTTCTACAAGATAATATAACACACAGACAATTAAACATAATTAGGAATCAAATAGAACTAAAATACAACAAAAAATTAAGTACATATAATTAAAGGTTATCATGTTTGTAAGATTGTGTTAACACATCTACAAGAGGGATTATGACTAATATGCAAAAGACATTCAAATAAAAAATATTTAAATATGAATAATTGTCTATTTAAAAGAGATAACTCATGCACAACTAGAAGACTAAGAAACTAAAATGACACAACTTCTTACATAATCCATAAGTTTGGAGGATAATCAAGATTTACATATCGAGATCAATTGCAAAACTTTCCTCATAATTTCTTATTAATTTCAATAGAAAAAATTATCCTCCCTTTGGGACTGGGAGGATACAAGTTGAGATAATTTTTGGATGGGGAAGGCCTCATCTCTCAAGTGAAGTATAAAAATGCATGTCTAGAAATAACATTGTATGCCAATTTTCATGCAAAGCATGCATGTACAATGGTAATTACTTAGAAATAGAGTTCTTCAACTAAAATATGATATATACATGCAAATTAAATTTTGAATTAATTTTCCATCCTAGATAAACATGCAAATACATATGTATAATTAGATGGTGATGATGTGGCACCAATGGAGGAATAAAACTATGGATTAACAACTATAGAAGTTAAAGTGGATGGAACTATCATTGTAACTTGAGTTACAACTAGAACTGGCACTATAACTATAGATATACTTGAAGTTTTCACTAATGTAGTGAAAAATAGAAGTAGTACATACAAGGGCCTGGTTTTTGTTTACACCAATGTGTACATTGGAGCCTGAGTATCCTAAAGAGGTGGTTGTGTTAACCATACTACTGAAGTTAATTGCTTGGCCGCTTCCATATATAAATAAAATGTGTGGTTGGTCTAAAAGTCTATATCTATAGTTTAATTATCAAGCAAAGATATTTTGAACAACTATGGGAGCTTATCCATTAACTTATGATGTGTAACTAATGCAAAATTGACCCTTGCATGAAGTATCTTAGTTCTAATGATCTAGTCCCTGGTAAAATTTACTAGTTGCATTATTTCATCATTAGTCATACAATTTATGTCTTAGATCTCAACTCAAAGGCTATCGATTACTACTCGTATGAGATTTTCAAAAATGGGTTTAAGGACCAACTACTCTTGGGGAATGCTTATTTGAGTGACTCTCATATCCTATAAAATAGAGATTGCCTCTTTTTCTTGATTAGTTAAGTGATGCACGAGAGTTCACATCTCATGATGCCACTAAAGCAAGCTATCCCTTTTAGCAACAATGAAACTCTAGGCCCATGCCACCTCATATGTTGTTATTATATTCAAATGGGCAATAGCCTTATTTCTAGTTGCTTGGCTAATAAAGTGATTTTTTTCATAAATATTTTTTATTTTATTGAATAAATGAATGATATCCCCCCACTTAGGCTAATATATGGCCTTTGTAGACCTTATTAGATGAATAGTGTTATAGAGTTTTTTCATTGCCCCTGCATATTATCTATGATTTCTTTGGGAGCCTATATGGTGCTCCTCTCTAGCAGCCTCTAAATAGGTCAATCAAAGATTTTGAACATTTATTTTATAATTCATTTGGTAGCATCCACAAAACTATAAGGATCTTATCTATATTGACCTAGGTCTGAGAGATTTACTTTTCTACTCTTCATCAGAGAGAATATGTCTTCTCTCGATTCTAACTCAACTTGTTGCCCCTTTGCAGCCGTGTATTTTCTTATCACCTTTCTCAAGGTATTTGTTTGTCTATCAAAATGAAACTTAACTGTGGGTTGTTTGACAATCAATATATCTCACCTTCCTTTGTCTTGTTGGTATATCTGTTTAATTCTTGAAGAAATATTTAGTGTTACCTGTTGTTCTAGTTGCTCTACTTGAATATAAGAAGAAGATTACTTATTGGAATATTATCATTGATGTCAAAGTAATTATAATTGATGTCAAAAAAATTTCCAATGGAATTGTCAATGCATTTGTCGATGGAAATGTCAACAAAAATGTTGATGGAAATGATAATAAAAATGTCAACAGTCACATCTTTTGGTGAAGAGATGCCTCTTGGATGGGATGCCTCATTTGTGAAGAGCCTTTGAAGGCTATATAAGGTGGATAAAAGGTTGATAAAGATATTGAAGTTGAAGTGTGAGATATCTGAAGATTAATAAATAACAAAAGGAATCAAGTGTGTGGAGAATAAAAAGATATATCATACAAACACATGTAGATTTGAAGAATGAAATTAATTCTTTATATCATTCAAGCATAGGTAAATTTTTGTGGAGAAGAATAAGAGGAAAGTAAATTTGCCATCGTTCATTGATGAAGCAACAATAGTAAGGTGGAATATTGTTTCAATAGAGGTCGGTGCCTCAGAAAGAAGAGATTAGTATTTCTTGTTAAGATGGTGCTTAGTAGTGAGGATTGGTGTCTCCAGCAGGTTTTTACCTACAATTTTTTTAAGAAGAATTTTATTTGTGGTTGGATTTGGGTAGTAGATCTAAGCAATCCTTTTATTCATGGTTTTCTCCCAAAAGGGTTTCCACGTAAATCTTGTGTTCTTCTTATGTTTTTAATTATTAATGTTGTGTGATTGATATTATTGTGATTATCAATTTCAAAAAGTAAAAGACTACCTTATATTGATTCACCCCCCCTAGTATAAGTGTGTGATCAATAATTGGTATCAAAGTGGGTTCCTTCAAAAATATCTTAGCCTCTAGAAGGTAGATCTCAGGAGCACACATGGCTGGACAAGAAGGTTTTTCCACAAATAAGGCTCCATTGTTTGTCAGAACAATTTTTTTTTTGAGTATAAGAATGAGAACCTATTTAATGGATTTTATTGACGTAGTGGATTTCGCCCTCTAAAGGGAGGCTCAACTCTCTTCATCCATGTGACACAATGGAGACATCCCTCTTGTTGTGGGTTGCAAACATGAGGGATGAATCTCTAGATTAAGGGATAGCTCCCCTTGATGCACCTTGAGGCCCTAGATTTCCTACTGCTAATAATGGGGGGGATGAAAAGGGAGAGAAATACTAAAATTAAAACCTAAACTAAAGTGGTGATGCACCAAAATGGTTGGTCTACTCAACTTTGACATACACTTTACACTAGAGAGAAGCAAACATACACTTCATTCAAATGAAAACCTTTCCTACATCAGTGTTTTAACAGGGGGTCCTATGGAGATACAGGGAGGAAAAACTACTAGAGGTGTTCAAAGACACACTATGGAGAGCTTGTTCACATGCACCTATACTCTAAGCTGGACACTTCTTGTTGACTTGCAAGAGAAGAACTCACAATACACTAGATATGCTGGAATAAATTTATGAAAGCATAAAAACAAAATGACTTAACACAAGATAAAACCATAGACATATGCAAAAGTGCAAGTTCAAATGGAGGTAAAAATGCTTCTTCTAATTCAAGGTAAATTCCTTCAAGGCTTCGCCATACAAGCTGAGAGATATTTTTTATTTCTCAAATGAGAGGTTACAAATATATAGAGCAAGCTGAAGTAAGATAGCTGACAAATCAAGGAATGGAGACCCATGCTGGAATCAAACATCCTGCTGAGCCAAAAGACCATGTTGTTATTCCTTTCTTTGAACTATGTATAAGAGAGCCATGTTATAGATGTCCAAGTCGCTACCCTTGCTATCATGGGCCTACAAAATCATGGGATACTTCTTCTAGCAACTGACAAAGCCATCCCTAAGTTATTGTGGCTAGACCATGCTTTCTTCAATGCTGGATACAACTGGTTGTGCATTAATGGTGAAGCGTGAAAACACAAGTTGTTCTCCTCTATATTTCAAAAAATAATATATTTATTGGTTTTTGGTAGATATATTATACCTAAATGTATTAACTCCTTCTGTTGAGTTGTCTATGCCACTTGTCTTGGTCTGAGTGGTCATTGATTTTGTCCTTTGTCTTTGTCAGTAGCTGGAACTATTTCAAGTTTTATCTTTTATGCTTTGTCTTTGCCCGTGTTTTATCTCTTTATTTTGATTTCTCTTTTCCTGATTTCCTCTTGGCTTTTCTTTACTTATAGGGCCTTCAGGCACTCGATGGTCTTCTACTCCTTCTTGGGCCTTTGCCTTTGTCTCTTTTCCATCGAGTTTTTTACTTTCGCTTGTTTCTTTCTCTTTGCTTCATGTTTTCTGTCTCTTCCTTGCCTTTGTCTTTGCTTGATCTTCATCTTTGAGCTTTCGATAGGGGGTCGTCTCAGATAAAATTTTAAGGCAAAGTTCTTGAGGGAAAGTTCTATGATTTCTTTCCTTGCTCACTTCTTCCCTTTGGCTCCTACTTGTTTGCCCTTCGCAAGGACCATCTGAGCTTGGAAGTTACCCTTCAGACTTTTAAAAAAAGGTCCACTTTGTTCATCACTTGCCCCCCGTAAGGGCTCTTTGGCCTCCAAATTTCCCTTTGAGGAAGTTGAAAGGGTCCCATTTCCTACCTAGGTGCCCTCCGTAAGGACACTTTGAATCCAAATTTGCCTTTCAGAAGAATTATAAAGGTCTTATTCACTGCTTAAGTGCCCTCTGCAAGGGCACACACCCTTCAAGAATCCTACAAATGACCCTTCAAAAAAGTGAAGAATTCCTCTTTCTTTACCTGAGTGCCCTTCAAAAAGACACCTACCCTTCAGACTTTCTACAATGACCCTTCAACTTCTCCACTTGGTCCATTTTGCTGATGAAAAGCCTTTCGAAGTAATTTACTTGCCTTTCAAAGCATCCAAGACCAAATCAGGTTCTTCTAGGTTGTCAACTTATAAATTTTTCTAGTCAAGGCACTTTGTAAACCTAATTTCTTCTTGATAGACCAATTTGGACTTCCGGCAAGCTTTTACTTCAGGTTTCACATCGAATCCTACTTATAAGACAAATGAGTAAAGCCATTTAGAAAACCTAATTTGGTCTAGCAAGACCAAATAAAGGTTTACTGACAGGACCGAAGTTCCCCAAAGCTCTGACACAACTTGTCAAAATTAAGAGCACACATGATTACCTTTGTATAAGCAACTTAAACATGTGGAAATAACTAGAAGAACAAATAACTATCAATGAGAAAACACACAAAATATGAGAGGCAACACACAATTGTATTCAACTCATTACAAAAGAAATTACAATAAAGAGATCACACTCTTCTTCCACCTCTGTGAGGCTTCCTCCTCAAGGGCTCCCAGTAATCTTCCCACCTGAGTAATCTTCTCTCAATAGGTCACAACACACAGCTAACACAAGCTGTTGTTCACCTCATTATACGTCCAGTACAATCGAGTACGAATCGGTACTCCAAGTAGATCTCACCATGATCCTGCTCCTTGATGTATTGATGTCACCTTGGATCCTGCTCCCCTGCCGATCTCCTTTTGACCCTCGCACATACACACCCCTACAGACCAACCTGATCTTACTTACATGAGGAATCCTACTTGATTCCACCATGAGAAGAACTCTCCAAGTTCTACATAGTTCTTCAAGTTCTCCACTTAACAATACAGCCCAAGAGTCTATTATATAGATCTCATGCATACAATAATTACACAAGCGGCTCAAAGACTCAAATTGGTCTTCATCATGCAAACTCTCTGTTCACTTAACTGACTGTTCATCAACAGCAGTTTGACCGCCACAAGTGACCGACGTCGATCCCTGCCTGACTGGAGGTGACCGACACCGGCTGATCCCTGTCGATGTCAATTTCCTTTTGTGCTGTCCCCTGACTGACATCGGTTGTGCCCTGTCGATCCCAGTGACTGTCATGCTCAAAAACCTCCATGTTTGCCTTAAGGTGAAGATTTTAGCTCCACACCCTAATAATCTCCCACTTGGAGATAAACAGCTGCACCTGTACCTATACCAGTACTCTGTCTAATCTGCATCCTGGCTTGTATTCCTCTTCAAGCTCCCACTTGAAGACTACCCACCACACTCCTTGTGGTGTTAATCCTGTGCTTGAATTTATTCATTCTCAGCTTACCTTCTTTTGTCGTTGCTATACTCCCACTCAATCAGAAACCCCTATGAGTAACTTGTAATCAACAAACCACTAACCAGATCTAGCCATCTGTTAGTCAAACTCACTCTGAGAACATCCAACCTCACTCTGATACCATTTGACAGGACCGAAGTTCCCCAAAGCTCTGACACAACTTGTTAGAATTAAGAGCACACATGATTACCTTTGTATAAGCAACTTAAACATGCGAAAATAACCAGAAGAACAAATAACTATCAATGAGAAAACACACAAAATATGAGAGGCAACACACAATTGTATTCAACTCATTACAAAGGAAACTACAATAAAGAGATTACACTCTTCTTCCACCTCTGTGAGGCTTCCTCCTCAAGGGCTCACAGTAATCTTCCCACCTAAGTAATCTTCTCTCAATAGGTCACAACACACAACTAACACAAGCTATTGTTCACCTCATTGTACGTCCAGTACAATCGAGTACGAACCGGTACTCCAAGTAGATCTCACCATGATCCTGCTCCTTGATGTATTGTTGTCACCTTGGATCCTGCTCCCCCGTCGATCTCCTTTTGACCCTCGCACATACACACCCCTGCAGACCAACCTGATCTTACTTACATGAGGAATCCTACTTGATTCCACCATGGGAAGAACTCTCCAAGTTCTACATAGTTCTTCAAGTTCTACACTTAACAATACAGCCCATGATTCTATTATATAGATCTCATGCATACAATAATTAGACAAGCGGCTCAAAGACTCAAACTGGTCTTCATCATGCAAACTCTCTATTCACTTAACTGACTATTCGTCAACAGCAGTTCTGACTGCCACAGGCGACCAACGTCGGTCCTTGCCTGACTGGAGGTGACCGACGCCGACCGATCCCTGCCGATGTCAATTTCCTTCTGTGCTGTCCCCTGACCGACGTCGGTTGTGGCCTGCCAACGTCGGTGACTGTCATGCTCAGAAACCTCCATGTTTGCCTTAAGGTGAAGCTTTTAGCTCCACACCCTAACATTTACAAGTGGATTTACTTATGAATTTCTACAAGTGGTTTGTAAAACCTATAATGCACTACGGAGACCCAATCAGGTTTGTCTAGCAACTTGACTTATGAAGTTTTTACAAGTAAAGTTGTTTGGAAAACCTGATTTGGTCTGTCAAGACCAAATTGGGTTTTGTAAGTAACTTAGATTATAAACCTTTCATAAGTAAAGTTACGCAACAAACCCAAAATGCACTTGGAAAGCAAAAGAGGAAAACACTTGGTTTTTTCATGGGAAATGGTTTAATAGATAATATTTTGCACAAGGCAACTAAGGGATGAACTAGCCAGAATATGGATTGAATGACTCTTGCAAAGAAAAAGGAGGGGGTGCCCTATTTTGGCCTACATAACTAAAAATTGGTCAACACATTTATGGTTCGATATTTCGCAAGCAATAACAAATGGTTATATTCTTCCATCATCTCCACCAATAGAACAAGGTGGAAAGAAGGCCAGTGGGAATAATGCAAAAGCTATGAATGCAATATTATATGGTATATTAGAATAAGAGTTTGTTAAGGTGATGCATTTTAAATCGATGAAGGAAATATAGGACAAACTACAAAACATCTATGAAGGTGATAATAAGGTGAATAAGGCCAATCTTCAAACACATACAAGATAGTTTGAAAGTTTGAAAATGAAGGATGAAGAAAACATTGTAGCCTATCTGCTTCGTGTGAAAGAAATCACCAACACTATTATAGGTCCTGGAGAAAAGATTGCAGATACAATGATTGTGCAAAAAGTATCAAGGTCTCTCCCCTTAAGATTTGATGCCAAAATCTCTATCGTCAAATAAATTAGAGATCTAAATATTCTAATAATGGATTAATTGCATGAGATCCTCACGACATATGAAATGAGGACCGAAAAGGAGAAATCATCTAAGAATGAAGCATCCTTCAAAGCTTATAAGAAAGTGAAATATAAAGAGCTTGAATCAAGTGATAACATCAATGAATATGAGAAGGAGGCCTTGTTTATTATAAAGTTAAAAAATGGATCCAACAAATACAAAGGTAAGCTACATTTCAAGTGTTTTAATTATGGTAAAATATGACATTTTGTTGCTAAATGTCCACATAAGGATGATATCGATGATGAGAAAAATCATAATGAGGAAACGATTAAGAAGGAAATTAAACCTCAATACAAGAAAAACTTCAAACAAAATGAATATAAGAAAAAAATTGGTAAGCACAAGAAAAACCTCTATTCCAAAAATGATAGTAGTTCAGCTAAGAGTGATGCGAGCATATTAGATAGTGATAGAGAAGAAACTTTGTTCATGGATAGAGAAATAAAAAATGATACCTTTACAAATCAAGACACCTTGGAAGAGGAAGAAGATGTTGAAGATGAAGGAGAGGTAGATCTTGAAGAAGAACTCATATGTGCTTTAGGTGAGAGAAAAGTGCTCAAGAAAAATAATTTGAAACAAAGGTTGCAACTTGAGAAATATGAAAAGGAGGATTGTGATTCAAGAGGTAGTTGTCACAAAGTCTTGAATAATCATAAAAGATTATAATTAGCCTAAAGATTCAACTAGAGGAGGTGAAAAAGATAGAAGAAGAGGTGAGAATCCAATTGAAAACAAAAGAAGAAAATTGTAAGAGGCAAGAGTCCAAATTTATTTCCTTAAGGAAGGATCTAGAGAAAACAACCACTAAGCTGAATAAAAGCCTCAATTTTGAGAAGAGTATTGAGATCTTAGATGATATCATAAATGGGTAGAGGTCACCATTTATAAATACTGGTCATGGATATAAAGAAAATCAGATGGCCAACAAAGACGATCACAAAGAGCCACCAAAGAAGGCAAATGAGGAAAAGACAAAAAGTTATATAGATGTTCTCAAGAGTCCTATTAGAAAGAAGAAAGAGAATCAAGTCCCACATAAAATAAGCACTCCTCCAAAAGATAACAAGGACAAATTTAGAAAGTCCTTTCCTTCAAGGCAAATGCATATGACCAGGTTCCATAGTTATTTTTATGGTTATTGCTATTTATGTAATCATTTTGGTCATAAGGCAAGAGATTGTAGATCACGAGCAAGAAATGATTTTGTATTAAACAATAACATAAGTTCTTATGGGTCTTCAAATAAAAACTACAATCCATTTGTTCCTTTAGTAGATTACAATGTCAGATGTTATAAGTGCATCAACTTTGGACATACAACATGCTTCTATATAAGTGGTTTTATGAAACCTCCTAGGTAGAACAAGAATATGGAATCCACGAGTAAACAAAAAGAAGAAACTTCAAAATTATGGAAAAAGAAGTAGGATCAAGAAAAGGAGAGACTTATGCTTGTACAAACTACATTTCATGCACAAGAGGTATCACTAAGCTCAAAAGAATCATGAATTTAGGGGGAGATAATCACTGCATTATCTTTCATTTCCATAGATTCTTTAGGGATATGCATTCAAAAGACAGAGAAAGATTGGTCAATGAATATTCTTTGTGAGTTTGATGACACAAGTGATGGTACTATTATTAGAAACAAGTCAGATAAGCAAGAATATAGCAGAATGAAATCAGTCAGGGTGTAGAACATCTTACAATAGGTGTGGGCCAATGTCAAGTGTAGATTGCAAAAGGTAGCTCAGATCTAGAAAGTGATCAAGTTGGGAATGTTAATGAGCATATGGAGTATGATATGCAAATAGAAAGGGAAGTGGAAATCAAGAGTTACCACTGCAGCAACTATAAATAATCTAGATGGATGTAGATGATGTCAAAAAGCCCAAATTTGATCAAATTCAAGGAGAGCAAATGAGAAAAGAATAAGTCCTTATGCAAAAGGATATGGAAGAGTAGAAAGACAATCATTCAGTTGTGGTGATGTTGAATAAGATGACATGGATGTTTCCCATGATTTATTTGTGGATGGAAGTATAATGAACATCCCTTTGCCATTGATGTCAAAGGGGGATAATTAGCAAAAGAGGGAGCAAAGTAGGAGAACTACAGCAAGGGGGAGTTTCTCTATAGATTTTCTAGCAATGACAAAGGGGGAGATTATTGGAATATTGTCATTGATGTCAAAGGAATTGTAATTGATGTCAACAGAATTACCAACAAAATTATCGATGGAAATGTCAACGGAAATGTCAATGGAAATATCAATGGTCACATATTTTGGTGAAGAAGTGCCTCTTGGATGGAATGCCTCCTTTGTGAAGAGTCTTTGAAGGCTATATAAGGAGGATACAAGGTTGAGAAAGATATGGAAGTTGAAGTGTGAGATATGTAAAGATTAATAAAGAAGAGAAGGAAGCAAGTGTGTAAAGACTAAAAAAATATATCATATAAACACATGTAGATTTGAAGAATGGAATTAATTCTTTCTATCACTCAAGCATAAGTAGATTTTTGTGGAAAAGAAGAATTAGAAAGTGAATTTGCCATCATTCATTGATAAAGCAACAATAGTAAGGTGGAAGATTGTTTCAGTAGTTGGCAATGCCTCAAAAAGAAGAGATTGGTGTCTCTTGCTAAGTTGGTGCTTAACAGTGGGGATTGGTGTCTCTAGTAGGTTGGTGCCTACAAATTGTTTAGCAACAAGGATTGGTGTCTCCAGCATCTTGGTGCCTATAAATGTTTTAAGAAGAATTTTATTTGTGGCTAGATTTGGACAATAGATCCAAGTAGTTATTTCTCTATGGTTTTCTCTCGAAAGGCTTTCCACGTAAATCTCATGTTCTTGTGTTTTCAATTGTTTATGTTATGTCATTTATATTATTATGATTATCAATTTGGAAAAGTAAAAGATTATTTTATACTGATTCACCCCCCCCCACTCTCAGTATAAGTGTGTGTTCAACATTACCCCTGAGGAAGCATGGTCATGGGGGAATATGTTCTTATTGCAGGGAAAGGAAGTATAACTTTCTTCCATCAAGCTACCTATCTTTAGACTAGTGTATCAATTATGTATTCAAACTTCCCTACTGCTTTATGTATTAAAACTGTAGGTGAAATGGTTTGATATACTTGACCAATGGGCATTTCCAGCTCTATAGATGACCTAAGAGGGGTGACTTGTGTGGCAAAAATGAAGTGGAAACCATGTTTCAAAATTGTACCATCTTTGATGACTCAGGGGACTAAGGATTGGTTTCACTAAAGAATGAATAGGTCAATGTGGCACTCAATAGGTTTTGCAAATAATTTTTCACCGATGTATAGGCAACCCCAAAAGTAGTAATAGTAGTAATAGGACCCATAGTAGTAGACTGGGTTGTGGTAGATAAAATTTACATTGTAATTACCTGAGGCCTATTCATTTGGCCCAAGGAATGCAAAAAATTAATTATATTTGTCATACTAGTAATAGTAATAGTAATAGTAATTGAGGAAGTTGTTATACAATGTGAAATGGGTGAACTTACAACCTGAGGAGAAATAATTGGGGCACCTGATATTATGGTTGTCACTATAGTAATTTAAGATGGAGGACTTGGAGGTGTAGTTGATGTTGTATCATGTACTTAAGTCTAAAATTTTAAATCTGCATCTTCTTCTATATCATTTCCCTCATCTAATAAATTTTTTATAGCCACTGAGTCAACATCTCCTTGGTCAACCTCTTTAGATTATGTTAACTTTTTAGTTCCCCCAGACTGAGTGATTTCCTCAATCATTCATTCATCATATTCCTCTAAATCGGTTATTTCATCAAAATATTTTGTTTCTTCGATGTCAGTCCTAGACACCCATTCTTCTTCATCTCCCCATCTTTTATCCTTTTCCTCACTATCATAAATCTCAACAAGGTCTAACCCAAGTCTACCCTTTATTTTTTCTTCCCTCTCCTTGATAACTTCTAATTATTTCTCCTCCACTTCCACCTTTTGAGGTGAAATAAGAGGGCCCAGACTTTCTTTTATATGTAGTTATTAGTTTGGGAGCACTAGAGGTTGGCCCTATAGAAGGTGGAATGGGAGAGGAAGGGGCTATAATGGTAGTATATGGTGAGGGAGTGGGAGTGGTGACCATCGGAGGAATGATGGGTGGTGAAGATGGTAATCCAATGAATTGAAGCATTACCAATGGTGGTGGTGTTTTCATAACATGTCGTGACCCAAGGGAGAAATAATAGAAACATGTGACAAGAAAGTAAGCATAGTTACCTGTTGTATTGTGGTCAATTCAGGTAAAAGAAGCATGGAGAAAAGTCTAGTTGATGTGTTAGGACTCGCATGTCTCTCCTCTTCTATTATACATTGAGGGGAAGAAACATCAACTATATATGTAGGGGAACTTGGAGCAGTCCCAGATTTTTCTTCAATTTAGCTTCCCCATTTGGGTCTACTTTTTCTTGCATTTCTTCTTCTTCATGCAAAGGAGGTCTATGAACAGGTCTGAAAACCCATTATTATTTGTCAATTCCTTTATCATCCTTCTTAGTGATAGTGAGATCATATTGGATCATGTATGTTACAATCATTGACATCTTCACCCTATGCATTATTATAGAAACCTCAGTGTCATCTTATGAATTCATGAAGATACTGTCATGATTGTAGGATTTATGTGCATAATTAATTTTCACCTTTCTGTAATTTTTTTTTATATGTTTTTTGACATTTTTCCTTGGGTCGCAATATCTGAATGGTGCCTAGTTTGACCCATAATGTGTCCTTAGTCTTCCAACAAATTGGAAGTTCTCCCACCTTGTATATTACATTATACCAATGTTGAGAGGGGTCATATTGATAGATGCCTATTTATCCTGTCTTAGCTCGACATCTATGATGTCAGCCAATTGAGCAACAATTTCCTATGCAGCTAATTTATTAGGCATAGTCTGGGGTAGGTAAAAATATTGTGCCCTAGTGCCTTCAATCCTGATGATAGTGCACTCAAGATATAACTAGTAGTCACCCATATTACAAATGGTTTTCTTTATGGATCAGATAACTTGGGCATGTTATTTTCATATATTTCCTAATATACCATAGGGTAAAAAATCTCAATCAACCTTTTCATATGCTTTCTAAACTTATGCACATAGATAATGTTGAATTCATCAAAAATTCTTTTTTTGGGGTATTTTGTAGATGGTTTCCAAGGTTTTTTATGTGAAGAATACACAGTTTTAGTAACAACATCTATTACATAAGACATCATATAGAAATTACCATCTAGTACGCTCCCTAAGTTTGTAATTCATAAAATCAAGTTGGAGTTGATAATATCCCCCAATGTTATGATTTTCTTGGAGGTTAGAATAATGTCTAGAAAAGGGACCCATATTCATTAACATAAGTAATGGTTGAGAAGCCATAAATTCTTTTCAACAGAGCCATGGCAATTCTCACCCCTGCCCTGAAAACATGAATGGGGATAGCCAAGGTAGGGCCCTGAACTACGAAGTTACCTAGGTTTCCAACCCATTATTGTAAATTAGTATTGATATTGTTGGTAAGGAGCCATTAATTCACCATATCTTGCCTATAAGTCATTTCAATCATAGGGAGTTTGTAATAACTTACAAAATCATTCCCACTTATATACATTGTTGGGATCTTATTGAGTCTGAAATGTAATATTTTATTAGAAACTTTACCATTTACAAATAAATAAAACAATAATTCAATGCAAGGCATTAACTTTAGTTTGGTAGTTGCATTATGGATACCGAAGATCTGAGCAATATTTCAGGCGACGGTTCTACCCCAATTGGTGGCAGAAATTCTAGGAGCCATAACTTTTGCACCATAGCTCCGTTTGACTCCCCGTTTGAACCATTGGAAAGCTAAGAATGAGGGAAATTTTTTGAGATGTCATTGAGCTTTGATTGTTGGGTTTTTACCCCCTAAAATCAAATGTAAGTTCCCCAAATTTCAATTTTAGTAGTGCAATCTAAAAATAGTAATTTTCTAAAAATAGTAATTCCTCAAATTATGTATTGTTGTAAATCATGGAAGTCAAACCACTTAATCTCCCTCGAGATTGGTGACCTTTCACATCCTCCTCCTACCTTAAAAATGTGTATAAATGAAGATGTAACCCGAAATGGAAATCAGACATCTCTTCCCAGAGATAGGCATATGTTGTATCTACAATTTTGAGCAATAAGACATCTCTTCCCAGAGTTAGCATTCTTACAATTATATTGTTCTCATTTTTTTGAATTATCTTTCAACTAAAGCTTCTAATTTCTGGATCAACCGACTACTTTTATTGCCAACAAGTCATCTCTATACCTCCATGTGAAGATAGAAAGTTGGTCGTTAGCCTTGTATGGTTCGAATGCATCAACCTCATCCCAAATAGTAGAGTAATATTTGAAGTCATGATTGAGGGCTATTGAATCAAATGTTATATTTGTGTATTTAATCAGCCCTATAATTAAATATCTAGATGGAATTGGAATGTGAGATGAGGAAGCCATTGCAACTCTAGTCTAAAATTGTCCATGCTATGAAAAATCTATAAATTCTTGGTCTCAATGGAGTATGGATTCATAATTTGCATTCGAACTCAAAATTCACAATATGCACTTGATAGCTAGAAGGCAATGTAACTATATTGAATGCAATAATTCAAACTACATTGCTTTTGATGTGGTGGCTATGATAATTAAATGTATTAGTTAGCCAATTTGTGTGAATTAATTATCATAATAGCTTTCATTCCATTCATCATTTATTATTTTCATTTGAATTTCATAACGTTGACTTCCATAGATTTTACTACCATGTGGATTCTTTTGCTTGCTCTCAGATGTTGTTAAGAACCTAAATACTATAATACACAAAATACACACAAATACTGACTATATCAATACTTTATTCCTTTTAGGGAAGCAATCACTCCACAAATTTCTTGCCACTTCGAGGGGTCTACCTCCTTATCAAAACATTTGTTATAATTGATAAATTTTGCTTAGATGTATTACAACAGCCTATGCCCCTCTAATTATATTATTCTAATCTATCCCACTCTTCATTTCTATAAACATGGTATTATTATTATTATTATTCCTCGCTATTCATTATTATTCACTATTATTTATTCTACTACTATTCTACCCCCAATATACAATATATACCTCTATATAGGTATACTACATTTCATCTCCCTTAACATGTTTTGTCCTTGAAACATGCAAAGAATTACATATCAAAAATATGTATAAAACTAGATAGAGGCATGCCCATGTGTCTTTTTATGCTTCCACTTCTTTCGCCTACGCTCAGATATGAACATGTACATCAATAGAGTGAATATGAGCACTACAATTGAAGGTTGAAGTGTAATTTGAAGCATTATGATCAACATATCAAAGCAAGAATGAGGGTGCATAAAATATACTACTTGGTGAGCCAATTGAGGATACATGTCATCCCCCTTAACATTATTCTTGGCACACATTTGATGTGGATAGGCTAACCCTATCAAAAAATATGAAACTGAGGGATTTGATGTGTCAAGTCCCTACTTGGGCTCGTTGGTTTGTTGTTGGGGCTCCTTGAAGGCTGAAGTAGGTGATTCTATGGCTTACTTAGTCTCAACTGATGTTAGCTCAGGCTAGAGCACTTCTGGTGCTTGCTTGGGCACCTCTATTTCTTGCACATGTTCATCAAATGTCTACTCTAGATTTGCATCTGTCAAATTGGGCTCTTCTAGTGTCAACTCAAGTGTTATTGGTGCCAACTTAGGTTCTGTCGATGTTTTTTGG
The DNA here is from genome assembly GCA_037957365.1 of Torreya grandis. Lineage (NCBI taxonomy): Eukaryota > Viridiplantae > Streptophyta > Pinopsida > Cupressales > Taxaceae > Torreya > Torreya grandis. The sequence continues at coordinate 5,484,009 of JARHVA010000212.1, forward strand.
GGATTAGTTGGGGCCTGGAGAGGGGGCGTTGTGTTGGAATTATGAATCCAGGAGTTGAATTTAGATTCAAAGATCTTGTCTAAGCCCCAATCATCTATAATAGTTTGAGGTCAGAATATCTTTAACTCTTCTTGAATCCTATCCTGAAGTCCACTGTTGAAACAACTTAGGAATAATGCATCAAACATGCCTTTAAATTGAGAAACAAGTTTTTCAAACTCAGAACAATATTTGTTAACGGTGTCAGTTTATCAAATTTATGTCAAATGAGATCCAAATAAAATTTAAATCCCCATGAGTACAAGTGAGTTGACATCAGGTTCAACTAAAAATGTGTCCTACACTCATATTTCCACAAAACACCCTTTTTTCTTTTTTTTAATAATTTTTCAGAGAAATAATCACTAAAACTATGATAAATTTCAAAATAATAAACTAAAATTAAAAATTCAAATTGTTCTAGAAAGATGGAAATGAAGCGCACAACATCTAGAAATAGTTTGACGTGATTTGATATAGACTAAGAGCATAATACAAAAGAACAGTCAGATTCTTTTTACCAAAAAACAAAAAATTGCACTTTTAAAACTGGAAAAATGGTTGATTTAGTGTCATCAAACTTGCATTTATACAAATATAAACTCCACATTATCTAAAAAAATACATATCTCAACATACAAAAAAAAAAAAAAAAATCAATCTAAAATCTCTTACACAAATTTGAGATCCTCTTATACACAACCCTTCCTACAACTCTCCAAATTGATGTTTTCTACCCAAACATGAAATTAAACCAATCTCTTTCCTAAAAAAATATAAATAATTTCGATCCATTTTTTGATCATCAAGATCCCATTAAGGTAAGGTGAGAGCACATGATGCATATAACTACAAACTCTTACTTGCATAAAATCTTAATAAAACAAAAAAATACATATAAATGGCCCTGGAAAGAAATTTGACACCAAATGTTAATAACCTATATAATAGAATACACAAAATACAGATAAATATTGACTATATTAATACTTTATTCTGTCTAAGAAAGGAATCACTCCACAAATTGTTTGCCACTTCGAGGGGGCTACCTCCTTATCAGAACATTTCTTCTAATTGATATATTTTGCTTGGATATTTTACAATGGCCTATGCCCCTCTATTTATACTATTCTAATCTATCCCACTCTTCATTTCTATGAATGTGGTGTTATTATTATTATTATACATGACTATTCAGTACTATTCATTCTACTACTATTCTACCTTCAATATACAATATATACCCCTATATAGGTATATTATAGATGTTTAGTCATCTATATATGACATATGTATCTATTTCGCTCTTTCGAGTTTAGATTTGGTGTCTTTGTTATTCACTTAAGTGGTTGTGAAATACATGTTTGTGTATTGTTACTTTGCTCGTAGTTGAGTTATGGCTTGTTTTACTTTGTCTCTTTGGCTACAGGTTAGCGGGATGATGAAGCATGGACAACTCTCACTGCTCTGCTTGCTTGAGATGGTCCATACAAAGGGCTATGTTGACATCACCTTTGGGCTAGTAGAATGATGACACATTGATGGCTCTCATTTCTTTGCTTACCTGGGACTTTTTATACAAAGGGTTGTGCTGACATCACCTCCAGGTTAGTGGGATGATGACACATAGATGACTCTCACTGCTTTGCTTGCTTGGGACTTTCCATACAAATGGCTATGATGATGTCACCTTTGGACTAACGAGATAATGACACATGGATAGATCTTAATGCTCTACTTTCCTAGGACTTTTGGTACAAAGGGTTATGTTGACATCACCTCTAGGCTAGTGGGATAATAACATGGGGATAACTCTCATTGCTCTGCTTGCCTAGGACTTTTTGTACAAAGGGATATGTTGATGTCACCTTCAGACTAGTGTAATGATGACACGTGGATGGATCTCATTGCTCCACTTGCCTTTGGCTTTTTGTACAAATGGTTATGCTGACATCACTACCAAATGACTTGCATTATTTACTTAGGCTTTGAGTTAGTGAATTGATGTTGTGTGGTAAGATCAAATAAACTCTGGGAGGGCCCAAGAAACACCTAAGTATGAAATAGCTTGTCTAAGACACACGTAGACAAAGAACCCACTAAAATAATAACATGTTAGCCTAGTTCTATATCAGGTCATAAATTAAGCATACATATAAGCATACGTTGAAGGCAAATCAAAGGCAAAAAGTAAATCATTTAGTATGGCTTATACATAGCTTTGATTCTTCCATAACTTTAAAATACTCTGCAAACTTTAAAGTAAATATTGTTGATCGAGTTAATCAAACAATAGAGATCAAGAGAGGCAAACAAATTTGTTTTGGCATCAGATAAATTCCTTAAGTTTTTCACTTTTCAAACTCTATGTCATAAACTTCTAGTTCAAAAGATGCTGAATAATGATATTTGATTAGCAATGGGTCATCATTTCAATTCTAAAAAAGGGTGTGAGTGTTGGGGAAAAACACAATTGAGTCCATACCAATAACCCCCCCTCCCCCCTTAAGCATATCATCTCTTCCTACATCTCACGAGGGCAAAAGTTAAGTATTTACACCATTGTTCCCTGAAGTAAATCCTACCATTGCTACATCTTCCATGGGAACCATTAGCACTTCAACCCAAATACTGATTTTAATGCCTATATCTACTCAAACCATGGGTACACTTCCTTTGGACGATTCTCGAATTTCAAACCTTAGTGATCAAAATTTGCAAGATCTTGTACAAACTATAAAATTTTTGCAATATATGGTTACTAATATCGAGTAAAATTTTATGAAGTCGCCTTATGCTATTGATTCACAAGAAGTGTTACATAATCCTCTTGCACTTGATATATATTTGCACACTTTACCAACTAATTTTGTTGCACCCAAGTTCACTTTTTATGATGACAAGGGTGATCTTGAATAACATCTCTAATATTTCTATGCGACATGGCTTATTATGCCTCAAGTGATAAAATTTTGACCAAAATATTTCCAAGGAACCTAAAATACTATGATTTACAATGGTTATATGATTTACACTCCAATCAATGAAGGCATTCAAATCAGCTAGCTAATTAGTTCATAGCACACCTTTCTATCAAAATCACTAAAAATATGTTATAAGCTCAAATTATAAAGATCAAACAAGGAACCAATGAACCTATTAATGAATATGTTTTGAGATATAAAAAATGTTGGGCCAAATGACAAATCTAATGGTAAACAAAGAACTACAAGACATCTTCAAGCAAATCTTGCTTGGCCCATTACATGGGTCCATTATTTTAAAAAAGTTTAAATATTTTGATGACTTATGCCATATTTTTCGATACCATGAAATGAAATTATTTCCTTGAACAAGCTTAAGTATGTAACAAAGACACTGCCTACATCTAATACCAAGTTTCATATCAAACCAAGCTACAAGTTGAAATCTATAGAACCTAAAAATGAAACAAACACAATGGTAAATGTAGTGTTAAAATAACCTAATCATATCATCTCATCAAATACATCTAAGAGACAATTTACATGATTACCTGAGTCTCCAACTTCTTTACTTTAGAAGCTTGTGGAGTTTCATCTCATATCTCTCCCTCCTCCCATAGAAGTTGATATGAGTTGACCTTTACCCAAAGGAAATTATGTTAATATATATTGTGAGTATCACTAAGGCCCCAGACATTCTATGAACATATGTTATACCTCGATGCATAAAATTCAAGACCTCATTGATGACCAAATTATTACCTTCGATGATCCTCCAAATAATTCAATTTCACAAACTAGTGATCGCTAGAATTAGAAAATATTTAACAATTCTTTGTAAGATCATTATAAGAAAGATATAGAAGTGAAAATGGCATACAATGCACATCATCTTCCATCACATTATGGGCACCCATTATATTGGATTATCGGTACTTATACATGCACAATAACTCCTATAGTTCAGTTGATGATAATGAAATAGTGGATGACGACTCAAATATTCAATCATTATTTATTCGAGCATACCTTGACCATCAACCTATACATAGTGTCATGATTGAAAATGGTTCTAGTGAGAAAATATAAACCATGACACTACTTACATGTTTGGAATGTACACATGATAATTTACATTATTCAACCAAAATGATCAGAGCATTCGATGGGACATCACAACACATTATTGGTGAGATTGATTTACCTTTATATGTAGGCCCAACACATGTGGTTACCAATTTATTAGTTATACCATTTATGAGAGACTTTCATACATTAATAGGAAAACATTGGATACATAAACTCCATGTAGTACCTTCCACAGTGCATGGGTGTATTAAACACATTCATACTAACAAAGTAATCACAACTCTTGGAATTTCATATGAACATCCACTCAAGCAAGAGAAGTTTATTATGAGACATTTAATTATAAAATATAATAAGTTTAATCCTTAGTGAAAGGATAAGAAACAATCAATCCCCTTTCTTAGGTGGCCCATACTTGAGATACCTTTGCATTAGAGACACACAATGGATTTCATAAAATCTTAATCTATGCCTACACAACATACTTAGTTACCTAGAGCAAATAAACATGTTTTAATAGCTACTCCAAAGAAACCATAGATCACTCAATGATGGGTTTCATGAACCCCTACTCCTATTATTTCTTCAAGACCATAGAGTCTTATTAAACATACCTAGAATATCATAGATTCTACAAATCTAGATATGACTCATATGCATTCTCCTTGGTAGTATCACAAGTTTCACATACCATATTCTTAGCTTGGATCCACCTACGGGCATCCCTTGGATGGTATCATAGTATATCCTTTCCCTTTTGAATATTACAAAAACATAAAAAAATACAAATATTAAAAAAAATCAAAAAAAATCACATAACTCCAAAAATATAAAATATCCAGCATTCCCAAAATTTACCAACTCCATGGAATATATGTTGTTCGATTTATGTTAGCAGATAACATATCATTTAATTCCTATATACACATATGTTTCATGCATCCTTAAGTGTGATACATGCATATCTAAACACATGATATATGCATTTCCATATGTTGGACCTTTCCTCTACTCACATCATATGGTACATTGGGGCATTTGCTTCTTTGATCACGATTGATACAAGATACAAATCCCCTATGATCATTTATATATTATCATGTTTGAGCTTATATTGCTAACATGTGTATATATCTATGCTCATATCCTTCACAGTGTACTTGATATGCGATGCTACATAACATTTTTGCAAACACATAAACGCAAGGACTAGTATAATATGCCTATATTTCTCACTTCCTTGAGTGTCTTACATTGTTTTCTATTGTCTTGCTTGTGGAACATTTGAATATGCTCCTTTAATGTTGGCCCATGTGCCATTATATGTTGATTGGACATTTGAATATGTTCCTTTCCTATTTTCCACTATGTCATTATATATTGATTGGACATATGAGTATGTCATTATATGTTGATTGGACATTTAAATATGTCATTCATTTCAATTGTGTGACATTTTTACATGTCCCTTGTATAAGGTCTCCTTGGGACATTCATTTGCATTACAATTAGTGTTCTTATATGTGCTTAATTTCTTGTTGAGCTTATACTATTACCCTCTAAACATTGCCATGATCTATATCATGCATATTAGGACTTGATGTGATCATATGCTATGAGCTTAATTGATATATCTACTTCAACATGTTATTCCTATATGATACATGATTTATACACAAATTATACAACTAATTTATCCTTTTTAGGTAAGGTACCTACCATATTTTATTTCCCTCACCTCAAAAAGGGGGGTATATCAATAGGGGCATGCCATATAAGCATGACCTCCACACATACATTTTCACAGTTTCCATATTATAGTGGGGGCACGTCACAAAAGGCATGACCTCCACACTTACACACCTTCTCAATTTTTAGATTCTAGTGTGGGCATGTCATAAGAACATGACCTTCACACTTATACACTTACTCAGTATCTCCATATTTTAGTTAGTGCATGTCATAAAAACATGACCTCCACACTTACACAATCTCCAATTTAGTTTCATGTTTCAAATATACAAGTGGGTTAGAATCCTATACATTACATTGATTTTGCATAGATTTGAAATGTAGTAATTTAGATTTATGACACACATACTCCAACTCATACATATTAAAGGTTCATATGCCATGCATTTGTACCAAAAATGTAAAAAATTACCAATTATACTACTTATCAGGATGTACTATTATCGAGCCTTTTTTGTTGTAGCAGTTGGTTAATTTTATAGGTTGAAGTGATTTAATCATTTAACCTCACCATATTTATAGATTGGAGTGATTAAATCATCTAATCTCACCATAGTTATAAGATGAGTTGATTAAATCACTCAGCCTCACTAGATTATATATATTCACACTTGAGTTGTGTGATTGAGATATAATGATCTCCATGGTCATGTCAGAACTCATATTTACATAGGATTGGGGGTATAATACCTTCCATTCTCCCTCTTTATATATCCAAGGTTTAGATATGAACCTTCTCTAACTCCAATGCTTCATAAGGAAGCATCTTTACCAAGTCAAAGCATCAACAGGCAACATAGATGCATCAACACACATGTGTACTCCTTCTTTTCTCTCATTCTTTTCAAGTATTTGAGTTATTTCAAATTTCATATTATATGCATTGATTTATACTATAACATGCTCTTGGTTATAGGTAATACACTAGCAAATCACTCAAAGTGGGCTCAAGCAAATGCAAGGTGTGTTATACACACTCAGGTACACATTTATTTCATTCAACCTAGTAATTCATCCTCATGCATTATTAGATTAAAGGGCTGGGGTTGGGGGGAAGGAGTTGGGGGGGAGGAAGGGGGGAGGAGGAATTTAGATACTAATATTGAATATTTATAATATTTTAATCTTGTACATTTAACAAATATCAATCAAGGCTCTACCCTTTCAGTTTTAGACCTCCCTGATGTCAAAAGGCTTGCATTCGCCATCTCAATATGCCTAAATTATTATTTCTTAGTCTGATCCATATCATTTAGATGGCCTAGGTCTCTTGCACTACACATAAAACTTAAAACCTGATAAACATCATTCACTATCAGTTTTGATCCATATATGATTTTTATCCCTCTAGACACTATCGACCATAGAGGCACACTATCACTTACGATAGTGTCCAGATCTTTATCTAGTGTCTGGTAGCCAAAAATCATCTAAATTACAAAATGATTGAAACCTATGGGTCAGCCTAATTATCTTATTAAACTTTACTGTGATATATTTTCAAAAAAGTGTAGTATAAATAGAAGTCTAAGCCTTCTCATTATTCATCTAGCAAATACCAACAAATAGCTATTAAAGCTAAATCAATCAACTGCACAAATACTCTTCTTTACCCTATTCATCTCTAATTTCATATCAAACATAGGAGAATTCATACCATAGGTTTGAAACATTCAAAGGGTAGCCCATGAGTGATATTTGTCAAATCACAAGCTCGATCACTACATGTATATTCATATAGTATATTGCACCCTTGTTCACACACTTTCCCACATGAAGGAGAGAACCACATAAGTTTGAGGTCTGGTTTGAGTATTGGTTATGTAAGTAGTGCCCATTGACAAAGGGATTTTTAGGACAACTCAACACCATGAGCCAACTAACCCTTTTTTCAGTAAACTCATTCCAAGGGCGAAGAGTTAGGATTTGATCAATCAAAAAAGAGTGATAACATATATCTTAGATCTCAATATATCATTATAAAGGTGACATAAAACCCAAAACATTGAAGTTGGTTACCGTCAATGCTAGTGTCTATAATTATATAGAAAAATATTCTATGTTTATTAAGTTTCTTTTATGAAGGTGTCTTTGTTGGATGTTTAGTTGTTACGATCTTTTCTCTTGTTTATTTTTTTAGTTGTGTAATACACCAGGTATTATAAGTTTTTATATTTTGTTAGTTTGTTGGCTTTGGGCCTTGTGTAATTACGATGTTGATTTTAGACTAAAATCTTTGTATGGTCAATCTTTTTGGCCAGCTTTGGTGGATGCCTATGTTTTATATTTGGTCTTTGGTCTTGACTTGTTGTCTCTAACCTTGTAGGTTCATGATGATATATTTAATTATGTTTCTCTATAATGGGCGAAGGACCTTCCCTCATTTATAATAAAAATATAAATTTATTAAAATTTTAATTTAGATAGGTAAGGAAGGAGCCTACCCGCTTTACCCTTATCAACATGTAACAATTAAGTTTGAAGATTGTATACAATTCATCAATTTAACTAATATATTGGTGAAAGAGAATGGAACAAATGAAGAAAATTAAATTGAGTAAAAATTGAGTGAATGAAACATTTTAATATTGTTCGTGAAATTAAGTAGTCTATGAGATTAAAAACACTCATAATGATGTTTTGTATGAAAATTGTTTGAAACATGGGTTGTCCCACTAAATTTACAGGAATCTTAATCAAATACTTTTATATTTTATATAGTCTAACCTCTTTGAATAAGGTAGTCACAATGTTTACTTATAAATTATCAAAGTATTTTATTCATATATCATTTTAAGTTAGACACTCCATGATGTAGTGTCATTGTGTCTCTCTACCATCTCCACAATACATTGTGTCTCTCCACCATCTCTACGATACAAAATATGTATATTCTCTTTTCCCACCATTCTTTAATTAGGTTATTACACTAGAGGTGTTGTATAATAGGAGAAACAAACCTAAGATTCATCCATGGATCTTTAGATGATGTTTTATTGCTTGTCAATAGGTGGAGTTGACTGTGATGGACGACAGTGAAGCAGAGACTAAAGACGTAGAGCGTATACTATCAGTGTTAGCTATTAAAAGTTTCATGCGAGTGATAATATTTACATCTATTAATCATTATTATTTATTTGACCCTAGTTCTTGAAACCCTAAATCTAACTAAAACTTGTATTATTGTCATTCACATCAAGATAACTGGAGGCAAAGTCTATAGATTTTTTGGATGCTATTGACATCAAGATAACTGGGAACATGGCCTTTGCAGTGCCTCCTGAATACAAAGAAGTTGCCATACCTCATTTGAATATTATCCCTATGATACTCTGCTAACAATAAGACCAAGTTTATTAAAGTATCTGGAAAGGTGTTGCAAAATTCTATATGAAAATAAGTTAAGGAAGAGTTGAATCATGTAGTAGAAAATTTGAAGATAAACATTGATGGCCCCATTATTGCTCTCCTCTTATTGTATCTTCTATTTATGTATATCATTATTTTCTATGTAGTGGTAGGGGATCTTATTTCCTATGCTTCTATGTATTTATTCTTTAATGGCTTGTGCAAGGCACTTGAATTTTATGCATTTCTAGGTATCTATAGTGGCAAGCCAAGGCAAATATTAAGCATTCTTACAAAAGCAAATAATTCTCATAATGTTTCTTGTTTTTCCAATTTACAACATCCGTGTAGGTTGAAAAACTTTAACAAACCTACAAACATACCTTTATATAGAGTGCAATGTCGATTCTCCTGACATATAAAAAGGCTTTCGAGGGCACACCCATTGCTGTGTTGCAAGGCTGTGGTGAGGCCATCATGGGGAATATAAAGGCATGATCCCAATGCCTGCACCAAATATAAGGTCTCAAGGACTTAAACTTGGGCTTCTGCTTATATGACTTGTTGTAATAGTAAATTTTATCTTGTTTGAAGCATAATTCAATTATAAATTTCACAAAGAGGGAGGAAACGTAGTTCTATCATGGTATCATGTTTTCATTCCATAGTAAGCTAGTGAACATAAAAAGTCATATCAATATTGATTTGGGATTTGATGATAAATGTAACAATAAAAAACATAATCCTAGATTGTTAACCTTTAGTAAACACTCAATAAAACTCTCATACTCATGCAGCGCTTACATAAACTTGCTAGTAATTTATTTCTTTTGCTCATATGCTAACAGAGCTTATGAGGATGTCATATTAAAAAACTACATAAATTTCAAAAGAAAATTATTTTTATCCAACAATATCATTATGTACAACTACCCCCTTACAACCCCTTGATTATGTGACTGTCTTCTCTCTAGGTATCTGCTGAAAAATATTAAAAAAAATAATAGCTTAAAAAACTCAATCACTCATACATATAAATCTGTAAACCCAACTCCAAAATGCAATTGTAGACACTCAAATAACATGAATAACATAACTCCCCATACACCCCCAAAAAATCCACACTTAATATTATCATCCAAATTATTTTCAGAATGCCATTTCTCAATATGGTATTGAATTTATAAAAGTAGATGTTATATTTTACCTTCAAAAAAATTTAAACTTGACCTTGAATTTGAATCCCCTAGCCGAGAATTTAATATTAGACCACCAGAATTATGTATTACATTGAAAATTAAAATGAACATTGTGAAGGGCGTAGAGAATTAAAAACCACAAATGAAAATGATCGACTTGATATAGAAAATAGCCATTTGAACATAGGTTCCATGTGATGCTTACAATATTACAAGGGATACCATGTGGCAACTAAGAATGTAACGACTATCATGAAAAGAACACACTAAGGTTAATAAGATGATATTGTATTATTATAATATTATACAATACTATATATAAATTAATAATATTATTATAAATATTATATAATATTAAAAATATATTAATAAGTACTATAATATTATATATATATAAATAATTATAATTATATAAATATAATATAATATTATAATTAATAATATAGTTTTATATTATATATTATATACGTTAATATATATTATAATAATAATGTAATAAAATATTAATATATTGTATTATACTAAATAGTATATTATTCTAAACAACAATTAATCTAATCTTTTTATTTATGCATTGTTTATAATGTCATTAACACATTCTAAATACTTTGTTTATTGTGGATATCAATGGTTTGATATCAATACCATTTTAAATTAAATGAAGAGCATAGCCGAGTACACCCGAAAACACTCCACAGAAAACATATGTGACAACTATTTAAATTCTCATTGAGGAGACATTCAAAACATTGAAGGTCATCACTTATTATCATAGTGAAGTGTTATCTTTATATATATAAAAACTTAATTACAGTATCATAATATATTATAATTATAAAAGATATATATTCCCTTAAAATTTACGCCTCTGCATGCAACAATTTCTGCCAAGTTGAGATTTAGGATTTTATTTAAATGTAATGCTCGAAACACAGGCCAAATTTTTGAAACACTAAACATATTTGTCCTACTGAGCATTCACTTAGTTGGACTTAGTTTGATAGATAATTTGTTCTGTGCATTGGCAATCTTATTGCGAGTAAATTAGTAATTTGTACAGGGAATGCGTTGCGAAAGGTCATAAAAACCTCCGAGGGTCAAATCTCCTTAGGTCAAAACATAATGTGTATTCAGGATTATTATTTATTTTCAATATATATATATCTTTTATAATTATAATATATTATAATATTGTAATTAAGTTTTTATATATATAAAGATTCAACTTCACTATGATAATAAGTGATGACCTTCAATGTTTTGAATGTCTCCTCAATGAGAATTTAAATAGTTGTCACATATGTTTTCTGTGGAGTGTTTTTGGCTGTACTTGGCTATGCTCTTCATTTAATTTAAAATGGTATTGATATCAAACCATTGATATCCACAATAAACAAAGTATTTAGAATGTGTTAATGACATTATAAGCAATATTGTAATTAAATTTTTATAATATTAAATATAAAATTTTATAATATAGATACAAATATTAATATATATTAAATCTTGTATAATAAATAACATAAATTAAATTATATAATATTATTATAAGAGGAAAGGCCCATGAAGGAATCAAGATGCTTTTGATCTTTACTATTGATTTATTTAGGGCGTTGTTGAAAGTATCTTATAAAACTTCCATATATAGATTCAAGGGATTACTTGCACCTAGATATTATGACATCTAATCACTTTGACTACAAGTGGTATAAGAAACGAATCCTCTATATAGTTTTTTGAGATCTCAAGAATCTTTGTTATAAGAATTATTAACTTTATAATAAAAGCTTGTGGATGGTGGATCAACAAGGTTAAAACAATTATTTCTTCCAAGTCGTGTTTCCATCATGTAACTTTGGACTGCCCTTGCTTGTGATTCCATATATTGGTTGGTGGTCTTTATATCGTGTGGAATTAGTCCTTTGATCTTTCATTGATATAATTTTTGGGTGGCTTGGTGGTTTTATGATTTTTTTGCTTTTTGGGCTATTTGCTCTCTTGGATACAGTTTATATTTCTTATTATTATTTTTTGATTGAGAAGCGTGTGTATATATATGTGGTACAACGTTAATCATACAAAAAATGGGTGAAAAAGTCACACCTCACGAGCAAAGTCACACTGAGGGTTAAAAAAACTCCTAGGGAAAAGTCATAAAAGTGGTCACAAAATGACCACACCAATAAAAAATTACATCAAATCAGTAGTTGCCAGCAAAGCAGAGAAAACAAGGTACAAATAACAATAATAAGAACATTTAAGTAGCAACAAAAAACATGGACGTCAGAAGAGGTGGAGGAGACGATGGACCTTGAGGCTTATCACCCTATCCTCCCATGGCAAGGGGATCCTTGTCAGCAGGGAAGGGCTCCCAATCAATGATTTGCTAAACTTCCAATGTCTCACTTTGATTTCTCTTAGGGGAAATAACTAGAGCCAAACATGGGAGTTTGCCTTGGGGAGGTAGACCCTAGCCTATGATATCACCATCTTGGGATAGGGGAGGAGATCCCCAACCCCTGCCATCACCTCCATATCTAGACAAACCATTCGAGCCACCATGATGAGGATAAGGCCAATGAGGTGGTGACCATCATGGAGAGTAACTCCTACATTTGGGTTTGGACCACTACCAACGTGGCCCATGTCCTCATCTTGGGGGGAGGATGTCATGGGGGTTTAGGAGGTTCCTGACTGACCACACATAGAGCATTTCCCCAATGATCTAGCAAATGTTGGAGGTGGTTAAGTTAGAGATGAAATTTATCTATTTGGCTTTGTATATGAAGATTAAAATTAGAGAGAACAATAATTTTGTTAAAAATAAAATAATTACGTTCCAACTCTTCATGATTAAAGCAAGCATAATTTATAGCTTTCCAGATTTGAAACAAAATGTCATCTCAAAATATCTACCAAAAGTGATTATAATTTACAGGTAATAGAGTCGAGTCCCCAAAGAAATCCATCTTCCATGTGAAGAATTTAGGATGAAAGGGCTGAAAAAGGGAATGAATCCAACACCACGCAGACTGTGTGTGCAGGTAAAACTAGAAAAGGTGTTTAACAGTCTTTGGTTATCGACAAGCTAAGCATATGGGGTTAGACACACCTAGATGCTTGATCTGGTCTCCCACAGGTAGGCCTTGGTAGAGAAGGCACCATAAAATATGAGCTTTTTTGGGCTCAATAGAAGTAACCATACCGTGCTAAATCATCAGGCCTAGATCCCATCTCTAGAATGAAGATTCCATCTGATATTAAGCATATCAACTGGAATATGTTGTGAAGCAAGTAAATGATATTCCAACTAAGGAGAATATCAGGTGAAGGGAATGGTTGTAGGCCAATGCCAATCCTTCCACCAGGGAATACGATAATTGACTCCAATTTTATGCAAGTATTTGTCAGGTATGGAGCCTTGAATTTCTATAATAGCCTCCGCATTTAAGTTTATTAAATGATATTTATTATGAAGTTGCTGCCAAGTGAGCCAGAACCTGCTCTCTTTACAAAAATGATTACTGATAACCTTTGTGCCTTTTCTAAAAAGGTGTAACCCTTTAACCTAAGGGACTAAGGAAAATAGGACATCATAAAATTTTAGGCAAGGCGACCACCAAAGGGACCGAGAATTAATGGAGAGACCATTCCTGAACCCTTGACCAACCTAATTGAGGTGAGGCTTAAGCTTATCCCAAGCCTTCCATAAACTTTGAATTATAAAGGAGCCCTTAATTTTGACAGGGATTGGGGTGATGAGTAGAGAATGAAGTCCTAAGGCTTGCGAAGCCTTTCTTCCACATGGGATCCCCTGAGAGATACAATGATGAAGAAGAATCTTATAGGCTTCATCCTCGAAAAGACCTCTGATAATCCATTTGGCACCAAGAGCAAGCCTTTGTATTTTAATATCGAGGAGACTTAGTCCCCTAGCTTCCTTGGGATGACAATAAATATTTGTGGCAACTCTATGGAAACCCTTATTTCCCTCAGAACTAGCCCAGAGAAAATCTCTTAAAATATTTTCTAATTTACTTTAGGCAACATTAGATGGGGCCCAACAAGAGGAATAATAAACATGCGTAGCTGCCAAAACTTTAAAGCATATTTGAAACTTGTCAACCAAAGAAAGAGGCTTGGTGATCCAAAAAGAGATCTTTTTTGCAACTCTCTCTACCACATAGGACCATAAGTCAGATGGAGAGGCCTGAAAGGCAAAATGAATGCCCAAGAAACTTAAACTGCACTCCTGAAAGTATCCACTGCCATTGCAATTTCTCAAACCAAGGAGGTTGGGGGCCAAGGCACTATCTGTAACACTGGGTCTTCCTCCATTGAATAGAAGATCCTAAAGGCAAACAAAATACGTGCAGACATTCCAACAGATTCTTCTTCATCTTGGAGAGTGAGAAAAGAATCATCCATGAAATGACCATTTAAAAGTTGTGTATCAGATAGAGGGAAAGAGATACCTTTCACCATACCCCTGACAACATAATTAGCTAGAAGGTAGCTAAATCCTTTTGCTGCAAGCACATATAGAGAAGGGGCTAAAGGACATCTTTTCTAAACATAATGATGAAGTTAAAACTGAGAAGATTGGGTACCATTTATAGTGATACAAACCCCCACATCTTGAAAAAGTATATTAACACTTTGAACAAATTTTAGGCCAAAACCAAGTACCTGCAACATGGCCAAAATGAATGGCCACTCAATGCGATCATAGGCTTTCTCAAAATCAATCTTAACAAGTAGAGCCCTTTGATTAGAAAGTCTAGCCCATTTCATACCTTCCTAGACAACAATGACATTATCCATAATGAATCTATTTTATATGAAGCCTATTTGCTCACTCCTAATAATTAAAGGGAGAATGTGCTTCACTGTGAGAGCCAGAGCTTTAACGATAATCTTATAGGATACATTTATCAGAGTAACAGGTCTCCATATTACGATAATTTCAGGGTCACTAGCCTTAGGGATGAACTTGATGTTACCCTGATTAATAAGGGTTCCTAAGGAATTGGTTAGAACAACTTTGTAATACACTCAATGAAGATCAGGACCAACATGTCCCATAGAGTTTGATAAAACTTTCATGGGAAATCATCAATTCCTAGAGCTTTGTCCGCTACCATCTACTTAACAACCTCATGAAGGTCACTGAGAGATAAGGGCCTGTCAGAAGCAACTCTTTAGAAATTGGAGACTGTGCAAGGCATAACCTTGAGACATTGAAGGAGAGTCTCCTCCGTTTATGAAGAAGAAGTTTGTACCGAGAATACACCATGTTAATGATGAACAAAGGCTTGCATAATGTCAAAAAGTTTGGTGAGTCTTATGTTTCCTTCCTTGACAACTTTGATTCTATCAGCAACTCTCCTAGAGTGGAGGAGGGCGAAAATGTCCTTAAACACCTTGTCACCTATTTTTAGCCAGTGCATACAAGAGCTCAACCAAGTTCCTCTGGATTTGTGTGCTTCCTCAATTTGAAGCTTGTGTCTCCATTGTACCGCTTAAGTTTGAAGGTGGACATTAAATGGAGCCTACTCCAGTTCCTATGAGGCTAGGATAAACTCATAATTTGTAGCATAATGCATATGTCATATAAAAATAGTTGTTTGCTTGCCATAGATCTGAAAAAGGTGGAAGTGCGAGCAAGAGCATCAGACCACCACTAGATTCAGCAAGTGTCTCCCTCTAGTCGAGGTACAAAGTTCCAAACTTTGACAATATGCCTCATCGTTCTTTCATGTTTGAGGTGGGCAATATTGAGATAGAATTGCGTGGAAGCAGGCTCAACTTGAGGAGAAGTCCATTAAAAGTTAGAGAAGATAAGGTGATGATTTGAGAGAAAGGTATCAAGAACGTCTGATACTGGTCTGTCCTAGACTAGAGCAAAATAAAAAAGATCTTTCTCAACCAGCAAAGCTCTATCAAGGCACTGAAGCACCCTATTTTCTCCCTTATAGAAATTGGACCAGGTGAACCAGGGGGAGTCTAAATCCTTTCTCTAACGATGATTGGGATCAAAAACCCTAAGCTTATTATGCATATAAAACCATGCTTCACACTCACTTGCACACCACTACATTAGAAGGCATCTTTCTTTACCCTCTATCGACTCCACCATGTTGAAGTCACCATAAAGGATCCAATCAGCATCTGGGAGAGAGTTAGCTAGCCACCTCCATAAGGCTACTTGCTCTAAAGCATCATTATAGGCATATAAATTGACCAGCCCAATAATGCGATTATTAAAATAAAAAAGGGTCCACACCATGTGGCAGGTGAGGTCTGAACCCCAAGAAATAACATTCTAAGCAAGCTATAGAGCCAAAAAGTGATGGCCCCACCATGCCCAATGTCATGCCTAGTGACTTGATAAATGGCCCCAGAACATATGATCCATGTTGTGCTCTGCAATAAGAAGCCATGAATCTCAACCTCTTGCAAATAAAGAATTTTCATGTTGCAAAAAAACTAACAACTGTTCCTGATCACATACTTACGTGGTAGATCAGTAAGACCTCAAACATTCTAAGAGTACATAATCATTGGACATTATCAAGGTGCATATCATTCTCCTTTGTGAGACCTTCCAACATAGTAAACTTGTTATACATGAGTTTGTTGGGCATGAAATCAGTTATTCTAAATGGTTATCACTTGTGTGTTATATATTCCTCCTCTTCAGGAGATGGAGAGGGGTTGCGAGAGTGCTATAATACTAATTTTTGGTCCAAAGTGACTAGGGTCCTTTCCTCCTCAGGGGTACTCACCCTAGGAGAGGGTTGTGATCGAGGCACTGAAGGTGGCATCTCAACCAGTGAGGTCACTGCATGTGGTGTACGCATAAGAGGAGGAGAAGCTTTGGTGGGCAAGGCGAATTTGCCAACATAAGTCAAAGCAGAGTTATTGCCAATAGGTTAGAATGAAGAATTTTGTGGCTTGCTGCCACCTTTGGAAGAGGAGTTATTTTTCTTGTTGGTGATAGTAGTCCAACCACCATTATTACCATTATGAGATTTGGCTTCAGATCTACCTTTTTTCTAAGGATCAGGGGGTGTGTGAACCATCAGAGGGCACTCTCAGATCATGTGTTTCAAGGACTGGCATCGAAAGCAAGTATTCGAGAGATTGATATACAAGACACACTGAGAAAAATGGTTAGAACCAATTTGTATATCAACATAATCTTTTAAATCACAGGACAAGTCCACTCCCACACAAACCCTCTTTTGAGGACGATCCATAAAGAATTTAGTCTACTCATGGCAAATGAAACGCCCTATGGGCTTTGTGAGATGGTCTATAAAACCCCATATGGGGAAAGACAAGCCAGAAAATTCAACCTAGACGGGGACTTTCAGTTTTGCTTGCTCTGAGACTTGAAAATCTCGAGTCCAATGAGAAAACACAACCAAAGTGTTGTAAAGAAACAAGGCCCATGATTAACAATAGCTTTGCAATGTTTTGGGTTAGAAAAACGAAACAAAAAAAAGTACTTTGTAAGATTTTGGACTCATTCAAATTTCACACCATGGCCTTGCTAATGGTTGTGAACCCATTGTTTTAGAAGGCTCTTTGGGGGGACTCGACCAACAAAATAAGCAATTAAAGTAAAATTCTCAAAAAAATGACAAGCTTTGTCAAATTTGGGTACATCCAAAATAACATTAGGTAATGGAGAGTCATAATCATCAGCATTACCTTGTGGAAGACCTTCGAGATGAATTTCTCGCCTGCTTTGGGGCCATGGTTATGCTCGCTCGCTCTAGCTTTCTCTGCATCTGCATATGCAATGAAGGAGGCGACAGTCATTAAATAAAGGGTACCCCCTTAATGCCTAGAGGGCAAATCGTCGATTAAAATCAACAATTAATGCAAACAAAGCAATATCCTACCTAGATCTATGACGATCAACAATATGGCAGAGCCCTAAAAGCTCATAAATGTGTGGTTAACATCCTCATCTTTCTTATTATGATATGCTTCTTATATCCTTTTTTATTCTGAGGTAAGGACCCCTCTTCTCTTATTATTTATTATAGAAAGTATATTTATTCATAATATATTATAGACAACTCATTTCTTCCATTCCATTGTTATCACTATTCATCAAACTCCTTTTTCCATATCATTGTGTGACCAAACCCTAAATCTTTTTATCGTTCAAAATCATCAATGCGAATATTATTTTTATCTAGAATTACGATAATTCGTCCCTAATCACAATGTTAGACCGCATCATGTCATCAATCTCGTCAACCACACCTTTAATTAAATCATCACTTTCTACATGTCATTTAAAATAAATTAAACTAAATAATTATTTAATCTAAAAAGAGAGATCACCAAATATAAAAACAAATACATTGAAATCATTTTCATCAACTCCAAAATTGTATTTTCACAATATTTATTTTGCTCTTAACCACTCCTCTTCTATTTCACACTATAAACTCTTAATAATAAATGAATAAAATATAAAAGAAAAAACTCTCCCGGCGTTCCTTGCACGGGCAACTGCACCTACTTATTGATTTCATCGCCTATATTAACTTTAATTAAATGGTTTAAAAATCCAAAACGAGAGGAAACATAGCGGAGAAAAATAATTGGTAAAGCTTGGCAATGGGTGGCGATCCTATTTATGCTATATTTTGTTGTTTTATAAGTAGAGAAGATTGGTGTAGATTTTATAATCGTCACATTATTATTCCCTACTTGGGCGTTTAAGCTTCTGCAGGAAGACAAAGTGATTGAAAAAACCCGAGTGCATGGACATCTGTGAAGAAATACCCAATGACCCAAATCAACAGCAGAGAAATTGAACAAGTTGGGAAGAAAGAAAGAGAAAGAGAAAGAGGCCCTGGAGCCATGAGGGTGATTGTGCCTCTTCAAGGGGTAGTTCAAGGGCGTGGAGGAGTTGTTTTGGGTTCCATTATTCCCTGTGCACTTTTTTACTTCTTACAACTCTATCTCAGAAGACACCGCTCTCCTCCTCCTTCACCTACTGCCCCTCCTGCTGAATCTGAGTCCCAGACTCGGTCATCACATTCTGTACAGAGGACACTGTCCAGGAGCCCATCCAGGCCTGCCTTTGTGTCTTCTAGGGCTACCCATGTGACCGACAGGGAAGAATCTGCTTATTACTTGGGGTGGAAGGCATATGAGGATGATCCCTATGATGCTCAGGTTAATCCTGATGGTGTTATTCAGATGGGTTTGGCTGAAAATCAGGTGGGCATGGTTTGCTTTTTAGAAACTCAAGTGGATTTCAGTGGGTTCAACTTTAATTTTGTTAAATCAGAGTGTTGCTATTGTGTTCTGATAATAGTGCAGTGTAAAATCATTTTTATGGATGCTAGAAGTTTACTTAAGTCATGAGAGTAATTATGTAGTTTGGTTTTCTTTGTGTGAACAATAATTTTTTGAAAAATCAGAGGAAAATTACGGAGAGTATGTCATTGGGAATCAGATTGGTGTTTTCTGTTTTGGATGATAGGGTCAGTTGTGACGCTGTTTTGTACAGTAGCTTAGTGGGAATCAGATGGGTGTATTATGTTTTGGATGATGGAGTCAGTTGTGATGCTGTTTTCTACAGTAGTTTAGTGGGAATCTGACGGGTGTTTTATGTTTTGGATGATGGGAGTCAGTTATGATACTGTTTTTTACAGTAATTTAGTGGGAATCAGATGGATGTTTTATGTTTTGGATTATAGGAGGTGCTTGTAATGTGTGTGTGTCGAGGGGGCCGTGTGAGGGAGGAGAGGAGAGGACGGGGCACGGGGCCACGGTCTGATTTGTATTTGGATTGTAGTTGAAAATCAGGTGGGTTTTGTTGGGTTGGACGGTAATTGTGAAAAATTAGATTGGTGTTTTCTGTTTTAGATAATGATGCAGTTTTGTGGAATGTTGAAGTTCACTTCCAGTCAATGATCTTGAGAATAGTCTATTGGGATTTTGTTTTTTTAATGGTAGTCTTTGGAAAATCAGACGAGGATTTTATAGAGTAATTCATTGGAAACCGGATGAGTTTTTTATGTTTTGGATGGTAGGAATCACTTGTAATACTGGGTGTATCTAGACAATAGTACAGTGTAAAATCATTATTATGTATGGGAGAAGTTCACTTTTAGTCATTACCTTTGAGAATAATCTATTGGGAATCCGATTGATTTTTCTTTTAGACAGTACTTGTGGAAAAACAGACTGGCATATTATGTATTAGATAATGATGTTGTGTTGTGGATGGTGGGCGATTGTTTTTGTTTTTCCCAATGGTAATTAAAAAAAAAAAAAACAGATTTAGAGCATTGGGAATCAGATTTGTATTTTATGTTTTGGATGATACGAGTCACTTGTAATATTTGGTATGGATGATAGAGAGTTTAATTCTACTCATTGGTTTTGAGAATATTCTATTGGGAATCCAAGTGGTTTTTGTTGTTTGAATGGTGATTTTTTGAATAACCAGATGAAAAATTTGTAGAGTAATTCATTGAGTACCAGATGGGATTGATATGAGTCACTTGTGATGTCTGCTATGGATGGCAGCTCACTTCTTGTCATTGCTTTTGGGGATTAACTTGGTGGGAGTCTGATTTAAATGGTAATTTTTGAAAAATCAGACCAGTCTTGTTTTGTGCAATTTCATTGGGAATCAGATGGTTGTTTTGGATAATATGAATTACTTATAATGTGTTATGGATGCGAGTTTGCTTCTAGTCATTGCTATTAAGAATAATATGTTCGGAGTCTGTCTGGTTTTTGTTGGTTGAACTGTGGATTTTGAAAAATCATATGAGAATTTTGTAGAGTGGTTCATTGGGAATCAGATGGGTGTTTTATGTTTTGAATGATATGAACTCAGATCAATTAACTTGTATGTCCACACTAAAACACCAAACCAGAGGGCTTGGCAAGGCACTTAGAATTTTTTGATTTATTGTAGCCTCTTTCAAGCAGAGGTTTTAAGCTTGCTTGGCATAAAACATGCCATTTGCCTATTAGTGGGATTTGAACTCAGATTAATTAACTTGTAAATGTAAGTCCACACCAAAACACCAAACTGGGGTGCTTGCAAGGCACTTACAATTTTTTGATTTATTGTAGCCTTTTTCAAGTGGAGGTTTTAAGCTTGCTTGGCATAGAACACGTCATTTGCTCATTAGTGGGATTTGAACCCAGATCAATAAACTTGTAAATGTGATTCCACACCAAAACACCAACCAGAGTGCATGGCAAGGCACTTAGCAAGGCACTTACAATTTTTTGATTCATTGTAGCCTCACTCAATCAGAGGTTTTAAGCTTGCTTGGCATACAACATGCCATTTGCCCATTAGTGGGGTTTGAACTCAGATTGATTCAAGATCAATTAACCTGTAAATGTAAGTCCATACCAAGACACCAAACTGGGGTGCTTGGCAAGGAGCCATTTGAATGTTTGTTATGAATAGTAATTTATTTCTAGCCATTGCTTTTTGACTCTTTGAGGATAATCCTAGATTGAATTTTGTTGTTTGAATGGAAATTTAAAAAAAATCGGATTAGATCTTTGTAGCATAATTCATTGGGAATCAAAATGGTGTTTTATTTTTTCATGATACAAGTCAATTGTAAAGTGTATTATGAGTGGCAGTTCTCTTCTAGTCATTGCTTTGGGGCATAGATTGAAATATCGTTCTCAGCAATTTCTTGGCAGGGCAAAAAATTCGAACCGTGTCTTGGATCTCGGCAACTTTATTGCTACTTTAAAAAACATAAAAATTCATAAAATAAACTTAAATTAAGCATTCATTTAAACTTATGAACAACCCTGCTGAAGGCAATGAGTATTCTTGCTACAAAACTGCGTTCAAGAATTATTGAAAACACACAAAATGCTAATTAACCAGATTCCATCCTCCTACAGTCCATAGTTCAAAATCTCGGCAATATCTCAGGCCCCTGAATCTCAAGCCCTTGAATCACTGAAGCCTGATATACAAGTTTCAAAGACTCAGTCTCAAATATAACTGCTGAATCATTGGGTTTAATTGGCGCTGAATCTGGCAAGATGCCTGCAGAAGTAGAACGATGCTGATGTGTAAAGTTGTAAACCCTGATTCAGTATTCACGAATCACTATTGGCAATTTGGCGACTATGTAACCCTGCTGGGAAAAACGCTTAACACAGTCAACCCTGTTTGTAAAAACACTTACCGATCTTGTAATAGAAGCCTGCAATGATTTGCAATCTATTATTTAATTTGTTGTTGTGATTCCGTGAATATAAAACGGTAACCCACGTATTGATAAACTCAGAAAACCATGTAAAAACAGTGTTAAAACTGTGTAACAAACGCGTTGAAATTCTATTTTCGTTTTTGGTACGACGGCCATTTCTCTGCGATTTTTGCTGAGTAATCTCTGAGAAATCGTCATTTCTTGTCATGAAATAAGACCTCAGGTTTCTCGTCCTGCAGTCATCTCTCGAGATCCGCTGAGATATGCCAAGACATTGCCGAGATTTTGAACAATGCTTTGGGGAATAAACTATAGGAAATCCGATTGGTTTTTGTATTTTGAATGGAGATTTTTGAAAAATCAGATGACAATTTTGTAGAGTAATTCCTTGGGAATCAGATAGGTGTTTTATGTTTTTGGATGATAGGAGTCACTTTTAATGCTGGATTTGCACTGCTTGAATAGCAATCAATTAAAAATCTTGGTATGTAGCTATTGTTTTGGAGGTTTGGATTGGTTTTTGTTTGAGTAGCAGTTTTTGAAGAATCAGATGAGATTTTTGTGGAGTCATTCATCGGAGTCGGTAAAGTGTTTAATGTTTTGGATTCTAGGAGTCATTCATTTGTAATGTGTTTTTTTTTCCCTGAGATTATCAACGATTATGTTTTTGTTATTTTTGAAATTCATTTTTTGACAGGGTAGATATGTAGCCATTGTTTTGGAGAATTGGATTGGTATTCATTGTTTGAATAGTAATTTCTGAAAAATGATATAAGAATTTTGTACAGTAATTCATTGGGAATCTGATGGGTGTTTATGCTTTGGATGACTGGAGTCACTTGTTGAGAGTGTATGTGTGTGTTTTGTGCAATCCAATGAAATCATCTAGATTTTCACTGTTTGGATAGCAATCAGTGAAAAATGAAAAAGGTTTTGTTGTTTGGAAATTAGTATTTGACAGGGGAGAGGCATTATTTTGGAATAGGATGTCTGTCAAGCAAACTGCACCACATCAAGGGTGCAGGTATAAGTACAGAAAAAATCTACACCTGTGATGTGATGCAGTTGATCTAACTCCTTGTTTTGAATGGTAAAATTTCAAGCAGAAGCCGAATGGTTTAGTACAGAATGTTCAACTTAAATTTAGATAGAATTTTGTGCTTTTGGATGTTCATCATTGAAAAGTTAGGTGGTCTTTCCTTGCTTGGATAACATTATTTGAAGCACGAGATGTTTTTTCTTTGTTTCATATCAGTTCTTGCAAATGAGATTGGAATGCATTGTTCAAGTATGTCTGTGTTTCCATAATAGTCATTTGCAAATGAGATAGATAGGCATTGCTTTTAATAGAAACCTAATTAAAATCAACCACGTTTTATCGTAATCAATTGCACATCAGATGGGTTGTCATTGTTTTAGATTCTAATTCATTTTCAGATGTGGCATTAGTTTATGGGTTTATTTCCATTGGTATCTTAAAATATGGGTCGATAAACTTAGGAGGCTAACACAACTTGTTTTATTCTGTCTTCTGTGCATCCTAAAAACAGCTATCATTAGATCTGATTGAAGATTGGCTCGAGTCTCATCCTAAGGCATCATCATGGGGAGGGGCTGATGATATGCCCTTAAGCATAAGAGGAATTGCAGGGTATCAAGATTTTTATGGAATGCCGGCTTTGAGAACTGTATGTATTGGCCTTTATTCTTTTCACTTATTGATTTTACCATGTAAGTGACTTTTCTGTTTCAGCCTCATTGGAGTGTAATCTCTTTCTTCCATGAGATAGAAAACAAAGGAAAAATCACTCAGACAACATAGAAGCCTTTTTTTGATAATTTGAAATATAATGATAGTAATAAATTTGCAATGCCCAATGAGCTGCAGACCAGACAAACCATGTCAAAAAGCAGCTCAAGGAGAAAACAGCAAGGACTGGGTACACCCCATTAAAGGTGGTTACTTAGCTGACAACAATAAGCCTTTTAAGCCGAAAAAAGGCTGATAAAGATGGATAATCACGATTCATAATAAGTTAAGATCTAAAGAGCAACAAAGGTGTAGACTTTCCAATTCTGGTCCATCTACCAATAACCTCAGCCTTGAGAGGGTGTTGCATGGGCATGCCATAGTACAATAAAAAATGAACTGATGGGCATTGTTTTACATATTGACAAGAGCAGCATCATACATGTTCACTATGAAATGAGATCTACAAGATTCAAATCTACTCAAATGACTAATGCATAAATGCGCAAAAGAGTGCCAAAGTCCTTATATAAGTGTCGAGCTTAATCAGTTAGTATTTATCAGTGTGGCAACGAATTATGTCCTATAATTGCATTATATTTCCCAATGTTCATATATATATATATATATATTTTATACATACGATTTTGGTGGGATCTTTACCCTTATATCCTTTTGACTGGAGTTCCAATTGGTCTGGGACACAATTAGGGGCCCAGATCCCCAAGTACACAACTACCAAAAATTAGAATTACCAAAAATTAGAATTACGAACAATGGCCACAACCAGTTCGAGAATACCGACAAATGGCGATAATCGGCCTGGGAATACCAACAAACAGCCATAACTGGCCCGTGAATACCATCAACGGCCACAACCGGCCTCCAATACCGTTTGAGATTTGACTTTGGGTGGTGCTTGTAACAACCAAGTTGCTTTACCAATTCACCCACATCTCATCAGTATTCCCAATGTTCATATTATTAATACCTGGATGATCATTATAGCTTTGGATGGTGTTAGTGCTAATTATATGTTCTTGGTAACTAGAAATGCTATTGCAAAAGGAAACAGATAG
Organism: Torreya grandis; assembly: GCA_037957365.1. Lineage (NCBI taxonomy): Eukaryota > Viridiplantae > Streptophyta > Pinopsida > Cupressales > Taxaceae > Torreya > Torreya grandis. The sequence goes on from JARHVA010000212.1 coordinate 5,509,491, forward strand.
TTATAGAATTAGGTTGTTGAAGAAGTAATCAATATCCTCAAGAGCATGGTTTCCTGATCTTTGACAATCTTTAACCTGACGTTGTTCTGATATCTTGAAAATTTATATTGAAGTTCTGTTAAAAAGTTTCTGTAAGTTCTGGATTTTGATTTATGTTTGCTTTCTTAATAACATTGCAAGGTTTTGACGGACTCCGTTTTGTTCTGTTCAAATTTGTGATCACTTGCTATGAAGATTTTCATGCACATGAATTTCTTAGATGCTTTGAATGGGCATTGCGATTATGTATGTTTCTATTAGGTTGAATAAATGTATGGGCATTTGTTGCTTACATGGTCTCTGTTGTTTTAGAATAATTTTAATCTTCCCTAAAGGATAATTTTAATCTCAGACAAGGGGTATTTTTGAGAAGATACAACAGTGCTCTAATCACAGGAGATAACCATTGGGACAACTTTTTTATTTGATCTTGATGCATACAAGCTTGGATACTGAACCCATTGCCAAGTTATTGATAATTTGGATCCCAGGTCATGAATAATAAACTTGCTTGCCAATGGTTGACTGCATACAGCACATCATGCAACAACACAGGTCATCTTTATGAATTTGTTAAGGATTCTTCTCAGAGAAGTTGGTAAGTGTAACACGTTTTTTCTTGCTCAGAGAAAAGGAGAAGATTTTTATTGCAAGCGTTGTGACAAGTACCTAAGATGGGTTTTTACCTGGAAACCCCTGCCCATAATCTAGAAAGCATAATTGTTCTGGTCATCTTTGTTATTTCTTAATAGATGCCAAAATTAAGCTAGTTAAAGCATATCTTACTAATACCCATTAATAGCATGAAATATCAGAGATTAACCCAGGAAAGTTCAAGTTTATGCTCCTATTATCGTGAAGACATAAATCTTAAGACTTTGAAAAAAACACAATCTGTGTACAAAGAAAAGGTGCTAAGGAAAGAGTTGGCGAGTTTGTTTAAAATCTTCCTGCTTCTGTTTGATTTCAGCCTTCTGCTTGCAATCATTTTCAGCTCTAATGGCTTCTAGGAATAATTCACCATATTTTCTTTAATAGTGCATGCAGCTTTCTTGCTGTATATTTGCTCCAAGCTGCAACTGTCCATTGTTCCCTTTCCCTTTGATGAAATTTTGTGTTGTTTGGTTGCAGCACAAACAAATATTTTGGGTGTTTCTAACAAAACATTATGGCTGCCTTTGGTGCTTAAATCATGGTTATAACTTATGACCTTTAAAGAAGTCCTGTTTTGATTATGCATAAACCCTCTGGAAAGGTAGAAATAAGTTGGAACTGCTGTACAAGGGCCCATAAGAGCATGGATAATGTATTGCTGGCCATCCTTGTGAAGGATTAGTCTCCTAAGCTTGCACACTCCAGTTCAGTTGCAGCTATAACTGTAGCAATCACAGGGAGTTCTTATTGTCACAACTAGGATTGATAAATCTTCATCTGGATTTAGGGACCCATTAATGAACTCAAATGGCTTTAAGTGGGGTGGTGCTAGATTGAGACTATGAGGTGGTATGAATGTTGAGGGAGGGAAAATCAGGGGGCCAAGGGTAGTACGAATGTTGAGGGAGGGCGTCTGCTGAAGAGACGAGGCCGCCCACATGCTACCACAAGGTTTAGGATTTTTGCTGAAAAGGGGAGGAAGCTCACCTTCCGCTACTAAGGTTGAGTGAGGGCGAATCAGGGGGCAGAGTGTTGGGGATAAGATTGATTACCTTTGTAAGCAACTAAACACGAAATTAAACCAGAATAATAAATAACTAGAAATCAGAAATAACAAAGAATAAGAGATACAAGAAACCACCCTGAAAACTTGTATTAAACTCTTCCAGAAGGAAATACAATTGAAGAAATCACACTTTCTTCTCACACCTCTCAGATGTACAGCGCTCTTTCCCTCAAGAGTTCTCTTTCAATTACAACCAACTCCAATACCTGGATTGATTCACATATACATGTATTGGCCAATATCTACAATACAGTTCTACTAAGCTATGAAGATCTATCCCTATTATATAACATTAGGGATTCATTTACCTCCTAATCAAGGGTTCAAATCAGTCTTGCCTAAAATAGAAACGCGGACTTACAACTAACAGCTAAACTAATCATGCAAACACTTCGTTCATCCACGAAAATAGATTTCTGGACGCACAGGTGACCGACGTCGGCCGATCATAACCGACGCCGGCAGCCTCTGGTCCATTCCTGACCGTCGTCGGCGACTGTGTGACACCTGCAACTTCTGCACTCGCTCATCAGTTGAAGCTTTTAGCTCCACAACTTAACAATCTCTCACTTGGAGATAAACAGCTGCAACTCAACCTGTACAACATCTTTTAGCTTCTCCATCTTCAAACTCAATCTTGAAGACCAACAAAAGTTGAATGAAGATTCAACTTCTCCCTTGTTACCGGCTTTGTTAATATATCAGCAGGGTTCTTCTCTGTATGGATCTTTTCCAGTTTCAACTCACCATCCTCCAATACCTGTCTAATGAAGTGGTACTTAAGCTGTATATGTTTGGTTCTTGAATGAAACGCTGAATTCTTTGCCAAATGAATTGCACTCTGACTATCACTGTATAATCTGCAACTCTCTTGCTTTTTTTTCAACTTTTTCATGAACTGTGTCATCCATATCATCTCTTTGCTAGCCTCTGTGACTGCAATGTATTTTGCCTCTGTAGTAGACAAGGCAACAACCTTCTGCAATTTTGAAATCCAGTTAATCGTCGTTTCACCAACAGTGAAAACATATTCTGTGGTGCTTCTCCTGCCATCCAAGTCACCTGTCATATCCGAATCTACATATCCATGTAGAGAAGTATTTGACCCTCCTTAGCACAAATGCCTACTGCTGGTCCCTTTCAGATATTTGAGAATTCACTGAACTGCTTTTCAGTATTTCTTCTCTAGATTGGCCATAAACTTACTGACAACTCCCACTGCTTGGGCTATATCAGGCTTAGTACATACCATTGCATACATTAAGCTCCCAACGGCGGAAGCATATGGAACTCTACTCATGTACTCTACCTCATCACGTGAATTAGGACACTGATCTTTACTCAACTTGAAGTGTCCAGCCATAGGTGTACTTACCAGTTTTGCATCCTGCATATTGAATATTTTCAACACTTTATTCACATAATCTTCTTGAGACAAAATCAACCTGTGATTTTTTCTCTCTTAATACTCATGCCAAGGATTTTCTTTGCTGCTCCTAAATCTTTCATGGCAAATATGTGAGTTAATTTCATCTTAAGCTCATTAATATCCTGCATGTGTGAACTTGCAACAAGCATATCATCTACATACAGCAACAGGATAATATATTTACCATTATCCAATCTCTTAAAATAAACACAATGGACAGATTGACATCTACAAAAGCCATGCTTTGTCATAAACCTGTTAAATCTCAAATACCATTATCTTGGAGCTTGCTTAAGACCATACAAGTTTTTTTTCAACTTGCACACAAGTTTCTCTTTACCTTTGACCTCAAAACCTTCTCGCTGTTCCATATATATTTCTTCATCCAAATCTCATGAAAAAAAGCTGTCTTAATATTAAGCTGCTCAAGATGCAAATCCTCAATAGCAAATAAAGACAATACAGTCCGAATAGAAGTCATTTTAACTACAGAAAAAAAATTTCACCAAAGTCAATACCTAGTTTCTGTGCAAATCTTTTTACTACCAACCTGGACTTATGTCTCATCTGTCTATTCTCACCTTCTTTTAGCCTGTAAACCCATCTGTTTTTCAGTGTTTTTTTTTTCTGCTGGCAACTCAACCAAATTCCACGTTTGGTTCTCTTTCAAGGAATTAATTTTTTCATTCATGCCAAGCTTCCACTGTTTCTGGGATTCTACCTGTACTGCCTCATCAAAACTCTCTGGTTCTCCATCATCAGTGAGCAATAAGTAGAATAATGAAAGAGAATATCGAATTAGAGGTTTACTTACCTTTTTTGACCACCTGATGGGCATTTGAGATTCATTCACAGCTTGCTGTCTGCCCAAATTCTTTGTCAGTGACCGATCTCGGTCATCTCCAACTCTGTACCTGACCGACGTCGGTTTCACCTGACCGACGTCAATTTCTGTCTGGCCGATGTCGGTCCCTGTATGGCCGACGTCAATTTCTGTTTGACCGACGTTGGTTCTAGATTGGCCGACGTTGGTGTTTGTGTTTTCTTGTCTGTGATTATTCTTTCTCGCGAGCTCATTTTAGATCATCTCCTCATCCAAATTCACATTGCTCTGCTTAGTATTATTCAGCTTCTTGAGTTGATCACTGTACATCACTTTCTCATTGAAAACATCACAACTTCTAATAATTTTGTTAGTTTCTAGATTTCAAAACCGGAATCCGAAATCTCCTGAGCCATAACCAATAAAAGTGCACTTCATAGATTTAGCATCCAGCTTCTATTTTCTTTATCAACGTGCACAAAAACTTCAGAATCAAAAACTCTGAGAAATGAAAAATTTATCTTTTTACCTGTCCAAGCCTCTTTTGGAATTCCACCATCCAAAGCAGTAGAGGGTCCTCTGTTAATCAGGTAAATTGCAGTATCTACAGCTTCTGTCCAAAATTGTAAGGACAAATCAGCATGCAACCTCATACTCCGTGCATGCTCCAATATTGTTTTGTTCATCCTTTCAACAACTCCATTTTGCTGAGGTGTCTTTGGAACCGTCCTTTGTCTGCGTATTTCATTTATAAAATAGTAACTGTTGAACTTATAGCTGCAGTACTCACCACCATTGTCAGATTTAAGGCACTTCAATCTCATGTCTGTTTCATTTTCAACTTAAGCTTTTCACTTCTTAAATGTGTCAAAAACATCAGAGTTTTTCTTTATACAATAAACCCATACCTTTCTTGTAGCATCATCAATAAAAGAAACATAATACCGTGATCCTCCAATAGAAGCTACTTGAGCTGGTCCCCACACCTCTGTGTGAACAAGCTCCAATTTGTGCTTCTTCTTTGTTGACTCAGTCTTGAGAAAACTCACTCTCTTTTGTTTTTCAAAAATACAGTGCTCACAGAAATCTAGATCTATGCTTTTCAAATTTGAAAGCTTATTTTTTGACTTAAGAATAGTCATTCCTTTCTCACTCATCTGGCCGAGTCTACAGTGCCACAACTTTGCATCTACAGCTGAAGTAGATAATACAGAAGGAGAATTATCAATAATACAATTACATAAATAGAGAGTACCTACTCTCTTACCTCTGGCTAATACAAGTGCACTCTTGGTAACCTTTCAAGATTCCGCTGTGAGAGTTACTGTACAACTCTCATCCCCTAACTTTCCTGCAGAAATCAGATTCCTCTTCAGGATGGGAACATGCATGACATCTTTCAACACCCATGTGTTGCCATTTTGCAATTTCAGCTGCACTTTTTCTTTGCCAACAATTTTACAAGGCTCATCATCCCCTAAATAAACTATTTCAAAATTTTCATGGACATAGTCACTGAAATATTCTTTATTTGGAGTTGCATGGAAAGAGGCACCATAATCTAAAACTCAAGATTCTATATTATTATGCAAAGAGAATATAAGAGCATCTTGTGCAACAATACGTGCAACTTTTGCTTCTTCTTTACTTTCATGCTGATTTTCTTCTTTAGGTTTTGACCAACAATCTTTCCTTGCATGTCCTATCTTTTCACAATTCCAGCAGATTATTTTTCTGCCATTTCAGGATTTGGATCTACCTCTCATCTTTGACTTAGACCTTGATCTCCTTTGCTCGTCCTTCTCTTTTTGCCTTCCTATGCTTTCAAAACTTACACTAACAACATCATCTACTTTTAAGATATTTGAAGTAGATGCAGTATTACTAATTGTCATTACCAAGCTATGCCAGCTTTCAGGTAAAGAGCATAAGATTAATAGAGCTTTAATTTCATCATAAAAAACTATTTTGACTAAATTTAATTGATTTACAATTCCATGGAAATCATTTAGATGATTAGATACAGATCGACTTTCCTGAATTTGCAAATTAAATAACTGCTTCATAAGATATACCTTATTTGAAGTTGAGGGTTTTTCATATAAATTTGCTAACGTATCCATTAACTCTACTGTTGATTTTGCTTGTGATAAATTGGATATCACAGAAGATGCCAGACTCAATCTTATAGATCTCAAAGCCTTTTTATCAAGAACATTCCATTCTTCATCTTCCATATTTGTGGGCTTCTTTGAAACTCCACCCAACGGTAAGTACAGATCCTTCTGATATAGATAATCTTCTATCTGCATCCTCCATAATTGATAATTCTTGCCATTGAACTTTTCCATTCTTAGCTTACTTTCTTCTGTCATTGCTCTACTCCCACTCAAACAGAAACACCTGTGAGTGACCTGTAATCAACACACACTAAACAGATCTGAAACCACCTGTTAGTGAACCTGGGTCTGATACCACTTGTTGGGGATCAACCAACAAGATTGATTACCTTTGTAAGCAACTAAACACGGAATTAAACCAAAATAATAAGTAACTAGAAATCAGAAATAGCAAAGAATAAGAGATACAAGAAACCACCCTGAAAACTTGTATTAAACTATTACAGAAGGAAATACAATTGAAGAAATCACACTTTCTTCTCACACTTCTCAGAGGTCAGCTCTCTTTCCCTCAAGAGTTCTCTCTCAATTACAACCAACTCCAATCCCTGGATTGATTCACATATACATGTATTGGCCAATATCTACAATACAGTTCTACTAAGCTATGAAGATCTATCTCTATTATATAACATTAGGGATTCATGAGCATACAATATCAACCGTTAAATTTACCTCCTAATCAAGGGTTCAAATCAGTCCTGCCTAAAATAGAAACGCGGACTTACAACTAACAACTAAACTAATCATGCAAACACTTCGTTCATCCACAAAAATAGATTTCTGGATGCACAGGTGACCGACGTCGGTCCTTGTGTGTCTGCCTGTGACCGACGTCGGCCGATCATAACCGACGCCGGCAGCCTCTGGTCCATTCCTGACCGTTGTCGACGACTGTGTGACTCCTGCAACTTCTGCACTCGCTCATCAGTTGAAGCTTTTAGCTCCACAACTTAACACAGAGGGGAGTACAAATGTTGAGGGAGGACTTCTTTAGAAGAGATGATACCAAAAGAGTGAGGATTTTTTCTGAAGAGGTGAGGAAGCTTGCCTTTTGTTACTAAATGCCATGTTCAGTGGTGAATTTTAATGGGGTTAAGACCTATATTCCACCAAATGCTCTTTCGGGGAGGATGGGGAAACACGGGAATGTAGAAAGGGGACGGTAGAAGTAACCCTAAAATCCTAGAAATGATGTTTGGATAGGAAAATAGCATGGGCATGGCGATGCGTCCCTGTGGAAGTTTGGAACTTAATATAGTATGGACAATTTCAATTTCTTTCTGTTCGAGAGACGGGCAAAGAAACACTTGGTTTGTACGAAATTCAAATACAACGTACTAGATAACACCAAGCTAGGCTGTATGCATTATGGCTTAATAACATTCATCAAAACAACAATGTCTAACCAATAATAATCAGATCCCAAAGAACAATGAATAATAACCCGGCTTGAGGTTTGATAGCAAGAGACTTAAGTGGAAAAGCGATCCTGTTTGCATTGTACTTAAAAACCTTTGTTACTTATAGTAGAACTTAGAGCCATAATGCAGGAGAAGGCATATGTAACTAAAAGTAGAATTTAGTTTTATAAAAAGGAAATGCAGAGGTGTAGAATATAGCAGAACAAAACTAAATAATAGTGAAAGCGTTGTAGAGAAGCATTGTCCTTTGAAATGAAACTTAACTCAACCAAAATACAAGACCTATAATGGGTCCATGTGAGGGAGGTGAAAAATGAAATTTTAGTGAAATGGCCTAAGAAGCATTGCCATCATAATCCTAATAGATGTCGATAAAGGGTAGGCAATCACAGGAGTTAGAGAAATGAGAGAGAGACAGACAGATGCAAGGTACAGAATGAAAAAGAGAATCTCAGCTTCTGATTTTTAGTAGTTTGATATTATTTTTTTATACAAAAGGAGGTGGTGAGCAGCTGACAAACCTGATTTTATGTGCCTTATCTGTACTTTGTCAACTCTAAATATAAGATTATAAATGCAAAATGTTTAGTACTACAAATAAGACTATAATTAACAATAGCATTACAGATCGTGTCACAATGTGATTAGAAATAGAATAGGACTACGAGATCATGTAGCTTTTACAAAAAGAAGATAATATTTATTAAATTTGGGATGACATCCTTATAATAGTGCTTTTCTGAATTATCAACTTAAAATAATCTTTGTATGGCCAAATTATAACAATAAATGATGATGATGATCTGGATTTTAGGAGCAATCCGGCATAAAACACACTAGAAGCACATAATTATGTCGTATTGGAAGCAAATGTAAACACCGATTAGAATACATAGAAAACATAAATTCAATCACATGGAGAGAACACACAAAAAGATAGACAAATGCTGAGGAAATTGAGTGGTTCATTTTTTGACAATTATTGAAAAGGCATTGCCATGTTAGGCTTTGGAGATATTGCTGGCATATGACCCCACCTTGCAGCAAACTAGGGGGCCACAAGGAGCACTACTTCTAGAATCTGAAAGGGTCTTCTGTCCCTTGATCCTGTGAGGGGAGCAAGGAAAAGATTAGTTGCTTCTTCTAGAACGTGTGAATGCTAAATTATGGTGCATAAAACCTCCCAGGTTGAGCTGCCACATGGATTAGATGCAAAGAATAGCTGTAGAGAATAGAATGGAAGCATAACTTCCAATAATCAAGTCACCGTGTTCAAGTGGTGGTCTCCAAATAAAAGTACTCACATAGGAATTCCACAAGCAAATGCTTTGACTTCTGACTGCGATGATAGATTTGAGTGAAATGTCTTTATATATATAAATACTATGTCTATTAATAGTGAGTGGGCCATATCCTTGGCTGATGTGTAATATATATTTGTGCTGACTTGCTGTTCTTGGTGCGTAACATTCTCCCCCTGTTATGGTCCAAGTAGGATTTCACTTTGAAAGGATAAATTCAAGTATGTATATGAAAAATTAGAGGTCAAACTAGTAGAGGATATCTCGAGTTAGGAGAAGCGACCAAGATGCAAATTAGGCCGAAGTAAGGTTAACGAAATCATCAACATAATCTAGACACCATCATCTTATTTCTCATGAATTTCATTACTTTTTTGATTGTAAACGCACCATCTTCCTCCCTCTGGATTGACTTGGCATTTACTGCCAACATTAATTAGGGTGAATTGTTGGCGAGACCAATTGGTGCCATGCCACCACTATCCAAGCAAGGTGCATGAGCTTCATAGCAAGGGATGATTAAAGGATGGTTTTCCCATCACACCTGCAAACAAAGTTGCCACCAAAAAAGAGTACCAAAAATGAATTGCACCAAAAATCACGACCAAATGGGTCAAGAAGTCACATATGACACGATGGTCCTCCCATCAATGCATGTGTCTTTTGTGATGCTCACGCACCATAAAAATGAAGCAATGACCTAACATGTTATTAGTGTTTCCAAGAAGAGATCAACATAGTTGTAACTTTGAGGAGAAAAACCAATATGATGTTTGATCTGCACCATGGGGCTTAGGATGGTGGCACAAGGACAACATACTAAATTAGCTGGTAATTCACCAAGTTATAATGAACATGTACAATACGGAAAATAGTCACACATTCATGAAGTCCAAGAGGTAGAAGAATGTTGTTCTTTTATTCACCATGAACATGTATAGTACATTGATGTGCAATGAACTATATAAGATCGAGATAGAGAATTCTTGCAAAAGAGACCAAGGATAAGAATTCTAGCTGATTTGTCTAGTAGGAACAGGAATTCGATGGTCAATCCCTCATGGTGGTCAAATATAAGCATATATACAACTGCAAACAAGATCAGTTAAAAAATGGTTCAGTTTTCTAACAACTTGACAATTCATCTTCCTCGGTGCACTGTAGTGTTGGCTTAGCATCCTTGCACGTTGGTGTTCCCTTGTCGATGATCTCACTGGTGTGTGATGGTGTTACTAGCACATGATTGATGCTAGACTCTGGGACTAGCAGAGTTAGCGCATATTCAACCTGGACATGATGTTTGATCTGCACCATGGGGCTCAGGATGGTGGCACAATTACAACATACTAAATTAGCTGGTAATTCACCAAGTTATAATGAACATGTACAATACGGAAAATAGTCACACATTCATGAAGTCCAAGAGGTAGAAGAATGTTGTTCTTTTATTCACCATGAACATGTATAGTACATTGATGTGCAATGAACTATATAAGATCGAGATAGAGAATTCTTGCAAAAGAGACCAAGGATAAGAATTCTAGCTGATTTGTCTAGTAGGAATAGGAATTCGATGGTCAATCCCTCATGGTGGTCAAATATAAGCATATATACAACTGCAAACAAGATCAGTTAAAAAATGGTTCAGTTTTCTAACAACTTGACAATTCATCTTCCTCGGTGCACTGTAGTGTTGGCTTAGCATCCTTGCACGTTGGTGTTCCCCTGTCGATGATCTCACTGGTGTGTGATGGTGTTACTAGCACATGATTGCTGCTAGACTTTGGGACTAGCAGAGTTAGCGCATATTCAACCTGGGTTGCGCTTGGATCATTTGCCCCTTCATGAAAAGTGATGGTTCCCATTGTGTCTGCTACCAGTTTTGGAAAGCTAAAGCAATCTGAGTCTAAAGTTGTTGGAGGTTGTACTGCACGGTCTTGACAACTCTAAACAATCAATATGCACCCTGATGCGTGTGCAAATTCATGGTATCGATGATTTGTTTTGTTTGCGTTGGTTGTAGGTGCTTAGGATCCAAGTTTGAGGGATGCTTGGGCTCAAGCAAAGGTGGAAAACATGCCCTGAGGGGTTCAAAATTGATTATTGGGTGCAGGCCCAAGTATTGAGGCAAATCAAATACAAAAGCATTGCCCCCAACTATGCACATTATACTGGAGGGACCATGATGTAGTGTTTGATTTTCCTGTGGGGAGCTTTGAAGCACTCCTTTTGCAAATTTTGCTAAACATTATCATCAACTTTGAATGTAGGCAACACACGTGCGTTGTGACACTCTTTGCGTTTTTGCTATTGGCTATTTAGGATTTGCTATACCTAGTGATGCACTTGTTGAATGTGTTGTAGGATTGTCTTTGCCTTTTCCACTTCTTTGTCTTGAGCATGCCATTGAGAACCTTATAGTGTGTATGGTAGGCGATATCAAGGGATGTTGTTGGCTGAAACCTGAAACATGTTTAAAATAGACTATGCCTGGTAGAACTATGTAGAGCTCTATTGTAGGCATGTTGGATTCGAATGAAATTCTCTTCCCATGTGCACGAGTGCGTGCTGTTGTACATGCACAACAAATGGACAAGAGTTGGTTAACGACTTTAGTTTGTATGTACGTTTGAGGATCAAATGTGGTTGACCAATCGAAATTAGTTTTCAACATTTCTCACAAGTCTTGCTAGAAATGACTAAAAAGCCTAGGGTTGTGGTCAAACACAAATGGATGAAGTCCAAAACGAACCCACATATGTTTGAAGAACATGCATGTTGTGTCTAGCCTATTGGCTCTTTTCTTATACTAAACCAAGCTAGGCATTTTAGGAAACCTATCCATTGCATCAATCACTGCCATGCCAGTGCTTTGTCATAGGTATTATAGACAAGAAATTGCTCGGATGAAATCATTAGGGGTATATAGAGTCCAAGCTTTTTTTTTGTTGGCTTCACAATGTAGCAATGAACGCATGACTTGATATGAAGCTCTATATCTTTTTGCATATGTGGCCAATAAAAATGTGGGAGTGTGGCAAGTGTCTTGCTTAGCTTTAAATGTTTGTCTACTTTGGATTAGTGTGATTTCTAGATGAGTCGTTGGCGAGGTGTGCTTGTTGGAACATAGATGCCCAAGCTTGTAGAAATGGAAATGGAATCCTTTTAAGGTCCACGGTGCCAGGCACCTTGGTTATGGTCTACAAGGGATCTTACAATATATGCGACAACCTTGTACTCCTAGTATGCAGGAGGCACCTAATTGTGCTTCAAATACTAGACATAAATACCTTACCCCTTATAGGATTTGAACATGTGACCTCTCTTTCAATAGCACAAATTCTTACCATCAGGGTAACTCAAGTGTACAAAGTAGAGAATTTTGTCAAACAAGTAGGAATTTGTGACCTGTTTACCCTTATGCAAGAGTGGTATAGCCGCGCACAAAGTTTGAGTGGGTTGAGTAGATAGTAACCAAGTCAAACAAATCATGACCTCAGGGGTTAAGTGTTGTGAGGAGCTCAGTGATTATATTTTTGCTAAGGAAATATGTGGCCTTGTTGTCTTTATCCTTGTGTTTGATCAACAAATGGAATTCTTGCACATATGTTAGGACCCTGTTTGCAAACAAGTTAATATAACAACATAATATAACCAATATGCACTGAATGAAAAGAAAATGACAATATTAAATTGAAAATGATAGAATCTGACTACAAAGTATCGTGGGCCTCTTTGAGGGGCAACTTCTTTTGAACACAACTCAATACAAATATTCAATAGATGTCATTTTTTCTTACACAAGCTCTCTATTTAAGCTATTCTACTCAAGACAACTACTACCTCCCATACATGTGGGATAATTACAACTAGTGAATGGGACGACTTACAAAGCATATGCATCTGAACTTTTATTAATAATACTCAATACAAACTAGAATGGCTAGGATGAAGGGGTCCTAACATGCCCTTCCCGCTTAAAAAGCTTTGTCCTCAAAGCTTTAGATGAGGAAATTGTTGGAGTAGGGGTTCCCATGTCGCGTCTTTTGGTTGCATATGCCACTGTACCAAAATCTCGGTGATAGTACGAGTGTGGAGCTAGCGGGAGCACATGGCAAGGATGAATTCATGTTCCAACAGGATAGGGCCTTCTTTATCAAGCTCTGGAAGTACCGTTTGGGTCCAACCATGTTGTCCGATGACTTTCTTCAAACATGATACATGGAAAACTGCATGGATTTTGGAGGAGGAAAGTTCCAACTTGTATGATATGGGACCAATCTTGGAAGGCACTTTATAAGGGACCATAAAATTTTGGTGCAAACTTTTGATGACCTTTCAGCTTAAAAAATCACTACTTGTAAGGTTGGAGCCGGAGAAAAACCATGTCACCAACAACAAAATTTTGTTCCGAGCAGTGTTGATCACCCTATTACTTCATGCAGTTTTGTGCCAAATTGAGGCTATCTTTGAGAGTTTGAAGGATAATGGCATGTGTACGGAGTGCAACATTAATTGCGTGTACCTTGGAGTTGCTTGGAAGGTATGTTTGAAGGGAAGGTGGTGGCTGATCATAAAAGACTTCATATGGGGTCATCTTGGTGGCAATGGGGTATGTAGAGCTGTATTGCCATTCAACAAGTGGTAACTGTTGGTCAAATTTCACTCCCAAGTTTGCATCTTTCAAATTTGGCCAAGTACAGTATTCGGAAATTTTCTTTGGGAGTATTTCTCATTGAGCCGCAACAAAAATACCAAGTGCATTTCATTCGGAGACTTTGTTTCGGTCTTTTGGCCAGGTGTTATTTCCTTCAGAGGTTTTGTTTTTGGGTTTTTTTGTTCAAGTGTCAGGGATTGTCTTGGACATTTTGTCCGAAACAATTTTCTTGAAAGATATCTTTTCAAGCCGAAAAGGTCATCTTCAACTTTTCAGAAGGGCATTTCAACTTTTCTGAAGGTCACTTCAACTTTTCTGAAGGGCACCTCCATCTTTCCGAAAATGTTATTTTCAACTTTTCTGAAGGGGTCACTTCAACTTTTTCGAAGGGACGTTTTTAGAAAGCCGAAAGGTACTTTACAAAAAATCCGAAGGGTATTTTTGCAAGAAGGTGGACCAAACAGAAGTTTTGAAAGTCATCTTCAACTTTTCGAAGAGACATTTTCAAGTGCCGAAGGGTCATTTACAGATTGCCGAAGGACCATTTCTTTCGGCTGAAGGGCAAAAAGACAAAAGTCCGAAGGGCCAAACAGAAAGTCCGAAGGAATTCTTTCGAAAAGATTGTCCGAAGAATTCTTTCAAAAACCTTGTCCACATCAAAAAGAGGTCAAAGCCCAATTCTTTCGGACATTTTGTCCGATACAAAGGAAACAAAAGGCCCAAAAGATTGTTCGGAAAAATTGTCTGCATAAATTGTCAAAAGCAAAAAGCTCGAATGAATTCTCTTGGGAGAAAATGCCGAAACAAATGGCTGAAAGGTTGATAAGTGTGAGGAAGAAGTACGCGAAAATTAAGCCCGGGAAAGCCGAGAAGATTTTTTTCGGAATGATTGGTCGAAGGAATTGTCTCGGAAAAAGTGTCGAAACAAAGTATCCGTGGGGAAAAAACCTGAAAGAAGATAAGTCTGTGAAAAAGGAAAGTCCGAGGAAAGTGTTCCGAATGAATAAGGAAAGTGAAGGCCCTGCAAATGTTAATTTCAAACTACAAAAACTAGCCGTTGGAGTCAAAAAAGGCTTGGCGGGAACTTGAGGGCAAACGTGGAGGTAACAAATGGCAGAATCCCGAGCATTTGGTGCACAGACAAAACAAACAAAGAATGGACAGGGTGACGGTTCAAGTCATTGCTGGCAGCTGACCAAATCAAAGAGCTTCGACGAAATCAACAAACGCAAGTGTCTAAAGAATGACTGGCAGTTAGAAGGAGCATTTTTTAATTGTCGACATGAGTTCCTTTTCCATCGAGCAGTGCTATGTGTCGACTCTCTTGTTTTCAGTTTCAAACGTTCATGGATGGTCTTTGATGGAGGCAGTTTCTTGTGCCAATTCTGAAGGTTTTATGCCACTTTTCACCATTCACATGACTTGTTTGGACAAGTAGACCTCCTGACATGGCATGACTCGCCTCACTCCTCTTTCACATACAATTGTAACTGATTCTCACCTATGGACATATGTCCAAGTGACTCTTGAACTTCTTTGGCTTGACCTCTCTCTCAAAAGCTATATATATGCATTCTTTTGGCTTGTTTTAGCAGCCTCCACTGGTTATTGGGAAAACTCTGACCAGATTTGTACTCAAAGAACTCTTGAAGAAACAAGTGTTGTTGCCACTCATGCTGCAATATTGAGTAATGACTTGAATCTTGTTGGTCTAGTCTAGTGAGAGATTGGCTTTTCTAGCTTGTACTCTTGATGGTCTACCATTTGCAAAAAGGAGATTGTTGCAAGTCTTTGCTAGTATTCTTTTCCAAGTGTAGGGATATCCTAGAAGTGGTCCATGATTGTATCCCTCTTTGGAATCATTCATTCCCTTCATAAGAATCATATACCTTCTCGAATCTAGCATATGAAACATTGATGTAACAACGAATCCTGAGTTGTGAGTTTTGTGTCAGAAACACTGTCTTTAAGTAGTAGTTTCAGTCAATTGGGAGGACATTATACATTGGTGCATCACCGTTTGGTTTCTCAGTCATTTTTCTTAATCCTTTTTCATATTCAATTGATAAGTTAGAGAGTGAGCTTTAAAGGTGCATCGAGGAGAGCTAGCCCCTTACCTAGAGATTCATCTCAACGAAATTGTCACCCACAGAGAGATGTTTTTAGTGTGCCACTTGGATGAGGAGAGCTGAACATCTCCTCAAGGGTGCGAATCCAAGTGTCAACAGTAACCGTTTGACCTAGTGACTCTGTTGATCAGAGGCAAAACGACGTAGATAGGTCTCCAAGCATTTGTTGACAATTTTTGTTTGACTATCAGTTTGCGGGTGGTAGGTAGAACTCATTTTAAGTTGGGAGCCATAGCAGTGGAAAAGTTCCTTCTAGAAGTGACTAGTAAAAGTGGAGTCATGGTCACACACAATAGAAGTGGGTAGCCTACAGAGGCGTCCGATTTGATCAAGAAAGGTTTGAGCAATGGTGGAGGCAGTAAAAGGATGGCTGAGGGCGCAAAAACTGGGCATACTTAGAGAGCTGATCCACTACTATGAGAATCACTGATTTCCCACTTGAATTGGGTAGTCCATCAACAAAGTCCATGGAAATATTTGACCATACCTAGGTAGGGATAGGCAAGAGTTGGAGCATGCCCAGGGTTGCGACAATTTTGCCCTTGTTGCACTAACACGTTTCACTTTTTGCTACAAACTGTTTGATGTCTTGTTTAATGCCTTCCCATAAAACATTTTGGTGGATCCTTTCATAGGTTATTAAAAAAATGGAGTGGTCGATGAATGGAGAGGAATACAACTCGAAAAGGATTTTCTGTTGCAATGTTGATCGTGGTGTTAGTACCAAACGTGCTTTGTGCCTTAGATCGTGACCATCCCAAGAGTAGTTTGGTCTAGAGGTAGGGTTAGTGCTCACTTCCTAAACGAGTTGTTGAATCTGGGTGCCACGAGACTATTCTTGTTGTGCCTGATGCACCCAATCTGACACGAGAAAGGATAGTGCACACAAGGTTGCTTGTTCTTAATACATGCGAGACAATGCATCTGCGACAATGTTTTCTTTACCCTTCTTGTAGGTGATCTCATAGTCATAGCCTATTAATTTGGTTACTCAGTTTTGTTGCTCAGGTGAAGAGACTCTTTGCTCTAAGAAGTACTTGAGGCTATGGTGATCAATTTTGATACATATGTGTTGCCCTACTAAGTATGGATGCCACTTGTTGACGACATGAAGTATAGCTAGCATCTCTCTCATATGTGGAACAAACAAAGTTCTTCCTTGTAAGTGCCTTGTTGGTGAATGCAAGGGGCCAACCCTCTTGTGTTAACAAACCTTCAATGCTACTTCCAGAGGCATCACTTTCTCTGTCAAATGGTTTAGAGAAGTTGGGCAAACCCAGAGCAGGAGTAATGCACATTGCATGCTTGAGTAGGTTGGAAGGCTTTTTTTTTGCTATCTCAAAGTTTAGACCATTGAAAGGCATATTTTTTTAACATGGCCATTAATGGAGTGGCAATTTTTCCATAGTCTTGTACTAACTTTCTATAATATTTAGTAGGGCCCAACAATTTGCGAAGGCTCTTGAGTGATTTGGGTTTAGGGCAAATTTTCATAGCCTCATTTTCTTCAGGATCCACTTTGACACCTTCCTAGAAGACAATGTGTCCAAGATACTCAATTTCCTTTTGGCCAAAATCACACTTGGACCATTTGACACAGTGGTTATAAGCAAGGAGTTGGAAGGTATGGTCCATATGTATTAGATGCTCCTCCCATGTATGACTATAGACAAGAATGTCATCAAAGAACACTAGTATGAGTTTACGTAGAAATGGGCAGAATATCTTGTTCATTAAGCCTTGGAAGGTTGATGGAGCGTTGGTGAGGCCAAAAGGCATGATGAGAAACTCAAAACAACCATCGTGAGTTCAAAACGCTGTCTTGGGAATATCATAGTCCTTGATGCGTATTTAGTGATACCTTGATTGCAATTCAAGCTTTGAGAAGTAACGGGCTTCGTGCAATTCATCTAGCAACTCATCAATCACCGGAATGGGAAACTTGTCTTTGATAGTGAGTTTTGAGTGCTGGAAATCAATACAGAGGCGCCTAGATCCATCTTTTTTTTTGGACCAACATTACAGGGGAAGAGTAAGGATTGATGTTGGGCCTGATGACTCCAACCTGCGACAATTCTTGCACCATTTTTTCTATTCCATCTTTTGGAGAAATGGGTATTTGTAAGGATGGATGTTTGGAGGAACACTTTCGAGAATCAACTGAATCACATGATCTTCAGGTTGTTGTAGGTGTAACCCTTTTGATTCCTCAAAAATAATTACATGCTTTGACGAAAGTACCTGTAATTTTGGTGGGTGGTTGGAATTAGTGGAGTCATTGAACTAGATTGCGCAAAGCTAGGCAACAATCCCATGGGATCCGTTTTCAAACAACTTTTCCATGCGATGCGAGCTAATGATATTTGTAGAGCTTGATGTAAGGCCTCTTAATGTACGTTGTTGGTTCTTATCAGTGAATTGCATCCATAGCTCTGAATAGTCTCGTAGGATAGGGCCTACTATCCAAAGCCACTGTGCTCCTAAAACTATTGCAACCTCCTAGAGGCATAACATACTTGTTTGATTTCAAGTTATGGTCCCCCATTGAAATGCAGACATTACGGCATTTGCCCTTACAAGATAAGGTTCATCCATTAACGATCATGACTTCAAAGCTTGAACAAGGATAAACTTAGCAATCAACTAGTTTGGCTAGCCTAGGATCAATGAAGTTGCGTGTGCTTCCAAAGTCAATGACAATAGTGAGGGGATGTTTCTTAAAATACCCTCATACTCTCATACTCAGAGGAGTGGCTACCTCAATGAAAGCATGCACCGAAATTTTAGGATGTGACTTTGTGGTGCTAGGTTTGTCGATTTCAAGTTCTTTGTCATGGGAATCTTGAGCATCTTCCCGTTCTTCAGCATTTGGGGGTGATTTGACATCCAACAAGTACAACTTTTGTTCAATGCACTTGTGTCCTCTACCCCATTTATCATCATAGTTGCAACACAGCCCTTTTTCGTGATGAGTGTGCATTTCTACCTCCGTAAGGCATTTAATGGGGGTGACTTTTGGAGGACTGTTTGTCACTAGCTGTGGTGTCGTAGATGTCTTGAAAGAACCAAAGTTGGAGGATCGATGTTGGGAGGTGATCTTATCTTTTGCAAGCTTGGCCAATCCCAATGCTTCTATCATGTTCTTTGATTTAAACATTTTCATCTTTCCGTGAATTATATCTTTTTGAGATCACTGATGAAACAACTCTTGAAAAAGTCATCATTTAACCCTTTAGTTTGGTTAGCCAACTTTTCAAATTCAGCGTGATACTCACAAACTATTCTAGTTTGCCTTAATTTGGTTAGGGTCCCCGTTAAATCATCATAAGCACTAGGACCAAAGTGAACTAACAAGAGTTTCACAAAATCATCTCAAGTGGGTTCTGTATGAGATTTCTGATACCATTGGTGCCACTAGACATCTTCCTTCTCTAAGTGAAATGAGGCAATGGATACCTCGTCTACCTCTAATGTATCGTGCAAGCTGAAATACTATTCGGCTCGGTAAATCCAGTTCGCTAGTTCTGTACCATGAAATTTTGGAAAGTCTAATTTGGGGCCACACGGGGTGGGTCAGGTTAGAAATCCACCATCAAAATGTTGTTCATTAAGTCGATTGGAGAGCATGGTATTTTGTGCATTAATGCCTTGTAGGGGCTTATTCACTCCATGAGTCAGGAGTTGAGCTCAACATGAAGTTCCTCAATGTTCTTTGGAGAGCTCAACATTAAGTCTATTGGAGAGCATGGTATTTTGTGGCGCAGACGGGGACCCCTTCTTCGACCTCTATACTGGCATCTCTCAGTATTAAGTGATCGAGGAGGTCATCATCTTGGGGGAATTCATTGGGCGTACCAGAAACCTCTAGGTTTCCTTACACAACATAACTGATGATGTGTTTTGTACCTTTGAGGTGGATCTAGACTCTGTTGGTCATCAGCGGGATTCAGAGGATATGGCAGGGCCTTTGACATCTTACGGCCGACACCTTCTTCAGATGATGATCTACTGATCTTGAATGGCATTTCGTGTTTCCCTAACTCCCGGTTCTTTACCTGCAGACCTCACTATGGCAGGGCTAGTGTGGTGGATTATATCATAACTACTCCCAACTTGATTCCTTATATCCACCATCTGTGCGTCTCCCCCATTTCTCATGCTAATCATGCGATCCTTTCCTTTTCCCTGCAAGTTACCCCCCAAGCCTTGACCCCCTCCCATGGTCCTTCCCGCACCATCTTGAGATTTGACGAGGGTGACCCTGAAACCTTTTCCTTTCACCTTCATCAGCTTCTCCCCCCTATTCCCCAGTTTGCCTCACTCACTTCAGCTTTGATGTATAACACCCTCTCCTCCGCTATTCGTGAGTGGCCCTGAGTTCCTTCCCCCACTTCACCCCCACTACTCCAAATAAGAGGACTTGCCCCATGAACCAGTGGTATGATGAAGATTGCAAAGCTCTTCACCGATAGCTCCGTTTTGCCTTCACACACGCCCTCCCCTCCTTCCCATCCCTTAAGTCTGATTGCCGTCGTCTCCTTCGCCTTAAGAAGCGCACCTTTATCTCTCGAAGACGTGAGCTTTGCACATCCCTTCTCCACTCCCCCAAACGTTTTTGACGTACCATCCTTCCCCGTCATTCCTCTTTACCCCATGACTTAGATCCCAACTCCATGTTTACTCACACCTCCACTCTTTATGATATCCCAGGGCAAGCCTAGATTCAAGTTATGTCCCCACCTTCTACTTGTCATATTTTCACTTACATGAATGTTAAGAAGGCCATTTCAGCCATGAATTGCAGTGAGGCAGCATATGAGGAGGGCTTCTAGGGGGAACTCTTCAAGCATGGGCTTAACACTCTAAACAACTATCTTGTGGATCTTTTCAATCAGGGGGTTTGTACAGGTTTCTCGAAGTCTTGTTCCCACCATACTATTCATCCCATCCACAAATCGGGACCCGCTTCCAACCCGAACACTTATAGGACAATCATGGTGGGCTACACATTCTCCAAGCTATACACCACAATCCTCCACATGCAGCTTTCTGAGTTCTTGGAGCAGTACCATTGCAGAGCCAAGGGGCAGGGGGGGTTCTGGCCTGCTTACCAGACCATTGACCGCATTCTCACTCTTCGGGCCATTATTGAGGAGGCATGCCACCACTCTTCCAGAGTTTTTTGTTGCTTTATGGATTTTTGGAAAGCCTTTGACTCGGTGCCACGGGAAGCTCTTTTTTGTAGACTAGAGACATCAGCATTTTTGAAACTCTTCTTGTTGTCATAATGTGCCTGTATGAGGAGGTCTTGGGCTGTCTTCACACTTCTGTTGGTTTCTCTGATTTCATCAGGGGCACCATCGGGGTTAAATAGGGTTGCCCTTTGTCTCCTACCTTGTTTGGTAACTACATTGATGAGTTAGAGGGGTTTTTTAGGGACCATATCCAGGTGGGGGATGGTTGTCTTCTTCACCAGGGTCTGATCTACATTCTCCTTTTTGCAGATGACGTCGTCCTCCTTGCCTCTTTTGCAGAAGGACTTCAGAGACAGTTGGATGCCTTAGCCCTCTTTTGTGATCATAGACAACTGATAGTTAACCTTGGCAAAACCAAGGTTATGGTCTTCAATGGGTTGAAGACCTCTGATTTTCATTTCTTTTATAAGGGGGAGGAGATTGAGATCACCTGCGCTTACACTTATATGGGGCTTTTGTTCTCTGGACCTCGTTTCAGTCTTCAGCCTGCTCTTCAGCTCTATGTTAACAAGGGGTATGGTTCTTTGGCAATACTGGAGAGATAGTGCTTTCGTCATCATTTCCAGGACATATTGTCTAAGATGTCTCTCTCAGATTCCCTTGTGAGGTCCAGGGTTCTTTATGGCTCCGAGGTTGGGGGACCCTTTTTGCTCGTGTCTGACTGGGCTACAGTTGAGCGAGTCCAAAGCCTCATACTCAGACACATCATCAGGTGTAAAGAGACCGTCCCACACAATATCATTCTAGTTGAATTCGGGGCTCGTCCTTTTAGACTGGAGACTATCTTCAATGTTGTGTCATTTTTGTACTGCATTCGGGGGCTTTCAGACTCTTCTGTGGGCATGGACAGGGACCTCTACCTCACCTACCGCTCTTCTAAGGCTATTGCTCTTTCTGACCATAGTGGTTGATCTCGATGCTGGTGCGTTGGGTTTCACGTCTTCTTGGATCTTTTGGGATCCAGATGGACCGCCTCCCACCATACAACTACTCCCTAGATGCTCTTGCCCATCTCCTACCGAGCAAACAGGATCTGCACAAAATTATCAGAGATGACATTTACAGACAGTTCATCTAGTACACTTGGACCAACCCTCTGGGTGGGTTACGTTCGAAGATGGCATTGTTCCAGGTCCTTCGCATATCTCCCGGCATTGGTTACAGGTCCTTCGCATATCCTTAGGTCAGTTCAAAGTTGGATCGCATAGACTTTGTGTGGACTCTGATCACCAGTTGGATCGCTCAGAGAGGATTTGGTAGCTTTGTTCTCTCTAGGAAGTTGAAACTGAAGAACACTTCATTTTTCGGTGCCCCATCTTCTATGAGATCAGAAGGAGATTCCATTGCCTGTTTCGAAAACGTTTGACTTTTGTGGCTTTCTTTAGATACTATGATTAGATATGCCTTGCTCTCTATCTGCAGGAGGCTCTCAAGCTCCGGGACGGGACCCTTCACCCTTCTAGACAGACGACTACTAGACAGATCACCTCCTTTACGGTGCTCCCTTTTGAGAGAGGCACCAAGTGGCATCTTGATACTAGTATTGACCCTCAGATCAGATTAGTCAAGACCCGATACACTACCTCCTGCACCAGAGGCTTCCAAGATTGCACTTCACTAGGCCCCCCCAATATACCGTGGTCTTCTAGGCAGACGTAGAGGGTTCATCTTTCTCTCGGACACTGACATTCCAGACCTCTCACAGTTTCAGCTATCGGGCATCGGCATATCGCCAGTTACTTTCAATCGGCCTTGGATGCTAGGTGATGGTGTTGGGGGTGAGGCTCTTCTTCCGCCTCCCTCCCCTTCGACACCCTTCATCTCTCCTTCTGTACTCACTTGGCCCTTTTGGCCCATGCTGCTTCTTCTTCTTCTGTCTTCTTTCTTCTCTTGTTGTCTTCGGATGACCCTTTTGGGTCTTCCTGCTGAATCTTTTGGCTTTGTATTGTACAGTCCCATTGACCTACTTTTGTGGTCATTTGTTGGACATTAATATAATTATCTTATCTTATCTATGCCATGGCTTGGTTTTCCGCACGGGTGACAACCATTGACTAGAGGGGTTTAGGGGTGTCGAAAAAAATTGATTGAAGTTATATGTTAAAATGATCAGCTCGACGAGATGATCACAATAGTATAATTTTCACAAGAGCAAGCGAGAAAAATTGTATGGGCTTTTTTTTTTCCAAAAAATTGAAATCCCTGTTAAAATGATCGTTTCGATGAGAAAATCACAACGGTGTATTCCCCTTATGGGTGGAAAAAAAATGTATTCTTTTGGTTCTATTTTTGGCTTTTTCTTTTCTAATGGTTGGATATTGCAACAAGGTAGCTATTCTGAAACATTCTGACCCTTCTAGCTATTGCGATGAGTTTTGCAAACCGTTCGAAACACGCTGAACCTGTTGACGACTGTAGTTATTGTGTTGCTGTCAACTAGCAAAATATGATATTCTCTCTTATTTTAGGTTTTAAAAAAAATCAAAATCAGACCTATGATTATAGGAATTCCAAGATTATAGGGAAGGTACTACATGGTGTTGGTTTGGGTTTGCGAGCTTGCAAATATACTAATCTTGTTCATAAAATAGTGTCAGCGCAATAAATGAGAGCACTCACTGTGGTGAATAGCCATTATGTAGCCCACTATCCCATCTTTGAGGTTCCTGGGACTCCCGGTTTACTGGTGCATCACAAAAACAAACGACTTAAGGATTTCTATGGCTAGGAGGTGAAAAAGAACTAGGGGGTCCTATACACCTGAAGGTCGATTGAAGCACACAAACCTATAGACAACGCTGTCTTGGTTTGCGGATTGAGGCATAACCCTCACTCGGATCTAGGGAAAATTGAAATTTGCTTAGTCGGGAACGATAGTTTTTTGTTAGTTTCAAAACTATCCAAACACAGTTTGTAACCTAAAAAAATAAGAGAAAAAAAAATTGGGAAGAAGCTTAGTGCCGCCACCTTGTTACCACTTTCTGATCACCAAGATCCGATTGAGCGAGGTGAGATTATATGATGGGCAGAAGTAGAGAACCCTAAACCATTGGAAATTGTTGCAAAAAAATGGCCTTGGAAAGAGCTCTAATACCAGATGTTAGGAACCTACTTGCAGACAAGTTAATATAACAACATAATATAACCAATATGCACTGAATGGAAAGAGAATAGCAATATTGTATCAAAAATGATAGAATCCCACTACAAAGTTTTGCGGGTCTTTTTGAGGGGGCAGCCTCCTTTGAGCACGACTCAATACAAAATATTTAATAGATATCCTTTCTTCTTACACAAGCCCTTTATTTAAGCTATTCTACTGAAGACAACTACTACCTCCCATACATGTTGGATGATTACAAATAGCAAATGGGATGACTTACAAAGCATATGTATTTGAGCTTGTATGAATTATACGTAAACTAGAATGGTTAGGACCATAGATTGAAATCTTGGCAATATTTCATTATTTCTTGGTGTTTCTTGTGGTATGATTGTCGGCTGAGAAACTGGGGGGTTTCTCACGAGATGAGAACCTTGTCAGTGATTTCTCGGCAAAAATCGTTGAGAAAATCCAATATCTTGGCAACCCAAAAAAAAAGCCAATGCATTAAAAAAAGTTAAAACCAATTTCGCGATCTTCTTATTTACTCATAAAGTGAATTGCGGATTTTATCATCGTGATTTTCTTGTGCCCTCATTCATCATTGTAGTTTGTATTTCAAGGCTCAAGTTGTAAGTTTTAGACTTTTAGTATTTTATACTCGGCAATATAATGTGGCAGTAGCCTCATAATTCATTGCAGTTTGTCGCCCGATGCCATTAGTGGACTGTGCACAGTCGACCGAGTTTAAAAGTTTGAAGTTTGGTTGACTATTGAGTCTTGACACTTCACAAGTTCACAGTTCACACTCACAGTAGTTTGTAGTTTGCAACTTTGTAGTATTGTTACTATTGTACTATTTTTTGATCTCACATTGATAGAAAATATACTTATGGGCCTATGGCATTCTCTACATTCATTTTTCATGTCATTTAACAATGTTTTACATTTAATTTAAGTTTATTTTATGAATTTATATGTTTCTTAAAGTAGCAATAAAGTTGTCAAGAAATATTGAGAAATTCCCAAGATCCGAGATACGGTTCAAATTTTGCCCTCCCGAGAAATTGCCGAGAATGAGATTTCGAACTATGGTTAGGACAAAGGGGTCCTAACAAAATATTTCATCCACTTGAGGTGGCACGCAGTATCCAACTTGATAAAGTATGCAAGAATATGAGTGGCTTGTGATTCGAGTGAATGGTCTCCTTCCCAAGAATATTATGGTGCATTGCTTCACAACTTGAACTATGGCCTGCAAATCTTTCTTGTAGGTGGAGTGCCTTTGCACCATGGCATTGAAGGTATTTGAATTATATGTGAAAAGGTGTCTATGTTGAGTGAGTATTGTGTTGAGTACATAATAAGATGCGTTGGTCTCAATCTCGAAGGGCTAAGGTGTATGGTATGACCAAGATGGGCGTAGAGCAAAGTTGCTACTTGATCTCCTCTAAGGTGCATTGTTGAGCAAGTGCCCAATGGAAAGCATACTTGGTGCATATGATTTGGTCCAATGACCAAGAGATGTGAGAATCCAAGGACAAACTTGTGGTAGAAGTTTGCAAGTCTGAGGAAACTTTTAAGCTTGTCAGGAATCTAGAACAACAAACATGCTCTGATCCCACTTGTCAGGATGCGAAACCGGAAACATACAATTGATTACCAAACTTCAAGCAACTAAATATGCGGAAATAAACCAGATTCAACAAGTAACTAGAATTCAGAATAACACAGCATATGAGAGACAATACACAACTTGTATTAACACTTTATACAGAAAAGAATACAATAAAGAAGATGCCACTTCTTCTCCACCACCTTACAGAGGTTTCCCACACCTCAAGTGAACAGTAATTCTTCTCCCCAAAGCTCTCCCTCTCACAGGTCACAACACCCAACTCAAATACAGAGTTGATGTTCACCTCCCATGCTCCACGCATAACACAAGTGCTCCACGCACTCCACAAGCACTCCACGTGCTCCACAAGTACTCAAGGTACTTCAAGTAGATCTCCCATGAACCTGCAACAACCTGCAATTCAACAGACCATACTTATGGAAGGAACTCCCTTGCCTTCCTCTTGCTCTATCCGAGTACACACCTGTACTCCAAGTAGATCCTGCCTGATATTGCTCCCTGTTGTGTTGCTGTCTGTATGACCTTGCACACCTGCAAATCAAACAATGGTTCTGCTCACCTGTGAACCTCGACCTTGCACACACATACACCTGCAGATCAACGATCTTACTTACCATGTAGATCTCCTATATAGGCCATGCAACTGTGACCAAGATCCTACACTCCTGAAGAACCCAGCTGGCTCTCCAATCCAGCACCAACACACCTGGTACTGAGGCACTAGGAGGAACGCACCATTGCTCTACCTCACACACAAAAGGAGCTTATAATTATGCTCTCTTACTCCCTAGCACGCTTTTCCAATACAACCATGAGTCTATTATATAGATTTCATCCAAACAATAATTAGACATCTAATTACAATAATTAGATCCGCAGCTCTCAGTCTAAAAATAGATCTCTTCATGCAAACACTTGGTTCGTTAGCTAACTGCCCGTAAATAGCTCGCAGTCGAACCACACAGGGGACCGACGCCGGTCCCTGTCTGCCTGGAGGTGACCGACGTCGGCCGATATATGACCGACGTCGGTTGCTTCCCTTTGCTATCCTGCCGACGTCGGCTGATCAGACCGACCCCAACTTCTCTGCAACTCAGCAACCTTCAGCAACCTCCTCTCCTGTTTGCATCAGTGAAGCTTTTAGCTCCACAATCCTAACAATCTCCCACTTGGAGATAAACAGCTGCACTGTACCTGTACCTGTACTCTGTCTAATCTGTTTCCTGGTTTGTATCCCTCTCCAAGCTCCCACCTGAAGACAACACACCACACAACCTGTGATGTACCTCCTGTCATCCGAGTACCTGCCACATCCGAACCTACAACACCTGTAGTGAAGTCCTGACCTTGCATAGCAACACCTGCTGCCGGTCCCTCTCAGAAAACCTGAGAACCCACTTCTCCGAATTGGCTCCTAACTCTGACAGCTCCCACTGCATGGGAGTACTCAAGTCTATACCAGACCTCATGTGATTTCGGACACTGTACCTGTCCAGCCCTTAGTGTGCTCCGGTTCTGCATCCCGAATCTTGCCAACACCTGATTCACATCAGCTCCCACTCGAGACAAAATCACCCTGTGATCTCCATGCCTCCCATGTCAAAGAATTCTGCTGCTCCAAACTCCTCATGACATGCCACTGAACTAATCTTACCCTTAGCTCAGCAAAACCCTGTATGTACAAACCTACTATAGCAAAACATACCGTCCACATACAGTAACAGAATGATGTCGCGACTCATCATCCACCTGGTAAGGCAAACCACAGTAGTTACCTGACACTGACTAAAGCCATGCTTCGTCCTCCACCTGTCAAACCTGGTACCACTGTCCTGCAGCTCCTCAAGACCATATGCCTGGTCTTCCGTCTCACGTATCCGTTCTCTCTATTCTTCTACTAAGGAATCCAGTCGTCTCTGTGCTTTCATCCAGCTGGCAAACCTACCAAGACACCCCTGTTTGGTTTACCTCCAAGGAATCACATCCTCATCCATGCCACGCTCACACCTGTTTCCTGGATCCTTCCTGCTCTACAATCAGCAACAAGTATGAAGAAGAGGAACACGAATTTGAGGGCCTACTTACGCCTTCAGTCCTCCATATGGGTGTTTGAGACTCCTTGACAGCTTGCTGTCCACCCAAAATTCGTTACAGTGACCGACCTCGGTCACCCCACAGTCTGCATCCGACCGACGTCGGTTCCATGCGTCTGTACCTGACTACCAACCTGCCAGCGCTGGTGTCCCTGCTGCCGATGTCGGTCCTCCTGACCGACATCGGTCTTACATACTGCCGACGTCGGTCCCATGACCGACGCCGGTCTTACCCTGCCTGACACTGTCGGCTTCGGTCTGCACATGACCGACATCGGCACCTGTCTGTTCGACGCCGGTTCCACCTGACCGACGCCGGTATCTGTGTTCGACTGTGAGTGATGACTTTTTACCCGCGAGCTCCTTTGGATCAATCTCCATGTCCAAACTGCCCTGCTCAGATGTATCCAACCTCATCCACTGAACTCTGTCCGCCATCTCCTCCAAGAACACCAAGGCTTTCCAGTTCTTAAGCCTGTCAAATATATCTGTCTTCCGCTTAAGAACATGCATCTCCTTCCTGCTCATGTGACCAAGCCTACGAAGCCACGTCTCCGCAATAGAAGAAGAATCAGTAATATAAACAAGTAGATAAAGAATACCTGTTTTCTTACCACCAGCTAATTCAAGTGCTACCGCTGTGAGAGTTCTTGTGCATCTCTCATCACCCAATCTTTCTGAAGAAATTAGCCATATCTCCAAACCTGGGACCTGCATGACCTTCATCAACACCTGTGTGTTGGCCACTTGCAATTTCAGCTTCACTTCTCCTTTGCCAATTCTTTGGCAAGGCTTACCAGCTCCTCTACCTGGGGCTGCATGGAAAGAGGCAACCGAATCTTTCATCCAAGATTCAACTTTATCCAAGAAACCTGCAAACACATCCTGTGCAACAACACCTGCTACATCTGTATCTTCAGTTTCTTCATGCTGATCTGTTACCAACCAACAATGTTGTTTTACCTGCTCTTTCTTTCCATCGGACCGTGAGTAACCATCTGTGCTTTTCAACTCCTCCATTCTTAGCTTACTTTGATCTGCCGTTGCTCTACTCCCACTCAATCAGAAACCCCTGAGAGTGCCCTGTAACCAAAACACAACCTGCTTCTTGCAACCTTAGCTCTGATACCACTTGTCAGGAATCTAGAACAACAAACATGCTCTGATCCCACTTGTCAGGATGCGAAACCGGAAACATACAATTGATTACCAAACTTCAAGCAACTAAATATGCGGAAATAAACCAGATTCAACAAGTAACTAGAATTCAGAATAACACAGCATATGAGAGACAATACACAACTTGTATTAACACTTTATACAGAAAAGAATACAATAAAGAAGATGCCACTTCTTCTCCACCACCTTACAGAGGTTTCCCACACCTTAAGTGAACAGTAATTCTTCTCCCCAAAGCTCTCCCTCTCACAGGTCACAACACCCAACTCAAATACGGAGTTGATGTTCACCTCCCATGCTCCACGCATAACACAAGTGCTCCACGCACTCCACAAGCACTCCACGTGCTCCACAAGTACTCAAGGTACTTCAAGTAGATCTCCCATGAACCTGCAACAACCTGCAATTCAACAGACCATACTTATGGAAGGAACT
Organism: Torreya grandis; assembly: GCA_037957365.1. NCBI lineage: Eukaryota > Viridiplantae > Streptophyta > Pinopsida > Cupressales > Taxaceae > Torreya > Torreya grandis. The sequence goes on from JARHVA010000212.1 coordinate 5,538,897, forward strand.
CCCTTGCCTTCCTCTTGCTCTATCCGAGTACACACCTGTACTCCAAGTAGATCCTGCCTGATACTGCTCTCTGTTGTGTTGCTGTCTGTATGACCTTGCACACCTGCAAATCAAACAATGGTTCTGCTCACCTGTGAACCTCGACCTTGCACACACATACACCTGCAGATCAACGATCTTACTTACCATGTAGATCTCCTATATAGGCCATGCAACTGTGACCAAGATCCTACACTCCTGAAGAACCCAGCTGGCTCTCCAATCCAGCACCAACACACCTGGTACTGAGGCACTAGGAGGAACGCACCATTGCTCTACCTCACACACAGAAGGAGCTTATAATTATGCTCTCTTACTCCCTAGCACGCTTTTCCAATACAACCATGAGTCTATTATATAGATCTCATCCAAACAATAATTAGACATCTAATTACAATAATTAGATCCGCAGCTCTCAGTCTAAAAATAGATCTCTTCATGCAAACACTTGGTTCGTTAGCTAACTGCCCGTAAATAGCTCGCAGTCGAACCACACAGGCGACCGACGCCGGTCCCTGTCTGCCTGGAGGTGACCGACGTCGGTCGATATATGACCGACGTCAGTTGCTTCCCTTTGCTATCCTGCCGACGTCCGCTGATCAGACCGACCCCAACTTCTCTGCAACTCAGCAACCTTCAGCAACCTCCTCTTCTGTTTGCATCAGTGAAGCTGTTAGCTCCACAATCCTAACAATCTCTCACTTGGAGATAAACAGCTGCACTGTACCTGTACCTGTACTCTGTCTAATCTGTTTTTTGGTTTGTATCCCTCTCCAAGCTCCCACCTGAAGACAACACACCACACAACCTGTGATGTACCTCCTGTCATCCGAGTACCTGCCACATCCGAACCTACAACACTTGTAGTGAAGTCCTGACCCTGCATAGCAACACCTGCTGCCGGTCCCTCTCAGAAAACCTGAGAACCCACTTCCCCGAATTGGCTCCTAACTCTGATAGCTCCCACTGCATGGGAGTACTCAGGTCTATACCAGACCTCATGTGATTTCGGACACTGTACCTGTCCAGCCCTTAGTGTGCTCCGGTTCTGCATCCCGAACCTTGCCAACACCTGATTCACATCAGCTCCCACTCGAGACAAAATCACCCTGTGATCTCCATGCCTCCCATGTCAAAGAATTCTGCTGCTCCAAACTCCTCATGACATGCCACTGAACTAATCTTACCCTTAGCTCAGCAAAACCCTGTATGTACAAACCTACTATAGCAAAACATACCGTCCACATACAGTAACAGAATGATGTCGCGACTCATCATCCACCTGGTAAGGCAAACCACAGTAGTTATCTGACATTGACTAAAGCCATGCTTCGTCCTCCACTTGTCAAACCTGGTACCACTGTCCTGCAGCTCCTCAAGACCATATGCCTGGTCTTCCGTCTCACGTATCCGTTCTCTCTATTCTTCTACTAAGGAATCCAGTCGTCTCTGTGCTTTCATCCAGCTGGCAAACCTACCAAGACACACCTGTTTGGTTTACCTCCAAGGAATCACATCCTCATCCATGCCACGCTCACACCTGTTTCCTGGATCCTTCCTGCTCTACAATCAGCAACAAGTATGAAGAAGAGGAACACGAATTTGAGGGCCTACTTACGCCTTCAGTCCTCCATATGGGTGTTTGAGACTCCTTGACAGCTTGCTGTCCACCCAAAATTCGTTACAGTGACCGACCTCGGTCACCCCACAGTCTGCATCCGACCGACGTCATTTCCATGCGTCTGTACCTGACTACCAACCTGCCAGCGCTGGTGTCCCTGCTGCCGATGTCGGTCCTCCTGACCGACATCGGTCTTACATACTGCCGACGTCGGTCCCATGACCGACGCCGGTCTTACCCTGCCCGACACTGCCGGCTTCGGTCTGCACATGACCGACATCGGCACCTGTCTGTTCGACGCCGGTTCCTCCTGACCGACGCCGGTATCTGTGTTCGCCTGTGAGTGATGACTTTTTACCCGCGAGCTCCTTTGGATCAATCTCCATGTCCAAACTGCCCTGCTCAGATGTATCCAGCCTCATCCACTGAACTCTGTCCGCCATCTCCTCCAAGAACACCAAGGCTTTCCAGTTCTTAAGCCTGTCAAATATATCTGTCTTCCGCTTAAGAACATGCATCTCCTTCCTGCTCATGTGACCAAGCCTACGAAGCCACGTCTCCGCAATAGAAGAAGAATCAGTAATATAAACAAGTAGATAAAGAATACCTGTTTTCTTACCACCAGCTAATTCAAGTGCTACCCCTGTGAGAGTTCTTGTGCATCTCTCATCACCCAATCTTTCTGAAGAAATTAGCCATATCTCCAAACCTGGGACCTGCATGACCTTCATCAACACCTGTGTGTTGGCCGCCTGCAATTTCAGCTTCACTTCTCCTTTGCCAATTCTTTGGCAAGGCTTACCAGCTCCTCTACTTGGGGCTGCATGGAAAGAGGCAACCGAATCTTTCATCCAAGATTCAACTTTATCCAAGAACCCTGCAAACACATCCTGTGCAACAACACCTGCTACATCTGTATCTTCAGTTTCTTCATGCTGATCTGTTACCAACCAACAATGTTGTTTTACCTGCTCTTTCTTTCCATCGGACCGTGAGTAACCATCTGTGCTTTTCAACTCCTCCATTCTTAGCTTACTTTGATCTGCCGTTGCTCTACTCCCACTCAATCAGAAACCCCTGAGAGTGCCCTGTAACCAAAACACAACCTGCTTCTTGCAACCTTAGCTCTGATACCACTTGTCAGGAATCTAGAACAACAAACATGCTCTGATCCCACTTGTCAGGATGCGAAACCGGAAACATACAATTGATTACCAAACTTCAAGCAACTAAATATGCGGAAATAAACCAGATTCAACAAGTAACTAGAATTCAGAATAACACAGCATATGAGAGACAATACACAACTTGTATTAACACTTTATACAGAAAAGAATACAATAAAGAAGATGCCACTTCTTCTCCACCACCTTACAGAGGTTTCCCACACCTCAAGTGAACAGTAATTCTTCTCCCTAAAGCTCTCCCTCTCACAGGTCACAACACCCAACTCAAATACGGAGTTGATGTTCACCTCCCATGCTCCACGCATAACACAAGTGCTCCACGCACTCCACAAGCACTCCACGTGCTCCACAAGTACTCAAGGTACTTCAAGTAGATCTCTCATGAACCTGCAACATACTTATGGAAGGAACTCCCTTGCCTTCCTCTTGCTCTATCCGAGTACACACCTGTACTCCAAGTAGATCCTGCCTGATACTGCTCCCTGTTGTGTTGCTGTCTGTATGACCTTGCACACCTGCAAATCAAACAATGGTTCTGCTCACCTGTGAACCTCGACCTTGCACACACATACACCTGCAGATCAACGATCTTACTTACCATGTAGATCTCCTATATAGGCCATGCAACTGTGACCAAGATCCTACACTCCTGAAGAACCCAGCTGGCTCTCCAATCCAGCACCAACACACCTGGTACTGAGGCACTAGGAGGAACGCACCATTGCTCTACTTCACACACAGAAGGAGCTTATAATTATGCTCTCTTACTCCCTAGCACGCTTTTCCAATACAACCATGAGTCTATTATATAGATCTCATCCAAACAATAATTAGACATCTAATTACAATAATTAGATCCGCAGCTCTCAATCTAAAAATAGATCTCTTCATGCAAACACTTGGTTCGTTAGCTAACTGCCCGTAAATAGCTCGCAGTCGAACCACACAGGCGACCGACGCCGGTCCCTGTCTGCCTGGAGGTGACCGACGTCGGCCGATATATGACCGACGTCGGTTGCTTCCCTTTGCTATCCTGCCGACGTCGGCTGATCAGACCGACCCCAACTTCTCTGCAACTCAGCAACCTTCAGCAACCTCCTCTCCTGTTTGCATCAGTGAAGCTTTTAGCTCCACAATCCTAACAAAGCTTTGTGAGATAGCATGGATTTTGCAAATCATATGACTTCGAGTTTCTATAGGTCTGTGTGGATGCCGTCATGATAAATGTTATAACCCAGGGATTGAATTTGTGTGACGTTGAGGTAAACTTGCTTAAGTTGGCTTGCAATTTGAGTAATGCAATGTGTCAGTGACACACGTGACATGCTCAATGTGGAACTCACATGCCTTTATGAAGACGAGGATGTCATCCAAGTAGACGATGACAAAGGAGTTGGTGAAGGGCCTAAATGTGTCATTCAGTAGGGTATGAATGTTGTTGGGTCATTGGTTAGACTGAAATTGATAACCAACCACTTGTACAATCCTTGGTTTTGAACATTGTCTTCCATACATGTTTAGTATTAACAGGGTTCTAATGATAACTTGACTTTAGGTTGATATTGGTGAAGTACCGAGCACCCCAAAGTTGGGTGCAAAGGTTATCTATGTATGGTAATGGATATTGTTTTCTTTATTTAGTGTGCGATAATTGATGCATGATTGCCAAGATCCATCCTTCTTTGGTGCAAGGACAATCAAGTTTCCACAAGGTGAGGAACTTGGCTAGATCTTCCCTTAGTCGATGAGTTCTTAAATATGGGATCGAATCTCGTTGTTCTCCTAAATTGATTTGCATTGGAGAGGTTTGTTTGGAAATGGATATCTTGAAACCAGGTCGATATGATGCTTCAATGCTCAGTTTATTGGGACACTTGTGGGCTCTTCAAAGACATCTCCATATTGTTGGAGTAGTTGATTGAGTTATTGCTGTTGTGCTGCATGCATGATTGAGAAAGTTGCAAGGTTGTGCTTCTTAGGGTGCATTGGCATCTCTTGGTGGACCATGAGCAACATGAACATCTATGCATGAGACAAACTTTTTGCATCGCTTGGTAGACACCTAAGTAACTTTGGTATTCGAAAGATATTTCAGAATATGATAGAGGTGATTGTTGACTATGACAGACCACTATTAGGACTTAGCTTTAAGGAACCATCTCGGTTATAGTTGTACGAATGTCCAAGAAGACATCGCAAACCTCTAAGTTGCTATGTTTATTGCGCACAAGCTTGATGCCATAGTCGAAAGTACATTGGCGATTAGCTTGAATATCTTTATCTCGTTGAATCAATCCAATGGAATATGGATGAGGGTGCGCTGCGCTTTAGTTGCAAATCCTAGACATTTAACTGCATATTACATGATGATGTTCTTTTGGTTCCCACTATCAATGATGACATTGAGAGATTGTCCCTTGACCCAACAATTGGTATGGAACAAGTGCTCTCATTCCTTAACAATGTTGGATGGGGAAGCTTCAAAGTTGACACTAGCGCTGAGGCAGGTGGCATCAGGGTCCTTTTATTCCCCTTGAGTAGGTCCAAGAGTGGATTGCACAATTAGAGATTGTTGTGCGCAACATTCATAGTCTTTATGGGTGTGCATCTTGTGATGCTTGCACCACTTCTTCCCTTGCTTGTGTTTTGCATTGGAGTCGTCAAAGCCTTCTGTTGTGTAGGAGGCTACTTTTGGTCTCCTTGGTTGATGGCTTTTGCTTCTACAAGTTGTGGGTAGGTTTGGTCTTAAGTTGGGGCAAAAAGGGCAAGAATTTTATGCTTCAGCTTGGTCTTTAGTTCAATCTTGGAGGAATGTCATAGGCTGGCCCCAAAGTCTTAGAGGTTAGGAAGTCCATCTTTGCATGGATGTACAATTAAAGTCTGTTGGTGTACTTTAGCACCTAGTTTTGCTTAGTGTCATTGATTCTTAAGTGCAAAAGCTAGTCATTGAAATCGTAAATATACTCTTGCACCAATTGATCCGTCTGTTGTCGTAGCTTTTGGAATTTAATATACACATCCTCGTAGTACTTCAAGGGGTAGCATTCTCTGTGAATTGCTTTAATGAACTTCTTCCAAGTGTGGACAAGGTTGTAGTTTTTTTGTGGGATGTACCTTGAGGGTTTCCTGCCAATGTACATTTGATTTGGACATCATTAGTGCGATGACGGTGATCTCTGCTTCGCTGAAGCGATTGATAGTGAAGTATACCGCAAGTTGTCGAACCCAATCATCAAGCACTTTGGCATTGATCTTGC